>NAJI01000163.1:0-605422 GCA_002179835.1 Calonectria leucothoes | reverse complement strand
AATTTAATTAGAATTATCCTAGTAATTATTTATCTTAATTATAAAAATCTTAATTTAATTTTATATTTTTATTATATATTTTTCTTTAGTTAATAATTTAATATAAGCACAATTATACTATAGGATTTAAAGGCTTATAGTTTATTGCTGTTTGGTCTCTGATCCTATTAGGCTATTTCCCCTCCAAAGAGAAAAACAAATATTTATATTACTTACCTTATATATAAAATTAAAATTAATAATTTAATATAAAAATAATTATATTAAGAAATTATAAAGTTAAATTATTTTATAAAAAACTATATTAATTTATTTTAATAATAATTAAAACTTAAAATATTAATTCTAATTAATTATAATAATTTTAATTTAATTTTATATTTTTATTATATATATTCTTTTAATTAATAATTTAATATTAAAATTATTATATTATAAAATCTAAAGGCTTATAGTTTATTACTATTTAGTCCATAATTCTATTAAGCTATTTTCCCTTTAAAAATGAAAATAAATACTTATATTACTTATATATCTTATACTTAATTTTATCAATTTACATTTAAAATATCCTAAATTTCAGTAACCTACTCACTCTCTACAAACTGGTACTACCCTTTCTATGCTTAAAATCCAATATTCAATATATCTTTCCTATAATTACGCTATTTTGTATATATTATTTTACTTTTTAATTGGCCCACATCTCTATGTAGTTCGGATTTATGTCATGCGTAGCTACATATGAAGCTCATCTGATCTCGTCGTTAAAGATCGATGAAGCCCATGATAACCAGATACGGGACTTGGGAAATCACTCATGGGTGATACGATATCAACCACACTTGACCGCGGTGTGAGGCCCTGGAAGGTGGGCCAGGAAGGATGAAATGTCCCATCCTGGCCGCGTGTCTCTATCTGTTCTTGATCTAGTGCATCCCGATTCGACACTGCCCACCCGATATCTTCACTCGTACTGTTATGACCGGTTGTTGATACCATACCCTCGACTTGGCTTGTTAATGTGTTTGGTAAAATGTGGCCGGCTACATGAGCAAGACGAGGCCCCTGATACCACCACTGATCTTCAAATCCATTGTCCACCGTAACCAATGCTGCTGCTAGTGATTGCATTTCTTTCTCTTTTCCTTTCTCACGCTCGTTTATTTCAGCTCGATGCGTGAGCTTTGGTGACGATGTCTCTGCAACCCACGACTCGTCTCCGTGACCTCCAGACCCATTATTTTCAGCATTTTCATCTTCGGCATAGCCCATGGGGAATGTCCATGATGACCAAGGCATTCCATCTTCTCCTAGTCTGAAATGATTCGGCGTAGCTGGAAGGGCTTTCCAGACTTCCGGAGCTCCTATAGGTCTCTGATCTCTTGGCAAATTGTTCGCCATAGAGCCTGTTACTGAAATGTCTGGGCTGGTATCCCACGGGTTGTTGCTAAATGGGGGCGGGGCAGATCTTCCACGCTCATGTGAACTTCTGCTTTGGGAACGTGAGGTTCGTCGTGGATGTAGGTTTTCCCGTTCTTGGGTTGGAGATGGTGATCGTTGGGGTTGCTGTGTTTGACGCTGAGTGTGCGTGAGAGGGTTGTTGTTGTTATTGTTGTTTTGAGGTGGATGAATAGCAACAACATCTCGGGGAAATTGTGAATGATGATTAATTTGAGTAGAAGTATCATGAGTAGATGGTAGATTTTGAAACTGTGGCTGGATGAAAGGCTCAACTTGCGGTTGACTATTTGCCAAGAAGTTCGTATTTGGGGGAGGTAGTTGTCGTGGAAATTCGGTTGCGCGGTCACGCAAACTCCTTGACATATATGTGACTTGGCGATTTTTTGAAGGCTGTCGGGGCGTCCATGATACCCCGAATTCGAAATGGACGTAAATGGCAGGCCGCTCAGGCATGGCGGCCGTCGTAGGTGAAGGATCAGAGTTGGTAAAAATGTCCGGAGTAAGAACTCTTAGACGAGATAGACTAGAAGAAGAATGCGAACGAAGTCGCGAGAGGGGGCGGGGGGTAGATAGAGGTCGGAGAAGGGGTTTAGCAAACGAATCTGAATCAACACGGGCAGTGCTGGGTGAGATTGAGGTTGAAGCCGAGACGGAGGCGGAAGCGGAGGCCAGCCCCAGCGGTGATGACGGAAGTGGGGGTGGCGACAGCGGAGGTGAGGGGAGCGGCGATGGGGAGGAGACGGAGATGGAGGTGAGATGCAAAGGAAGAGAATGAGTCGAGGCTGATGCAGCAGATGTAGATGTAGAAGTAGACGCAGGTTTCGATGAAGAGGAAGGATAGCAAATTGAATGTAGAGATTGAGTCTTCCACCTTGTCCCCATGCTTTGAAGGGGCGAGACTGGGGCACGGCTCCTTACGTTGAGTGGCAGGGTTGTGTTAGTCGGAAGATTTTAGCTGCTTTTGGGTCTGAACCAAGGGCAGCTGGATTGGTCTTCTGAGGTGGCTGATTGCGGCTCAATGAGAGAAAGGATTGTAAGGGGGGGGGGGGATGTATGCACGATGAGTATCTGACTGGTTGCAGTATCGACCGATGTTTCAATCTTTACGAAGCATGCACATGGGAGCCGGGAGAATAGACAAGATATAGAGCTGGATTTAATCGGGTTGGCCGCTGATCTTAATTGTTAGGAACCGGTCCAGCCTCTGGTGGCTTTGAGGCGCCCCCGGGCAATGATGGCGCATTGAACGGTCGCAGTATGGCGCGGTGGAAGAAATCACCGACCATCGATACTGAGTCTGTTCGCTTTGAACCAGTTGGTGTACATGTGGCGATTGATCGGTCGAGTCGGGACTGGGGTACCATCGAGTGGGGGGGTCCGTGGGCGGGGCTTTGGTTTAGTGGCGGGGATTAGTATTGGATTAGAATCGAGGCGGGGCAAGGACGGGGCGAAGCTTGAGCAGGGGCTTCTTTCGACATTTGGCGTGTAATGGGTAATGGTGTGGGTGAAAGCGAAAGTGAAAAGCGAAGAAAAGGAAAATAAGAAAAGTTGGCAGGGATCGTGCTCATTATTGTCTGGAAATTCTATGGATGCTTGCATCTTGACGAATCCATTCTGTGAAAGGTGACTTTTGAAGCTCCTTGCTGGTGGTGGAGGAATGGGCGGCGCCTCCGACTCGCTGTGGTGTCAGGGCGCAGTTTTGGCTTAACTCCGTCGTGTTGGTAAGTCCCTGTCATGGACGGCCGCAAAACTCGTTGCTTTCATGGCTGCGACTGGGTTAGTCAATGCTCATCCTGTGACGGCGACCAGGGGTTGTCAGATCCTCCTTCGCCTCCGTCTCCACCTACTCAGCTTCCTGGTAATTCGGGACGTTAATAGTAACAAAGCTCTGTCTGGCCTGTCGATATCTCCACAATTTTCTTTGGAGGGGCTGGGGTTGGGGCGCAGTGGGTAAGGTGACTGGTTCTTGCTGATGTTAGCCGCAGTTTTG
Organism: Calonectria leucothoes; assembly: GCA_002179835.1. Taxonomy (NCBI): domain Eukaryota; kingdom Fungi; phylum Ascomycota; class Sordariomycetes; order Hypocreales; family Nectriaceae; genus Calonectria; species Calonectria leucothoes. The sequence continues at coordinate 601,968 of NAJI01000163.1, read as the reverse complement.
TCCATCGGTGGATATTGGGCCATCAAACGATCGTGTAGTTGTCTCCTCCTGTGTCATCCTTTCCCCATTACCATTTCCCACTCGTCGAAGCTAATTGGCTGTGGGTGTTGGAGGAAGTTGTCCTGGTATAAAGTACCAAGAACAATTAGAGGCGAGGAATAAAAATAAGAGGGCAGAAACAGGGACTCGCGCTAATCCGTCAAGGACAGGTGCTCCACAGGATAATCCTGGAAACCGAGCGGCAAACGAAACATGGGACGACACTTGGTGGGTGGGTAAGAAGCAAACGTCGATCCTTCGGCCATGGATGTTCTTAAATAACGAAATGAGGTGTTAATGAAGGATGAGGACGCCTTAGCTAGTTACAGTAGGTGGTCAAGATCACAAACGCCCGAGGCGGGTTCTCTTTTGCTCACACGCTCGGATGCCCAGCCTACATCAATGGATTCTTTGGGAAAAGGAGCGGTGTTCGTTGTGAAGAAGGATGAAGGAAGCTTCTATAAATGCCAATTTTTGAAAATCTCAATTTCGTCACAACTAGTGCGCGCACAGACAGGTATTCCTCGCATCAATGTGTGCTGCGTGCCATTCTCTGGGCGATCAACGCTCGTCCTAACTCTCCTTACGACTCTTTCGTTGCCAAAGCAAGGCTGAAGAGGTGGCTGTGCTTCATGATTAGGGGGGTGCGCTCTTCTCCAGTAGTAAACTCCACCCTCAAACAGATGCATGAGGCTATGGATGGTGTCTTAAGATGTCTCTTGCGTTCCTTATCCAAGATGCACGGCCAATCTATATCAAGGTCACAAAAGAATCAGGCCATTTCACTTTTCATAAAACTACGCCGAAATGATTCGTGGCCTACTTGAATACTGCGGATCAATCCGGTGAGCGATACATGGATTTAGTGTACGCAATCTATGACCAATTGCGTGAATCACTATTTCAAACAACTTCTCACTATCACGATTTATCACGACCACATTTCATAGCTCGATATAAGAGCATAACTAAGGTAAGGGTAGTTCAGGTCGTGGCTTGCTCGATGTTGGCATCATCAATAGTTCAGTAAAAACCCACTGGTGATATTCATCTGGTCAGGTAACAACATATGAAGGAGTAGTCGAGATGTGAGTATTTTTTGAATCTGTAATTACGGCAAGGCTCGTCCAAATCCATCAGCTCGTGGATCCATAACTAGCATGCAATGTAGCATGGTGGGATATTCTTAGCAACATGTCATCCCAGGTGCGACTCCGCCTTGTGCAATGCTGCGCCATCATCGGGCATCTCGTTTATCATGACATAGATACCCAGACACACGGGGTACTTTTTGGGTTTACTTTCTCATTTTGATCATTCCGAAGATAAAAACGGAAACAATGCCATCATCCTGCCCCTTGCGATTGGTATATCAAGAACAGGAGACTGGTTTCTCGTCATAATATAAATAGGAGTCAAGTAACTGGGCTTGGGCTTGATCGGGATTGCGTGAGAGCGAAAATAAAGCTAGTGCTGCTTTGCCACCCTTCCCTGGAACCTTTTGAAGCACGAGGATGAACCATCTTGGTCAATTTTAAAAGTTCCTAATTCTGTAGGAACAGCTCAACACGGTCGGCCATGGAGCAGTACTTTGTAAACCCAGGGTACAATTGCCCTCGTACCAAATAATCAACTTAAACCTCTGCAAGATGAAAAATTTGACGGAAAACCTCTTATGATAAAAAGACGGCGTTCATGCGACCAATTCCAGGGCGTGAATCCTAGCCCGCAACACAAGCAACAAAATAATATTCGCAAGGTGCATTATCTTGGACGACGCGACGCTCGACGACAACGAAAGGACAGTGGCCCACAAATATATCAACGGGTCCTTAATGCCATGTCCAAGCGAGGATGAACCATGGTGATCATATCGTAAGTATCATTCTATCAGGACTACCTCATGCTATACGGGATCGGATTTAGACTTCCTACTGCTTGGTGTGACTTGATCATGGGTTTCCCAAAACCTCTCTTGCTTAGACTGCCCTGTCAAAATCCCCCGAACATCGAAGGGGTCCACCAATGTCATCCAGAATGGCCTTGGGTCTTTGAAGCCAGGCCCTTCTATCTCTGTAACACCGTCAGTTGCGAGATAAATTTTGCTGCTTCTCGGAAGATAACGACGGGGGTGGCGCATGTTGAACATTACGACATTGATCAACATGATTGCTCCCTCAAAGACGTAAAAGAACCACTCATAGCGAATGACGGGTGACACGGACATGGGATCGAATCCCGGCTCAAAACGGAGCTTGGCGACACCAAAATACTCTACCAGCCGGTAAATTGTGCGGACCAAAATGAGACCAATGCTGGTGTACAGTGTCACCAGAGACCTGCTCAAGCACTCGTTTGTGATGCCGTTGGCTCGACACCGACGATGAAATATGCTGGCAAGCGTGATAAACAGCACAGCGACGACGATTTGGAGAATTAAAGACGTCTTTATCAGTGCATGGCCTGTTTCAATCTCGCTATCGCTCAGAGATTGATTAGCCGAGTACGATGCCCCCCACCCATTCAATGATTCTATGATGGCTGAGAGGAAACCGAAGGTGGTCAAGACTCGGCCAGGATGAAGAGGGGAATGATAGGGTACGTAGTAGAGAATTCGACCCAGGATCTGATAGTTTTGAAGTTCGAGTAGGGGGCTGTTTGGCTTGTCAGACGCCATACTCTTCTATTAAATAGCCATGTGTCTTACGGAGCAGCATAAGTGATGCAAATGCTGGCGATGTAGACTTTGAGGTTGCTGTAGTGGAATGCTCCATACTCGCGCAGCGCAAAGCCTACAGCAAAAAGAAGGCAACAAAAAGGAAACAGCGGTGTTAGTTTCCAGCATTTGTAGTGACTATACCTTGGTTAGCTGCGAGATACGAGAGCTAAACGAGGTAAAGTCATAAAGCAAGACCTACAAGCATTGCCAGGTATGGATTAACCCTGATGTAAAGAACGCGATAAGAAAGAATATGGCAGCTCCTTTGTTGGGAGCATAAAAATAGTAGCTGCCGTCGACTAACAGGCAGAAGCAGTTAGGATACTGAGAACACCATCTTGAGCATGCTTGGAGTGAAGGAGTTCGTTACCGTATTGGCCACTCGCCATGATGGTCCGTATTGTCACAAGGAACCCACTGCTGGACAAAATATTTCGAAAGCTCTCTTCTTCGTCTTGTTCGTTATTTGAAACGGGCTTGAAAGTGAAAGTCGTAGAGAAGAACACTCTGTAGAAGCAGTGGTACTCAAAACTTGAGGTTCGCAGATTTCAAAAAGAAGGACTTTGGATCGTCTTTAAATAATTTGGTATTACTAGTAGCAGCTGTATTTGCACATGAGCAACACCGTATCCTCGTTCTCGAGTCTAGCCCTGTGACTGATGGCCAATCGCATTGTTGTAATAAATACGATCGTGATGTGGAGTGGGGCTAACTTGGTTAGTCTAATGTATTTGAATCCCAAGTTCCAGGTATCATTCCGCGTGGCGCTGGGCGGGAGGATACCCGAATTCAGCCGTTCGAAGACTTTACTCTGTTCATCTCGTTTTCACCGTATTCGTCGGGTTTCCGTCTTTTGAAGTAATGTGGCTGATCTGCAATTTGGCTTCTCAGTTCGATTTACCAATAAAACCTCCCTACTTACGTGCCGTTGAGCCGGGTCAGGTATTATACCACGAAGGAAGCGGCTTCTGATGTTGAGGGGGTCCATTCGCCTCACCAACCATACTCAACTCAACAAGTGACATTGAAAAATCACCTCATGATGCAAGCAAGAAAACAACGCTCACGCAGGGTCTAGGCCAACCCATCCTGGGCTCATTTCATTCACGGAACATCACGGCTCATTCATTTGAAAATGCAATAAAACCCCCAAGTTTGCAAAGTGGATCATGATGTATTAAGGCTCCTCATCTGCCGCCCCATCCCTACAGCCCAATGCGCAAGACCTATCGCACTCATATAAAGCCCGGGATAATAATCCCCACGACGTAATCCATCCCGCATTATCCAACGCCGACCGAGTGCTTGATCCCATACCCATATGTGCTCCCGTTTCCACGTAGAACCATCCCATTAACCTCATTACATTATCTTTGGCATACAATCCATCAAATCGCTTATCTTACATATAATTCGCCAGATGCAACAAACTTCATTCAATCAACACCCCAGCTTCGGCTGTCGTCTGAGCTCTCTGCAGTCGTGCCCTCATCAGCCGTGACTGAAGTGTCATTATGCTGGTTGTGGGAACCCATGTATGGTTCATCGTCGCTCCAGTCACTAAATTCACCCTCCGAGTAATCCCACTGGACGGGAATTTGCTCGCCATCTTCACTGTATCCGAAAACCAGGCCTCTCCACTCCCCGGCGATGATTTTCGCTGCAACTTTGAGCATTAGAGCAATGAGATGACTGGGAGGCCCCAATATCATTTCACATGTTTTCATGATGATAGCCATAGGAAGGTTCTTAAATGTTCTTAATTTACTGTGGAACGGTCGTCGCTCCACCGATGGCATGGGAGTGAAAAGGTTGGCCGCGGGAGGTAGTGGCGACAATACACGCCCAACAGTGATACTTGTCGTTGGGCGATGATTCGTCATGGCTCGTCTCCGTAAAACTGGTGAGGGTTTCTTTTCACCACTTTCCGGGCTAGAACCGGTCGGGTATGCGCCTACCATCTTCATTGGTGCATCATATGGTGCCGCATTCTCCTCTTGTGAAGCCTCAGCTTCTTCTTCAGACTCCGTCCTCCAATTCGGGTCCGTCGCCATGACTTTGTCGTCATTAGACCGAGCATCACTTCTGCTCATCGTTGCGCTGATAGGGGTCTGGGCAGACTCAACACTGCAAGCGTTGGGAGGTGACGGCGGTCTTGACGGCGCGTGGGAATGCCAAGATTCAATACTATGAAATGAGTCTTCGCTACCGCGGCGCGGAGGCTCCTGTTCCTTGTTCTCGATTGCGACATGAACTTGAATTTGGTCCTGTTCTTGAGGAATCATTGAACGGGTGGTATTCGACTCTCGCGTTGGATCTATGATGCGACTGGAATCCGATGATCTGTCCATGGAGAGTTTTAGGTGTGGTGGGAGCGTCGCCGACCTTGGTACGGCAAATCTGGCAGTTCGCCGAAGTCGTGTCTTCATCTGGCCTTTCTTAAAGCCGGTTCCTTCATGCATTTCATAAACCAGAGCGTCATCCTCTGGGAAGCCATCTGGGGGCGGCGACGCGGTAACTGGAGATGCTACAAAGCAGTCTTCGCTTGAAGATCCTTCGTCTTGCAATTCTGGTGTCTTAGAGGTCATGCGTAGTGCCTGATGATCTGATAATATCGAGTCAGGAGAGACTCGAGATTCTGTAGAAGATACACTGGGAGGTGTCTGCGGTAAAATCAGGGGTTTGATGATCAGGTGTTGAGTATCCATCTCATCATGTAGCATCTGTTGCGAATTGAAGTCCGAATGCCGACGGGTTTGAAAGTTCGAGTTTCCACCAGAAACAACGGGGTGAAAATAGCATTCTTCCTCGTCATCAATCAGACGTGTGACTGTCGAATTGTCTTCAGAATGGATTTGCTGGCTATATTTCTGCTCGGGTTGTGCAAGGCCAGCATCAGATGATGATGGCGCACTATTGCTAGATGAGGATTCCAACTTCTCCACGCTTTCAGCTTCTATCTTCGCCTCTAACTTAGCAGTTTCAATACGGACGCTTGGGTGCGCTTGTTGCATAGAAGTCCTCGAATGAATAGCTAATAGAGTCTCAGGCAAATCAAGCCTGTTCTTGGTTCCGCGAGGAGTAGGTGTTGTAGGTCTGGAAGCCACAGAATCGGGTTGGGTTTCCTCTAGGAACTCTGTGGAATCAATAGCTTCAATGGTCGGAGATACAGAACGCAGTACGGGCGTCCAGGGTTTCTTCTTGATTGGACTTGAGGGCTCCTCTGGTAGTTCGACAGTGAATGATCGTTTGAAGGGGCATTGTGTTTTCTCGAAACGAAGGATCTTGTCGAAAACCACCCGTAGTGATTCTGCTCGTTCACGATCCTCAGGCTCGGCGACGGGGAGTTCTATTCTCCAGTAATTTGGCCGGCGAATTTGAAGGACAAATTTACTATTTATTTCGTCGATGCACCAACATTGGCTTCTCAACAAAATGGGCTGTAAGGCAGACCCGCAGTTGAGAAAAGCAACGGATCCCGGGGCGCGATAGATTCTAAAAGGACCTAGGGGAACCAAGTCAGTAAACTATGCAAGAGGAAGACCTCTGCTCGGGAAAACTTACCAACGGCAATGGTTCTCTCAAGTTGAGAAGACCAAGAGAGTGTGCCTGGGGCATCATCGCCGCGAAAGCCAGAATTACGCCAAAGGGCTCGCCCAGTAGCAGTGAAGGAAATTATTTTGACATTCGGGTGGCTATACAAGGTCTCGACGATCGCTTCGGAGAGCGCTGGGTTTGGAGGGGTTGGTTCTGGTAGCGAGATGGGGGCCGTCGCAACCCGCCGGGGTGCCGGGAATCGCGGGGAGGAAGACGAGGAATCATCCATGATGAAGAGAGAACACGGTGAGTGACTTATTTTCAGGCAGTACGAGAAACTCCTATTTCGAAAGGTAACTCAGGCATCGCGACAGGAAGAGTCGAAGTCGGTGCACATTATTGCGTGACGTCTTGCAGGAGCGGTGTCAAAGATAGCATTTAAGGGTGTCGCGTCGATGTCAAAGTGGCGATGCGACGACGTAGCGGTGCGCGACAAAAAGACTCAACTTGGCAGAACAGAAGAAATCCAAGGCTCTCCGGATCTTGAGGGATGAAGGGAGATATCTGAATCGAACGACTTTGTTGAGGCGCAAGGATGGTCGATATCCAATCCCAGAGGCCGACCACTGCCCTTCAAGAGAGTAGAAAGTACGTTCGTTCTGGGGAACTAGCTAGGGGTACCCCGGATCAGTGGCCCCTTAGTCATCATACTCACCTGCAGCCCCTCCGAGGTTCACGCACGAGTCTTGGACCCGCCTGCACAAAACTCATTCGCGCCACTCACACCACTCACAAGACTGCGTTTAGGGCGGCTCCACTCTACAGGAGTGCACTCGCAGCTGACGCGCAGTGTCCTCTTTCGGTACGTACCCTGATCGATTACCATGTACTCACACAGTGTCAGAATACTTGCGGGAATAAGCCATGCCAGTTTGGAATGAGGAGACACGCTTCACGCTACCCGAATCACATGTACCCAACGCAGCGAGAATGATTGATCACCACATTCCTGCTCCGGTTAGTTCGCATGGATGGCTGAAAACCCCGAGCAATGTCGATTAGGTTGCAGAGGGAATGTAACCTGGATTTATGGTGCACAGATTGTCTCTGTCCACCAAGGAGCTTGAGCATATCCAAAGCGTCCCACACATCAAATATCTTAACATTGTGCATACATGCTAGGCCACTCCCAAGTCTTCCTAAGTGCTCCAAACAGGAGGAGGAGAAGGGTACAATTCCAATAAAAGAGATTTTATAGTTTATGTTGAACCTGGATTATGTGAAGAACAGTTTGTTGATGAATAACAAGCAAGCCGAGTGGCGAGCGACTCTTTTTTTTTTTTTTTTTTGAGGGGATTTACTCTTTTCACATCCTATATTAGATGTCGCTCCTTGGAGATTGTCCTTTGCCGATTATCATCGTAGTCAGGCCTCGTTTCGGGTTTGCCTACTTGGGTAGACTCAGGTGTGAACACAACACCAATTATGTCAATAGAGAGCAAGGGCGGGTGGGTTTATTTTAAACTGTTTTTATTTCATTTTGTACAACTTAGAAAATCATTGGCTCCTCCCATTCCTGCATAAGGGTGTTAAAAACATGGAACTGGTAACGGTACATACAAGACCGTGCCAAAGTCCCTTCTACTGTTTACGCCGTTGTGACCCGAATCATTCCTCGTACCCCGTTCCTCCCCGTCTTTCCTTCATTTATTTATTTCTTGCCCGACTTGGCCATAGTGTTGAGAGCAGAACCGTTCTTAAACCACTCGATCTGGGCCTCGTTGAATGTGTGTGACAGAGGAACTTCAAAAGCCTCACCGTCCTTGGGGTGAACCACCATGATAAGGGGCTTTCCAACTTCCAGCTTGGTGCAAGGAAGATCAATGCGGTCCTCGGGGCGGATCTTGTCGTAGTCGGCGGGGTCAGAGAAGGTGAGAGGAAGCATACCCTGCTTCTTCAGGTTGGTCTCGTGAATTCGAGCGAAGGAGCGGGTGATGATGGCAAGACCACCAAGGTGGCGAGGCTCAAGAGCGGCGTGCTCTCGAGAAGAGCCCTCACCGTAGTTCCAGTCACCGATAACAACCCACCTGATGCCCTTGGCCTTGTAGTCACGGGCAACAGCAGGGACAGCGCCCCACTCGCCGTTGGAGTAGTTCTGGATCTTGTTGGCTTCCTCGTTGGCCTCGTTGATAGCACCAATCAACATGTTGTTGGAGATGTTGTCAAGATGGCCACGGTACTTGAGCCAAGGGCCGGCCATGGAGATGTGGTCGGTAGTGGTCTTACCCTTAGCCTTGATGAGGATAGGGAGATCATTGGCGTCCTTGCCGTCCCAAGCGTTGAAAGGAGAGAGAAGCTGGAGGCGGTCGGAAGTAGGGGCGACGTCAACCTGGACACTGGCACGGTCTGCAGGAGGGGCCTGGTAGGTATTCTCACCGGCATCGTAGCCGAGGGAAGGAAGACCATCACCAGTTGGAGGAGAAAGCTTGAACTCCTTGCCATCCTTGTCCTTCAGGGTGTCGGTCAGAGGGTTAAAGTGGAGAGAACCGGCGACAGCAAGGGCAACGACCATATCAGGGGAAGCGACGAAGGAGTGGGTGGCAGGGTTACCATCGTTTCGTCCAGTGAAGTTACGGTTGAAGGAGGAGATGATAGAGTTGGCGGTACCCTTGGGGACATCGCGGCGGTCCCACTGACCGATGCAAGGACCACAGGCGTTGGCGAGGACGACACCGCCAAATTCCTCAAAGGTCTCGAGCTGGCCATCACGGGCGATCGTGGCACGGATCTGCTCGGAACCGGGGGAGACAGAGAAGGCAGACTTGGACTTGAGACCGTGGTTGAGAGCATCGCGAGCAATGGACGCAGCGCGAGACATGTCCTCGTAAGAGGAGTTGGTGCAAGAGCCAATGAGACCAACCTTGAGCTCATCGGGCCAGCCGTTGTCCTTGACGGCCTGGCTGAACTTGGAGATGGGTGTGCCCAGATCGGGGGTGAAGGGTCCGTTGATGTAAGGCTCGAGCTCGGAGAGGTTGATCTCGATAAGCTGATCGTATTCGGCACCTTCATCAGGTCGAAGGCCATGGGCATAGCTTCGGGCGAAATCCGCAATATCCTTGCGCTTGGTAGCACTCAGGTAGTCGTGCATACGGTCGTTGAAGGGGAAAACAGAGGTTGTGGCACCAATTTCAGCACCCTAAAAAAACAATTAGCAAGAAAATTCGGAATGGGCTGCCAAATAGGAACTCCACTGACCATATTACAGATCGTAGCCATGCCAGTGCAGGAGAATGAGTCGACACCGGGACCAAAGTACTCAACGATAGCACCGGTACCTCCCTTGACAGTCAGAATATCAGCAACCTTGAGGATGATGTCCTTAGGGGAGGTCCAGCCGCTGAGGCTACCGGTAAGCTTGACACCAATGACCTTGGGGGCCTTCAGCTCCCAAGGAAGATTGGCCATAACATCAACGGCATCAGCACCACCAACACCAATGGCGGCCATACCAAGACCGCCACCGTTGGGGGTGTGTGAATCAGTACCAATCAACAAACCACCGGGGAAAGCATAGTTCTCGAGGATGATCTGGTGGATAATACCAGAGCCGGGGCGCCAGAAACCAATGTTGTACTTCGCGCAAGCAGTTGAGAGGAAGTTGTAGACTTCCTTGTTGATGTCAATAGCACGGCTAAGATCCTTAGCACCACCCTGTTGGGCCTCAATCAAGTGGTCGCAGTGAACAGTGGTGGGGTTGGCGACGGACTCCATGCCAGCGGACATGAATTGGAGAATGGCCATCTGAGCCGTGGCATCCTGACAGGCAACACGATCGGGTCGGAGCTTGAGGTAGGACGTGCCACGCTCAATCTCCTGACCGTGAGGGTCATCCAAGTGGGAGTAGAGAATCTTTTCGGCATATGTCAATGGTCTGTTGAGACGAGCCCGAACAATCTCAATGTTCTCGGCGAACTTCTTGTAGTTGATGAATGTGTTAGACTCGTGGATGTTCTGCTTGACCTGAATTACAACGACTGGTTAGCATTCGAGGGAGTTCAAAATATCCGACCGTGCAATGGACTAAAGCTAACCTTCTGGTCGAGGCTGTCGCTGACAGTGGCCATGCGTCGGATGCCAGAAGCAGCACCGGCGAGGGTGCGGCTCCGGGCAATGTTGCCCAGAACCTGTCGAGAGGCAAGCATTGTGGAGGAGGCAGACGAGTGGAGAGGGTCTGGAAGGGGTATCACAACAAAGGAAGGAAAGAAGGAAGGAGGCTTCGTGAAGGGAAGAGGGAAAGGTCGAGTATTAAAAGAAACGCACGAGGCGAGGAGGTGTTTTTGGCCTGGGGCGTCTCCGAATCCAAACACCCTGACACCTGTGTTTCCTCGCTGCGCACGGTAAAGCGAGGTACCTCCCATCCAGGTTTCGGTTCCCCAGACGAAGGAGCAGGTCAGGGCACGCACACGCCCCCCCCTCCCTCAAATCCCCCGGAACCAGTACAAAAAAACAACGCCGCATTCTCCGTAGCAGTCCAAATCCATCTACACACACTCCCTGTGGGACAACAGAACCCACTGGGGTTAGGCCCCCGCCGCCCCCGGCGGGCTTTCAGCGCCCGCGACCACCATTACCAACTGAGTTGCCTACTGCAGTGAGGGGCGGGGCTTTGCCTCTCTAGCCAATCACGGCCAGACAAAATATAATCGGCACATCCATTAGGTTCCTTCTCGTCATAGACATTAACCGAAAACCTCCACTCTGCCGAGGGTGTAACTGGTCGCATGTCACTCAGTCAAGCTTGACCGCGGTAACACGGGAGGCTTGGGCCTCTGGAGTACCTTCACATTGAAATTTCCCAAGCAGATCGTGACCGTGTCAAAACTGTGCCCCAAGTTCCCTTTTGAACTCGTTTGCTTGTGCTTTGCCCCCACTTTGCTGCCGCCCAATCCCGTCACGCTCAAATCGGCATCTCCCATGTCACTCCCCAGACTAACATTAAGCAATGTGAATCTGATCAACATTTCGGGTCACCTCAACCTGTGGCTTCCCATAAGCACACAACCCCCCTAAGTGTGCACCATTTTACGTATCATACACCACCTCACAAGAGATCTCTACGAAAAAAAAGACGAAAGCCCCCCCGGTTCAATCGCTGTCCAACCCAAGGAATTGCGAGACCAAATGACAAAAAAAAAAGAACCCCGTTCCGTCTGCAATTGACTTTTATGATTGGCCACGCTTGGCCCCATTTCAGTCCCGTCCCCGCCCCTCTGGGCCCTTGCTCCTGCGGGAACAATGAGCAACGACCGCTTGCGTCAGAGCCTGCCTCAGCGTCTCATGGGGCTCATCGCCGACGAATGTCCCGGATACCGACCGGACGCGGGCGGACCTTCGGCTTGGACTTTGACACACGAGGTTATAGCCACGGCTTCTATTCGGCTGGAGGGGTTACGGGTCAGCAAATAACCAGGCATCCCCTAAAGTTACAGGCCACTGCAGCCATGTGCTCGGAATCACGCAGCCTTGGTCAATCTCAATTCCGCGACTTGCAACACGGAAGCTTCTGACGGTGGTCATTCGTAATGTGCACTTATATTTTGGGTACACACAAGTCGGCGTCCACAAACACCCAGACCCATAGCTGCTACCCCATCCATCCAAGGTACCACGACAACAAGCAAGGATTGGATTTTAACCCCACCAACAATCATGAATGCTTTTTAATAGATGAAAAAAAAAATGCACTGTCAGCGGGTTCACAATCTACGTCCTTTCTTAGCCGTACGTCTTTACCTAGAGGTCCAGGACAGCTTCAGAGGCCCGCAGTCCACAGTGGCTTCATTTCCTCTGTACCAACCTGCTGACTGAGCCCTATCCTTTCGCCCCTCCTCGGATAAGGGCTCGGCTGTCAGGCGCGGCAGCGGCAAAAATGCCAAACAAGCATCCACAGCCGGACAACGGCTTCATTGTAAACAAACCAATCAATAGCAATGGGCCCCATCCTTCGATTTCTTATCCCTGTCTAGCCCGAGTTCTCACGCCCTCCTAGCCAGGCATGAGCATAGGTTTGCGGAACATCCGTCGAGTTTCCCGGCCCCGAATTGAGGTCTGGGGACATCTGTGTAAGTGTCCACTGGGCGGCGCATTGGCACACTGGGGGCAACGAAACAGAAATAATTACCGCATGGCGCCCCCGAAGCGGCTTAGCCACCCCGGCGGCTCCATTCCTCAAGCAGGCCCCATCCCCAGAAGCTGCTCCAGAAGCTTAGGGAAGCGAGGCCTTGGAATAATTTTTTTACGGGACCCTTGTCATTCTGTGTGTAGGCCTCGCTTCAGCCTCGGACCAGCGGCTTTTACTTCGGTCGCCGCCTGTGGCGCTCGCTGATGGCGGTGTTACGAGACTTCGCTCTCGGTCACCGACTGAGTAGCCACTTTTCTGAGCTCAATATTGCTTGAACGGCTTCCATGTGAGTTGTGACATCGGACTCAAGTTCCTCTCCAGCTCTCAAAACAGCCACCCCTTCTCCCGGGCTCCAGACTACCCTGTTCCTTGCGCCATCCAATAGCAGCCAGCGCAATTACCAGCCATTACTGAGCGCTTTTTTTTATCGTCCTCCCGCTTGCTTGTCATTCTGCCTCGGTTTCAGCCGCATCGCGGCCCAACAACGAAACGTTCCCTATGCGTGCTATTCCTTATTATGCAGTATGGAGAATTGTGCCATATTTTGTGTAGCTTGCATGTACAGGATAAATCCCAGGAAGATAACGAAACACATGACCACCCAACTAAAAATAAAACAAATCACACGACAACCTCACTGTAGCAATTAGTTGACACTTTTGGTTCATTGTAATTTTTCCAAGATATAATTTAGGGCATATGTCTGCAGCCTTCTAGGCAGCGGTAGCCATTCACCGGCGAACGAGAGCTATTGGTGCTAATCGAAGTATAAAAGGCCTATGGGTATTGTAGCGTAGCTGCTGGCTTTGCTGTGTAAAGCTTCTGGTATTCACTTGGGTCACTTTGAGGATGCTGGATCTCAAGCTTACTAATCATAACTGAGGGCAATCCGCGTCGTGCACCATTTGATATTGTGGCTGTTTTTCCAGCTTGGTGCACGCATGTAGGGGAGCAGCTCAGCCTCCATACGTCAGCGCCCGTCAATGACAGGTGGGCAGTGTTGACATCATCCCCCACCACGGCAAAGAAATCTGTCCTCCTGCCAATCTACTCACCCACTACCGCCACCAATCCCAACGGTATCCCAATAGTATCCCAAGGTCAATACACATATTGGCCTTCAATTATCTAGATCACTTATCACGTTTACGCAGTTCAGGCGTTCATGGGCTGATACATCACTTGGAGTGCACTGACAACACTATTACTCAACGGTTGTTTGACATTAGCTTCAGTTCACTTGATCTGGAGTCTATCTCTTTTCGGCCTTCTAGCCTATATCTTCCCCCAAGATTTTTACCTTCTGTTAATATCCCACTATGGATCTCCAAAAAGGGTCACACATTGACAAGGCTAAGGTGAAAGAGGCATTTGATATCTCACACTTTGACCTGAACACTGTCATCCGTGGTGCCCAGCTGACCCTCGTTGGGGGCAAGTAAATCCGATCTTAGACCAGTCGAGAAGTCATGCTGACAAAACCTGGCACCTCTAGCCCATCGAGCCCTTCAGAACCCTAGGCTTTTTACAACTAGTCATTACCGCCAGGCTGCCATAGCTGTTGGAGCAGGCATTGCTATTCGTCTTATTATTGCCATTCCAGCAAGTTTTTTTATCTATCAAGATTCACATCAGTACTAATCAAGACCTTCTAGATTTTTGGCATCAAAGTATTTCTAAACATTGTCTCTCTCTTCTATTCACTCGACCGTGTAACTTGGGATGACACCATTATCAATGGGCTCAATTTCGTCTCCGAATATGTCCTTCAAGTCCCTTTTTTCCTTATGGCGCTCATGCGTTATGTCGTCCCAACTCTCGACAATCTGTAAGACCTCCAATCCCCTCACCCATGTTTTAATTTGTCTGGGTTTTTATTTATTGGCAATCTCCCACTAAACAATATCAGGTTCATGCAATCCCTTCAGTGGGTTGATGAGACGTATGTTCAGAAACACAAGGCTGACAAACCTGCCGATTTGCGAGACATGTATTACCCAAATCTCAAACTGTATCGCCCAACTGATGGAAGTACGCACTCCGAAAGCACTGCCCAAGCTGTTTCCATGTTTTTCTATCGCTTTTCCCGCAAAGGTTTGATCTCGCTGGCCGTTTTCGCGCTATCGTATGTTCCAGTGATCGGCCGCCTTGTCCTGCCTACAGCGAGTTTCTACACTTTTCACCAAGCAGTCGGGTTAGGTCCTGCTTCTATCATCTTTGGAACAGGATTGTTTCTTCCCAGGCGATATCTTGTCATCTTTTTGCAGACCTATTTCTCATCTCGGAGCCTCATGCGAGAGTTATTGGAGCCATACTTTGCGCGTATTCATTTCACAAAGGAACAAAAACGCAACTGGTTCCACAGTCGCGGGGGAGTTTTGTTTGGGTTTGGACTTGGATTTTATCTCCTCATCCGAATTCCCCTCATCGGTGTTCTAGTTTACGGTATTGCTGAAGCCTCCACCGCCTACTTGATTACCAAGATCACCGATGCCCCCCCTCGCCCTGAACACATGAGCGAATATGCAGCGAGTCAGCAGAAATGGACAAACAAACACGAGTTTTTGAACCTATCTCTGGAAAATATCGATACACTCCATGACCAAAATACTTCAGGCAAGGATCAATGATAGCAGCACTCCGAACACTGGCGCAAATTTTCCTGATCCTGAACAAAAAGAATGCGCAGCATTAACTCTTTAAATTCCGTATCTGTCGGATATATTGAATCTTGGTTTATTAATCCCGTCAGTTTCAACCTGGAAGAAAAATGCAAACTGTCACGAATACGATAGATCACTCTCGTCTGAACCCCCAAGGTGTCAGTAATACTCCAGTCATGCCGAGATCAATAATACGATAACATCCCAACAATAAAACATGAAAATATTACACGAGAGATTTTGCAAACTTAGTTAGAATTTTACAGTGACGGAATCGAGCCGTGACAAATTCCAATTAAATGGAAGCGAAAACCTCGATGGGTGAATGCAGCAGAAAAGCATCGGCTGCGTAACACAGAAAACCTGTATATCTAATTGTGTTATGCATTTCGGCTAAACGTGACCGGCAGTCTTATTTCCAGATATGAATTGCGCGCTCATATCCGTCCAAGCGGTCCTAACCGAATACACCAAAGCTCTACTTCGCCCAGCGCACTGATTCAGTCTATATACTACCAGTCCGGAATGACAGAGAATCGCTCATGTCCGGTATCAGCGCTATGCTGCCTCATGGCTCTGTCACCTTGCCCAATAAACTCACAACCTGGCGCATCGCAGTTCCGGAGGATACTATCGCCCTCAACATCTCGGATTTCGCTCAGCTCCACATGTCCAGTTTGCTCAGCATGCTTTCTACCCTCAATCTGACCACTACCAATCCAATCGCAACCAGGGACATCACATTTGAGTATGAGACCTTCGGTGTCGGTGTAGTAATGAGCTTCGTGAAGCTTACGAACAAGCTCTTGCGCTTTTGTCAGGATTTCCTCATCCTCCGTTGGCCAAACCTTCCGGTCCATGTCAGGTGGTAGCGTTGTTGCAGTATGAGGAAAGTCGGAATAGCTAAACGCAACTCGGTCATAATGAATCCCTGAGTAAACCAGGATGCATCGGTCACGCTTATCTTCACCGAAGTTAATTAAATTTTGTGCCTAATAACAATTAATAAACTGTTTCAATCCAATTGGGGTGGAGGCAATCAGTAGTGGGATACACACCTGGACATCAAAGGTGCAGATCTGGATATCAAATATAGCGGACAAAATACTGAGTTCGATACCGCCTCCCCATCGGTCTGGATCTTGAATGCTGCGACAGTACTGGCTAGGCGAAGTCCCCAGCACAACTTCGGTGTATTCATCAGGATGTTGAGTGATGTAGTCTGCCATCATCTTCCTTAGCTTTTGGGCAGGTATCTGTTCAGGCAAAGCGCCACCAAACGCTGTGAAGAGACAACTGTTATCGCTTGGCATGACTCGAAGTACTACTTTAGGTCAACATCAGATCATTCTCACTATTTACATTCGACTTACGCAGTGTACCCTCGCGTTCTGGCCAAGGAACGTTGATCTCCTCGGGATTTTCACTCCGCCGATCTCCTGGTTTCGTGGATTCAGTTATCTTCGGCGGAGTAGGCACCTCCTCCTCAGGAACAATGGTCAAAGTCTCGCCGTGCAGGCCTATCGATCGTGCTATCTCACCAACCCGACCAATGTCAAGTGTTTTCATGGCCATAGGAGGGCCATATTTCACAGTGAAATTAGTAATGCCGGTCCGAACTCGCAGTTCGTCCAGAACATCCTGAACCGTGGCAGAGTCCGGAACATCGATGATGCCGGTGCCAGCAGGCGCTTTAAACCGAGCTTTCATTCTGATCTGTATTTTTGTAGTCTGTATTCCCTCTCACTGTGTGTGCGGGGGGTTTTCCTTGTCTGTCGTGGTCGTGAAAACTATAGAAAGATGTTGGTAAATCCCATACGGTTGGGCTGCAGAGAGCGGGGATCGGAGACCTCATGATAGACCAATTCTATCACCATAGAAATACTCCGCGGCGCACGGGAGAGTACTTACCCAACTACTTCCTGGCCACTGAAAACTATAATATAGATGCACGGCCTTTTCTTTTCAGAAGCTTCAAATTCAGCAAGAAACCAATCACTCGAATATTTCGGGGAATAAAGGTTCGTCTGTCATGATCACATAGGGCTACCCGGGAGCTAGCTTGATCATCACCGACAGGTACAGAGACACACTAACCAATTATGGACAAGACCCACTTATTTCACACCATTGAGTAACCTACAAGGGCAAGTACCACCCTGTGTGAGGTACGTACCTAGAACTGGCTCAATCCCAGAATCGCGAAATTTGGCGTTCTCGATTCGCGACTTGATCTTTCAAACAGCTTTGGCGATTGCGCCGTCGACATTACAACTCCAACACCATTCGCTAACCCCTATTCGCACATTGCCGCGACGTAGCGAGTCTGCTGTATCGGCCCTCAGACCGATTCATGTCTGCCCGGAGAGCCGTCGCGCCAGAGGTGCGCGAATCGATTGAGGCGAAGCCAACTGAGCGAGATGTCGAGATGAAGGACCATTCTGATGATGAGGCCGATATTGATGCCGAAGGAGATATGGACATTGATATGGATGCCGAGGGCGAAGAGGATGCAGAGGGTGAGATGGATGAAGAAGGACGGCCAGACTTGTTTCGCATGATCCACAACCTGTCAACCTATCTATGCAATGTTGAAGAAGAGTAAGTTTTCTGATTCAAATTGACATGCATTATAAGCTGACGAAGATAGCGGCGAGGAGTTAGCCAGTGGCTTCCAGCGCATCCCGAATCGCCGAGTTCTGCCCGACTACTTCGAAGTCATATCTGAACCCGTTGCTTTTAGTACCGTCAGGGTAGGTTAACTACGTGACAAAGCCAGTTTGGTGCATTTTTAACGTATGCCATAGGGAAAAACCCAGAAGAAACAATATACCTCTTTCGCCGAGTTTGTCAAAGACGTAGCGCAAATATTCCACAATGCGCAAGTCTACAACCGCCCCTCTGCGCCCATATTCGGCGCTGCTGTTCGGCTCAGGGAAATCTTTGTAGAAGAGCTCCAGAAGTTAGTGGCGAAGGGATATATCATGCTAGACGATGCCAAGCTACCTGACTTGGGGGAGCTACCGCCGGTAGAAGGCGATTCGCCGCCAGCAGAAGAATACGACGAGGAAGAAGATGAAGACGAGGAAGATGAAGAGGAAGAGGACGAAGACGAAGATGACGACGACTCGGACGATGAAGGGGGAAGACGCCGCAATCGACGACGAGGCCGTGGTTTCGGTTTCAGTCGTAGAGACCGAGATGAGGACGATGATGCGCATAAACGACGGGGACGACCACCAATGGTTTTGACACCTACCGAAGCGCGTATTGCATCAATCCTCAAGGGCCTCCGAAAACCAAAGGATGACGATGGGAACTTGCTTATCCCGGCTTTTGAGAAACTGCCTGATAAGGCTGTGGTTCCAGATTATTATCAAACCATCACTAACCCGATCGCTCTGGACAATATCAAAAAGAAAGCGAAGCGGAAGAAGTATCAACACGTGGACCATATGATGCAAGACGTCGAACTCATGTTCGAAAACGCTAAGCTGTATAATGAGGATGACAGCGAGCTTTACATGGCGGCTGTCGAACTTCAGAAGCAGGCTCGAGTTTTGGCCCAACAAGAGAAAGCTCGACCCGACGATGACTTTCGAGACGAGGATGGTAAACTGCCTCTTGCAGACATCCAATACAATGGCCAGATGTGGAAAGTTGGTATGTATACCCGCCGTTTATTGATAGAGTTATCATGTCTAGGGCAGCCGTTGACTTTCATATCTAGGCGATTGGGTTCATATCCGTAATCCCAATGACCTCGCCAAACCAATCGTGGCGCAAGTCTACCGGACATGGCAGGACCGCGCTGGACAAAAATGGATCAATGCTTGTTGGTATTATCGACCTGAACAGACGGTGCACCGCTTCGACAAGCACTTTTTCGAACACGAAGTTGTCAAGACGGGACAATATCGCGACCACCAAATTGAGGATGTCTTGGACCGTTGCTTCGTCATGTTTGTCACGCGGTTCAACAAGGGGCGACCTCGCGGATTTCCCCATGATAAAGATGTCTACGTGTGTGAGTCCAGGTACAATGAAGAGCGATTTCGCTTCAACAAAATCAAGACATGGGCCAGTTGTGTGCCAGATGAGGTGCGAGACAAGGATTATGAAATGGACCTCTTTGATGTGCCTCGCAGGATGAAGAAGGTTCCTAGCCCCATCAAACATCTGTTGCGCGAGGACGCAAAGGAGACGGATGATCTCCCGAAGCCAACCTGGGGTAGTCCGAATGCGCCGCCCATTGTCGGTGCTGTGCACCGCCGCCCCCGAGAATCTAATGTGAGTACAAGAATCTTCTTCCCGGCTGATGTTGTTGTCACAGCCTTGTTGTAGCCCGCTTGGCCGACAATCAGCCAGCCCAAGCCAGCCCTACAGTTCAAATCCCTGCCTTGATTGCCCCTCACGTTCTCACTTTGTTTGTTCATACACCGAGGGCAGGATCTTCCTGCCTCAGGTTACGCACACTCGCGCTGCCTTCACTTGATCGTTTCATTCACTGACAATGAACTTGCCATCCCGCAGGAGTCGCCGCCCCCAGAACCTACACCACCGTCGCAGCCCATGTCCATGTCCGCTGTCCCAATTCCAGATATTACCATCGATGCAGGCCGGCGTGCGTCCATGATGTCGGTGCCCAGAGACATGTCCATGGATGCCTCGAGGGGCCCTGTGCCGTATCCTGGCCCTGGACCTTCGCCATCACCTGGACAGTACAGCGCCCATATGGCACCTCACTTTCAGCCCGTGACACCAGTAGCGGTACCTCCACAAATACACCAGACGCCGGTGCCCATCCCTCACCCCCCGCACCTTGGACCCCCGGCGCCTCAGGTGTCTGTTCGCCCGGTGCAATACCAGCACCCCCACCCCCACCCACAGCCGGGTTACCCTCAAAACTATGCTGCAGGATATCCCCAGTCGCCAGCGCCCCCAATTCACCAACAACCGCAGATGGGTAGCCCTATGGGACCTGCATATGGCCAAGTACCTGTCCCCCCGGTTGCGCGACCTCCAATGGGTCCCGCGGCCGGTAATGTCATCCCCCCTGGCAACATGTACAACCCACCAAGACCCCCTGAGGTCTATACGCTTCCCGACGCTCTCAATGAGGCTATACCACCAGAAGTTCGAAATTCCTTCCAGCATGATGGCACGGGTCGAATTCTGTTCTTCACCGCGCCGCCTCTTGATCGATTGCACAAGGGTATCTCGAACGAGAGCGCAGGGCTTGGGCATAGTATCAAATATCTCGCAGGGAGAGAGCAATGGTTAGCCGATCGGGAAAAGAAACGTAAGGATCGCGATGAGAAGTTGAATGTTGAATCTCAAAAGCGGATCGAACTAGAGATTATCGCTTCTCGGGAAGCTAGGCAAGAGCTTGCTTCGCAGGCTAACAATGCCATGGCTCAGTGGATTGAGCACTTGGACGATGACACGCAGCGATGGAAGAAGGAGACCGGTTTAGACGGGTGGCGAGAAGCCCCAGATCAAAAGACCGTGGCGTGAGGCTACTCGGGGTATTATGGGTACGGGGCGTCTTAGGTCTTCGTGTAAATTGTTATAATAGCGGCGGAGCCCCGGGCGTTAGGAACCGGGATGTCAGAGTTTTGGAATTACCGCATTGAATCTCGTTTGTCTCATATTGCCTAATTTGATAACTTGTTTTCAATGCTCTGGGAAGCCGCCAACTTTGTAGTACCAACGGATCACGGAAAGAATGCGTTGAATGCTTGATGAATACTTGCTCAAAAGGCAAGTAGATTGCAGCGTTTGATTCTTGAAAATGTTGACTGCTTGACGCCATCCCGGCTCTAACCTACCCAAATAAATGATGTCTAATGCACAATATAGTGTATCTAATGTGGCGAAACGTGTGCTTTGGGAAGATTATTGTGCACCATTCGTTTTTCGGCCATGCCCTAATTCATTCATCACCCACTCGTACACAGCCCATTGGACAGCGTTGACGATGAAAGCCCTTACACTGCAAACCGTGAAGCCACGAAAAAACACTCGAATGCCGCCCTCTCTGTACGCGTCTCGTGCAATGCGAATTGCACCAAACCTTTTGTTTGGCTTAGTTGTGTCTGATCTAACAAGTGGTGCTGTTTCAGCTTGTCCTCCCCATGCTTGGACTTGAACCCGTGTCTTGATAACATCTAGCGGGAAAACGCTAGCCCACGTTGCGATGCCAGCTAGCCCGCCGCATAGAAGCACCTTGGCTGCTTCATGTTGGATACGGGCCTCCCTGCCAGCTTCTTGAGAAAACCAACGGGTACTGAGTTCATAGGCCCAGAAGTAGAAGCCATACCCAACGCTATCGCGAATGGCTGTCACCCCACCACCGAAATAGAGACCGCGGATGCCTTCACTCCGGAAAATCTGCTTCGTTATGGCCCAGCTTGATAGTTGTTGTGCCGACAACTGTGCTCGACATTTGATCAGTTCGGTCGGCGTGCTAACAACCCAAGTTGCGAGACCGCCAGCTGCCCCGGCGAGCCAAGTTGACCATAGGCTTTGTCGAGTTGAAAATAGGTGGTTTAGGGCTGCCTCAGACCGGTTGTATGAGACAAAAAGAAGCGCATTTAGGGCACCATAACCTATGATCGGAGCAGCGGTTCCACTGACCAAGACGGTAGAGTTTCTAATCGACGTAGGCAATAAGCTGTAGCCAGATCTAGTTGCGGCAGCTGATGCACTTGTAACGATAGCTGGAGTTGGAGGGCCTTGGGCTTGTAAGCGGACTTTGAGTATGTCGAGTGGGTTTCCAATGATGATGCCAATGGCGCCGCTTATATAGCCAGCCCAGAAGTCAGCCGACATGGCAGTTGAGCCAAAAGCTTCACGAATCTGAGTGAGGGTGGAGGTGATCGGCGTGCCTAGAGATGTCACGTTGGGCTATGGTGATGACGCTCAAGACACCGAAATAGACACAGCCCCAAGCGAGACCAGCCGTGGCAAAAAAGCGGCGATTTGTAGGTGCACTCAAGTCCATGCGTCGATATCGAACTAAATATTGATAATACGCAAAGTGGCTTGTGATGGTTGTACCGAGAAGGGCCGTGCGATTTCCTGCGAGTGCCCGCTGAAGAGGGGTTGGAGGAGCCGGACAAACGGTTGCGGTACGATGCTCGGTAAACTCATCTCCGCTGGCCGATCGGATTTTGTCGGTGGCGGAGACGTTGGTGCTGGGATGGAAATGCATATGTTAATGAAGCTGGATGTATATCCACAACACTGGATAGACGCAAATGGGGTTTGGTAGCTCTGGGAAGATAATCTGGGATATGTGTTACGGATAAAAAAAGAGCCGAGATTTAAGACGGGAAAGGAACAAATATTTTCAGTTGCTGTTGTTCACGTCGGCTACCTGGCATGCCTTTTGCGCCCTCGCGCTATAACCTTGCTTTGTTTTCCGCTTTATGTAAGCTGGTGGAGGCTACTAGTATGCTGGCGCTGCATAGTTATAGAGTTGCCGAAAATCGGCCCTTGGCTTAAGTGCCACCATCTTTGTTGTGGGGGTAGACCTCTTTCTAGTTTGTGGCACCGTGCTTCCCACGTGATAGCGTGTCTGCCTTGCCGCGTCTCGTACCGTGGTCGCGCTTGGCCGTCAACTTCCCCACGCCCAACTCGCACCTGTGCCTGTGGCAAGCTCTTTTGTTTCAATAATCCATCCAAGTGTTGAAAAAACTGTACACATCCAAGCTATTAGCCCTCTGGACCACCTCGTCCTTTTGCTGACGGCTTGCGGAATCATGCAGCTCCCGTACGTTGCTTCCGTCTACACTCAAGTGTTTCGATTACTAACCGTCTGTAAAGGTCCACATCTACGCCTGTTGGCGGTAAAGAGAGGCCTTCGGGCTCGAAACTCACTCGTACACCACAGTCGATCGACCGATTGCACAAGCCATTTAAATGCCCTGGTGTTGCGGGTAGGACCCCAACAAGTGACCGTCCCGCTCGCAAGAAGAGAAGAGTTGACTACGCCGGTGCCGATGGCGATGTTGATTCAGACAAACCATATACGAATCAGGACAGACTTGCTCTTGCCACACGAGATGCCAACCGCTTCCCGGTGTTCCAAGCCAAGGATAAGGGCACTGTCTTTCGCAAGGCTTTTAGTGTACCGCTCAAGAACAAGGACAGCTCAGCCTACAACCCCAACCGTCCTCCGCCAACTCTTGGACTACGACAGGGAGCCGTATTTATTCCAAAGCCTCTCCACGACCCTAGCGGTGAATTTGCCATTGTTCTTTATGACCCAACCGTGGATGACAAGGCCAAAGAAAAACAGAAAGTCGAGACAGAGAAATCTGAAACTGAGTCTTCGCCTGAGAAAATCGACGCGCCATTAGTGCACAAGAGCTTGGCCGAGATACTTGGAATAAGGAAGCAAGTAGACAAGGAGCATCCACGTATTCCTGTCGTGATCGATCCCAAGCTTGCGAAAATTCTTCGCCCCCATCAAGTCGAGGGCGTCAAATTCATGTACAGATGTGTGACAGGCATGATTGACGAAAAGGCCAATGGATGCATCATGGCTGATGAAATGGGTCTGGGAAAAACTTTGCAGTGCATCAGTCTCTTATGGACTCTGTTGAAGCAATCGCCAGACGCTGGCAAAACGACAATCCAGAAGGCAATTGTTGTCTGCCCTGCCAGTTTGGTCAAGAACTGGGCGAATGAATTGACTAAATGGCTCGGTGCTAATGCCATCCACCCATTTGCAATCGATGGCAAGGCTACGAAGGAGGAATTGACACGGCAGCTGCGCCAGTGGGCTATTGCTAGTGGTCGTTCAGTGACTCGCCCTGTCATTATTGTCTCGTATGAGACATTGCGTCTGAATGTCGAGGAACTTAAACACACAAAGATCGGCTTACTGTTCTGTGACGAAGGTCATCGCTTGAAGAATGGTGACAGCAACACCTTCAGTGCCCTTAATAATCTCAATGTATCAAGACGAGTCATTCTTACGGGAACACCTATTCAGAATGACCTCACTGAATACTTTTCGCTAACCAGTTTTGCGAATCCGGATTTACTGGGAACTCGCCAGGAGTTCCGTAAACGCTTTGAAATCCCTATTCTTCGCGGTCGAGACGCGGATGCATCAGAAGCTGATCGCAAGAGGGGCGATGCATGTACTACGGAGCTTCTCGGCATCGTGAACAAATTTCTTATCCGTCGCACAAACGATATTCTGTCTAAATACTTGCCAGTCAAGTATGAACATGTTGTTTTTTGCAATCTGGCTCCATTCCAGCTTGATCTCTATAACTATTTCATCACCAGTCCCGATATTCAAGCTCTTCTCCGAGGCAAGGGTAGCCAGCCGCTCAAGGCCATCAATATTTTGAAGAAGCTCTGCAACCACCCAGATCTTCTCAACCTTTCTGACGATCTTCCGGGTTCTGAGACATGTTTCCCGGAGGACTACGTTCCCAAGGAAGCTCGCGGGAGAGATCGGGAGATAAAATCGTGGTATTCGGGCAAAATGGCAGTCTTGGATCGGATGCTTGCCAGGATTCGTCAAGACACAAATGACAAGATTGTGTTGATCAGCAACTACACCACCACCTTGGATTTGTTTGAGCGGCTGTGTCGGTCTCGTGGATACGGAAACCTTCGACTTGATGGTACTATGAATGTGAATAAGCGTCAAAAGCTTGTTGATCGATTCAATGATCCTAATGGTGATGAGTTTATCTTCTTGCTGAGCAGCAAGGCGGGTGGCTGCGGAATCAATCTGATTGGTGCAAATCGGTTGGTTCTATTCGATCCAGATTGGAACCCTGCTGCCGACCAGCAAGCATTAGCCCGAGTGTGGAGAGATGGCCAGAAAAAGGATTGCTTTGTGTACCGTTTCATTGCCACTGGAACGATCGAAGAAAAAATCTTTCAGCGTCAATCCCACAAGCAAAGTCTATCTTCTTGTGTTGTTGACTCTGCCGAAGACGTTGAGCGTCACTTTTCTCTTGATAGCCTTCGTGAGCTTTTCCAGTATCGCCCGGATACGAACAGCGACACACACGAAACCTTCAAATGCAAACGATGCAAACCAGATGGCAAACAATACATAAAAGCACCGGCTATGCTGTACGGAGATACAAGCACTTGGAATCATTTTGTGAATGAGGGACTGAAACCGATTCAAGATCTCTTGCTCCGACAAGAGTGTGGGGAACGAGAGGTTTCTGCAGTTTTCCAATACATCTCTCACTAAGTCTCATAACATAAAAATTGAGGTGGGATGTGACTATGATAAATAAATGTAAAAAATGGGGGGCGTACAGAAATATGACTTTTTGCAACGAGTTGCTATTGAGGCATGGGTAGGAGGCGAACGGAAATGCAAATATTTGAGAAACTATATTCTTTCAATGCCTTTCCACTGAAGTGACTTGTGTGTATTTAGCGGCCTAAACAATAGTAATAACATACAGCATTCATAAGGTATCATTTCAACGGGTTGCGACTGATTGAATGATGGTTTACAGTTCTAATCATCTTGGACAGTAGCCATTTTTACACTGTATATAAACACTGTGCTTGGCTGCAAATCTTTCACCAACCCCTCCAATCTCACAGACCAGCACAGAACTTTTTCGGACACCCCGTAACAAAGCCACAGTATCTTATAATAATACCCCCCTCTCCCCTTATTATTCAAGACTTTTTAAAATGTCTGGAAATACGAATACCCAGCAGGAACCCGAGTTCTTGGCATACTACCTGCAGCGCACTACGCAGGAGCTCGCCGAGGACCTTGACAAGGTCCGCACAGCCGAGGACTTCAAGGCCGAATCGATCCCATTCCTCGTGCATGCCTTGCAGCAGGGCGCAGGTCTTTTCTCGACGGAGGACCAAAAGCGGGTGGTAGCGGCATCGAAGACTGCCAAGACTGGAGAGACTTGAGGCTACAGGTCTCGCCATGCCCGGCAACTTCTCCACTGGCACTCTCAAGCAATTCTGGGAATGCCCACTGGACTCTTACAACGATTCCGAAGCTCAAACACGTGGAGTGTAAACAATTTCATTGGATCAACGATACGGATACTGCACCTTTGAGATACTCCATTTGTCTTTGACCAGCAGTCACTTGTCGAGTTGAACGCCTCCAACATATCGAACCGCCTGGCCCCAGAATTGGCCATGGTAACTAAAGTACCATGGTTTCCCCCCCTCAAAAAACCCTACCATTTTACATGCAAAGCTCACACATGAAGCCCCATGTGGCTCCGCATTACAGCTCTCAACATTGGTGTTTGTTTGACAATATGTATATTTAATGAGCGACGACGTCAATCAATATCAACTCTCAAATACAATGCTGTGAAAACTCTGCTAATTTAATGATGATGCTGGTATCATAATGAGGACCACTGAGTAAAAACACTCCAAGTCCAGGTCCTTTAGTTCGTGAAGGGTATCTCAAATCAAGCTTGACGCCATAGCAAGAAACCCACAGTGGCTATAACCACACATAGGTTTATTCCGCCCATAATAATGTATTACATTACTCGTCCTGTTTGTTTAATGGGATGAGTGGCGTTTTTCGTGACGAAAAGCCCATCCCTTGATAGCAAGGACAATAATCTCCCACGCCATCAACAAAGCGACTAGGCCCATCGTCACAGTGTACATGAACATGGCATCCAAATCGTAGTGAATCATTCCATCAACTGTATCACCAGCCTGCGATCGATCAGCATCCTCAACAATCCCTCGCAAAAACAAGGCGAACTTACGCTGGCCATAAATATTATACCTCCAGAAATCAACCCGAAAGAGGCAAGAAGCTCGGTTGGGGGCCTGGAAGGAAGGGTAGACTTTGGCGGCTTGAGGAACACGAGGATATATGTAAAGCCGCGAGCGAAGGAAGCTCCAAGAAGTAAATCGCCCCATTGTTTGTGTACCATACTCGAAATCATAGTGTGCTGTGTATGAGAGCTCATCATGATGCCCAACAGCATGATGACCAAAGCAGGAATAGGATTCAGGGAGAATTCGTACGTATCGGGGGGTTTTGCTCGATCAGCTTCCTCATCGGAACGGTGATGGACCTCGTCCACATCAACAGTCAGATTGAGTAGATCCCGAATCCGAGTCGATTCCACGAGCATACCACACTTGATTTTTGTTAGAATCCGATCAGAACACACCTGATAATCATTATCCTAGTAATCAAACTTACCATGCCGCCTCCAATAAAAAGAACTGTAATAGAGATATGTTCCATGTCTGTAGGCGTCCATTTGCCCCCCCAGCCCCCAAGGTGTTCAAGGAAGATGTTGGTAGCACCATAGAGGAATATGAGGAAGCTCTCTACAAACTCGGCCGAGGGTCGCCATTTCTGTTCGGACTGCTTCGGACGAATGTTCCACGCCCAGCCAATTTCGGCGAAGCTGCCGCACCAGCGACCCAAAGTGAAGATGCCCAGCCAGAAAAAAACACCGCCTTTGATCCAATGTGCCAACCCACCAAAAATGGCACTTCCCTCCTTTTTTTTCATTACCTATTAGCCCATGACACATCAATTAAGAAACTAATGCCGGTACTCACAAAAAACCGGCCATATGTAACAACGCCAGTGGCGTAGGCGACAAATCCAAAGGGGAGGATAATGCGGTTAGTGATCTTGTTAATGAGGTCTAAATACTTCCACACACTAGAGGCAACAACCCTGTTGATATAACGCCCTAGGGCGGATTTTCGGGCGGTAGACGATAACGGTATGGTTTCCAGATTGTCATCTTCATCATCGTATTCTTTGTGTCCAGGGTCTAGAGAATGGTCGTCCGTGCTGTGGAGAGTGGAGACTGAATTGCTGCGTAAGGACTCGGTGTTGGGTTCAGTGCCCTGGCCACTATCGTCAGAATGGCGATACGGACTTAATCGGTAGTCATCATGCTCCCTATATCGAGTCGCGTGAGGCACCTCGGTTGGCAGTGGGAGAAAGGCCTGGGTATCACCATGGGGGCGAGATCCAAGGCGTCCTACGGCGCCCGCCACCCATCCCACGGTACTGATAAAAATCTGAGCCGATACAACCCAGGTAATGATCCAGCCAATTTTGTGATGAGCGTTATTTGGGTAAAGATCAGGGGTTGAGGCGTTGTAAATGGTCCCCATGAGAACTCCAAGAACATTTGCCGCCAGAAAAATAAACTGGGACACAATTGTATACCGAGATTTTGAGAGAGAGAGCATCACAGCTGCATCAAATGAGTTAGGGGCTAATGGAAGGGGAGAGGCAAGAAATGCTCAACTTACCCACTGGCAGGATGAAAACCCAACCAAGTGTCATAAGTGCAATGTGCGTATAGATAGCGCCGACATGGTTGGGGTGAGTAAAGTAAGACAAAGGGTACTCTGATTCGTTTTGGTTGTCTTTCTGGTGCTCATCGCCATGGGTCCCCATGCCACCCATTTGGCCCTCATCATGACCACCACCATGAGCGAAAACGATGGGGAGAAGCCCTAGGACCAAAACAAGGGCGTTTGTAAGTTGGATCAAGGTTGAATTTTTGGCCATTTGAGTATCGTGCCCGAGGGTGAATGGTACTTGGAAGAGGGTTCAGAAATTAGTAGTGCAACAAACTTCCTCGGCCGAAATAATGAGACGGGGATGCTCTAAAGATTTGCTGAGACTACTAAGATACCATGACACAGAGGGTATCTAGAGAAAAGAAGCCTAACTGGACGAAAGGAACCAGAGAGGCAAACAAGAAGGTTGCCGGTTCATGGGAGGCGATGGGGTGCCTTTTAACTGGGAGGACGAAGGCATCGCAGGCATGCATCACTCGGAAAGCTTTGGGGACGGTTACAGCGCCAAGAGGGACTACAGGGCCTATGGAGACTCTGGTGACCAGGGCAGGAGCCTTGCACCTTCCGAAGTATCCGGATTGCTTCATGATGCGGTCAGCTAAGTAGGTGCGGTGCGTGTTGGGTCAACCTCCTGGCGGCCTTGGTGGGGATTAAGCGGACGTGACGTGACGGGAAGAGTTTCGGCCTTTCGGACGCTTGGGACAAAAGCATGGACTGCAAAGTACAGCGGCTACAACATGACAGAATTCCTCAGTGACTGGGGATGCTGCAGCATGACCATGGAGGTTGTGATGTACCATGCTTTGGCACATTGGCTTGCACTGCACGTGAAGTACCATCCTTGTAACCGTGGCTTGGTTTAATTTTTTTTTTCTCCCGACGACATCATCGATCGATCGACACTACGGGTACATGGCGCTACGACCAAGCACATACCTCCTGGTGTGGAACCGGCGTTTGCTGGTCGGTCTAGGCGGGTCCTCCGCCTGAACTGGGACTGGCAAGTTAGTTCAAGTTAGAGCGGGTGAAACAGGAGGATCTAAGGCTCTTACCGGTGTTGTCACTGGTTGCATGCTTGTTGACTCAGTGGAAGTTCGGTGACTGGTAGCTTACAAACCCAACTCAGCCCAACCACCGCATGTTCACGAAAATTTATGACAATCCACACGTTGAAACTACAAGACTCCATTAATGGCAAAGTGATCTATCGTGGCCCTTGTAAGCTAACCCACATCGCGTCATGGTCATAGCAACCCTGTGCGATTCACAGCCACCGGCCTCAAGTCGCATCCCACCCGCCTTGCCGTCCTCCATGGATATGCATGTGCACCCACCATCACCAACCCCTTGCCCTACAGTTGGCCCTGCCGCGTCCAGGGTTAGAGGGCATTAAAAATCCATCCACCCAGGCGTTAGATTACACCTTCGTGAATGGCAAGCGCCAAAGTTACCAGGGCTTCCCTGGATTACAATGTGGATTGTTTTTCGCATTGAAGATTTTAAGGCCAGCGTTGATTCACCGTCACTCTCTTTGTCGTGGCCCTATGCCAGCGGGTTGCTTCTTGGCCCCAGTCTCTTCTCTGGAGCCCTGACGTAACCCGTTTCTGGTCAGATGAGCGAGCTGGTCTAAGACACCCCCATGTCAAACACCATGCCGGGAAAATAGTACGCGTTTCGCTTCTCAAATACCTTCGGATACTTTCTTGAAGGGAACACTCCAACATCAAAATAAATTGTCGTCCATAGGCCGGCATCGAATTGAGATTATGCTTGTGCCACTGAGACTTTTACGCAATGGCATGATAATAAAGCTTAGAAGAATAGGCAATTCCCATTTTGAAGACGACCCATGTCGAATGTAACTCAAGGAGCAGTATGCCGGTACCTATTAGCTCGCATCGCGCGGCAGTGGCTTTTTTTTTTCCTCATTGCTTGTAAACCCAAATCAAGCGGTTCTTCTTCATCACTCCTACGCCCGAAACCGCAATGTTTCCGGATATACGGAACCATCAATCCCACAGCTCCGTGCCATCGCTCTCGGCGCGACGCTGACCTACCACACACACGTGGAACATGACTAGTACAGGACGTAGCGGGCGCAATACTAACAGGTCTTGGCTGCCACAAACTCCAACTGGACAGGAAAACCCCGGGTGTGACTCAAAATACCAAGTCATGAGGAGTGGGGTTGTTTGTGTATTCTCAGCCCAATTTCACTCCAACCCTCCACAATGGGGAATAAGCAAACAGCGTGGTTGTTGCAGTCTAAGTCCCCGTCCCTTGGGCACATCGGATTCAAACAATTGCGGTCTTGAGCATGACCATGGACAAATACAGGGATCTGAAGCCTTTTCTGCATTACCCTCGTCAAACAGTATGCAGTGTAGATGCCCTGTGAACCCCATCGTAAAGCCCAAAACCACCCGAGACAATTACAATACTTGGATTTCCCCACCTGCAGCAAGGCATGTGCCAACCCTACCCTGTCCTATGTAGTTGATGTTCTCCAGCCAAAAAATGTCGATTGGTTAGCAGGCTGTGGATGGATCGTGCGAGAGAAACGGTAGCGCCGAAAGAGGAGAAGGCAGAAAGCGTCAACACATAAACAAAAAAGCAAAGGCGGGTGGTATCTCCGCTTCTGGATTGCTTTCTCTCGGTGTTTAGGGGTTAAGATTGATTGACGCCGTTGGACTCCACTCAGGATGCGAAATCGCTCGAGCCCATAATTGTATACAGCCTTGATTTTCTTTCGCTTTCGCTTTCGTCCGGCTGAGTAGACACTTTTGCATGTGGCCATTCGGGGACATACCTAGATGCCAAGCCGCAAATTGTGTGCCGATTATTATGTCCAGTCATGTCGTCCGTTGGCAACATGACCGATACGGAAACAAAGGACGGGTGCTTGTTCCCTTGCTGACCAGGGCGAACCAATTATTAATGGGCCATCCCCCGCCCTAAGTCCAGGGTGTGGCGTAAGAGTTGCCAACGAACTCGTCCGAAACTTCCGGAGCCCTTCCCACAGTAGAACAATCGCAACCTCCCGGCCCTTGACCGGA
Organism: Calonectria leucothoes; assembly: GCA_002179835.1. Classification (NCBI taxonomy): domain Eukaryota; kingdom Fungi; phylum Ascomycota; class Sordariomycetes; order Hypocreales; family Nectriaceae; genus Calonectria; species Calonectria leucothoes. The sequence continues at coordinate 570,432 of NAJI01000163.1, read as the reverse complement.
CGCCGACGCCTTGTGGGGGCAGGTCGTATGACCCTACGGGAACGACTCGGCATCGAGACAAAAGCCTGCCGAGAAACCTGACGATTTCTGCAGAGCACAGAATGGCTTCCCTTTTCAGTTATCGTCCGAATGAGAAAAAGGCAAAGGTGGCTTGTGGTGCTCATTGCAACCATCCTCAAGAGTCCCACCATGCAGCACATCGCCTCGGTTCAGAGCTGCACAAACGTCCCACACGACCTCTAGTTCGTGACTCCACAGTCTTTACAAATCAATGTGCCTCAAAATTTAAACTGTAGTACGTTGTGGATTCATTTTGCCTTCGCTGGCGTCGCCGAGATTCCAATGCTTTGCTTAGAGTGAAGCTATCGCCACGACTGACGACGCCACTCACAAGCAAGCATGAAGGCGCGGCCCACTAGTGACTGGGCACCAAAGACCGCATTTTCTTTCCCCGAAGAATGCTGTTGAACAGTGGCTGCATTAGATCATGCGTCGGAGGGGGGGCTGTAGATCACCCCCATGATACATCAATCATACCTCGACAACGAGACGGTGAACTATGTACCTAGCCATGGGACCTACCAGGCCTATCAAGGACCATGAAATCATTAGCAACTGCGTCTCCCCCTCCCCCACCCACATGGCTTATCTTCAATGGCTAATAATTCCTGACAATGGACGAGCAACATCATCCGAAGCTCCCGAGTGATACTCCCACATGGATGGATGGATGGAGTAAACAGTTTCTTCACGCTGCTCTGTTCAATTCGGCTGACCAATGTGTACAATCCCACATGATCACTTGCACGACGACACATGGGTCCTTGACATCCCGCGGTTATCCTTCTCCATGCGTTCCGTCACTGTAGTTCTGTTAGTTGCTTCGCTCCGAAATTTTCCATGGTCTGGCCGGTGACTCTGGTAATTGCATTCCTCGCCCATCAAGAACCAGCAATATTAAATGTAATTGACCACATAACTATGAGCGCGACGAGATGGTGTATGAATTGACGTGATCGAGGGTTTTAAGGTTGATCGTGACTATGAATATGCGCATGTACATGCTATGCAAGATTCAGATCTGTGATCACCTAAACTGGATGATCTCCTCCTTAGCCACCCCCCATTACTATCATTATCTTCCCTAAGTGATGGGACATGAGGTATTGTGACTTTCTTGTCATTAATATTTGACTCATATGTATCAATTAAATACACAGAGTAGCCAAAAGCTTCCACTTGACTCGGGTACAACTACTTGTTCCGACCATTCATCACGACACCCAAGATGCAAGGTCGGCGTTGCAACCAACCACTAACACCTGGAAGCACGCCCCTTAACTACAAGTAGCCACTTATCTCCCTGTCGTGAAACACGATCTTCACGCGCAAGCTTATGCAGGATCTGCAATACACCTCCACGCGCTGCTTGGTGGAGTCCTTCAGGTACATCTTTGTATATGACCTTGACCAATTCCACCGCGGTCCATGCAGGTGGTGCCGATGCCACAATCTCATGTCCAGTTTTATTGTCCGACTGGAGTGCTAGGAGCTGAAGGACTTCCTCTTCCCGTTTATGTCGATGAGAAATGTATTCAGTAATTTTTCCTGGGCCATCCTCAATAACAGGGCCATGTCCCGGATATGCCCGGCCCCTAAACATCGGCCGCATTTTTTCCAAACTGTTCAGGTACGTAGACATGTCCTCAAAGACAGCTGTCCCGTGGCCAAGAACATTATCTGCTGTAAACATGGCATCCTCTTCCTTCAGGACAAAGATAAAATGATCTGTAGTATGCCCAGGGGTATGAGAAGCTGTCAGGCTGGCTCCTTCGACTGTAAACCGCTGCCCATCTTGAATGTCAATTTGCCCTTCCCCCGGGTCGTTTTTATAGATGCGAGTATTCGGTGAAAAGCTAAGGAGGTCCTTGATCCCGCCCGTATGGTCATGATGCCAGTGAGTGATAAGTGCCGTGTCGATGGTAGCGTTCTCCTCCTCGAGTGTAGTCTTGATCGAGGAAATCCAAGCATTCCGCCCTTCTCCAGTATCGATCAGAATACGTCGAAAACCCGTACCCAGGAGGTAAGTGTTTGTGCCCTGGAGTGTGAATTTTCCAGGATTCCCACCTAAGATCCGAATACAAGCGGGGCTAAGACGCTCTACCGCGGGGAGCGCAACGAGCTGAGCAGCCATGACAGGAAGAGTTTACGCTCCTAAATTACCGATTGTCGCGTGTAGATTGATCAAACTACACAATAATGGTTGGCAGTTTTTACGAAGCTGGATCCGGAGACGATTCGATAGGTCACGGATGGACACCGGAGCCAAAAGCCGAAGGCGATGGGTTTGAGTGTGGAGTACGGAGCCGGACCGGAACCAGAGAAAATAAACTAGGCCAGTCTTAAGAGTGATATGGAGGAGATAACTGGGAGAGATGAATGTTCTTACCAGCCTCGAGTCAATGATGCTGATGAGTTTGTCGTCATTTCGGCCTGCAAATGTATCATCTAATGACTACATAAGGAAAGCACTAATGGAAAGCCTCGGCCCAAGGTTAGCCAACAGCTAAGCAAGTCCGACTCCAGTGAGTTCGGCTCGACGCCTGCGCGCTGCGCGCTGCAGTAGGTGGCCATCCACTATAGGCATAGTGGCTTTTCACAGTTACAGTGGAAGCGCCTCCCTATCTTATCGGGTCTTCGCTTGGGTGACCCGTGCACGCGTTTCTCTGCTGTGGCATCTTGCGCCAGGCTAATCTAGGTACCCCTCGTAGCTTTTTAACGCCAAGCGGTACCTTCAAACCCAGCCTCAAATTAGCCCATTTGCACGTACGTGCTTGGCCTCACCATAATCTTTTCCCCTACATCCCTCTAACAATTCAAACCACCCGCTTCATCACAGGATCAATCGTCTTTTTTGCTCTTCTTGCTCTCCATTTTTATTCCAGTCTTTTCGATTTCAATTCCCGTTGCCCGTTATAGAATGCTACCTCCGTGAAGCAGCAGAACGACCCAGATTGTTGCCACTGACTCCCGTTCCGCGATTCCTCACTGGATCACACCCTCACAATACCGATTTCCACATCTTGTGTATGCCGCCAGTCGTTACAAGCCAGGCCCCTGGGCAAAGGTACGGATTATTTTTCTCTAACATAACTATCCGACACCTATTCATGCTTTTGGAAGCTCTTCCTCGCATCATACAAACAGCGCATTAATATTATGTGGTAGCAGCGAAGCCTCCGAACGTGTTTAGAATTGCTAGCTCCCGTTTGCTACACATCTTCCTGACAACGACACCAACGGCATCTCTCGAACCGCTTCGGACTCCCCCCCGTCTCCCAAATCAAAATACGATCTGGAATAGCATACGCATGCCGTGATCATTCTTGCCACCAACACCCCACTGATTTGACCCGACGGGCTTGACTGAGCTCGTGTCACCTCAGCATACTCCGACTTTTTTGCCTCAATAGCCTTCCATTTTGCCCAATACTTTGTCAATTTGACGACTTCCCAACATGGCAGCTCGCCCAACTACCCCCGCATCCCCCAAGAATGCCAAGGTCAAATCTCCCATACCGGGGTCGCCAATGTTTGGCTGTGGTATGTTGGGCTCTTCCCTGGGGGCGCATTATTGAAGGCGTCTGGCGCTGTCTTCGTTTCTGACCAGTATACAGAGCATGTGCAGCTATTATTCGGCCAGGGTCAGGAGGTTATGAACAGCTCCATCGCGCATTACAAGATGATTCTTCGAGGTATCTTCGACTCGACTCCGATCGTTCCCCAAACCTCTACCAACCAAGAGGGCCGTCCCATCACTTCACTCACGTCCAATTACCTTTGCTTACAATGTCCTACAACTGTATCTGAGGATGATCGACTGAAACACGGGACGAAAAAATCCCATCGATTTTGTACGAAATATGTTGCTCTGCGCCCCCGGTTGTACCAGCGTTAACCAAGCCCAGATGTTGATTCGCGGAGCGGTTCTCTATATTGTCAAATATGCGATGATTTAGTTTGGGATCCGACACTCGAAGAGCTTCGTGTGCGCAAAATAGGAACCGGCTCTTTCACTGGTAAGTGGCAGGTTATGGTTTGCGGTTGATGTCCACGGGAACTTGCATGTTGAGCAAATCTGTCGCGTCCACTGTTAAAATACATACACTAACAAACAAACATATAGGCCGTAAAAGGAAACATGACGAACTTTTCAGCGACTCGATCAAAGACGATCCGCGCTTTATCTCCACCAACACGACTGTTGCCTCGTGTCGTGCAAACGGTCTCCGAGGCATATACAATGCTGGCGCCACTTGCTATCAAAATGTTGTGCTCCAAAGCTTCCTCCACAATCCTCTTCTTCGGAATTTCTACCTCAGTGATGGGCACCAAAGCAATGATTGCCAGGTCTCACACTGCCTGAGCTGCGCGATGGACGATATGTTTCAGGACTTTTATGCCCTCGAGAATACAAATGGTTATACTGCCGCGAATATCCTGTCTGGGTTTTGGATTTCGGAAAAGAAGGCTTTTGAAAATCTAGTAACCACTAAAGAGCAAGATGCTCATGAATTTTTCCAATTCCTCGCTGAAGAGCTTCACGAGCGCAACGGCGATGGCAAGAAACCCGAAAGTGGAAGTGAGCACAGCTGTAATTGCGTGGTTCACCAAACTTTCTATGGCAAGATGCAAACCACCACGATATGTCAGAACTGCAATGGAACCAGCAGTTCGGTTCAGTCGTTCCTAGACCTGAGCTTGGGGTTGGACCATGTAGTCCAAAAACGGATTAAGAAAACCGGGCAAAAGAAGCCGTCTCTGGCGCTGAAGGACTGCCTCGATGAAGAGTACATCAAATCAGACAAGTGCGAATACAGGTGCAATCATTGCAATTCGACCCAGCAGGCAAGGAGGCATACCAGCATAAAGCGCCTTCCCAACGTCTTATCCGTCCAGCTCAAAGTAAGTCCAGCCATATCGCTCGATGAACCCTTTTCCTTCAAGGAAATCTAACATCCTCTAGCGTTTCGAGTATCGACAAGGCCGACATGACAGGGCAGCCTCCAAAATCGACAATGAAGTCAGGTTTCCCCTTCAGCTCAATATGTTGCCTTATACACATCGTGTGCGAAGTCGCGATAGCCGTGAGAATCTTGAGCTAGAACGATCATGTACATACGATCTTTTGAGTGTGGTGGTTCATGTTGGTGAGATTGAAACTGGTCACTATGTTTCGTACTGTCGTGTTGGGGATCAAGTGAGTTGGCGCAACAAATCCTATGCACTACGAAGCGGCAATTACTAACGGACATATCTCTTTAGTGGTTTAAATTCAATGATCACAAGGTGGAATTAGCAAGCTTATCGGATGTCCTTGGCGCTCAAGCATATCTATTATTTTATATCATCCGCTCTCTAGCATGAGATGCTAAAATACGAAAGGGAAACAGTTACATCGGAAGGCAAGGGTTGTATTACTAAACAAGTGCAGGGAGGAGGCAAATTAAAGAGTATTAAATCGGCGTAATCGGATATTTCCGGACATTATTCAATTTGGGAAATGTGGAAAAACAACAAAGCAATCTGGAATAGGAACGCATAACTTGGCGTATGGTTTAGCATGGAATAGTTGAAGTGAGGAGCAGGGCTGAGTCTAGATTTATGACCATGGGGTGATTGGCAGTTAGAATTGAGACGAAATATCGTGATCAATTTGAAAGACCCAAATCGCCTGTTCATTGCTTCCTTAGACAAATGTAGGCCCTCGAAGTCAATTCCAAAAAAAATCCTCATGCAATACTCTCGATCAATCTCGACAAATACGTAATCAACTACGTTATTGGGAAATATTGACCTGTCATGATCAGTACTCTATGTATACGCGTATAGTCATATGCCAGAGGGTTGACTTGGATTCTTTATTTACGTACGTGTATCTTCCCAAGCCATTACGATTCAGAGTATTCGTGATAGCAAAGCTACGAACTCGATGCGTGCCAGGAGAGACGTATAGAGTCATAGTTTGAATGCGTAATGTTATTTCGAACTATATATCCATTAAAAGAACAATGCGAAAGTGCTAATCAACAACAGTTTAAGCCCAAACCCTCTCCAGAACTGTCTCCAAATAATCCCTGTAATTCTACGTCTACTACTCGGGACGGTAAAACACTGAGAGAAAATCAGGCCCCGCAGTTAGTTGGTTTACTTTTTTTAACCCGCCCTGATACCGATTATAGCAAAAAAAAAAATACCCACCCACTCTGACTTTGTATTCATAGAACGTGAGCTGGCTTTAATCCACAGCAGAATAAACACTTCGCCATTCCACAGTCCCACGCCCCGCATCATTCCAAGTTAGTGAAAACTTAGTCATCAGCCTCCACTCAACTTAACCCCTGCCCCTGACAAGCAGCTAGCAGCAGGTCACATGGCGATAAGACAAATAGCACCAGCGGCTAAAGCTATCTGTCTAGTTCTCCTTGGTATCAATTGCATCACACCTTCTACCTTAGTATACTTGCGGAACTAAGGGGATAGGGGTGACGGCGCATTCGCAAGACTCATGGTTTGGAGCTGTTTGCTCTATTAGCCGTTCAACCCTCCCTGCCAATTCCCTGGTTGGCCACTCCATTTTGTCGCGTGCCTCATTATCCCCGAACCTCCCGACGGCTCCGCGCAGCCAGAATCGCATCGTCATGCCGAGCGTGCAAAGTTTCAACACTCTTCGGGCCCGATCCTACGTGTCCAGGCTTCCACTGTTCACACGAGCCATAATAATAATCATCCTAGGATTTTGGGTCGCTGGATTCCAGTCAGTTGTGGATATTCAAGAATGGGGGGCTCTGATCCCTGACCAAATCAGCATCACTGCTGGTAAGTATCATGAGATGCCTGGTTGGTAACATGCGCTTACTTAGCCGGGATTGAAGCATATCGTCTTTCGACATTTCCGCTGGTTCACCTGAACCTCCTCCATGCACTCGTCAATATATTAGCGCTCACACCTCTCATGGAAAGATTCGAGGCCGAATACGGGACGTTGACAACACTGGCCTTGTTCTTTGGGCGTAAGCGCAGTGCAAATTCCTACCCTCGACAGCATGGCTGACTTAAATTTAGCACTCACTACAATACCTGGTGTTCTATACGTGATTATCGAACGGCTTATTCTTCGAGGAAATAATTCTGTCGTGGGCGCAAGGTGAGGAGGACATGGTCCATGACCTTCCAATCGCACGATCAAAGTAGCTAATATGCCGGCAGTGTGTGGGTTTTCTTACTCTTGGGCATGGAAGCAATTCGAACTTATAAAACAAACCCTCACCTTGTTATTGGCACGCACCATATTCCTACATGGACGATGCCGCTTCTAATGATGCTGGTTGTGGGAGCCTTGGTCCCAAGAACTAGCCTCCTTGGCCATTTATGTGGAATACTTGTTGGATATGTCGGTATGTTTTCGTCTATACTGGTGAAATAATAGGGGACCAATTACTGATTGTTCTTGCAGCTGGCCTCGGCTATGTTAAGTTCCTAGCACCTCCTGAGTGGGCGCTTCGATGGTTGGAGGCGAGACTGAATCTTTTGGCCATCTTGCCGCACTATATCAGTGTAGACCAGAAAACATATGGTCGTTTTGGTGTCTTACCATCGGCCAACCGCCCTGGTCCTGCTGGAAGCGCAGCTACAGAGCTCGTGGGAACCACACAACGACTTGGACCCTGAGCAGATATATTCCGATACTGATGAGACGGCGACATCTTCTTTGTACTATAGAGTGGCATTGTTTCTTTGGGATCGTTTTCCGGGTCACTGGGTGGCGTGTATTTAAAGGTGGGAGGTCGAAAAGGTGTCATTTATGGCCAGCATGAATTGCACCATGTAATATCGATTGGGGTTGCGTGAACAACATGGATAATGCGATGCTTTGATGGTTGAGCAAACGACCCACTCAAAGAGTATTGTTTTACATTGTTGATACGGATGTTCTAACAGTTTATATACAATTTTTGTACCATAATCATATAAGTTTATATTCACACCCACGTGTCTCACGGTTTCTTCTTGGTTGAGATTCCAAATACTGACCACACCACAAAGCCAATGATCTCATGGAATCACTGAATAATCAACCTCGATGCTTTCATCCAATTTTAAGTAGTAACTTCAAACTTGCACAACGTGATGATACTTGGCAGTGATGTGAGAATGGAGAGAAACTTGTTGGAGCGTAAATCCAGACACAACAATGCCACTTAGGCACCACAAGAATAACTAGTATTCAGGAAACTTTCGATCATCCTCCATGTTCAATCGCTTCTTTTATCCGTGTCTCCCACATTCATCAGCAATACTTCATCTAGTCCACACCATTCATGGCCAGCCCAGAGATCTGCACCTCGCGTGTTTTCTGCAAATCAATTATATTTCCAAATTGCTACGAGTCATTCTTTCATCAATCATATACAGATCCACCTCGCGTGACAACGTTCGTCGATGACAAAGGACCGCCCAAGCCAGTTTTATCATAACTGTGTTCCCGATTAGATGTACGAGGTGGGCTATTTCATTTTCCATCAAATGCCAGCAATATTCATGATGCCTCTATATCTTTTTCCCCTTTTTTCCAATGATGACTCAATCTGCACCGCTCTGGCCACTAATCGTGTCCGACTTTACACCACGTTGAGCCTCAGACGGCCCAACAAAAATAAGATTTTTATATAAATAAGTCCTTTTATAACTGAATTCATAATTTTCACTTCCGTTGTTTCGGGGAAAAAACACTTGCTGCAACAAATTCAGCCTGTCAACCTAATGAAAATGGTCAATTGAGAGTAAGACTCAATCACACATTCGATTCTTGCCCACTAATTATAAAGTAGCTGTGGCATTTAAATATTCTTATGTTTCAAAAGAAAAAAAAATTATGACGATAAAATCTCTGTCTTCCGTCCTTATTTGGCGTGAATGCATAAAGATGCGGTGTTCCGATCTGGGACAGTTCCAACCCATCCATTTGCATACAATAGCCCGTACTTTTTGCCATGTTCATTAATTTTAATTCTACATTGAGATTTTTATATACGAAACAAGCCTACCCCAAAAATAATGAATGAAATCGGATTGGGTTCTCAGCGGAAAAGAAACTGCAGTACGCTCAAACTGGCATGACAGGATGGACAAACGAAGTGAACCTAATTTTAGGGCATTTGGAGAAAGGGACCAGAACATAAATAACCAAACAAGTAAAAAGCAAGTCTGCAATCCCTTTTTTTTCTCTAGCACGACTATTATTTTGAACGACACTGTGATTCTCCATCCAAGTCGCAAATCTATTATATATGCGCGGCAGCTGGTTGGCTACCTGCTTGCATTCTGATCCACAATACATCGGCAATTCCCCGGCGCTAGGCAATAAGGCACCAATTTCTAGGCCATTGGGGCCGGCATTCTTCGACACAGCAACACTCAACCAAGGATCACAGACATTCCCTCGATACCATCGTGTGACGGCCGCAGCTACCCTTGCGACAATTGATCAATTGGCCTCTCGCGAGGATCCTTCCACGGCTGGGATCGACAAAGTGCACCCTTAACCCACCCCACGATGTCGACGCGACGAGCTGCTCTGTCAGTCCCACTCCATCCCATCCGAACCGCCGAGCTCCCTCACCATCATCAACGCACACATGCTAACATATGCGGACCCAGGTCGCTCTACCGCCGCTCATTGAAGCTGGCACTGGACTGGGCTGTCCACCGACACCTCTGGCGTGGCCAAGCTCTGTATATTCGCTCACTCTTCGAAGCCAATCGCAATGTCACCGATCCGAGACAGCAAAGAGTGGGATAATCAACTCAATCAGATAACGGCTGTGACTAACTGCGGCACACAGGCCTTGTTGACCGAGACCGAGAAGTTGTTGGAAAGCTGGAAGCACCCCGACCCATACACTGCTCCAACAGCCCCCGGAGGTCAGTGTTGGCCCCATGCCCAAATGCTGCTCGTGCTAACATGGCCAAATAAATAGGTTCGAAATTCGAACGCAACCTCCCATCACCGATCTTAGATCGTGAGTTTCATCCCCCTTGTACACTCCCGCATCTACTGACCATAGTACAGCCCCTCCTCATGCCGTCAACCGACACTGATGAACTGCTTGCTGGACAGAATGGTGGGAGCTTTGTATATATGGAACTAGAACTGAATCGAGATAAAACTATCATGTCGCAGTCACAAGCACAATATTCCAGTAATTAAAGCTTGCAAACACTATGAGAGCCTTTAAAACTGTTGTCTGCCTACGCGCACTGATCAAAGACGGTGTGCCAACATCAAGCCAGTTACGCCCGGATGCGTATTAAGTGGATTGAACCCAGCTTCGCAAGGAGGTTGGCTCGATCATGTTTCAAGCCCAAGAACAAAGCGCATTTGGAAGTGCATGTTACCAATGATTGATTAGGTGTACTTAGATACATGATGCAGGTATGGAAACAGTCAATGAGTATCACGGAGAACATGTAAGTGCAGGTGTTGATCTTTGAAGGTATTCTTATTCATGACCGTAGCCGTGGGGATTATTGTACAACCCTAACGCGCGAATAAATAAAGCAACCGTGAACCCTGAACCGTGACCCCTTTGTCATGACAACCCAAACAGCCAACCATCGCAAGAAAGCAGAACCAAACGACGCATTTAAAGCTCCTGGCTCGCACCCTTGCCAGTCTTGCTCGTCTTCTTGGGGAGAAGGTCTGGGAATTGTAAGCGAATGCCGCGCGTGTGAGTGTGTGAATAAACTTACTCTGGTGGATGTTGGGCAGAACACCACCCTGGGCGATGGTGACGTGTCCCAGAAGCTTGTTCAACTCCTCATCGTTTCGGATGGCGAGCTGAAGATGACGGGGAATGATACGGGTCTTCTTGTTGTCACGGGCAGCGTTACCAGCCAACTCGAGGATTTCGGCAGCGAGGTACTCGAGGACGGCAGCCAGGTAGACGGGGGCACCAGCACCGACACGCTGGGCGTAGTTGCCCTTGCGGAGGAGACGGTGGACACGACCGACAGGGAAAGCGAGACCAGCCTTGGAAGAACGGCTGTGAAATGCGTAAGCGACAGAACAATCGGATGCGGTGTGCGCGAAATGAACTCGAGCTAAGCTAGAGCTTGACGCGAAAGGTAAACTTACGATTGAGCGTTCTTGGAGCCAGAGGCCTTGCCACCAGACTTGCCGCCGCCAGTCATTTTGATGAGTTTTTGGGGTGGGAAAAAAGTTGGGAAATGGAAGAGTGGTGGAGTTGGGTTGAGAGAGGTCGACGGGTGTGAGAGTCGAAGTGAGCTGTGTTGATGACAATTGTGAGGTGTAAGGTGGAAGCAGTGCTATCGGCGGGGGACGTAGAGGTTAAGTACTTTTCGCGCGTCGCTGCCGTGATCACGGATCACTCGCTGCGAGGCGCGATTTCTGGCGCTAGCCCGATTTGGCGAAAATGGGTTGGACGAATAAAAAACAAATTACACCCCTGCCACACTCGCATCAGCGACCGTGGAGAAAATAAAATCACAAGCGCGCCCACTTCCAGTCTGAGCGCACTCGGTTGCCTTTTTTTTTTTTTTTCGACCAGTCCCTGTCACCAAATTGCCATGTTTTTTTTTTTCGACTGATTGCCTTACCGCTTTCGGATCCTGCTCTGGCGTCTGACGCGATCCAGTGTCAACAGGATTCATTTGAGAATTCTTTTCTCTTTTTTTTTCGTCTTTGGGTCCCAAAGCTCGAGTTTTTCCTGGTGCATTCGGAAAAGGTAGTTCTTATCCGGTCTTTTTTCCACCTCTGTTATGTTCAGATTTTGGTTGAGAGGCTTTTGCACATTCCAAGTACACAAAGTGACGCCAATTTGCTTTCGTGTTTTACTTGGTTTATTTCTTTTGTTTTTATTTGCTTTGATTTTTGTGCACGTACATGTCTGTTTGGTCTATCATTATACTTTGACTGGTTTTTTGTTCCCATTTTGGCTTGAATATGGGTCAAATACATCAACCATATCTGACATTTAAGTCAGTTTTGGTCTTTGGTTTCAGTTTGATATGACTTCCAGGGTCCGTTTCCACTTGGACCTTACCTAGATCCCGATATAGATCAAACTTATGTGACGTACATGCATCTGGTCCACCTTGGGGCTTCCTTGGCTCCGATCCGAATCTCAAAGTCCCGAGCGGCGGCAACGGAGCCGGAGGTTTGATCGGGCTCGGGTTGGATATTTTGTGGAGAGCGCCCGGGACGGAGACGCGTCTGGCGGCTGACGGTCGAGCAATCGGTTTGGTGTCTTGTGAGTGGACATGGTATGTCAGCCGATCTGATGTACTCTAGGGTAGGTGGTTGATGTTTCGATATCGAGATGCAGTTTTCACTCTCCAGCAGTGTTAGTACTGGTGTTGGGTAGTTTTTGGGGGGGTTCAGTTTTTTACTGTTCTATTTTTTTTTTTTTTTTCTGTATGTATGTGCTGTTTTCTTCCCTCATGTTTCGTGTTCAGTTGTTACGAATACTTAAACTGTTCGCATTGGAGTCACTAAAATCATACAACGCACAATTGACTGGCACGTGAAATATTGTACTTGAACATATACGAAGTTCGCAACTAAAAAAACGCTAAAGTAGAAATACAAGTATAGCTGAATGGGACAGAAATGCCCGGAGAGCACACTCAAGCTGAGAATTGGGCCAACCTGACGATATCGCAATGACCGCTGAAGTGCCAGATAGACCATCTGAATCTGCTCACATCCGTCACCGCCAGGAGGTACGTACCGCGCGTGTCGCCGATGCCGAGCGGTAAGTTGGTTGATGTGGGCAACGGAAAATGCGCACAAATGGACCAATGAAAAAATAGGATTCCTTGAGTGTCGCCTTTTTTTTTGACGGTTCCCCAAATTTCCCAAATTTACCCTTGTCAATGCACCTTACCTTTTACTGGCTGGCTGTAAGAATCGCCTCCACAGAGAGCGTCAAGGGTACGTACCGCGACAGTCAGTGCACGGCACCAGCCCCCAGCGCCAGAGCGGCCCCCCCCCCACCCCAGTACCCAAAATCCCAGCACGCGTGCATGCGCGCGCGCTGCAATCAGCAATCAGCAATCAGTAACAAGCCAGCGCTGTCGCGCGCCCAGCTACAAAAACCCAGCCCACCCCCGATCCCATTTTGTCACCCATCAACTTACATCAACATCCGCCGCTCACACTCACACGATCACACTCAGCCCTCGCGCTACATTCCAGCTCGCTCTACTCACTCAACCCTTTTAAAACACCACTTTTTCAACCTTCAAAATGCCCCCCAAGGCCGCCGACAAGAAGCCCGCCTCCAAGGCCCCTGCCACTGCCTCCAAGGCTCCCGAGAAGAAGGATGCCGGCAAGAAGACCGCCGCTTCTGGTGACAAGAAGAAGCGATCAAAGACCCGCAAGGAGACCTACTCTTCTTACATCTACAAGGGTAAGCCGCAAATTAACGCGTTCACGCACACCGCACTCCAGGACGCGTCGCTAACACCGCCTCAGTCCTCAAGCAGGTCCACCCCGACACTGGTATCTCCAACCGTGCCATGTCCATCCTGAACTCGTTCGTCAACGGTTAGTACACTCTGAACACATGGCTTTGGAACAATCGCTGACCCATACAGACATCTTCGAGCGTGTCGCCTCCGAGGCTTCCAAGCTTGCTGCTTACAACAAGAAGTCCACCATCTCTTCCCGTGAGATCCAGACCTCTGTCCGCCTCATCCTCCCCGGTGAACTTGCCAAGCACGCCGTTTCTGAGGGTACCAAGGCTGTCACCAAGTACTCTTCTTCCACGAAATAAGTGGAGTGACATGTCTTGTTTGTTTCGGGCATTTGATTTTACACATGACCTCGGAGTGTCATGGGCTTGAGGTTCTGCAGGGTCAAGGGCCCTATCCTGGGAGTCTCTTAATGCGTTACGGATGGTTTTTGTTTTTATCGGGGGCAATGTCTTCTCACGGGCAACGGGGTTTTGCGGATGTACAATAAACGTCGAGGAATAGGGTCTCGATACCAATGAATTCGTGCACACCAAAAATATCCCATATGTTGAAGCTGTCCATGTTCTACATTATCTCTCAGTCTACAAATCCCCGCTCGATTCTACACAGGCTTGTATCTAACTACAGATTCGATTTAAACCTAACCCAGGCCTGCCTTTGACCGCTTCATGGTCTGCGTCACCGGCTGAAGAATACCCTTGTTGTTAGTCGAGCCGAGCGCCGTTCCGGTACTCCATCCCATTTTCTCCAACATTGCCCTGCCTCGATTGTCTGTTCCAAGTTCTGGCGCAGCAGCACCGATGACTTCGCCGTCTCGATAGGTTGCGGCTGTGTGATTTCCCCGAACTGGAGGGGCTCGTTGCGACCTTTTACCTTTCAAATCCAGACGCGGGAAATACCGCCTGTTGATCCGGTTGATGGTTTGATCAAAGGTTGATTCAACGTAGGGCAGTGTTCTTTTTGTTCGATTAAGAGCGGGCCTGCGCTGGTCTGCTTTCCCAGTCGATTTAGACTTGATTTTGAACTTGCTCGCAAGCTCGTGAATCATTTTTCTTGCATGATTGTCCATCGGAGGTAATACAAGACTGAGGATGGTCATGGTTAGCAAATGAATATGTGCTTAAGTGAGTGAGGGGTTGCTGGATCTGTCAATGCTCACCTCTCATCGGACCCGAGTAAAAATGCGCGGAACTCGTCGGCGACTTGTTCCATGTTCATGCCATCGGGATACTTGACTCTGAGGTCTTCAGGGTTAGTCTTGTGACCTAGCATACCCAAGGCGCGAAGTTGCTCGCGTTCTTTCTTGCGCTCCGATTTTTTAAGTCGGTCATTCTTCCATGCGGCTTGCAATTTCTGTTCAAGCTCTGAATCAGAAACGTTGAAGTTGATTTGGGCCTTTGCACCTTTGCGTTTTTTCTGCCGTAAGCTTGGTCTTTCCCAGTCCATCAGATCAAAGTCATCATTCGTGTTGACTTGTTTTCCATCGCCTTCATTGTCGTTTGAGGCATCTGAATCGTCGGACAGATCGCCGCTGTGTATAGTTTGATCTGCGTTCAAGGTGTGTTCAGCTATCAGCTTAGCCAGCGTTTCGTCGTCGAGTTCGCTCTCGGAGCCATCTGCATCTGCTTCTGACGAGTCACCATCATCGGCTGGGCCATTTTCGTCGGTGTTCACGCCGCTGTTGCCTTCAACCATATCGGTATGCTTTTGTGGATCTTCATCGTTGGTCGATTCATCAGGAATGAAATAATCTTCGCCTCCAAGATCTCGCCGATTGCCCATCAAATTGTCCAGCATATCATCCACGTCGCCGCTTTCTCGCATGTTCGCAATGTAATCGGCAAGTATAGCGTCTTCGTCATCATTGGATGTGGCCTCCCTCTTTCCCTGTGGCCGCTGATGTTTTTTCTTCTTCTTCGGTTTGATCTGGAGACTCTGAATCGGACCTGCATTTTGACCAGCAACAATTTGCTCCTCCACAACTTGTATCTCGGCGCGCATTTGCGTCATGCTAATTTGTGTGGTTGGGTGCACTGCCTTCCTGTGGGCATCCCTACCTTTGAAGAGTATCACTTCGTCACTGGAGCTGCTGCTTCTAGACGAAGGTCGCTCCGGGATATATACCGGCTCATTGGTTGATTTTTTTTTACTGTGATCGCCCTCAAGATCAAAAAAGAATGTTGGTTGTTCGACAGAGGGGGTTTCCTGGTCCTGGATTGCGACTTCCAACTCTTCTGGTCCTATCAGCTCACTTTCGCTGTCACTTTTGCCATCCTTTTGTTCGATGATAGGTTCAGGTTCCTTGGCTGTGATGAGATCCAACGTTTGGCTGTTAGGTGAGGCCAATCTTGTAGGATCTTCTTGCCCTTGCTGATCGTCTTCCAGGAGCAGATCCAGTAGTTTCAACGGTTCGCTGGTTCCCGCGCTGACAAATTTTACTGGTTTCTGCCGGAGATTTGAGCCTGCACCCCAGAAAGAGTGATCGTGTTGTGAGGTTTGTCTTGCCTCATCTGCGAGTGTGAACCCAGCTTGAGAACATGGGCGAATTAGTATATTGCACGAGTTAGAATGTGGACTTCAACAAAGTAATTACCCGATGCACCGATGAATGGAACAAATGAAACCCCAGGAATAGCTCGCCCTATTCCATGTGGAGTTGTTTGTCCAGTCCTGCCTCCTCTATTGCCACCTCTTCCGCCTCGGGCACCCTTGGAGCCTCGTGAGGCTGAGGCTCCCCCCTTCTTACTTCTTACCATTCTCAAGGGGTTACCGGCTGAATTTGCATATTTGATTGACGGGGTATGGATTTGATCGATAGTGAGTATAATGGGCGCCTTTTATGGCTACAACCCTCGAATTGCCGAGTTCAATGTGAGTGTAATGTGGCGATGACTGCTGCAGAGATGCTAGGGTCATAAAAAAAGAGTCACCCCGCGATGCAGTGGTCAGGAAGCTTAGGCAGGTAGGCAGGCGAGCGTTTATCAGCGCTTATCGATAAGGACTCGCTTCGATAAGTGGGGTAGTGGCTTGGGTCTTGTGGGGGTAGTCATCAAGGCTCCTTTGGTATGAAGGGAATTCCAATATAGGGTAACTTGGCTCGGTTCTGTTATGTTTTATCATTTGGCAGCGTCGCTATATATGTACAAATATTTACGTGTATGTATGGTAATCAAAGGCTGTCTGATTTCACTGTGTTGTGATGGATGCTGAATTGATCTTGTTTTTATGGTAGATCTGTTATTCATTTCATCATTGAGCGTCATTGCCTCTGAGCCCCTCATTTGGCCTGGTCAAGTTTGGATAGTTGACTATGTTGGTAAAATAGACAGACACTTCCAGAAGTGAAGAAAGGGACTGGGCTAGATACTATTTCTTCATAAATTCGTAAATGGAGTGAAATAAGAAACAAACGCAAAGAACCAGCATCTTGCCGCATTGGAGGGTCGGGATGACTGTGGAGGCTGCAGTGGTTCTCCACGCTACCTGTACATCGCGCGGGGCGCCACCACCCCAGTGAACCGGGTCAGAGTCACAAGCCGCCTACCGACCTCCAGGTGACACTCTTCCCACGGGTCAAGGTCTGTCATCTCACAACAGCGCACACTCCCTTGGTCCCTTGACACCCACCGCCTCCCATTCCGACAATACTTGGCTATTTCCCACATATCGATGCCTGTCTAGCCTTGATCCTTCATCACTGTCGTCATGGAAGTCGCCATGGCCAACGTCGACCTCGGTCGCTATCGGCGTATCGTCCAGATGTTTTGGGACCCAGAGCCAACCAACGATATCGCACAGGACCAGCCTGTATGGTGCCTTGGTCGCCGATACAGGCTGAGCGACACCAGTGTCCAAAAGACTGCCGAAAGTAATGCCCCGACGCCGCCGTCTACAACTGTCGCCCTCGAGACAGGCCGCAAGGACCCGAGCCCTCCACCCCACCCGCCCGCGAACGCGCCAGAGACCCCCCCCGAATCGATATCGAGCAGCTTCTCATCCTCGTTGGCATATGAAGATGCAGGCGCAGGCGGTGGCTGGCCGCAAGGGTTCATATCCGATTTCGAGTCCAAGTTTTGGATGACGTATAGATCCGAGTTCGAACCGATTCCAAGGTCGGCCAACCCTCAGGCCACGGCCGCCTTTTCCTTTTCCATGAGATTGAAGAGTCAACTTGGGGACCAGGGTGACTTCTCATCTGATAGTGGATGGGGCTGTATGATTCGTTCTGGTCAGAGTCTGCTTGCAAACACCATGGGAATGATTAGCCTTGGTAGAGGTATGTATATACAGGCCGCGCACTGCACATAGCCCGGCATGCTGACAACTAAGCTAGACTGGCGTCGGGGGACCTCGCCCCAAGAAGAGCGCAGAATTATAAGTGGCTTTGCAGATGATCCAAAGGCACCCTATTCTATCCACAGTTTTGTAAATCACGGCGCAACTGCCTGTGGCAAATATCCAGGCGAGTGGTTTGGACCATCGGCTACTGCAAGATGCATCCAGTAAGATCCGCTATTGCATGAAACGGCTATGTTTGCGGAAATATTGGCTGACCGACTCTGCAGGGCCTTGGCAAATTCTCACGAATCCCAGCTGCGTGTTTATTCAACGGGAGACGGCCCAGATGTCTACGAAGACGAATTCTTGAAGATCGCGAATCCGGACGGCGAGAGTTTCCATCCTACTTTAATTCTCGTTGGCACACGTCTGGGAATTGACAAAATCACACCAGTATACTGGGAGGCGCTGATTGCATCACTCCAGATGCCACAGTCCGTCGGAATTGCAGGGTATGTCCAGAGACACTTGATTGCCAACGTCGCTAACACTGACCTAGGGGTCGTCCTTCATCCTCTCACTACTTCATTGGCGCACAGGGTTCTTTCTTGTTCTACCTGGACCCTCACCACACTAGACCGGCACTGCCCTACCACGAAGATCCAAATCAGTATACTGAGGAGGAGATTGCGACATGCCATACATCTCGATTGCGGCGCATTCATGTCAGGGAAATGGATCCCAGCATGTTAATTGGATTCCTTATTAGAAGTGAGGAGGACTGGCGAGACTGGAGACGGTGTGTAAAGCATGTGCAAGGAAAGGCGATTATACATGTGGCAGATCATAACCCTCTTCTCGGGGGCCAGAACGATGGGAGAGAGGGTGCCATTGATGAAGTGGAACCCTTGAGTGATGATGATACGGATACTGTTCATGAGGGTTAAGTTAATGGGCGTCTTGGTTGTGATTTTTTATCCCCTCCCTAACTTGGTGGGCATGACAGGAGTTCCATTTGGAATAGACGATAATGATGTCCGTATCCATTTCCTCTAGGGTATTCTATTGGTCGGGCCTAGGTATAGTTTGATAGTTGGTATATGCAATTTCGTTCATTTAATGATGTGCCAGTTTTCGAGAGCGGTGAAATTGCTTCGCAGGACTCATGTGCTTACGGCGTGGTTGAGGTAAAAGCGATGAGTCATGGACGTGTTTGGCTTCTTTGGGAGTTGTCATAGACCCTAATTTGAGCCAAGACTGGCAAATCTTGGCTTCAATCAAGGTGTTAGAAGAGAATGTGCTTGGAAGATAACGTATTCCTTACATCAATGGACCGATTATACACAGTTGTTTTGGATGTAAAGGAGTATGAAGCCTTCACAAGGATCCCTGAGGCGAGCCATGCACCAATGAGGATGAAGAGGGTGGGATTTATCTTATTTCATCTCCTCTTTTTCTTCCCACCCACGTTTGATCTTTCTACTGGAGCTGCATGGTCGCTTTCTCGGATGTGGTTGAATAATTTAGTCTTGGAAGCATACACTTCCCCGCATATTGAACAACGGTGCTTTTAGATTCTTGGTTAGAAAACAATGAGGGCTGAATTTGGGATAGCCACCGATACTTACACCATTATCCTGTCCTGACTGTGCAGCCGCCGCAGCTTTCTTTTGTCTCTTTGCTTTGGCTTTGCCTATTTTTTTCTCTGCACTCGGTTCGTTGACTGCTAAGTCTTGTGTTGCCGCCGATAGGCTCTCGTTGACAGTATGGGCTGTGGGGTCATCGTTTACTTTGGAAGCACCAGGAGCGAGTCGTTCTTCAACGATGCTTCTGGGTGCGTAGTCATCGCCGTCGGAAACCTCAACTGAACTCCGTTCCTCTATGATATCCACTGGAGTCTGGTTTTGATCATCCTGTGTAACGCTCTTATCATTGATCTCGGAGCCTGATTCAGAATCAGGGTCGGAGGCAGAGACGGGAGTAGAAGTGGAGGGGGGAGCGGGTTTGACCTCGTCCAGCTCAAGATCGGCTCCCTCTCGTTTCATTTGGCGTCGCAACTGCTGAACTGCTTTGATGTGCTTCTTGCTCCTTACGTGCGCCTCAAGTTGCTTATCGCTTTTAAAGCACTTGTTGCAGACAACACACTCAAGAATTTCTACCTCGGACTCCTCCTCTGTTTGTGAGAATTGGTCCTCAGCTTGATCATCCTCAGACTTGGATTGTGCCCATTCAGGGACCTCAAATGAGGCTAGGCGTTCTTGGTTGGCAGCCCTGGATCTGGCGGCTTGAGCAGCAGCAGCATTTCTCAGAAATGATTGGCGTTCGGCATCTGTTTGCGAATTGGGGATGTATCGAGGGTCGCGCTTGCGGACGAAGCTTACTAGGAACTTGACGGCATCGTTGAATTCGCGAATCGCATCCTCTCTGATTTTCTTATTCTCCTTTTCCATCAATCTGCGGACGCGGCGATCGGGGGCATCGGAGAGACGATACTTGTCCTTCCAAGCAAATGATTTAGCGGTAGAAAAGCCTACCCAGATAGCGTAGAATGGTTTGACTATTGTTTCATAGTCATCATCAGAGGAGCCAAATGTAGGGTACTCTGGAATATCAATATCCTCGTGGTCGGCAGCAGCTTCTTCTTCGAGGACTAGATGCTCAAATGTTTCTCTGGCAATGCCGAAGAAACCCGTTGGCTCGTCATCAAAGGGAATACTTGAATTAAACTTGCGTATTAAGCCCATAATCTCCTCAGCTGAAGTCAGACGAACATTGCGATAGGTTGTAGGTTGAGCGTCGGGATCATTTGCGTCCTGGCCACTTAGGATCGTATCGCGGTGAGAGTCGTACCAGGCTCTCTCCTGGGGATCAGACAAGATCTCATATGCGGACTGGACTTCGGCGAATCGCCGGGTCGCTGTCTCAACATCGTTGATATTGCGATCGGGATGTAGCTCTAGAGCTTTGCGTCGGTAGGCTTTTTTGATTCTGGAAAGTTGTCAATGATACTTGATATGAGTTGCAAAGTTGACAAGTGATGTGAAGGGCAGAATGTGGCATACTCATCGTCGGTTGCTTGACGTTCGACGCCTAGCAGCTCGTAGTAGCAGGTCTTGGCGACAGTTGCTGTGGCGGCACCAGAAGCGCTGCCTCCTTCCGATGACTGTTGGGCACCCATGACCAAACGGGCGATTGATCACAGCAAATAGGGATTGTTGATTTTGGTAGAATATTCTTCGAATCGGTCTGGATCGGGTGCTACTCAGAGGCTTGGCAAGTTCTTATTGTTTATAAATCATGGCATAATGCGAGAATGAGAGACGAAGAGGGCTAAAACCAAGTCCCTCGGTCGCGTCGTCTGGATGACTCTTTCACCGGGATATTGGTTGGGTCGGGCTGTTTTCCTGGACTAGATGGCCGGATAAGATACGGCGAGTGGTGGTAGATGGAGGGGCAACGCGGGGTGAAAAAAATTGGGATATTTTCGGCCGGATTTTCTGTGGCTGCATGCATGCATGTACTGGTGCGATCTTGCCCTGTGAGCATAACTAATGTGATGCATACAATCCTCCCATGGGGCAAATATCTTTATGTGTATGGTGCTTCATGGAGCTGATTCGACAGATACCAAAGTTTTAATTATGGCCACAAGCAGCGCAAGGATGTGGTTAGGTTTGGTTGTGTTGCTGAACGAGCACATCATGAGGCAAGCCAAGCCAATCTGGGATGCGAACCATGATGTGCTGGTTGAGGAAAAGCTCCCGCCGAATGACACATTCACATGCAGGTCGATTTTGGGAGCGGGTCGCACCGGCCTGGCGTGACTAATGGCATTTCCCTGTTTCCAGCTCGGATCGGACCCTGACTCAGTCGTTCATTTCGGCATCGGGCCCATTTTGCCAAAAAATCTCTCGGTGAGCAACTTGGTAGGCAATATGCGCGTCATGGGACCTTCTGGTGCCGCCAATAGACAACTTTCCGGCAGTTACTACCGTGGGTATTTGGCGGTCGATATCTTGGGACATGCCTTCCTTTGCTCTGAGGTGATAGCGACATGGATTGACGTCTGCTTGTGCCCTTGGCAAAATCCCTCCCGCCAGCTGATCATCATGCAGGAGCACATACTTTCCCCTTTTCCCTCTGGGATCCGATAATTGACCGCTGCTGTACTTACTTCTCAACATCTCCTGTGTTCCTTTTGCTCGAATTTTATGTACCATACACCTGTCGTCCGTGCTTTGATGTCTGTCTGCTCCATCTTGTTTGGTGGAAGGAGTGTAAAATTAATGGCTAAAGCTTTGAAACCACCTCCACCTCCTTCAAGCAACATCAAAAGTATCGTTTTTGAAAGCCAAACACAAATCATGTCAAACCTCTCATTATCAAAAATTGCATTGTCATGTTCTTGAATTTTTCGTGCTATTTCTATTTAAACCGCTCAAAAATTTCCAGTCAAGTTGATAGAGGAGATACTGATGGTGACGCCAAACATCTGGCGCCTAAGTGTTGCCGCGGTTGTCTCCACGCCATCAAGATAGACGTGATATGGCATTTCTTTAACGGCCGTGAGCGCAGGCCACCAATCACTAACGACGTCTTGGGAGACCGTATAAAAGAGTATAGAAAGCATAGGATTTGCCTTTGTGCGATTAACTTGAGAACCTAATGGCCTGGACCTCATACTTCGGTGAACAAAACGGCTAGGCGCCTTGAGCCATCGTGGATGGCGCGCACCGCTCCGCAGCCCGGCACAGGATTGCCGAACACAGTGCTCATGGACCAACTGTCAAGGCCCAACAATCAAGCACCGTGGGACCTTTAAGCGAGACGTGATCCATCAAAAATTGCTCGAACTTGGCCACATCAAGAGGACGAGGTAACCCTGGCACGCAAGTTTTTTCCTAGCCTAAAAAGTAGGTCCCGGGACCTCGTTCTATTTTCACGGAGAGACCGATGCATGGGAACACCACCTGAACCCATCTGCAAGAGCCAATTATTTGACTTGCGGTTTTCTTTTCTTTTTCATTCACCCGCCCCCCCCAGATTGTGCGTTCCTCCAGTTGTCTTGCATTGTAGAATCAGCCATCGTTCGCACCCCCGTTCGCATCCCCCCCCGTCTGCACGCCACAGCGGTTGACCCCACCACCTCTATTTCCCTCTTTGGTCTTGTGTCGCGTGCCATGCTTTGAACCCGAAGCTTCACTCCCAAGTTAAACTGTCGGCATGAAGTTTGCTCATGGCTTTAAGGAGTCTTTGGCCTCCCATGGTTAGTCGCGTCCATGTCGATTCGTTCCTTCTCTCATCACTCAGTATTTGGGACTAAACGCCATTTCCAGATTTCCCTCCACACTGGATCAACCACGCCATTCCCTATAGTCAGCTCAAGAAATGTCTCAAGAAAATCCAGCATGAGCTGCGCGATCTTGGCCTGGATGCGGAGACGCTTCGCTCCTTGCTTGACCCTGACAACAACTCCCCGGTTGCCCTGCAGTATAAGCTCAATGGTATGATCCCACGCGCTCCTTTTATGTTGACTTTGGAAGCCGCTGACATGTTTTATAGCTGCCTCGGACTCGAATCTTTTGCGACCCAAACTCACTGTGAATGTTCATATGAGAAATGGCGTCCCAATCGATGCATCGCTTTCTTCTGCTTCCAAAGAATTTCTTCATAGAATTGCAACTAGCATTTCTCAAGATCTCGAAAACCATCATATTGAAGCGGATACTGAGCGTGACGCAATGCTAACAGAGCCCGAAAATATTTCTGTTTCCCAGCCAGAATGCCTCTCTACTTCTGACCCCGAGTCAATTGCAGAAGTGCAAGAACAGCCGGTAACCGTTTTGGATGCTTCATCCGAACTCGCTTTGGCGACCACTGAATCTACACCAAATGAGACGTATGAAACCATCGAGGTTCCTCTCGTGTTTGATGGAGAATTCTTTGACATTCTTCAGAGTGATGTCAACAATCTAGATGTCCTGCAAGCCGAGGAGGAGGAGAAGATGAAGACTGAAATTATCGATCTTGGAAAAGAGGTTGCTCAAGTCGCTAAGCCCTCCCGATTTTCCAAAACTGACCTGGCTCGATGGCGAAATATTTTTGAATTATACCTCGATGCTGAGATATTCTTTGCTACTCATGAGAATGACCACGGTTCCCGGTCAAGCCAAGTCGCCTTGAAGAAGCTGAAGTGGTTTCAAGACCAAGTGGAGTCCCGAGGTCTGGCTAAGGAATTCAGGTTGGCAGAAAGTCGCGCTGCCTTTACGCGCTTCTTGAACCTGAACGTCTCCTTGCTTAAGAACTTGCAGTTTCAGGAACTTAACAAGCTTGCTGTCACAAAGATTCTTAAGAGTAAGTATCCTTGCCAAACGTGATGAGGAATTTCCTTTGCTATGATGATTGGAACTGACATTCTATTATAGAATTCGATAAGCGAACGTCGTTTGGGATCTCCAAAGCCTTCCCCACTGCCGTTCACTCGAATAAACTCCTAGCTGGAGAAATTTCCAAAGACGTGTGTGCTCAAATGTCACAAGAATTGGTCTCAGTTGTTCCTCAGTTGAATGATTACCTCTGTCCGGTCTGTTTCTCGATAGCATACTTGCCTGTTCGCCTAGATTGCAAGCATGTATTTTGTATTCGCTGCGTAATCAAGATCCAGCGACGGAAAGAGAGACACTGCCCTCTGTGTAGAGCTGATGTGGTAATGAGGGCATCCACGGGTGAGTGTGCTTATATTCGTTATTGCTATCATGCAGGGCACTGAACCGTCATTTAGAAAACCTGGATTACGACTTGACCAAGTATCTGAAGAAATACTTCCCCAAGGAGGTCAAAGAAAAAAAACGTGCAAACGAGATTGAGCGAGGCATCGAAGACTATGGCCCTGGATATGTCCACAGGGACTGTGTCGTTATGTGAGTCTGCTGATGGCGGGACATCATATTGCACACATGCCAACAGAAAAAAACTCTCTGCATGCATGAGGTTGGAGCATACAAGATAGGGAAAAACATGTGATGAATGGGTCAGTTGCAAATGCCATGGTTTAAATAATCGATTCATCTAACATGCTCAAGATAATTGACAGGAAGCCACCCGATTTGTATGATAACACTAGATACCCTGATCCGAGGACTTAATATGGAGATTGATAGAAGAGAGAAGCCTCAGTCAAAAGAGAAACCTTGGCTATATTTTCTATGATGTTCCAAAGAGACTGCGTACTCATTTGGTAACGATCGTCGCCCAGACCTATGCTTCTTCAGCGGCTTGAAGCGCTTTCCGGAACGTCTCCTGCAATTCGGTTGCCTCTTCCAACCCAACGCTCACACGGACAAGATCAGGGTCCACACCAAACTGCGCAGCCCATGGTAGTTCTTGATAATGAGCTAGGAGAACGTATGGTGAGCAAAGGGTGAAGTTGGTTCCGAGGCTTGGTCCCTTAGCAATGTCCATGGTGTCGTAGAAAGCTTGCGCTTGCTCCTTTTTATTGAAAACGATGGAAACCAAGCCTCCATAGCCCCCGTTGGGCAGTCTCCAGGCGTCATAATTGTGTTTGGTGGGGTTGTATTTGGGGTAGTAGACTTGCTTGACAAGAGGGTGCGTACGTAGCACATCGCAAATGGCCTCCGCATTCGCGTTGATGCGCTCAACACGGGATTGGAAGTCGCGGCTATTTCTCTCCATAAATATGACATCTTCAGGCCAGTATGTTTCCTCGTAGTCCTCTTTCATGGCTGCCTTCAGCGCCTTGAAGTATTTGCCCTCAGGGTTGAGGATGGCACCACCGCCCATAACATTGGAATCGCCGGAGAAGATCTTGGTGAGACTGCTCACAACAATATCGGCAACCTTTAAGACGTTGATGTTTGCAAATGTTCCTATTGTTTCATCGACCACAATTGCAAAGTCGAATTCATCAGCCAGTTTTCGGATGCGTGCAAGATCCGGGCAAGTCAGGAGAGGATTTCCTGGGAACTCGCAAAAAAGAGCAAGGAAGCGCTCGCCATTCTTGAGCCTGGCTTCAAGGTCGTCCAAATCCTCACCCGAGGCATGTCCATAGAAGAGACAGCCGGGACCAAATTTCTGCAGAATCTTCAACGTATCGACATAGGGGAAGCCAAAGTTGATGCTCTTTCGCGGCTCCCGAGCCTTTAAAAGGGCTCGATGGGCATTGTAGATGGCGTTCATGCCACAGGGGTAAAGATAAACATCACCCTCTTCAAGTCCTTGAATGCCGCGGGTATTGGATGTCATGGATGGCAGCGGACCGTTGCTCAGATCGATGTCGTGATTGAGGGCACCGGCGATTCGTCTTCGGATGGCTGACTTGGCGCGCTCGACCATAGAAATATTGAGGTTTCGACCAAATCTTTCCTCAAGGAATTGGGAACTCTCCAAGGACTCTTCCGGCTGCCTTGGGGGCGATGTACGAGCGGCCCCAGACTGTATCCCATCGATGGAACCGGGACGCTGGTAACGCTTTGGACCACGGAAGGGCCTTGATACGGCATCCTGGACGGGCTGTGATTTAGAAACAAGGTCAAGGAGGCCGTCCTTAAATAAACCGTGACAGAATTCGGCACGACGGCTTGAGGCGCCATCGCCAGTATGCTGCCAGTACTGCTTGGCAATGGGAAACACATTTTCGGGAAAGACTACGGCGGAGATGGTAGGCGCGACTTTTTTCAGAACCGGGGATAGGTCCTTAGAGGCATCAATACCAAGGTCAATAGTGTGGATTTGGCGCGAGTCCTCAGGACTGGTGCGCTGGCAGATAAAATCGAGACATCTTTTGGCCACCTTGGAAGTGGGAAAGAGCATGGCTTGCTGACTAGGTCGGCCATGTCGAGATACTATATCTTGAGCAAATGCACCGATACTCCGGTGCACGAAAAACCTAATGCAAAAATTAGCCCATGCTGGGATTTCGGGGCAAATGGGTTGGGCAATAAAATCTCACCTGGGGTAGCCGGTAGTCATGCGACCAACGACCCATTCTTCTCCTTCCTCATAGCCAACATTGGACTTCCATGTCGGCAGAGAGACGCTCACAGCCTAGAAAAGTATTGTTAAAACATGCTTTTCTTGTTTGATATGTACGCATCGAGCCAACTCACATGGGCCGTGTCAGGCGGAATGGACTCTCCAAGTTCAAAGCCAGGCATGATTCAAGTGTGGAAGAGGAGATGTTGCCTCTCACTCGATGTATGTATGTGAGAAAATGCGAAAGGCTGCGCAATAGAGGATAGATTGCAAGGCACAACTCGGATTTGGGGGGCTGCCAAGTGGATGTAGGAAATCTTGGAGGGACGAGAAGAAAAGAGTCAACGGGCCGAGGCCGAGGATCGGAGTGTATGAGTGTGCGGCTAGACCAAGACCAAAGTGGGAGGTGGTGGTCTGGCTAATTTATTTCTGCCGTCTCCTTCAAGATTCTGAGCTATTACTAGTAATTTTCACGTGAATAATACCTTGTTTCTATTAAAAGAATAAAAAAGAAATCCTAAGTATTTGTACATAACAAGTCGGCCGCGAAAATTAGATGGGATCTCGTCCTTCTCCTTTTGCGCGTGTGTGTGCGGGAGTGGGTTGTCATGACCAGGTTAGTGCGAGTGCACCAAATCGCACAGCCCCACACCACACCGACTAAATCCTTACCAATTACGTAGACACAGATCAAACGGCAACACCATGTTGTGCTAGTGGTAGCGATTGAACAATAGAAAATACATAATTGGAAGATACGCAAGGGGTTATCGCTTGCACGCGGTTAATATTTGATTTTCACTAACCCATTGTCTGAGAAGGAGCAAAGATGTATGCTTATGAATGTTTATGAATTTGACTGTTACTCTATGTCTGATGCTTGTGCGCATCTCTTCATATTTGTTTTCTGTATTCAGATGCAAGAAGTATACAGATAATCCTTGTAGTTTCCCGTTCTTTCCTTTGTTCCCATGTAGCTAACAATCAAAATCTATAATGAATGGATTTACGTAAAAGAAGATAAAGTATGCGATTCCTGTAATCATAACCCAAGCCGACATGTCTCAAACATAATCAAGATTCAGTCTCATGAAAACCTCAGCGTCAAATATGTGTAATGGGGCTTGAAGACAGATGCGAGAGAGGGAGTCAATCTAAAACCGCTCGCCTCGTGTCGCCCACCTCCTTGAATTGTGTTATTAAAACAAACAAACCAAAAAGAAAGAAAAAAAACAAGGACATTATGGCACCAATTTCTTGGCTCGTTCAAATTTATCGGCCCCTGCGGCTTCTTCGGCTGGCCTTGCTTCCCACACAACTGATGCTGTCGCTTGGAGCAAGACTGATAACATCGTCATCCCAATCGGCGTGGCTGCTACCAACGCCGCTCATGGGCAGCGATACATCCCTTGCTGATATATGGCTGGGGGCGATGCTTTGGTGGCTCATTATGATGGGCGGCTCACCTCCTGTTGACAGTCTTGTCACGTTGAATTTGCTGCCATCCCGGTTCCTTATAACCAAACCCGGACCTCGTGGGACATGTTCATAGTCTTCAAAGTCATCATAGATTGGCTCATCCCCGTAATCCGGTACCTCGGGTGCTGCCATGACCTCTGTCTCGACAGCGGGCGGGGGCGGATGGCGTATTCCAGCTGAGGATCGGCGGGAGCGTGCAGAAAAGTAGCTGTCTCGCTCAGGGTCGTGATCAGGCCGTTGAGATCGTGCACGAGAATATGTAGATCTTGGAGCGACGCTATGGCGGGAGCCAACATGGCTGCGGTGCTCCCCATCGGCCATGAGGTGTGAACCCCGAGACGCTGGTGCCTCGCTCCGGCTACGGCCAGACACATGGCTGTGTCGAGAGGAATGGCGGCTGCGGGTCTCCTCAATCTCGTCCGGGATTCGACTCATGACACTACTTCTGGCCGTGCTCTTGGCAGTACTCCTGGCCGTGCTTCTACCAGTAGTGCTCCTTTCTGCCGAGCTCCTCGCCGCAGAACTTCTTCCTGTAGAACTCCTGGCGACAGTGCTTCTCTCAGCAATGCTCCTTTCCGCAACGCTTCTGGTCGCAGAGCTCTTGCCGGCTGTGCTTCTGGCCACGCTCCGCGCCTTACTTCTCGTTGCCGTGCTTCTGCTGTCTTGGAGTGGATCCTCCGTCAAGTATTCTACCGCATGACGGGAATGAGCGCGGCGGGGTGGCTCATCGCTATCATCATCATCATCGTCGTACGGCATCTTCCTTGGAGTGTAATCATCTGGAAAGGAAAAGTTGTTTGGAGTGACTTCCTCTCGATACATCAACTTCCGAGGTGCATAGTCGTTCTGGTAGCCGGGTTGTCTGAAAGGGAGCTCTTCCACATATGGTTCTGGTGCAGGGAGAGCCGGCTGCTGGTAAGGCCCAGCAGTTCGATATGCTAGAGCCTTCGGGGGGTAACCGGGGTAGGCTGGTGCGCGGTCATCGTGCCGGGGGTTGTGGTGCATGGAATGGGCCTTTTCGGGGAATGTGGAGCGACGAGTCATGGCTGGGGGGTCCATTTCGTGGCGGGGTTTACGTTCCCGTTCTTTCGTTACCATATTGTAAGTCAAGGCAGCTCCAGCAGCAGTAGCAGCGGCAACTCCCAAGATAGCACCGACGACCTGGCCAGCACTCATACCGTTGCTGGCGCTTTGGCGAGGCGAGAGAGTCGGCTCTTCGATCGGCTCCTCCTCCTCGGAAACATGACTTGGGGCCCGCTGAGACATTGGAGTGGAAGAACCAGGTCCAAACCCTTTGTGAGAAGACCGAGTTGTGACCTGGGATCGTGACTGGGGCTGAAAAGGAGCCTGACTTTTGGCGTGGGAGGATTCCGACGAAGGAGCGGGGGACGGAAGGGGGTGGGATTGAGAACGGGTGCGAGTATGCTTGGAGCGAGAGGCAATATCAAACTCCCACTCTAAAACCTGGCCTGCGTCGTACTGGGCGGTAGGCGGGACAGGAATGGCCTGAATGATGTTGCCGTCGAGATCTCGCACAGTGGCCCGACTTGGGTGTACACCGCCCTCGATACCCAAGCGATGCTTTGGGCCATACCCGGTTGGAAGGCCGTCGACATCGGGCTGTAACTGTTGCCACGGGTTCGATGTATGTGCACATTCGTGGAAGTGACCGACAATAGTGGGCGAGGCAGCGCCGAGGACAATGAATGAATGCTTGAGCGGTTCGAATGGATGGGAAGCCTCCCGGATCTGCAAAATGGGCAAAGTCTCACGACGACCTTGAGCCTGGAAACCGTAAGTGACGGTGCCAACCGAGGACGACTTGTCGCGGCCGGTATTGAGATAACGTAGGCCAAGAGGCTGGAGGATGCTTGCATAGAACGAGGAAGATGATGCCAGGTGTGACACCTCAATGTACGGTAACACCATGATGGCTTATATCCGCCTGGAAGTTCCCAGCGCGGCTGTTCGTTTGGAAGCCCCGCCTAGATGCCTTGGGCTTGTTGGGAGGACCTCTGAGGAAGCCTTGATGGGTGTCGATTCTGCAAGAGGCGTGTTGATGGCTGGCTGGACGATGGGCAACTGGGGCGTGGGAATGGGGGAGCAGAGTTGTAATTGATCACGAGACGGTGAAGAGGATGGGGACGAGTAAGAATGATGCAGGCACAGTATAATAAGAAAGGCAGGCTAAGGGGGAGTTTGAGGAGGAAAGAAAGCAAGCTGGGAAGAGGGTAAAGCGAAGTCAGATAGGACAAGTGGGTGTATGAG
This sequence comes from Calonectria leucothoes, assembly GCA_002179835.1. Lineage (NCBI taxonomy): Eukaryota > Fungi > Ascomycota > Sordariomycetes > Hypocreales > Nectriaceae > Calonectria > Calonectria leucothoes. Next base: position 539,856 of record NAJI01000163.1, on the reverse strand, counting down.
TAGGATGAGGAAAAGCGAGGGGGCAGAGTGAGCGAAAGAGAGAGTGGTGGTGGGGATTCACGATTGGTGATGAGGACCTGACCTAGGGCTGCGAGGATGTGAGTGATGGAGCTACGAGACGGGTCAAGATGGGTGCAGTGCAGCTTGTCTTATGGAACCGCTGTTACTTTTCTTTTTTGAACCCCCCCTGGGCCCAACGCCTGTCATGATCTGGGCCGCCAAGTCGGGCTGTTGAAGATGGGACGTGTGGCGGCCGGCGGGTTGTGGTTTGGTGCCCGTTGGTAAGTGGATAGTCGGGTCGAATTGGTGGAGTTGTGCGGGGAGGGGGCCAAAGGCGTGAGCCCTGCTTAACTTTCTTTGGAGTTTCCCTTGCACTCTTGTCAATGCGCATGCATATCGAGCCAGAATGTCCTAGTCCACTGGAGAATTTTGTGATATTGTGCCTGTGTTGTGCCAAGAATTGTACCAGGAGGTGTGCGATTGGGCGTGTATGAAATTTTGGGCAATTCGCGGTGTGAGCGTGTGCAAGAGACTTGCCCACAGATGTGGGGATGTTTGGCGGCGTGTGGTGACTAGCCGACCGACTTGACTGACCGACAGATTGTGAAGAAGTTCCGGAGCGAGTCTGACTGCTCTCCTAGCAGGGTAGGAGAGACAACAAAGCCCGGGGCTGGGGGAGCGGTGGACGGTCCAGCGGGTTCTATCCAAGGGGATCCTCAGCCCTCTCCTCTCCCTCCTTGTTCTTGTTTTTCGCTCGAGGCCAGCCTCCCTTCTCACCATCGGGCGCGCGGGGCGTCTTGCCTTGCATTCGATACAATGTGTACATGTACATGTATCCCCTCGGGACCCGTCATCAGCCCCTCCATTCTCAACCTGTCTGTCTCTTCCAGGTCTTTCCACTGAGTACTATTATGTCGACCCCTCTATTGGGACCCCTGGGACGTGCTTTGTGCCTTAAGCCTGCGTCACATTGCCTTCGCGTCAAAAGCACGGACGGCGAGGATGATTGATGAGGGGTGATTCGTTGTTGTTGCGCTCTCAGTACTACCTACCGTGTGCAATTGCCCTCGGGCGACATCCGCATGTACTTGGGTGTGTCTTGCCACTGTGTGGCGGCGTCCCAATGCGCAACAGCCACTAATTACTAGGTACCTACCAGCCCGACCTTGGGCCTATCCTTGGCCTGGCCACCACCCAGCCATGCCTTTGGTTAGGTGCCTCCGACCTTGCCCGCCTCTTTGTCGCTAACAAGTGTCACCGCACGTCCCGTCCCGCTGCCACTCCTCATCCCAAGATCCATTGTTCGTGCAAACTGATTTTCTTCCACGCCGACATGGATCATCGTGGGCACGCTGGTGCGACAATCGGCAAGAAATCTTCCACAACACACACATCTGTAGTACCACACCAAACTATGCACAATCCTTGGGAATTGATTCTATTCGGTACCTGCAGCCGCAGGGGTGTTCAGAAGGAGGGTACCAGATGCATACCAATGAGTCGTCTGCAAGAGAACCACTTCTTGCCCCTCGAATACCAGCCAGAATTCCCTCACGCTGGATGGAATACTCTTCATCCATAATGACAATGCAACTATCTACTGGGGCTCCATCTGCATTTCGCCCCAGCCCGAACTTCCAGCCGTATGCTACGTCGAGTCTCAAGGGCTTCGAATGTGTTTTTCTTTCTTGTTCAATTCTTAGGATATGAACGTGTATAACATGTACATTGGCGAGCTGCTCTTCTAGTCTATTGACTCGTGCCACGTCGAGTCTGATGGCTGACGGCTCGTTCCCACTGGGTCCTCAAAACCTCCACCCCCAACCACACCCCAGGCTTTTCGCCTCCGTATGGAGCAGTTTCCGTGTTCATTGCCCAATCCCCCCTTTTAATGTTCACAGTCACCGAGCACATGCACAGATTAATGACTGTCCTCGCTTGTGTCTCACTATAACCCGGTGGCGGAAGCTAAATTGATCGTTGAATGCAAAATAGGGGCATGCAGAAACATCCTTGGAGTGACTGTTGAATTTCTCTCGATACTGTACTAAGTCTCCTTCGTTTACTTAGTCCTATATTGTGTGGAAACTACCCTTTGGCCATATGCAAACAAAGTGGCAGCCAGGCTGCCCGGTCCGAATGTAGATATTGCAAAAACGGAAGAGAAAAAAAACGGGTTACAATTGTTTCAACCAGCTCACATCTGGGGAGGTAGGGTACAGCTGACACGAGTCTGACCCGCCAGGTAGATGGCGCAGACGCACCATAGTACCAGGACATATATCCGCCTCATCATCCCTTACTGCACCCCGAGTGAGTTAATATAGCGGCCCTCTAGAGGCTCGCTGTATGCCCTCCACTGAAGTCCAGGCGTATCAAGTAGGCTGGGATTGGAGCGTTTATGTTTTCAACAAGTGACGTGAACACCAACACAGTCAAACATATTTGGCATGTGGGCCACATTGGGGACTGGATACATTTCGATTATGCCAACGGAAATAATTCTTCACGTTGAATTCCAATCTGACTAAATTATCACCGCTCCCTTTAGACATGTTTTCTTCTTCCATCTCATCAGAGGTGAGGTGTTCTTATTTCGGAAGTCGGCACCATCTTGCTTCACCCCGCCCTGTCCATCTTTGCCTTGCATTGCCACGGTGTCAGTTCTGCATGTCAGTAATATTTGGGACCGAGCCATTGTTTGGGGTCGTGACAATAGAACAAAAAGGTCAAAACAGGAAAAACTCATCAACAGACACGCAAATGTAAGGGGGCAAGCATAATAAAGAAAATGGGCCAAGTTGAAGTGGCCCATCAAGACGACATTGAACCCGTCTTGGACCCGTTGTTGAACGCCTCATGTTTTGGTTGTAAAAACAAGCGACAGCGTAAACCCAGGATTTCCAAGTATCCGCCAATCTACCCCGCGGCGATGTTGTATAGCCGCCAGGTGACTCGGCATCTGGCTTTTGTCTTCGTTTGCTGTTTTTCAACCAACGCATCCGAAATGCCTTTACTGGATATCCCAGACATCTTCAGCAGCGTGGCAAAATTTGCTGCAGGCCACACTTGCAGACAGCGAATAATTGCTGATAGAAATTTTCTCATCAACAAGTGAGTCAGCAAAGTTATCTTCGCCTTTGGCCATAGCACCGACAAAGACGCAAATGCTTTCCTTCGAATCAACAGATTCTACCCACTCACGGACACGCACGAGGGGAGCGTCAAAGCTCAGCGTCACTTTGCGACAGTTAGGGGGCAAGTGGTCAGTGATAGGATTCTGAATGACACGCAGCAGCTTTTCGTTAGAGTTGGTTGAGCGGATGGATAGTCGGTGCAGAAGCTGGACCATCAAACCAGCGAAGCGCTTAAAGGTTCGAGGGATACGGACAGAAGGCGAGACCTCAATGAGGACACCCTTGGCAGTGTGAATATAGATTTGAAGCTTGCCAGCCTTGTTGATCGGAGAGTCTAGTAAGGTCAGGAGACACTAAGGAAATGTCAGCATGTTGAATGCCAACAGAAATGGCCAGGGTTGAAACCTGGTGGGTGATGTCAGGCCGAGCATCACTGATGTCCCGGTTCATTTTGCGCATGACACCAATATGCTCGTCGCTGTTAAGCAACGAGTACTTATCCTCACGGTGCGCACCATTTCGGCTAGTGCCGCCGTGGGAAGCTTTGTATGTCTCCAGGCTCGCATTCGAGAGAACGACAATGAGTCGCTGGGAGTCCTTGTCGGCAGGAGGGATTGGAGTATTTTGCTCGGCGACCAATTGTGGGAGTGCTGGGGGAGGGAGTGACTGAGTTCCTAAATCGCCGCCTAAGGCGTTAGCGATCAGACCTTAGTAATAACAGCGGAGTTGGGAAGTTCATACTGGGTCGCTTGACTCCGGTGCGACGCTCGGGCGAAGACATGGTGAAGTTCGGTATGGGTGGGGGGAGAGTAAAATGCGATGTGTGAATGAAGAAGCGCCGACAATGTGTAGGCAATGGTGTCGGCGGAATCAAGACTTGGAAGCAATTCAACCGGTCCTTGGAGAAGAGAAGGAGAAGGGGCGATATAAGGATGAGGAGGGCGGAGAAGTAAGAAAAATCCTGATGGGGCGGAGGAAGGAGGAAGAAGAAAAGATGGATGAGTGAACCCTGAACCATGGATACTTGGTAGCGTGCCTTCTAGCCTGGTTCACTCCCTTCCTGGGTACTTAATAAGTGGTACCTACCTGCAGACTCGCCAAGCTGTTTACCTACCTGGTTGTTAACGCGCCGAATGGGTGACATAAAAAAGCACCGATCCTCCCAAAGAGTTTGTGACCACACCGCCAGGACAGTAAACAAAACTTCCATAGGATTTCAATTATTGATAAGGAGCCCCCACACGACTGGCTACTCGCAGTTTTGAACAACTTGGTTCAGTTCTGCTGCAAAAATGCCGTGTCTTTTTTTCTGTCACCCGCTTGCTATCCTGGACCAGTCAGTTGGTTGGTGGGTCCTGGTCCAACGGCCGACTGACCACCGAAAACCTTAGAATGTAATGCGCACGTGCCTATGAGGCCATTTCTTTCACCCCACGATCACGCTTTTGGGATTTTTGGTGAGCGCTCAAACTGGAACTGGGTGTCACGGTATCCAAGTACTGGGCTAAATTCATTGGCTGAAAGATAAACTGAAGCATACTGTGGATAATAAATTCTTGTGTAATTTTAGCCCCACTACATCTTTCTGTCACAGCTCCAGGTTATCCTCCAATCATTGGCTCATGGTATTACCTAATCAGAAATGCATCCATACGGTATTTTGATTGGTCGATGAAATTTGACCATGCCTTTCATCGTGGACTGTATGTCGCTGGGAATTTTGGTCGATTTCAATCACTCTTGCCAGCAATTGATGAACCAACCACACTCCTGGCCTCGCAACTGGTTGCTCTGACGCCGTAAAGATACCTGCTCTTTGAACCTAGCTATCATGTCCTCCCAAGTCGCAAAGGCTGCTCGCCGCGTCACGCACGAATTGCATGGCGTGGTCGTATCAGCAGGCTTAATGCAAAAGACTGTCAAGGTCCGAGTTGGCGGCCAAAAATGGAACAAAGTCGTCAACAAGGTAACTATCATCTCTTTAATTTGAGCCTTGAACTGTATCCTAATACTATTTCGTAGTGGTTTGCCGACCCTAAGCACTACCTTGTCCATGACCCAAACTCTTCCCTTCGAACCGGCGATGTCGTATCTATCGTTCCAGGCTGGCCGACCTCCCAGCATAAGCGCCATGTAGTGAAGAATATTATCGCACCGTTTGGAGTTCCAATCGAGGAGCGACCCCCTGTGCCGACCCTTGAGGAAAGAATAGCAGACCGAGAAGCGAAGAAGGCCGCCAAGGATGAGAGGAGGGCCACGAGGAGGAACACTGAGGAGGAGAATCGTCGCGAGGAGAAGAATCTCGAGCTTGAGAAGAAAGAAGCTAAGCGAAAGGCTTGGGAGGAGGCACAGGAACGCAAAGCATAGGGCGAAACAAGTCGTCTTGGCCCAGAGCCTTGGTAATCCCTGGAGTTTGACCGCACCATTGCGATGGCCATGGGGAATTTATGGACCTCAGTTATTAGGGGATTTTACGTGGGAACGGAATAAGGCTTGAATCATTGGCCTGTATCATATCATGTACTCGCCGGCGCCATGGGGCGTCTTGTACCAAAAGTCGACATGCACACTAACTGTATCATATACAAAATCACCAACCTTCACCACGCTCGCCAATGTGGAATAATGGCTTATGAATTGACCAATCCTACAAAAGTCACATGCGTTCTTCACACGGGGCTAAGATACATTTAGGAGCAACGCGACGTGAATGTAAATCTCGATTCTCTAGCCACCCCGTTCACCAAACTCCCTTGCCCAATCTTCGTACTCCTTTAAGCCCGCTTTGCTTACACTGGGTCGTATTGTACCTAGGCTTGCTTCAAAATCAACCAGTCTGATAGGACGGATCTGGTCCATCGTCATGTGCAATAGTGCTTCTCCTAGGGATCGGAGTGGCCCCATGGCAGCATCCTTGGCCAAAGCAGTAATGTCTGAGCCAGAAAACCCTGTGGACAGGCGTATTAGGAACCGAGTCAGCTCAAATAAATGCAGATGTACTCACCATCTGTCAGTTCTACAAGTTTGCGGATATCTTCGTCTGAGAGGTCGTGCTTTTGCTGTCCTAGAAGTGTTCTGAGTTGTGTTTCTCTGGTAGTTGGTTCTGGCAAGGGGATATATTGACGTCTCACGAAGCGCCGCCGAGCAGCCTCATCAATCGCCCAAGGTAAATTTGTTGCGGCCAGCACTAGAACTCTATTTGCATCACCTCGTTCTTTGTCCCTTTCGCTAACTTCTTTCCCAGCGGCAGCTCGCTGAAGATCACTCCACTGAATAAGAAACTCGGTTTTAATTCTCCTCGTAGCCTCATGTTCACCTGAGCCAGATCGTTGGGATAGCAGTGAGTCAATCTCATCGACAAATATAATACTGGGCGCGAGCGTCCTCGCAAGCCCGAATAAAGCCCTCACTAGCTTTTCTGATTCTCCGAGATATTTGCTTGTCAAGCTACTCGCTGAGATGGAAAAGAAAGTGGACTTGGATTCGGTCGCGACCGCTCTTGCAAGCATAGTCTTTCCGGTGCCTGGAGGTCCAAAGAGCATCATACCTCTAGCAGGTTCTCGCAATCCCATGAATAGATCCGGGCGAAGAAATGGGTATACTACAGTCTCCCGTAGCGCATTCTTTGCAATCTCCAAACCTGCTACGTCACCCCAGTGGACCTCGTCACCTTGAACGACAACGTCATTGAGAATTTGCTTTGCAGCGGCCTCATCAATACCTGATGGAAGATTTTTGAGGATTGATGCCTTCTTCTTTTTCCATGCCGTCATTTCATTAGCTTCATCTTCATCTTCTTCATCTTCTTCTGTCGGTGATTCCTCTGAAAGCTGAGGCTCTGAATCCGTTTGAACCGATGTTTCTTTAGCTCTCGCACGGTTGGATTTAGGGAAAGGTTGGTATGAGTCATCGCCAGACGCACTTGAGACGGACGCTGGCCGCGGTCGGTCGCGTCTCCGAGATCTGTTTGCCTTCTCTGGATCTGATCTTTGCTGTTTGAGTTGGCCAGAAGCTCGCCTTGTAGCTGGACCCCTAACAGGCGACTCAAGTGTGACGGTCCTATCTATGACCGTTGCACAGTTCTCAGCAGACCTAGATTCGGGAAATGGTTCTTGCCTTGACACTTTGCGTGGTGAGGTGTATGATGAACCTGCGCGACTCCCAACAGGTCGCTCTGGACGAGCGAATCCTTGTTCAGGGACTGGAGACTCCTGCATAGATAAAGCTCCCAGGGCACTGGATGCAGCACTGACAGAGAGCAAGGACGGTTTTGTGTAGGAGTATTCATCGGAGTGACGGGTCTCACCACTCGGTTCGCCTTCTCGAGGGGCCACGAGTCTTCTCGAGTGACTATCCCACTGTAGAGGACCCGAGGCAAGTTTGCGGACCTGGTCAAGGGAAGCCCGCGGACTTTGGCTTGAAGATGGTGACCTAGCATCTGATGAAACGCTCCTCGAATACTTTTCCCTCGAGCTGAGCGCACTCCATGCCAATGTTGCAGCTTTGCTTGATCCTTCCCCTGCAGGCTTAGGCGATTTGCGCGCACCCTTGCCCGGTTTGTCACCAGGCTTTCCGGACCTCAAAGTAGTTCTCATCGTATGTTTTTCCGGGCTGGTAGATCTCAGACTTTTCCCTGGCCGGGAGGGTACGTAAGATGGTGATGATCTTGAACTTGCAGGGCCAACTGGATCAAGGTATGGACTGCTATTTCCATTGATGACGGTGTGTTCAGAAGACCCACGCCTAGGGGGGGCGGGACGCTGAGGTAGAGCCGGGCGAGAGAGTTCGGAATATGTGACAGCAGGAATTGTGCCTTGTCCTATGGCACCTTTGCCTCGACCGTCGGGTTCTGGCAATGTCGGCCGTTTCGAAAGCTTCCCGGTAGAGGATGATGGAGTCGATTCATCCTGTCGCGATATTCGTAGAGCCTCTAGGAGATCGATACGCTCCTTGCATTGTAACTCGAGCTCCTTGACGGCATCCTGCAGAGCCTTCTCGGTGCTTGTCAGTGGAACATGTACCGGTACAGCTCGGTTCGCCTGGTAGTCGTATATCTGATCTAGGGCAATTCTCCAGTGGCGCATAGCCTCTATTTCGTTTCCCTGTAGAAACCTTCAGTGAGTATGGAAACTTGGGAGCGATATCCGGCATGGAGCTGACGCACCTGGCTTTCATAGTATACAGCGGTTGAGCAGCTCAGGTAGCTGTCATCGTATGTCTTTTGTAGTACAGCCAGGGCTTTGTTGCGCAACATGGCTTTGGCAATAGGATCATAGTAATCCTCAGCCTCGCCTTGGTCGATTAGGGGATGGACCAAAAGCGGTTTTGTCGACTTTGGCCGTCGAATGCGGCCGCCTCGTTTGGTGCGCAGTCAGTCGATCGGCGGCAGGCAATCAGTGTCCTAGAAAAGAGAAATGAGGAGGCCACGGATTGTTTGACTCTGGCGGGGAGATTTGAGTTGGGGTGTAGAACGCTTTGAGGATGTCGCTGCTTCGTATGTTGGAAATGGAGTCGGGGGAATTGGTTGTCCGCACATGGTGAAGGCGCGGTAGGTTGGGTACTGCGGGCGGTGACGTCGTCTCGCTGGCTCGCACTGCCCACAGCCCACCGGGGCGCAATCCAGTGGTAGCGGGGTCCACACATTAGTCGCCCCGGCAGGGGGCCGCTCACTGTCTCATGGGTACATTCAAAAGCATCTTGGGCATTTCTCTTTATAATAACTGTTGTGATCGTTTAATATCAAACCATGGATCTTTGAAACATGCCATTCAATCCAATACCAATAATCGCCGTTCATACACCATGCCTTCTCTGACTGCTTTGTCCTGCGATTCATCACTTGGATTCGCGAGGAATTTTACTTGAAATACGACCATGGATATTGAGTCTTGAATGTATCTTTTGTATAAATAAAATCGCGATATTGGATTCGGCGGTGGTAATCTAAGGGGTTGCACGAGAATTGTGCTCGGGAGTTCTAAGAAAGGAGCACGCGGATCTCGGCAGTTGTTCTGGGGAACACAGATCGGAGCTCCTCTTCGTCTTCTGAGTCGGTTGAATCCCCTCCATCTTTTGTGATCGCTTCTTCCAGACGTTCGAAGTCATTACAGAATTTTTCGGCTGCCTCTTCAGTAAGTCGACGGGCGAGTTTAGAATCCTGGAGGTGTTTCAGGTTCTCCATCGCGTCCATAAGCGCTGACGGAAGAAAGTCATCCAAGATTTGACTGGCTTGGCTTAACATGTTTCTGTCCAGCGATGCCGCCTCATTCGTTTCATAATTTTTTAACATATTGAGGACAGGCTCGAGTCCTGATCCTTTGATGAGGAAATCGTATTGACTAGTGACAAGCTTCTGAGCCTCTTTGGATGCTTTGTCGCGAAGGTCCTTGCTCCTTCGTTGCGTGAAGCTGAATAGCTCCAATGATGCTGCAGCTGATAACATGCAGTTGATAAGAAAGATAATTCCTTTTTGATTAGGCATTGCTTTGGTCATATTCTCACAGCCAGCCATGAAAGGTTCGAATGCTTCCGTTAAAACATTCTCGAACTCTGCCTCTCGATCCTCTGAAGCAGACAGAGAGGATTCATAGGTTTTGCTGATAGCATTCAACTGTTCGAGAGATTCTTGTAGAAAGCTAGGTGGGCCGAGATCGGAGGGCGCATGTTGGAATTCTCCTTGAATTGTCGCAATATGATCTCGCACCAATGCACGGAATTGTCGAAGAGCCTCTTTCTCCAGGCCCTCTATCAATCCAACCAAGTTGAACTCTGGGCCCAGTGTCTTTTGGAAGGTGATGCGGTAAAAGTTGACGAGGTTTGCCAGTTTGTATGCTGGGATAGTCTCCTCATTGGCTTGGATTACCTGCTCAACTCGCTGTCGTAGAACGCGGGCTGCACCTGACACATCTCGGTCTACCAGGTCGTGGAGCGCCTTCAAGGCGTTAAAATCTGCCTCAGCTTCATCATCGTCGGCTACCAAACGCCAGACTTCAGCGTCACGACCGGACTTTAAACCCTTTGCCAACTCTTCGCCCTCGGCAACAAAAAGAATTTCCAAAGCCTCGCGTTCACTGACCGTTGCCGAATGAATCCACGCTAGCATATCTCCAACATAACGCAGTGGGTCATGGGCTGTCATGTCAATTGGTTTGACCGATGGATCTTCCACACCAGATGGTGAAGTTCCAGTCAGAGCAACGTAGAAAGAGTCCGAGAGGATCCGCTCTCGTGCCTCAGCGAAAAAGTCTAGGCAATTCTGGAAAAGAGATGGTCGCTCAGCTAGAACTCTGAGTGCTCGTCGGATAGACGAGTTCATTTGTGGATTTTCTAGGTTCAAAGTTTTGAACTCCCGTTGAATCCATTTATACAGCTTTTGAAACCCTAGGTTGATGTTTTTGGATGTTTCCTCCATCAATTCTAACCCTAGTGTTTGTTTCTCAAAGCCGAGCAAAATCTCACAATCCTTGCTTATCTTTTTTGCCTTTTGCAGAGACTCAAAGAAGTGATCATCTACTGGCTCCGCCGTCATTGTCAATGCAGCCACTTCATTTTCAGACATTATGAAATGCTTTTTGAAGGAACCCAGGAGCTCTTGCTTGACCTCGATTTGTTTGCGCTGCTCCAAAAGTGACGAGGCCTCCGACAGTGCTGGGGTGGTTTGGCTGTGAGCTGCAACAACCTGACTTTTCATGTCCTCGTAGCCTGTGTTGAGTTTGTCAAGAGTTGTTTTGATTCGTCGCAGTTGCTAAAATTCAGTTGGCATACATTCTTTTTCCGGGTGAGTGAACCTACCTCTGCAACACGGCCGAATTCCGAAACAACCTCAGCATTGATGTCGATCACTTCTTTCTGCAAATCCAAACGCAGTCGGCGCCTGGTCTCGGCATCATTTTGAGTACCCCGCTGGTCTAGAAGGGAGAGCGCATCTCTGAACTCGGTGTCAGAATGCGTGGTTGAGAGAACACTGGTAACTTTTGAAGCAAGAGGGCTCGCGCCTTTTAGGACAGAGGATGATGCTATAGAGCTCTCTGTCGGTAGAATGGCTGGGCTGGAAGTCCCTCTAGATGGCAGGCTCGTTTGGGCCCATGACTGGTCTGCCATGGTGCTTGGGATCGATGGTCCAGGGGTTAGCAAGAATGTGGAAAGAAGTTCTGAAAACAAGAACGCATTTCACGGTAGAATTTTGGTTGCTGAGAACTCTAGCAGGTATAGTAGGGGTTGTTCGCTAACCTGCATGCATGCTGAGTGTTCTGGACTGCATTAAATGGGCTAAGCGGCGCGAGCTTGGCCCATGGCACTTCAATTCCATGGTGGGTATAGTAGTATTGCAAGGTGTCGCGAGTGAGCTCCCGGAACGGTAGGCGGTGTCTTGTGGGGCGGCTCATTGGCCCGCGCATAAATCCGGCAAAACGAACACACCGCTTTTGAGCGTCATACCTACCTGCGCCTGGTGATGCCTAGGCAGATCAGACGAGCTGCCATCCATCTAGATCTTGGTCGGGACATATCGTGCATTTGATCACGGAAAAATAGGCTCTCAGGATTGCAAGGTCAGTTGGATTCAATATTTCCTTCAAAAATCCCGATGCCTTGGATTGTGCCGCACGTGTGACGCTCATGCACGCGGGCAAGGTCACGCTTATCGCAGTCACCTGCTGCCCGCATTCAACCAAGTACCTTCGCCTGTCAACCATACTTTGCTCATTCTTTCTAGATCAGTAGAGTTCAACCTCCGTCTTTCAACGATCTTCCATTTAGAATAACGCAAACAAAAAAACGACCTTTCCCACCCATAGCAATCTGCCCGACTCCCTGCTCTCACCTTGATAACCTGGGCCGTCTCTTATCGCCCGCGTCGCAATCCAATATTAGAAAGACATGGGCGTCATGGTCCATAGGTAACATTGCCTTAGGACCACCATGACATCCAATATATTTTCCCGAATCGCTCCATCTTCGAGAAGCACCCGATCGTTTTACGAACAACTCCGTTCCGAGGATGACGATGTCTTCGCGGACGAACACCCTGGACTAGACGAGGAGAACCTAGGTCAAAATTTCAATGATTTCGACGCAGAAGGTCTCGCTGTGGGTGACAGCCGGATGACGGTCGACAGCGCAGCATTTGATGCAAAAGATAATCTCCGAAGCACACGCCAAATCGGTACTCATGTGCGAAATCCCAGTGATCCATCTCCTAGATGGCAAACCAATGATGATGACATTGACAATGATGTGCCAGCATCTTTGTTGGTTGAACACAATGAAACCGAAAACCACCCGCCGACATCTTCGAAAAACCCGCGCCGATCGAATCCCCGTGCCCAAGCTACCGCGGGACCATCGTCCGTGATGGCGCAAGCACAGTGGGACGCGGCCACTGCACAACAACTACACAGAGACGACCCGTTTTTCGGTCCTTCTGGGTCACAGCCAAGGCCCCTAATGAGAGATGTCATTTCAGGTAGCCCTAGAGAAAAAGCCCTCTGGAGATGGGTCAACACCTCAAATTTGGATAGCTTTATGCGCGATGTCTATGATTACTATGAGGGTGGTGGACTATGGTGCATTTTATGCGCCAATGCTTTGTGGTTACTGTGAGTATTCATCTCTCAACCCCAAGGATAGGAGTTTTGATGCTGACGGTACCCAAGTGAAACTCTTTTTGTGGCCATTCTATTGACATTTTTATGCCAATGCGTCGACTACTCGAAGGTTCCTCACAGTAAATCGCTAAGCCAGGTCGTCATTCCACAGTGCACGAGCAAGATGTCTGGAGTGTGGAACTTTGGGATTTGGTTATACTCCTTCTTCTTCATCTGGAAATCAGTTCAGTATTTTGTCGAGATTAGACGCCTTGTTCACATTCGCGATTTTTACATCTACCTATTGGACATTCCAGAACAAGACATGCAATCAGTGTCTTGGCAGGACATTGTGGTCCGGATTATGACTCTCAGAGACCAGAATCCCAAAACAGCCACCAACATATCGCCGAGTCTTCGACGGTTTATCGGAAGCCAGTCCAAGGAACGTCTTGACGCCCATGATATCGCCAATCGCTTGATGCGCAAGGAAAACTATCTTATTGCCATGATCAATAAGGATGTTCTGAATCTTTCGTTGCCAGTACCCTTTTTCGCAGGCCGCCAATTGTTTTCCAAGACGATGGAGTGGTATTTACACTACTGTATTCTCGACATGGCGTTCAACGAGCTGGGCCAGGTTCAGCAAGATTTCCTGCGGGCGGATCGAAGGGGTCTTCTTAGCCAAAAACTAAAACAGCGACTCTACTTCGCGGGGTTCCTCAACCTTGTTTTTGCACCAGTCGTGCTGGCCTATGTTGTTATTGTGTATTTCTTTACATATTACAACGTAAGTGTTCTATAATTTTAAATCTGAATGAACATACACTAACGAGCCTTGCTAGGAATACCAAAAGGACCCGAAATTAGCGGCTGCACGCAAATACACGTCGTTGGCAGAGTGGAAGTTCCGCGAGTTTAATGAACTTCCACACATCTTCTATGAAAGGGTGCATATGTCTGTGCCGTTCGCGACTCGATACATAGATCAATTTCCCAAGAGGATGACGGAGGATATAGCTCGAAGTATTGCTTTCATGACTGGCGCAATCACAGCTGTTCTCGCCGTGGGCTCAGTGTTAGACTCCGAACTTTTTCTGAGCTTCGAGATTACCAAAGATCGGACAGTCCTCTTCTACTTGGGCATCTTCGGTGCCGTATGGGCCATTTCTAGAGGCATGGTGTCGGAAGAAACGCTTGTGTTCAACCCAGAATATGCATTGCGAAGTGTCATCGAATACACTCACTACATGCCAGACCATTGGAATGGCAGATTGCATAGTTTTGAGATAAAGCAAGAATTTGCGGAGCTGTATAAGATGAAGGTGGTGATCTTCTTAGAGGAGATTATGGGTATTATCACAACACCCATGCTTCTTCTTTTCTCGCTCCCCAAGTGCAGCGACCAGATCATCGACTTTTTTCGCGAGTTTACCATTCATGTCGATGGACTTGGATATGTCTGCTCCTTTGCCGTCTTTGATTTCCAAAAAGGTGTTGGAAACACTGGACAACAGGGCATGCCCCGTGATGTGCGGGAGGACTACTACTCAACTAAGCATGGCAAAATGGCGGCATCATATTATGGGTTCATTGACAACTACGTCATCAATCCCAAGACGGGAATTCCTGGCCATATTCCACCAGGTTCTCGGCAACCATTCCATCCTCCCCCCGCATTCCCAGGGTTGAACTCTCCAACTTTGGCGGCGGATATGCAAGGCTCGCAGATGGGACGGACAGATGTGGGAAGGACAAGAAGTCGGGCCCCTGCCCTTGGACGAGGATCGCGGCCTGGCCCCTCAATTCCACCACCCTCGCCTATGGCGTCTGTTTTGCTGGACCAACATCACCAACCATCGGTGCCAGCAAACGCTGGGGCGCGGAGCTTGTACTGGTCAAGACACCCTCGTGGCGGGTATCGCGGGGAAAGCCAAATCATCGAAGAGTCGATAGAAGGTGGCGGGCAAGATCGAAGATTGCCTGTCGAAGAGTCTGTCTATGAAGGAGGTGGCATATTGGGCGAATCAACCTGGGAGACATCACCAGGAAAGGGCCTTGCTCGAGAAAATAGTGCAGCGAATACAGAGGAAACGGAAGCTGGTGTTCTTGGGCTAATCTATCAATTGCAACAAAAGCAACGACCTCGACGGGGAACAGGAATGGTATAAGATTGAGCCCTCTAGATAACATGCGAATGTCAAAGTTCTTCTTGAGCCATAATTTATGCGTATGATCCGATGCAGCATGAGGGAACTCTTCCAGAGTTTGTTAACTGTAGAGGTGTGTTATCTACCATCGTACCGGTATTGAGTAGAGTGATAGTAACGGTGTTGTAATCTAAAAAATTGGGAAAACTTGGCCCACTGTTTGGTCAGGCGATAGATATCTGAGGAGACAGCGTGCCTAATGTAAAGCTGGAAGGGAGAAAACAACATGGCTCCTCATGCCTTTTTTTTGCATTTGCAGCTAGATAGATGTGAATCATAGATTAGTGCCGACCCTTAAGAGCTGTTTTGGTTCTTGGAAGTGTCGCCGGTCCTGCTGGCCTGTGTGCGTTGTTGGACATATGGCTTGGAAAATTTCCAATGCCTGCCATGTCTTCAACTCCCAGCCTCGGCGCCTGCTCTTGGGGTGTTTTCTTCTCTTCTCAATAGCCACCCACAAAGCGCTTTCACACTGTACCGAATACATTTTATGATAGACTGAGGAAAATGTTAGCATAGCTTGTGATGTATTTGCATTCAACATATTTTGATATCTTATTTTACGAGTTCCTCTGGGAGCAAATATCCTCGATGTTACCCACTTTCCATTCTCGACATTAACACTGTCCGAAATTTCATGAATGATGGATTTGTTGCAGTTACAAAACCAAACTCCCGAAATATGTAAACCAGCAATGGAAAACCTACACTGTGAAATCCAGCACTGCTCCAAGAAATTGTAATATTTGCATATTTGCATATAGATGATACATTCTAGGCACAAAGCGTGGTCACATATCATTCGCATTCCTACCCACAAAATCATTGGATACTGTCAATGTGCTGCTTAAGGAACCCATGTTTACTGAAATTGCCTTCCCTATACCGGTTTTATGGGATGATTGGTTAATCCATTGAACACAAAAAATATAATTATTCTTAAATAGACTTTCCGATAATGGAAATTGCCAGATAAAATACCTTAGCTCTGTGGCACCTGATGTCGTCATATGGTAAGGGGTTGAAATCACTTCGCACCTTGGATCATGAGTGTAGGAATTATTCGTATTGTATCAGGAGTACAACATCATTTAAACGCAATACCATAATTCAACACGTTAAGAGAGTATGGCTTTCTTCTTTTGTTTCAAAATGGACAACTCCAAATATTTCCAAGTTCCAAGCAGTGAGGCGGAAGTGCTGCGTGGTTGTTCTTGACTTGCAGTGCCTCAATGTTGCCGGTCACCATGTCCCGGTGGCTTGAGCGAGAACCGGGGATGGAATTTATTTTATTGCCTGGATCAAGGGGTTTGCGTTGGCAGTAAGCCCAAGTGTCCAAATATATCAGCGAAGTGGAAATATGGGGGACAAAGCATGCCAGTCATGCAGATTGACTAACTAGATTATGATGCGACATCCTGCTTCATGTTGCCGATTTGGACAAGGATCACTTTTAGACCGCAACAGAAATTTCGGCCCACCAATTTTGAAAATTTATCGTTTACGTGGTAAACTTCGCCTCGAAAGTGGGCTCAAGTCAAGTCAGAGAAAATTTCTCTAGTTCGGCTACAATACCAATTACAGCAGGCCGAGTCGACTGAGCATATTATCAACTTTCGGAGCGAAGAATACGATAATGTTTATGTGTATGGGATAAGAGAAAAGGCAGAAAGCGCTATTGAAGGAGAGAGGGAAGAGTGTTGCTTTGATGATTGTCAGGCCTGGAAGGATGAATGATGTGATTGACGCTGGTGGATTTGGTCACGATTCGATAAAACTGATTGATTGATTAGATTAGAGTGGATCCATGCCGGGAGAGCAAGTTGAAGGTGAGTAGAAAGCGCGCATGAGCAGGGCGAGCGAGATCTCGGAACAGTCAGACCAAACGTCTTGTCACTGACGGGAGACAATACGACGGGAACATTACGGATGGACCAGACCAGTGTGGAAGGGTGCATCGGCAGGTTTGACAAATTGGGGTTAGGCGGCATGTGTTGTGTTGTGGGGGAGGCAAAGGCCTGGTTGATTGATAACCTAATTATTGCGAACGTCAGCTTGTGCATAACTGAGAGGCGGGCTAGGGCAGGGATGAATGATTTTTCCCCCCCAAATTTCTTTTCATACCCTTTTGGCCAGATGATTTGTAACGACGCTAATCCCTGCGATTGGGTCGTTCGCCAAATTAATTACCAGCCGCTTGGTACAGCAAGGTGAGAGCAAGTTTTTTTTTTCTGTTGTGAAATGACAGCCATTACGAAAACAAATGGCTGTCACGGTGATTGCCATGTAGGTATAACTTGCTTGAGTGTTCGGTGATCCCTTTGTATTATGATAAGGTGTAATCAAGTATGATTTGGTGTGTGTGCCAGGGTGTCTTCTAGGAGTGTGAGAGAGCGCTCAAATATCAGTTTTACTGGGACAAAGAAAAGAAGAAAAAAAAAACGACCAAGGCGGCTGTAGTATGGACCCAGACACAGCCAAAGAGAGATTTCTAATTGGCGAGGCGGACGCGTGGGAGACAGCTGCAGTGCCAGCCATGTGGGTGCTCGCGTATACTGGTGGAGTTGGCGGCTCCAGCCGAGAAAACACCACTGAGCGATGTGCTGGAGCCCGTCAATACGAGCGCGAGGGATTTGTAGATCCCGGCGCTCTCTAAAAAGGAGTTTAGGTGTCTTTTACCGTGCCTATATATACGTGTATATTTGATCCTAGCCAAATCTGTGGCAGCGTGGGTAGGTTTTAATACCGTTCTATCTAGACGGTTTTGGGCTGCTGTGAGCTTGGTACTGGTGATTGTAAAATGAGGGATTACGTACAAATGTGGGATGGGTCCGAAGTCTAGGATTCAAGACGCTAGCGTGTAATACATACCCAGCATCTCCCAGAATTCGTGCATCGCGAAAGCCAGACTTGCATCGCAGGATAGCGAGAGGGAGTGTGGCCGAGGATGGTCTGAGTAATGGCCGCAATTCATGGCCAAAAATTCCGAGCGACGAAACCCCGAGTGCTGGCCAAAGGAGGAAAAAAAAAACACCCCGACATCTCCTCGGAGTTCGGGTTCTAGCTCATCATGACGTAGACGGGATTTGGATAACACATGGCAGCTGGGTCTTGGGTGAGGGTGGCAATGGTGTATAATTTTGAACGGTGGACGGGCAGCAAGACCTCAGCTCTCGGCAGCGAATGAGGTCGGGCATGGCTGGTTTATACGCGGCGTACTTGATAAATGGCCGTGAAGGTTTCGCGGTGAATTGCTGTCCCTCATTGAGTTTGTGGGAAAATGGTTGTTGAAAGAGGGACCTCGGCGCTAGCGGCTTGTCGCCGCCGAGCTATTGCGCCCCCCGCACCGAGTAGACGCTCCGTTGGCGGTGATACGTTGGGAACTTTAGTGGGTGCATGGGCAGGCCATGTACCCAAAGGCATGGAGGTATGGAGGCACTGGAGACAGCCCCATGGCGGTTGTGGTTGCTGCCGCATCGCCGCCCGCCTGCCGTCGACCTGCCCGGACTCCGAGGCCGTAAACGGAGCAGCACAAGCCACGCCCACCCCAGGAAATTTTTCTAGATAACAGCTACTCACTTTCCGCCTCGTCGCTCCATCGCCCACCCGCTCTGCTTCTGTCCGCTTGCTTGGCCTTTCCTTGCATTGCTACCCATCCTCGCAGTGCTCTTCAAACTCGGCACTGGCATTCAGAGCTGATCTCTAGTTTGCCTGCAACATCTCCACTCAATCGATTGCCTATTCTTCTCCGCTGCCGCCGCATTCGAGCCCACATCTCCTCTCCAGCCACCCAGCGACCCCGGTTGAATTGAGCGCCATCAATTGCACGGCCTGAGTCTTATCTCATCTTCATCGCCTCTCTCGCTGACCTCGACATAATCTCCACGGTGCTCGCCCGTCCGCATTTGCGCATACGTTCCTCCTCGTCTAGTCTATAACGGCAATTGCCCGGCCGTCGCCCAGCTGTCAACCTGGCTACCCTCGAATCCAAGCCTTTCGGCGGAGCATCGGAAGCTGTGGCCGCCATGGCCCAGCCAAGTGCAGAGCCGGTCGAGGAATACGAGTGAGCTTGCCCTCCCTTCTTCGGTGCCCGTCAACTTTGACAGCGCTTCTTATCCAAATGTACCGTCGCTGACTCGATTTGTCTTGCAGCTATGAATCCCTTCCGCCCAACTTTTCCCTGCTACAAAACATGGCAGCAGGTGCCTTCGCCGGCATAGCCGTATGCTGCTCCGGTCTCCGTATGCCACCAACCTGAGGCTAACCGAGTCTTTCACATGTAGGAGCACACCGTTATGTACCCTATCGATGCGATCAAGGTCCGATTCTCTGTTCCGTCATTTCGCCTACTGGCTGCTGACCTGCACTGCCTAGACACGAATGCAGATCCTCAACCCGAGCACGACCCCCGCCTACACCGGTGTCCTGCGCAATACGCTTCAAATTGCCAAGACCGAGGGTGTCTTCAGCTTATGGCGCGGCATGTCAAGTGTCATCGTTGGTGCTGGTAATACTGCCTACACTTCCTATTCCGCATGACTCTTGCAACTAATGCGATTTCCAGGTCCTGCTCACGCTGTTTACTTTGCGACATACGAGGCCGTTAAGCACGCCATGGGCGGAAACCAAGCTGGTGTTCACCACCCACTTGCAGCCGGTTAGTTGATACACAATCCTTTCCGGCTATGCGCAATCTAATTTTGAAACCCCGCAGCGACCAGTGGTGCCGCTGCTACTATTGCGAGCGATGCTTTCATGAACCCTTTTGATGGTGCGTTACCTCAGATAGAAACCCTCCAATGATGCCCTCGACGTACAGTAGCTTATACGCCCGGTTCACAGTCATCAAGCAGCGCATGCAAATTCAGAACTCGAGCAAGATGTACCGATCCATGGTCGACTGCGCCAAGTACGTTTACAAAACCGAAGGACTGGGCGCCTTTTACATTTCGTACCCGACGACTCTATCCATGACGGTCCCCTTTACCGCACTCCAGTTTCTCGCCTACGAGTCAATTTCCACAGCTATGAATCCAGAAAAGTCCTACGACCCTCTCACCCACTGTATGGCCGGTGCCGTTGCCGGTGGGTTTGCCGCTGGCCTCACGACGCCTATGGATGTGATCAAGACCATGTTGCAAACCCGAGGCACCTCGATTGACCCTGAAGTGAGAAGGGTGAATAGCTTCATTGGCGGATGCCGTCTCCTCTACCAGAGAGCCGGATTCCTTGGGTTCTTCAAGGGCGTTCGTCCCCGAATAGTCACCACCATGCCAAGCACGGCTATTTGTTGGTCTGCCTATGAGTTCTCCAAGTAAGTTATTTGATCTGCATGGCTCTCGAAAGTGTTTGCTGACGCACAATTCCTTCCACAGGGCCTACTTCATCAAGCGAAATGATGCTTCGTGAAGTTCCTCTTCATTACATATACAATAAACGCATCTGGGGCGATCTCAGTGAAGGGCCAGCTTGCGGTAGTCGACAGAGCCCCTGGCTCCCGTGCACCATTGGAAAGACAAAAGTAACAAAGCAGCGCCAGCATCGATGGCAACGGTGACTACTGCGACGACAACGATGACGACAATAACAACAGCCCTCGATATCCCCGAATCCTTTCTTCTCCGATTCGACGTTTGCTGGCCCAGGCTTGAGCTGCTCTGAAGGGGAAACAACCCTGACGCTAGAACCCTTTGTTTGGACAGAACCCATAAGCTTAGGGCCGGATACGAGCGACGGACGTGTGTACATAAAAAAATCTCCAAATCTTACTCGGGGGCTTCGGGCGTGTTATGGTTAGATGGGGGGAAGGGTTGTCTCTGTGATGATATGTTTGAGTCGGTAATATTGTGTCAAAATACAACAGCTTGCCTTGGGCCCGATGGACTTGGTCTTGGGCGGGAGGCGCGTGTTTGGATTATGTGCCAACCATTGCTCCATTTATCATCATATGATAGATATCATTCCAGTGTAAAGGCTCCGTGTGATTATCCCATGATGGTTGATGCTTGGAGATGGAGACTGGGAGGTTGAGTTGCAGACATGGGCGATATTCTCATGCAAGTTTCTCTAATTTGCCACAAATGTATATAAGCTATCAAGACGACTATGAGCTCAACACCAAAAACACCTGCCAGGCCTGTCCTAGCACCCTTTTATCGGTCCCGTACTTGTTCATTCCTTTTCATCAACCCGCCCATGAATGAGATAGGCGAGACATGATATTTCCGCTCAAAACCCAAACTGCTGTCCTCCAAACTGGAACTTGAATTGTTGGCCACCGCCGCCACCGTGTCCCTGTTGAAACATGAAGGGGTGACCGCCGCCGCCGCCAAAAGGGTTGCCCTGGAAGGGGTTTCCGCGCGGCTCCTGGGAGTTGGGGTCATCACCGCGGTCGAAGCGCGCGCGCAGCTCGGGGTTGCTGAGGACCTCGTAGGCTTCATTGATGGCAGCCATCTTTTTCTCGGCCTCTTCCTTGGTGATGCCCTGCTTGACAGCCTTATCCGGGTGGTATTGCTTGGAAGCTTTGCGGTATGCCGACTTGATCTGGCGCTCGTCGGCATCATTGGCCACGTTGAGCACCTTGTAGTAGTCCTTCGTCTTGCTACGCTTGAGAGCAACCTGAGCCTTTTGGAGAATAGGGTGAACCTTGTCCTTGAGATCAGGTCTGGCCTCGGCAGCCTTCTGAAAGGTGTGTATAGAAGCCTCAAACAGCTCGTCTTTAAGTTGCTTCTTTCCTTGGTGAAGGAGGGCCCAGAACGAGTTGGGGTTGATGTTGAGAGCATGCTCACAATGCTTGGGTGCATCCTTGTGGTTGGACTGATCACACCTATTAGTGGCTAAAGCATGTAATTGGGGGGAAGAAACTCACCTCGGAATATGCCTGGCATGTCAGTTCAATCACCTCCTCCAGTAATTTAATTCTGGCGTTCGTCGGGATAGTCCCCTTCTGCATCAGCTCCTCAACCTGCTCCCGCATCTCGGGGTAGAGTCCTGGCTCACTGTCCGTGCCCATCAGAGATCGGCCAGCCGTCGTGGTCTGTCCCCGCTTCAATTGACCTAGGACCTTTTTGTATGCTTTCTGAGTGGCCTTTTCTTGTTTATGCAGCTTTTTGCAAATTTTGGAGTCAGGGTCAGAGTGCAGACACTTGCGCACCTGGGCCAGACCGTTATCCAAATCTCCCAGCCCGTAGAAAGTTGTGGCGGAGATGACGACATGAGGGAGGGTATTGCCGGGTCGAAGATGCAGTACATGTTGAAGATCGCTCATGCCCTCCTCGATCTCGCCGCGCTTAAAACGGCATCTGGATCGCAGTTCGCGAAGGTCGGCGGAGCGCGTAGCGACCAGGATGGCTGTTCCGGCCTGTGTCACACACTCCTCCCACTTCTCGCTCTTCTCAGCCAATGCGGCGAGGTTGGCGGCGAGCTTCGCATCCTCCAGCTCTTTGACCTGGGGAGAGTCTGGGCCTCGGCTTCCGGTTTGGTACTGGGCCCTAGCACCCTCCCAATCACCAGTACGAGCCTTGATCTTGGCTAACTGCAGGTGGGCGCCCTCGAAATTGGGCTTGATGCTGAGCACCTTGTTGAAATCGTCGGTGGCCTGTATGGTTCGTCCGAGGGAGAGGTATGTTGTCGCTCGCTTGAAGAGGGTCAAGTAGTTTGAGGGATCGCGGGCGAGGGCAGCATCGTAATAGACCAAAGCTTCGCTTGTCTCGCCGCGGGAGAGATGAGACTGCGCCGACGACAAGAGCGACGAGACAGGAACATCAGTCGGGATGTCCTTGATCTGGAGGGCATGGGCCGATGCCAAAAGGGTCGTGGCAGCCCAGGCCAGCGTCGAGAGGCTGAGATGCATCGTGAATGGTGCTGCGCGCAGCGTATGCGTCTAGCTCGATGGCGAGAACAACGGAGGGAAATCTAATCCAACCTCGGAGGGCAAGTTTAATTCAGTACGAGAAACATGGATAAATTCAGAGAAAGAAGGCAAGGTGCAGAGATGCACAAACGGAGGCGAAAGTGACTACAAGAAGGTTATCCAGGACGAGAAATCCGACAAAGGACACAATTATCATTTAAAGGACAGCACAGCCGTCAACCAACCTGAAGTCCAAGACCGGAAAAGGCTACGATTCACAAATGTGTCTGGCCCACAAGTGACAGCGCTGCGGGACAGGACGCAGGTTCCCATCATCACCCACGCTGTCCTCTTTCGGACCGGCCCTGTCATTTGTGTACCTAAGGGCGCGTGGAAAATAGGCCACGGCTCAGGTATCTGGCTATCCGCGCCAACCAGCCCCACCACATACGGGTACATGTGCAGCCCCTGCGGTCCATGTACAATGACTAGCGGCGGGCGCTATACGGCTCTTGGGCCATTGGGGGGGTTGGATTTCCCGGCGCGGACTGTGTTGCACCGGACCGCATGTTGACATGTACGTACCTGCGGAACCCTGCGCACGGCCTAGGCTGTACCTTTCTAGGCTTGAGACCTTCTTTTCCTTCCAAGAATCTAGCCCATCACCAACTTCACATCAATACGCGACAGCTGCTAAACTTGACCGAAAACCATCTCCACCGCCAATTGCACTGGACCTGCCTCAAATAACAAAAAAGGAAGCAGAAAAAACGGTTGCATATTTCTCATATCATACGGCCAGATACCACAACTCCCCCGCCAACATACCAACCGCGGGGTCCTTGTACCGAATATGGCCCATCACCACCACGCCCGGCATCTTTCTCAAGACTCCGCAATCTTCTCACCCTCCGTTGCCCGCATCGCTGCGTCTACTGCTCGCGACTGGTCATACATCGACTCATGGCTCGCCACCAAGTTTCATCCGCGCCCCATCCCCGCTTTCGAACGAAACCAGGACACCCTCAAGACCCTCCTCGCCCTCGCCTCTCTCAACGAAGCTGCCGACGAGGAGCGCAATCTAGTTGCCCAGTCTGAGGCTGCTGCGCTCAAGGAGCTCTCTGGCACGTCGCAATCCACCGGTACTGAGCAGCGCCGTCCGCTCAGAGAAGGCCTTCTCGACGCGGTTCAGCACAACCTACCCACCGAGGGCCACACCGCCCTGGATGCCATGGCCAGCATGTCTCTGCAGCTCGGAATTGCTTATCCAGAACCCGAGACCCTTGGGCGCCGCATGGTTAGCCTTCAAGCAAGCATTCATGAGACAGACCAAATGAAGGCTCGTGTCAACATCCTCCACCGCCATATCGAAGAGGAGACAACCCGCATAAACAATATGCTTCGCCAGGTGCGGAGCGACGACTACAGACCCCCCTCTCACATGGCGAAACAGAACCTCGACCTGCAACGCAAGGTCAAGACCATGTCGACTAAACTGCCCGAACTTCATGACCGAGTTGCTGCTTTGGCAACCTCAGCCGAATCCTCCCATCCTACCATTGCCGACATTGCTCGAGACGAACAAGAGTACTTGGCCATTCTTGCGCAAAGGAAAGAACTTGATCTTCAAATGGCCTCCTTCCACGGACTACCTAGCAATCCCGACATGGCCCGAACCGAGCTCGAGGCACTACGAGGTCAGCTACGCAATATCACCTCCCACCGAGATGCTGTTTTTGAAGGTTTAGTGGAACGTGAGAGTCCAGTCAAGCGACGTCGGTGATTATTCTTCCATTCATTCATGTGTCAAATATGTATGCCTGCCTGAACGTCGAGCGGAAGACATCTTCGCCGTCTTAATCAAACAAGTGGCACTTCGGAGACAAGACGAATATCTCCAAAATTCATCTGGCCCTATTAATTCCGCCGATTCTTACCTGCCACTGCCCCGCCAAGTCTTCCAAACTGCCTCCCTAAGCCGGATCGTTTTGCTGGCACTGGCGGTGCTGGCGCTGGTTCCTTCTGTGGCGCCTGCGCTGAGGCTCTGTCCTTGCCCTTGGAATCTAGCGGTCCATCACCGATTCGAAGCTCGCTCACCCCAATCGAGGGTACATCATCCCCATCCGCACTTTGTCTTTGTGATCGACGAGCACGCTCTTGAACACTGCGAAACTTATCCAAAAGATCCACCCATCGGATATTGCCATCCTCTCGACCCTTCAATCGATTGGGCCTGTCGTAGTTTGAGCTACTCGTAGAAGATGTAGCGCTATCCCATTGTTAGCTATCAATTCATAGCCGTGTGGGGACCAAGGGGATGAATAAGAGAAACTGATTATGCCACAATCATAAGTAAGGACGTACGTTCTGGGTGTTGCGTGTAGGTAGCCAATAGAGCTGACACTATTAAGCCGATTCTTCAATGCAGCAAATGCCGATGATTGCGGTAGGAGCATCAGAATTCCATACATGCACTTGTACAAGTATGGATACTTCTCGGGTTCCAATAGTTGAAGGCGCAAGTCTAGTACACGTTAGTACAAATGTTGATGTCAGCTGGTTTCAACTCACAAGTGAAGACAGGTGACTCAATCAGTTGCACAAGTTTGTCGACTTGAATCAACATGTTGACTGTCATCTCCAATTCACCACTAAAATTTGTCAGTTGTAGCCAAACAAGCAGGCGCCCGATTGGGGAAAAAACTAACAAAACCTGCAATAAATTGTATGCTTGCTCGTAGGCCTGGGCGAGCAGGCAGAGAGAAAAGGTGGCAACAGCGTTGTAACACCATGACCTGAACAGGCCTACGAATAATGTTTGACCATCCTAAAAGGCCGGTTAGCCTCGTTTATTAGCCTGTTGATCATTTTCCTCACCTTGGTTTCCAAGTTTCGCAACCTCTTACGAACATCCGCCAACTGTGGCGCTGTGATGAGATTGTTGTTGAGATTTTGAACCATGATGCTGGCAAATTCAACGTCTTCTTCCTTCTCGATGCAGTCGGCCAGGGTCCTGTATATCCTTTCAGGGCTAAGACTAATGCATAACTGCCTGATAATGAGATTTCCCCGCGTCTCAAGCAGCTTGCGGTCAGTCGAGAAAAGCTGGAGGAGATTCACCATAAAGTTGGCAAAGTAGTCGTCCTCCGAATTACGGGATATCTGTGAGAGAAGCTGGAGATCCTTGGTCACAACAGCATCAGATGGGTCGGACAGTGTCTTGAGCAAGGCTGGGAATGTGCCGTCGTTGAATGCGAGCACTTTTCTTGGTGCTTTCCTATGTAGCATGATAAGCCAAGTCAAGGCCGCAACACGAGTTGCTTCATGGTCGTTGAGAAATAGGAGGGTAAGTGAGTTGACGGCAGCAGCGTAATCCAAATCGGCTTGGGTTTGTATGGTAGGGAGGTTTGTCGGGGTAGAGATTGATCGATTCTGCGCAGGGGTAGGGCTTCGAATATCAAGGTCTCTCGAGCTTGAAAGCGAGGCTCTATTGCTATTGGAGCCTTCGTGCCTATCCTCGCGAAGTGGAAGCCGAGATGTCGAACTATGAGATGGGCCGATCGAGGCGTGACTCAGTTCAGAGTCATCGGAGAGGGATACGACGTAGTCCATCAAGCAAGTATTGACGCGAGTTGCTGCTTGGTGGATGGTCTCTTTGGTGCTTGCCATTGCTGGAAGCATATGAGCGAGAATCTTTGGGGTAAATGGCAGGACCTCCTCGGGGCAAATATCGAGAAACTCAACAACCCACCGCAAAGACTCTAGCAGGCAGTCTTCTTCTGCTATAGGTTAGTTAAAGTGCGCTGCGTGCGATGGTCAGAAATACGCACCTAAAGGCGAGTCCAACGTAGCAGTCAGAATATCCAGAATCTTCTTGTAGTTTATCTCAACGTCTTGGCCAGGGATCCAATCCTCTTCGCTAGTCTCTTCCCCATCATCATTGGCTGCGTCCGAGTCGAGTTCATCGCCTTCTTCAAGTTCAGGGTTTATCGAATCACTATCCATGGAATCTTGACGCTTTCTTTTGGTGCCTTCCTTGGATCTCCGGCTTTCCAATATCCCTTTTTTAATGCGAGAGATGCGTTTGATTTCATTGAGGAACTTATCCAGGCAATTCTGCGTGGCAGCTCGTACATCAGGGTTTTGGTCTGAAAGAAATTTCAAGAGCCCACCGAGAAAGTCAGGCAGGTAAGTTACTAGCTCCAAATCGGGAATTGAGTCAAGTAGAGTAATCCAGCCAACAAGGAACTGCCGTGTGAAGGGATTGATGACCCAGATCCGTTCTTTGAGAAGGGGGATAAACCGGGGAAGAGAAAAGGCTGTAGGTAGGTGAGTGTGGTCCTCCAGCGAGGTTTTATCATCACCATCGAACTCAGGGGGGGCCTCGAGTATAGATACATAGGATGCAGCAGACTCCGATACGATGTCTTTGACGAGGCGGTCTAATAACTCTGCGCCGTTCTTCACAGATAACTCGGAATCGGCGCCAAGCTAGGACTTGTTAGCATCATACATCTAAGGGGTAGGAGTTTAGCTACCTTGCAAAGTTGATCGAAAATGCTGTTAAAATAAACGAGGATCTCGCCCTTAGCGACCTTGGCGATGTTGTACATAGCCTCGCAGGCATAGTACCTCACCCTGGCATCCTGATCTGTGAAGCAGGCCAAAACAGGGGGCACAATCTTCGCTAGGTAGCGAGGCAACTCCTAGAAGAAACAGGTTGGGATTAGTGAATGTGCTTGGTCAAGGTCAAAATAAGAGAACATGTGAAACATAAACCTCGTCGTCTGGGAGGGGAAGAGGACCACGCACAGAACCTAAGGCAATAGCAGCGGCGGCGAGGCCGATCAAACCACCATTTCTAGCATGGGGCTGGTGAACAGCATATGCATATTCATTGCAAAGCTGCTCAAGAATGTCGTGGACCCGCTGGTAGTCCTTGTTGCTGACAAGGTCACGAATGACGCGCTCAAGTCTGGGCAGGGTTAGTCATGAGGCTCAAATGTGTAATAGCTTGGTTGGGTTGCGGTGAAAAAAAAGGAACCGCCCCCGACCGTCTTGGGTGAGGGCGGAGGGTGCATAGTTGGCAAACAGGGAGGTACGGGTGAATAGATGTAAGAAAAGATGCCATGGAGTTTAAGGAAGACATACTCAAGAGCACCGACTTTGCGCTTATCATAGAGCTTGTCGTTGAGGGCCCGCTGGATGCTTGTCTCCATGATGAATAGCTCTCTCACATGCCGCAGGACGCGGGCGCCGTGATGAGAGTGCTTGCGGGCGGGAGGTGGCAGCAGGCGGCAAGGGTAAGATGGATATGAGATGCACGAGAAGCCGATAAGATATCTCGGGGACGAAGACAAGCCGCGGGGCCGTGTGAAGCAGCCAGGCTCGGTCTGTGGGATGTCGTCGTAAGTAAGTTGCAAGGTTGGATTCAGCCGTGGCCACCTCTGGGCCTCAGGTCGGTAGCGGGATAAGTTAGCGGGCAGGCGGGCACACTGAGGTTGGGTCTGCTCCCGCTCTAGGCGACACGGCCACCCTTACCTGACGTAAGGGCGTCATGGCACGCTGCCCCCAGGTGCTTATTGCCCCTGGGATAACGGTGCTACGGGGCTAGAACTCACCACCTGGACACGGGCTGGTGGGGTACTTGGTATGTGCCCTGCAATGGTTCATGGCATGCAAGCTACGGCCACCGACGTCGTACAAGTGAGCTGTATGAGCGCCCACCCCTCTATCCAGCCGCAGGTTGCTCCAAATCCCCCGTTGGCATAATAGCATGTGCGTCAAATAGAGAGATGGTGCCCCAGCGCCCTTCATCATACTCAGCCCTCGTGACCCTCTTGCGCGACCGAGCGAGCTATCTCTACGCCAACTGCTTCCGGTGTCCACCATCAATGCGGCGACGCGGGAGGCGGGATACTACCTCCCATTTGGTCCACTCCACCAGTTTAACAGCAATCAAGGAATCCTAGCGCAGCTAACGCATGCGGCCACATTCACGCTGATCTGATGCTGCAGCTGTCCGATGGCGTTCTGGCCCCTTCATCTCACCCCTCCCTATCCTCATGCAGCACTCAAGCCCTGGGAAAGGTTGCCTTGATCTCAGGCTACTCCAAAGACGTGTCTTCTGCCGAAAATACCCATGTGATTGACTCGGTCCGCTCCTCGCCCGTCTCACGCGGGCCGCTGGCTAACCTCGAGGATGATGAATTATTTGTTCAAGTTGCACAGGGTGTCCGCTATGGAGCGGGGAGGAGACTCGCTCAAAGAAAAAGGAATTTTTTTTCATCACATCGCAGGAGTGGATTGGTTCGTGGAAGAATTTCTTTTTTCCACCATTGTTGTACCCCTCTAGAAAATGATGCCCTATACCATGACGGGTCAAGGACAAACCCCCCACACTAACGGGGAGGGAGCGGTAGAAGGACCTCATCCCCTTTATCTGTACCTCGCCCGTACCATGTTGTATATTCTACACTTGCTATCTCTGATAATGATCGAATGTTTGTTCCCACTTGGTCGCTTTTACGGCTGGGCTGGTGGGCGAGGAGCACACGGCACTTGGGTAACAGCTTGTTGCCCAAAACCCCAGGTGTTGCCCAAGGCACGGGAAATACAACGACCAAGCGGCCCTGGGCCCTAGAGGTTGGAATTTTCTCAATACCGTTTAGCTCTACGGAGACCGACGTAGAGGAATCCTCCTGGGTGAGATGGAACTCACAGATACGTTTGATCTGCGGGACTAGAGGCTAGCCCATTCGACCCCGGACCACCATTTCGCAACATCAGGGCAGTAATAGAAATACCGAAGCTTGGCGACTATGATTCGTCAGCACTGCTCGGCAAATGGTAGTAGCCATGGCTCTGTTCCCACAATTGCGGCACTGGGCGTTCCTTGCTTGCTTTTGATATGATTCAACTAATGTTACATTTGTTGCAAGATCTGCACGCGACTTTTCGACTTTGCCTTCCTATTTATCTCTACAAGCTCCAAGGGTTACAAAGTTAGCTCCTGGGCACTGCATAAGTCGTGGGGTATAAAAACCCAACTGATTGATAGCAACTGGGGGGGAAATTCAGGTTCGCATACAAGCCATTTTCCTTTGCGCCTGGTTATCATGACCATGAAAAGAGCAGATGCCTCAACAGCCCATGGCCAATCCAATCATCATATTCTAGAGGTTGGCCCACACCAACCTGCGACGCTAACCTTTGTATCTCACCCTTGTCCCGTGTAGCTCCAAGACCGAAAAAAGCAACCCCTTCCCCTGGATTCCATTCTATCATATATCATGCACAAAAAAAGCACTTGCAGCCCTCATCTTGGCGCCCATGTTGAACCACTCCCTAGCCAGTTCCTCGTCCAGCTCCATCAGCTCTCGCCCGTGACAAGCACCTAGATGTTACACGTCGGTTGGGCGTTACACGGGAATACAGGGATCCCTGTCATGTTTCCTTAACTATTACCATTACCATAGCTATGCTTTCTTTTTCTTCAACTATGTGAACCATGCCATTCCCAAAAACACCATCCCAAAAAAGAAATTTGCTTCGTTGGCCTACCGGGCTTGCTTTTCCCCTCCCCGAGAGTTGCCGTTACTCCTCGTGCCCTTCATGCCGCCGCTGTTGTCCATCTCCTGGTTTGTTCGAGCCGCTGTTGCCGCTCGCCTCGCAAAGTCGTCCTCGATCCCAGGTCAGTCTCCTGCTTTGACCTTGGTTGCAGGTTCATCGTTCATATCTTACCTTGACTCCTCTCGCTTTGCGGATTCTAGCAGCCGCAACTTCATCCATCTTGCCCGTGGTCATATTGAAGTGTGCTGCCACTGTTTACTCGGTCCAATAAACAAAAGCAATGTTGGGATTGTCGTGATCGAAAGATCCAGCTCAAAGTGATGCCAACAGTCGGGGCACACCTCGCCTTAAATACTTTGCTTTTGCGTTCATTTTCATCCCTCAGCCTCACAGTAAGCACCCATGCCCACCCCCACAAACAACTCCCCCCATGGCTTCTACGTTGGCTTCCGCGCCATGCTTCCCCAGGGTTGGCAACATAGAGCCCCTCTCCAACCAGGATCTGATCCACGCTTCCCGTCCAAGCGGGCCGCTGATCCCTCGACATCAAGCCCTTGCGTGTCGCAGGTTGGTATTGGCAGCCATCCCTACATCGAAGCTGGAGTATGCGTGGAAGGTTTGGTATCAGCGGGATGTTTGCCGAGTCTCGGGGGAACTCGGCGCCTTGATATGGGGGAGCCCACGGAGGAGTCACCACGTAACATCTACGAATATGGCATATTATAACAAATGTCATTCAGTCATTTTCATGTTCATCGCTATGGCTCCAGATTACCTGCTGGATTCTTGCTCTATGGAGGCAATTGGAGAGCTGAGATGGGGCACTTGGGCAACAAATTTAGCTCAAGGAGCGTATATACAGAGAGGTCAGTCACTTGCGCCCACAAGTCCAGATTAGTAGTGTACCCCAGACCAGTTGCCACTCTCAACAATCGATTTCTGACACTTGGCCAAAATGGCTGCTTGTCTTGACACCTCTGCCAGTCGCCCAATAACTCGCTGGTTGCTATTCGCAAAGCCATAAAGCGCATAGGGGATGCCAACTTCATCACAAAATTCCTGCACAAGCTTCTGGGTTTTCCGTAGGTTGTGTCGTGGAACACGGGGAAATAAGTGGTGGATCACCTGGAATTGAAGGCCGCCGTGGAAGAAATCAAGCCACTCGGGGCAGTCAATGTCCATCGTGGTTCGAAGCATCTTCTGGCAAAACGACTCCTGGGGACCCAGGTCGACTGTGCTCATGGCGAAATGAGACAGAACAATTTGGACATGGAGCGGCGATGAAGTAACGTGGCTGACCATGACGAAGACAAACCGGGTCCAGTTGTCAGGGAGTGACTTGTAGAGAAGGCCATAGCCAAACCATGTCCAGAAAAAAACCTGACCCACTAACTCAAGCCAGCGATGCCAGGCTGCTGGGCCTTGTTTTGGGCCACGACCAGCAATGAGAAAGTCCCAAGAGAGAAAATAGAGATTGAATCGACCAAAGGCAAGGAACGGATAGTAAGTCCAGGCCTGGATACGGAGAAGAACCTTAGCCGCAGCATTGTATTCCATGACTCGTTCATAGAAAGTCGATCTAAGACTGCCAAGGAGACGGTGCGAGACAGCAAACAAGGGCATATGCTCAATATCTGGGTCATGTTCAGGGGCATTCGTCACAATGTGATGGACATTATGGTTTCGCTTCCACCAGCCCAGAGACAGGCCCCCAATAAAGTCGGCAATGATGATTCCCAAGACAGTATCGACGTGAAAAGAGTGCGTGATGCCCATGTGGCCGGCATCATGGGCGGCAAAAACAAGTTGATGCCACATGGCCCCAAGGAAGAATGCTCCAAGGGCATACCACTCGAAGTGAATAGACAGGCACATGAGGAGGAAGAGCGACGTGTACCGGGAGACCTCTACAGCATATGCCCAGTAGTTGCACTTATACAATCCTTCGTCATAAATGCGCTGGTGAAGGGCACGATATTTCTCAATAATCTTGGCCTGCGTGGTCTCGTCGGGAGCAGGATACTTTTCGAGTTCAAGAGTGGTGTATTCGCGGGTCACTGTATCCAAATATGACATGCCGTCCATGACCTCCTCCACCGAAGAGGCAGATGACACAGATGCAGCGCGGGCGCCCTCTTTAGTTTTCTCACCCGCCCGATGGCGGAGGCCTTCTGTGTCGTTGTCGAAAACTGGGGATGGTGCGCGGGAGGTCGAGGTGCTTGATTCGTCCTTAGGGCAGGCGGCCTCGTCGGCGGCGGCCTCGATCTGGGCGCGGGTTCGAAAAGTGCCACCTTGAATAGGTGGGATGAAATTGGTCCAGCTGCCTTCATAGCGACCGATACGATACCGCCACATCTGGCCTCTAGCTTCAAGGGAGTGAAGACTAAACCCAAATAATTAGTTAGCACTTTGTTGTTATCGTAACATTTAAGAGCTGGCGACGCACGCATCAACCTCATCAGAAGCATCCTTCCCAACCATATGCAAGATGGCCTTGTCTCCGCCAGGATGGTACTTGAGCCATGGGTCAACCTTGACAACCTGGCCATGAAGAATGATGATTTTGCGGCCTTCGGCAATGAGGGCTTCAATCTCATCGCGCGTCATGAGCGGTAGTATTCGCTTAGAGGCATTGGGGTCTTGCGGCGGAAAGCCTGTGATTCGGCGGGGGGTTGGTTGGGGCATGATGGCGGTCGAGGAGCCACTCGGTAGTGGCTTGCAAGACGGAGTTTTGGGGGCAATTGGCTGCGTGGCGGCAACGACAATCTATCTGGTGCCAGTTGGAGATTGGGGGCGCAGAGGCGGGCGCGGACGAGGTCAAGATACAAAGAAAGAAATGGGGGGAGGGGAGTTAGGTCAATTCACCGCATCTTTTTTCTTGCTTCAACGGTGGATGGGTACGTGTTTGGTTTCCAGGTAGTGGTGGTGGCGCTGACGAGCGCTGCGAGAGCTGGGGGGCGCTGCTAGCCCGGTCATTTGCCTCCCCTCCCCTCGACAGGGGCCAAACCAAGAAAGGGCAGGATTTTGACTGGACCAAGCACATGGCCCCTCCAAGCAGCGTACTGACCTCCCGCGACTCCTGGTCGGACGAAGATATTCAACCACCCCGCCACAGGGAGGTGGGGCCGTACCTTAAATTGGCCTGAGGCTCTGTGAAAGAAGTCATGAAGCTTTCATTCACTTCTCATCCCATTCTCAAGATGACCCAACGCGCAAACAGCGCCAAAACTTGGTGATGCCAAGCCCCCATTGATTCCATGGTGTGTGCATGTCACCACTCGGGCTATTCCACACTCATCCTTTGCATTCTGACCTCGGACAAGATAGTCAAACAACTATGAGGAAATGGTTGACTCCCCCACCCCCCTCTCGCAAAAAAAGAAGAAGAGAAAGAACTTGTCCTCTATCCCAAGCATCCAAAAACTATGTTTTTATTAGACTAGTTTTATAATTTCCTCATTTGGACTTCTTGGTAAAAATCTCTGTCAAGAGGAGCCCCAACGCTACAGCTTGAAGACTCTAGACAAGCTACATCACATAGCCTAAGACAATATCGGGTTGGCAGTTTTGGGAACGACAATAAAGAATATATTCATGTATGAGGCCTCTACTCAGGCCCTGTAGGAAACAGTCACCATGGCAATGAATATGGATCCATTTTGAATTGTATGTTTTTTTTTCAGTTTCCATTCATCATACTACGACAAAAAGAAAATATTACGAGTTTACATGACCCCGAGACCGAGTCGGCTTGGGCTCGTTTCCGTTTCACACAGGTCTTTGTTCAGTAACCC
This sequence comes from Calonectria leucothoes, assembly GCA_002179835.1. Lineage (NCBI taxonomy): Eukaryota > Fungi > Ascomycota > Sordariomycetes > Hypocreales > Nectriaceae > Calonectria > Calonectria leucothoes. Next base: position 505,710 of record NAJI01000163.1, on the reverse strand, counting down.
CCTCTTGTCTTCCTCAAGCGGCGGCAGATTTGCTCTTGCTCTACACGATCTCGGAGTCTTTGTTCCCCTCCGCAAGAGGTAAGCTAGAAACGGGTTGGCGCCAGTTCATCTACGCCATAGCATTCGGCTATGCAAGCAACTCAGCCTTCTCCGGGCGCTTAAAAGTGGATGGCCTTGGAGTGGGTGGCCATGGCAGCCTCCTTGAAAGCCTCGGCAAGGGTAGGGTGAGCGTGGCAAGTTCGAGCAATGTCCTCAGTGGAAGCACCGTACTCGAGAGCCAAAGCACCCTCAGCAATCATCTCACCAGCGTTGGGGCCGACAATGTGGACACCGAGAAGACGGTCTGTCTCAGGGTCGGCAATCATCTTGACCATGCCATCGGTGTCAAGGTTGGTCTTGGCTCGGGAGTTGGCGCTGAATGGGAAAGTACCAACTCGGAAGGGGATGTTCTGGGCCTTGAGGTCCTGCTCGCTCTGGCCAACCCAGGCAACCTCGGGGTAGGTGTACATGACGGAGGGAATGACACCGTAGTTGACGTGGCCGTGACCCTTCTTGATGTACTCAACGACAGCCACAGCCTCCTCCTCGGCCTTGTGGGCAAGCATGGGGCCGAAGGTGACATCACCGACGCATCGAATGTGGGGGATCTTAGTTCGGTACTCGGAATCGATAATCACGCGGCCACGGTCGTCCAGCTCCATGCCGATGTTCTCAAGACCAAGGCCGCCAGTGTAAGGGCGTCGGCCGATAGCGACGAGTACAACTTCGGAGTCAATCTATCATTCGTCAGCTTACAGGTACTCTCCGAATCACGTTGTCTCCATATACTTACGGTCTCGGGCTTGCCACCCTTAGCAGCGTCGACCTCAAGCTTCACAAGCTCGCCAGAAGCATCACCACTGACAACCTTGGTGTTGAGCTTGAATTCAATGCCCTGCTTCTTGAGGAGCTTCTGAGTAGCCTTGGAAATCTCGGTGTCCATGCCGGGACCACCGATCTGACCGAGGAACTCGACAACGGTCACCTTGGAACCTAGGCGAGACCAGACAGAGGCCATCTCAAGACCAATGATACCACCACCGATAACTGTCAAGCTCTCGGGGATCTTCTCCAGAGAGAGAGCACCAGTGCTGGTAACGACGCGCTTCTCGTCAATCTCAAGACCAGGGAAAGGAGTGGCCTCGGAGCCAGTAGCGATCAAAATGTTCTTTCCGCGGACGCTAGTCTCGCCACCATCGTTGAGTTCAACCTTGATCTCATGCTCGTCGACGAAAGAGCCACTACCCTTGATGTATTCAACGCCGTTCTTCTTGAGGAGGAACTCGACTCCCTTGGTGAGGCCACTGACAGCATCATCCTTAGCCTTCATGAAGTTGGTGAGGTTGAGCTTCACATCGCCGACCTCGATACCGCGCTTCTTGGTGTCGTGGAGAATCTGGTGGTAGAGATGGGAGTTGTTGAGGAGAGATTTTGAGGGAATGCAGCCGACGTTGAGGCAGGTACCGCCGAGAGTGCCACGCTTCTCAATGCAAGTAACCTACGCGCACCAGCATTGTTAGTCAACCCATCCTGCCATTGACCTCACGATTATCATGTTTACGAACCTTCATGCCCTCCTGGCCAGCCTTGATGGCGGCGACATAGCCAGCGACACCACCACCGATGATGACAAGGTCCTTCTCCTCTATCAATTGCAGTTAGCACCGAGCTCAACACATCCAAAATTCGAGATCCCACGCAAACACACCAGATGCGGAAGAATAACCACGGCTCCATCGTGAGAGGGCTGAGGGGGCGACAACAACGGGAAGACTGCAAGTGAGACAGAAAAGGTCAGCTAACGAGTTATTTTTGCCATGGAGGTGGGTGCAAGCTTTGAAGCTCAACAGGTGGTCACGGGCCAAGGAGCACCAAAGAGAAAACGTACGTGGATTTCTGGAAGGCCGGGCGGGCGACCTTGGATATTAAGCGATTGGAAAGCATGGTGGGCGGAGGTTTTGTGTGTGGAAAGACACAACCGGCGGGTGGAGATGGAGGTGGGAGGGAAGAAGAGGGTCGGGAGGACACGAAGTTGAGGTTTGAGGTTGAGGAAGAAGATTTGATACGAATTAGCGAAGCTCGTTGTTGCTTAGGCCGCGTGCCCGGAACACAGGGACACCGCCGCAGGGAGCTTCGGTAACGAGAGCCCGCTCATCAGGTAATTTTTTCACCTCCAGGAGACCAGAAAACCGGGGCCACAGCACTGAACCAGCGCAGGTACGTACCTACAAGCACTGTACTCATCCCCCCAAGGAGGCTCTCCAGTGGCTCTGTAGCGGCCCTTCAGTGGGTATTCAGCGGGCCATGTGTCAGACGTCCCCTGGACATACATGTCCGGTTGTCCAACGGCAGTGCGTCCTTTACATCTCTGACCTTGGCTCAAGTCGGCTAATCATCCCAACCAACGATTGTTGTCCCGAAACTACCGACCCCCAACAACAAAACCATGAACGGCACAACCAACACCAATTGTATAGTGTTCCGTATTCTCCTCGTGGCGTTCAAACGTGATAGACGTCTTACAGATTGCCCTCGGTGGTGTAGAAATTTGCCCAACCATTGACAGCACCCAACTTCTGATTTCCTGACAGAATGGCTCTTTATAAAGTTCTACACCCTTGGTCGTGTCAGTCCACACCGAGCGGCCCATCCTCCGATGTATCCTTCGGCGACCGACCGACTGCCCGCCACAAGCCCGCCACTACCCGGCCCACTACCGAAATCACTGCACAGAATCGACGTCACCGTTCCTCGGTGATGCATTAGACCGGTGGTCTCAATCGGGCCGCCTTAATCACCCGAGAGCAGGCCTTGAAGCAGACAAGCCCGACATACATACATTGATTGCCGTTAGCGGCTAGTCAAGCAAAGCAGTGCCATCGGATCATTATCCCGAACATTTTATATTTCCACGACCTATCACCTAATTGCCCGCCCAGTGTGCTCTCAGAATTAATACAATGCTGTATACTTTTCTCCAACTTCAACTGACCCAGCTACTCATGCAGCGCAACTGCATTGACTGCCGCCTGCACCTTCTCGCGAACTCGCTCCAGTTTCTTCAACTCCTTCGCGCCAATCAATGTAGTTTTCCGAATCTTCTTTCGCATCATCCAATGAATACCGGCTGCGAGTGATGGTAGGTCTCTTGCTGGGCCAAATATCTTTTCCACCTTGAGGTCCTCGCTGGTGCCCTTGGATCGGCACTCTTTCAAAAGTGAAAGGATTAACCACTGTGCAAACATGGAGGTCCATTCATTCGCCTCGGCAAGCTCCAGTGGCTTGAGGATCGCGATGCTCAGTGCTCCATCAGCGATAAGTGATGCATAAAAGCGCGCAACGTTGCTGATGCGTCTTTCATCTCTCATTCGTTCTCCCTCGGCCGTATCATCGTCCTCGGGTTCTTCTCCGAAAAGTGACTCTCCTAGGCTTCTGAAAATTCTCCAGAGGCGATCTTGCAATGCAAATCTAACCCTATTGTTGCCACACGCCTGTCCCCCAACCAGCGCGTAGTAAGGGTTGTATTGCGCTTCACTCCCTACGCACTGTACCAGCACCCTTGCAATTTCTAATTGATCGTCTTTTTTAAGACGCAAGTTTAGAAACTGTCGATAGCCATGTTCAAAATCAGTCGCAGACATGAGAGCCGTAAATATGGCAATTTGGGCCGTGCCGCTGAGACCTTGTGCCCGAGCCTTCTTGGGGTAATCGGGCAACACAATGTCCATATCCTCATTATCGCTGGAGCCGTAGTCCTCTTTCCTTGCTCTCTTGGCTTCTCGCTCTTCTTTTGATTTTTCCAGATTTTTGGGAACACTAGCACCAACTAGCCACCACTTGCCTCTGGTGTCGGCGCCCTCGATATCAGCCAGTCCCACGCCCATAGGCGCAAGACCATCGAGTCTTCGCGATTGAGATTTGAGCTCGCCCAATCTTTTCTTCATACGTTGCACATGCTCAGATACAACCGCCGAGTCCATTCCTCGCGCCTTGGGTTTGCTGTTCTTCAGGTCGGTAATTGTCTCGATCATAAACTTGGTGCGTGCCGAGACGTTTGCGTATCCGATCTTGGAGACGGATTGGTTCAGCACCTCGGATACATGTTTGATGGCATGTGGATCATCTCGTCGTAGCAAGCGACCAGCCATGCGGCAAATGCGGAGAAGCAATTCGACATTGATCTCTGTTAGATCACTCAACAGTTTCTCCATGTAATCAAAGACAATCTTGCTACTGACAACCTCAAACACATAAAGCTGAGAGATAAATGTGAGAATATTAGATGCCTCCTTCTGGATCGCAGACTGCAGGTCGGCCTCTTTGCTAGCCTGTTCGTATTGTTGGCCGAAGTCCGCCACAATCCTTCGGATAAGATGGGATCCAAAACTAGATCCAATTATACGGTAGATGGCAGCGGCAAATCCACCGGTTAGGACAAAGAACTGATCTGGTAAACTCTCAGGTTTGCATATCTGTGCCATGATAGAGTCGGCAATGATGTCGGTAACGTCGCCACGTGCGTTGTTTTGGTAGAGTTCTTCCACCGACTGCACGATTGACAAAATATTGGCATCCGTGAGACGATTGATCAAACCTTGGACTTGTTTTCGTAAACGCATCATATTTTCTTCCTCTGTACCTGCGGCCTTTCGAAGCGACGGGGGCACATATTTCGCAACGTTGGCTCCTGCGGTCGGTGCAACGTAGGGGTTTTCTCTTTGTCGAGGTTGAGCGGGTGTGTCTGAATCAAAGCCTTCAAACTCATCATCATCGCCGTTCATATCCACATCCTCATCCTCGTCTCCGTCGAGCATATCTTCGTCTTCTTCCTCGTCCTCGAACTCTTCGTCGAGGTTCAGGACATCATCCTCTTCAGATTCATCCCGAACCTTCGCTTTTTTCGACGGCTCCGCTGTCTTCCTCCGCTTTGAGGCGAGCCAATCATCATATTCATGTTTCCTCTTTTTGTCTTCGTCATCACTCTCGTCAAGCTCTTCATCCATCTCGCCCATCAGATCGTCAAGTCCATCTTCTTTAAATGCTTGAGGTAGTGACTTTCTTCCCTTCTTGATGCCCAGTTTCCTCTCAAACTCGGCGATTTCTGCATCGTCTTGGTCGAGTCTTTCCTTGACTGCTTTAGACAGGCCCTTAGTCTTGGTTGGTGTTTTTGGCTGAGATTTCTCGTCTCCATCAAGTTCAGCATCCTCGTCATCATCCTCATCCAGTTCATCGAAAACATCATCTCCGTCGCTTTCTCCCAGAGACATCAACTCATCATCGACTCCATCAGACTCATCCTCGTCGCTTTCAATGACTTTTGAAGTTTTTTGCGGCTGTTGAACTCGCTTTTTCTTGGATCGTTCAGGACTGTTCTGTCTCACCGGTCTGTGCGGTTGGGTTTTCCGTTCAGGCTCTGAAGCTTTTGAATAGATGTGGCTCTTTTTTTGTACTCGTTGCGCCTTCCGCTGCTCCTTTCTTGAGGATTGAAACCCACCACGGCTACCGCGTTTGTGATTTCTGGGTTCTCTTGGCTCTGGTACATCCAAACCCATGCGTTTGAAGAGCTTCTGCTGAAGCTCAGGCACGGTAGTTGTCATCGTGATGAGTGCACTTCAGCTCTTTTGAATATGGATTGGATAAAGTATTAAAAAAAAATCGGTAGTTTTTTATATCTTCAGGCCATACTACGAGCATGCGTTCGTATCATGAGGCAGAGAAATTCGTTTGTTGTGAAAAATACAGTGATGGACAGACCCTTTTCATGGGCCTAGAGCAGAAAAAAAAAGTCATAAACGGTACGTCACTTTCGTTGCGCCACATTGGCGGATGCCCCGCCACAGTTTCTAGTCGCGCCACACCACCTTTCCCCCCAGATGTCCTACGTTGCAACTGGTGGATGGCGGGGCACACGCCTAAATCCTCATTGACCTCCACCTCAATTTCAAGAGGCCCGGTTGTATCCCGCTCGTCAACTCCAACCCATAGCAGCACCATGGCGGCGAAGCACATGAGCCATGATGAGGTTAGAATATCCCTTTGTGCTTTGCTTGGCCACAACTCCGGGCAACTCGTCCTCTCACTTGACAGACTCCGCTGACACGCGACCATAGTTCTTCGCCAAGCTAGGTGAGCTCTTCGATCATCGCAAGGGCAGCGATCATGGAGCTGTTTACCTATCTCAAAAGCGCAGTAAGTAACTGCCAGCACATCCCCTGTTGCTGCGCCATCCTGTGCTTCCAAACATGAGCAAATGGGCTAAGAAACCTCAGTGACCTATGGGCAAGATGCTCCCAGTCCCTCGGACGAGAGCACCGTGCTAGACAAGCCCTTGCCTGTCATAGTCCGTGCGACAAATGGCCAGTCAAAGCGGGATCGCCCCAACAAGGTCAAGTTGTCGACAATAGTGCAGCCTGGTGACCTTGAGGGTTTCTATGCGCGCTACGCGGACGTATGCAAAGCCGGAATGACGGCGTTGAAGCCTAGGGATCGAAGCAAGAAGAAGGCCAAAGCGAAGAAGAAGAAGTCTGCTGCTTAATTAATGCTCGGAAATTTATCAGGTTTTATTGAAAGCATTACTGAGTTGGAAGAGGATCAGGCGAGGAAAGCCAGCTTCTGTGCCAGTATCCTCGTTCGGAGCCACCAATCACGAAAACTGGTCTTACTGCAATCATTATATCGCTACCTTACTGTCCGATCAAGGGCTATCTTTAGGGTGAGAGGTCCCATACTTGGAGCAGGGCTGTGATCGAAAGTGATTTCAGGCGTTGAATTGTTCAATTGCACTATTACTCGCCTCAAACTAGTAATGAGTGTGTAAAGATAGCAGATTCAGGAAATCTAAAACTAACATGAGTCGATGATTGTTTTGTTTCAGTTGACGCTATTATCCAAGTCCCTAAACCTCGAGTATGATACATCTACCAGTTTACAGCGTCAATTGCCAATGTCCACATAAGAACTACATTGTGAATTAGCCAAGATGTTCATGCGCATACATTACATTCCTTTTTGAATCCATTTGGGCCGAAGAACATATGATCCATCTTTCCGAGATACGCTCAAGTAGCCCTCAGGGAAATTCGTGCCGGTAATGACACTCCCAGTATTCAAGTAAAGGTGTCCGTTGGATTTGAGAAAACCCAATGGTTGTAATTTAATCATGGTTTCTAACCAGGCAAAATCACCAACTACAGGAATACGAAATGTCGTGGTAACAAATAATCCCAAAGCTACTTACATGTGGGAGCTCGTTGTATGACATTGGGCGATAGCTTTATAGGGTGAAACACAACGATATTATAAAGACAGTCCAAATCCAGTATTGCTGTTTTAAACCAGGGCCACTGGCGTCGATACTGAACAATCACTGCAATCGCAAACCAGTCTTAGGATGGAGAGAAAACGATAAACGTCCATTATACACAAAGCAAAAGTGGCCAATGATGAAGAGAAACAAGCAGTTGCGTTGCAGCATTAGCAGACAACAACGGTCTTGTTAAACACAAAACACGGTTTCACCCAATTCGGGAGGTTTGGCTGGTTCTACGCGTCATTAGAATCTATTCTCGACTCTTTTCAAGTTTATTAACCCCGTAGTCACGTCACTGGATCTTATATTGAGCATAGTAACATTCGTGAACTGGGCATGCGTTCCACCTATTTCCCCCCATTGATGTGCAAATACCTGATGGCGGCCCCTAGTTAACTTGATCTATTGGTGCAGATTAAGACCAAGCTCGCGGATGGTGCAAAGTAAAGTGTCAGTACTCAATACAACTGCCGTCAGGCACACACTAACTGCTATTATTTGTATGTACATCACCCAAATAATTGAATGTCACAAAACCCCGTCTCAACCTCACAGCCTTATGGTCATCGTAAATCAACACCAGCTTGGCCTGACCACCCCAACGCCAGCAATCGTGAAAGTAAATGCGAACTCGTGGCCAATATAAACGGACACCTGCACTAGACACATACTCCCGGCCAGACAGACTGCCGTACACCCTTAGATGCTACGCAAACCCACGCATATCATGCGCCGCTCTCCTCACCCAGACCACCAGCCGTCAATCATAAAAAGCCATCAGATGATTACTCGAGATACATTCTAGGTAGAGCCATCTGTCACCTCCTATAGGGCCAGCAGGCCAAACCATCGGTCCACCCATTCACTAAAAGAACCCATTTTCTTGATTTTGCTGCTTGTTGTAGCCAAGACCTCGTCTTAGGGAAGCGAGAACGAAACCGCTGTTAAGTGGCTAAATCCATGACCTGTTCCTCCTTGCCACCTGTCCTCAAAGTATTACAAGGTGTCGGTTCTTCGTCGACGTCGAGATCAACCATGATTCCGGAAAGATTCCAGCGTCAGCGCCTCCCAGTTTTGTTGCGCGCATGAAGGAAATTGAATCAAAGAATGAATCGCAGTAGATAGGAAATGGGCAGAGGCAAGTCGCACCACCCTGGAAAGAAAAAAACAAAAGAAAAATCGTCATGGGGACTTTTCATCATTGTGCAAAAGGCCTTGTTCCACCCGTCAACATGGAGACAGCTTTACATGATCTGGTCCTGTGTTAGACCAGCATGAGCTTCAGTCTCCATAACATCGCCTCCCTGCTGGTTGAGGTACTTGACAAAACTCAAGTTGAGAGGGCGGCCTCCGTACTGATAACCCTGGAACTTGGCAATAGCCGTCTCAGCAGTATCAGGCGTGTCAAAGCGGACGACACCGGTGCCGCGGGAACGACCGCTAGGCTCGTACTGAATCTCAGCTTGCTCAACTTTGCCAATAGTGGTGAAGAGCTCAATCAAATCGTCGTTGCTGGTGGACCAAGGGAGCTAGCGATGGGTGTTAATTGTTAAATCAAGTTTTGCGAAACTGGAAACTCACATTGCGAACAAAGATGATCTCGTTTCTCTCAGTTCCGGCGGTAGCGAAATCAGTGAAAGCGTTGGGGGGGACAGAAGCAGCAGCGGGAGCCTCGAAGCCGCCTGGGGCACCGCCTGGGGCACCACCTGCGAAGCCGCCACCGCGACCACCGAAACCGAAACCGCCACGGCCGCCGCCAAAGCCTCCACGGCCGCCGAAGCCGCCGCCAAACCCACCTCGCATACCGCCGCCATAGCCGCCGCGGAAACCCATTCCAGGGCCGCTGCCGGCGTATCGGTCCTCGCGGACTTCAAGAACACGGCCCTGCCAGTCGTAGCCGTTGAATTGCTGAATGGCATTGCGGGCATCATCAGGGCTCTCGAACACGACGATTCCGGATCCCTTAGGTCGCCCATCGGGGCCGACATGGACATCGGCGCGGACGACACCACCAGCCCGAGCTACACAAAAATCAAGGTCAGATACACTCCCCGGCTCAAACCCGTCCACCTCGGAAAACAGATACGGGAACTACATACCTGCTTGTCGGAAGAGGTCCTTCAGGTCCTGCCAACCGACATTGAAGGGTAGCTAAATGCTTTCGTCAACAACTTCCGATGGTCATCACGGGGAAAGGGGAGCAACAAACGTTGGCAACGTAGATCTGACGGCCGCCGCCTCCTCCTCCAGGGGCACCGCCGCCATACCCGGGGTTGAAGCCACCACCAGGCATTCCGCCGCCAAAGCCGCCGCGGTTACCACCAGTGGCACCGATAAATCGAGGCTCTGCCTCTCGATCCTAGTTCACAGTTAACGGCATGATCCACCCTGCAAGACATAATCGTCTTCTCACCTCTCGAACGTAGACAAGGCGACCCATAAGGTTCTGGTTGCTGAGCTGGGCAACAGCCTGTTGGGCTTGCTCCCGTGTAGCATATTCCACAATACTGGGTAAGGAGTTAGCGCCGCGCAAATTTGCAAGGTCAGAGAAAGCAACTTACCCGCATCCCTACAATCACCACAGGACAACGTCCCAACCCGTCAACCCAACCATCCACAAAACCAAGAGGGAAGAAAACCACAAAAGAAAGCCAACCAAAGACTACGCGATGAAGCCCACCTTCGACATTCCGTTTGGAAGCAATAGCACGTCGGCAAAAAGCACCTCTCCAGCTAAATCACCGTCTCGTCAGTCCCACGTCACTCCTCCAAAGAATCCGCGGCATCGAAGCCTCACCCTGTCTCATGAAATCCTTCAGATGGTGCCACTTGACATCGTAAGAAAGGTTGCCGACATAGACTCGGCGGTCTTGCTGGGATGATTCGCGAATGTTGTTCATCATTTGTTCTCGTGCGACAGCCCTCTCCTCGTATGATCGATGAGGAACTTGTCCACTATATCCTGCACTTGGTCCTCCGCCGGGGGCACCTGTGCTAGTCATGGGCGAGCGATCACGGCCTCGGCGATAATCGTCCCGACTGGCTGATCGGCTGCGGGGGGAATAAGACCGGCGTCGAGTTGAGCGACCAGGGCTTCTGGAGCGTCGTCGAGGTGATCGGGACCTTTCGCGCTGGTTTCGGTTAGCTAAGGGACGAGGAGAAAATGATTCCATTCCCCAAAGACGAGGCGCAAGAGGCGACGTGTATAAAATGCGGAGTGCGAGGGGAGAGTAAGCGAATGTGAGAATGCGGCGAGCCTGGTTGGGGTGGGGGCCAGTGCCGCGCGCTGGAAGCAAGAAGTGAATCACTCCCCAGAAGAAATAGCGAATGGCTGCTCAACCCCTCAGGCGCCAAACGCCGGTGACGGCGCACAGCGGCAGCGGCAATAGCAGTCCTCGTTGGGAAAACGAGCAGTCGCAACGACTTGTTTCGGATGGGCGGAAGCTGCCGAGGGCCTCACGCATTCCGCAACGCCAATGATCTAGCTTTGGGGTGAAGCGGGGACAAAGAGGCTCGAAAACGGCCAGGAACATCCGCCGTGCAATGGCGCGGGGGAGGCACATGTCCTCGCGCAAAAAGACGAGAGGCGGGTTGCGTAAGAGGTAGGTAAGGAGGATACGGGGATGGAATCGAAAGAAGACTTAGACTACTCACGGGTCGGTAGGTATCGCCTGAATCAGCTAGAGAAAGGTAAGCGTTAGAAACAAAACTCAAGAGAAGATCTCTGTGCCAGAGCCAACGGCAAGCAATGCGAGAAAAGGCGAAGAGTTGTTGAAATAACGGGGAGTGAGGGTAGCTAGGTTGAGGTGGTGGAGGGGTGGCAGAGGTAGAGGGGAGCGGCGAGTGGATCGGGCGGGAGACATGCAGGTAAGGGGGTTTGATAATGCAGTGTATTGGGGGAAGGCGACGGGAAAGAAGCGGCCGGAAGACGTCTTCGGGTGGAATGGGGCCTCCGAGGTGCATCAAGCAAGAGGTGGTATCACATTGATTGATGAGGACACTCCAGGAGTGGAAGGGGAGGAACAGACAAGAAGCTCAAGCTCTTTGGTCAAGCTCACACGCTCAGGCTCAGGCTCGGGCTCGGGCTCGGGGTTCAAGCTGAGGCTCAGAGCCGGGCCGTCTGAGCAGGCTCTAGGGGAGCAGGCTGGGCAGAGGAAAGGCAGAGGAAAGGAAGGCAGAGCCGGAGAGGAGGAGGTGGGTAAAGGTACGGGCCAGAGCTGGGCGACGACACGCTTCTCAGCAGGCGCAGGCGCGCGTCTGGAGCGACAGAGAGCTCGCCGCGGAGGCCAGCACCGAGCAGAGCGGCAGAGAGGGCAACCGAAGATGATGACATACCCATGGCAACTATGCTCTACAAGAAAGAGACCTTTTGGGGGGTGGGAGGGTGTCCTTGTCGCGTGGTGAGGGACGAGCAGCCAGTCTGGATAGGCGGAGGGGAGCGTGTCCGGTGTCCACGTCGCAAAGGGACGGCGGGATAGCTAGGTAAGGGCAGAACAGGCAAAAACAAGCCACTGGTCCGGAGTCAGCCAGAGAACGTCGAGTGTCGCATAAATGCAAGCTGGCTGCAGCACGGGCGATTCGTGTCGGGCTTGCTTGGGCTTTGGGGAGGGGGGAGGAACTGGGGCAGCGCGAAGAAAGCAGCTGTTGACGGCGGTCTCGTCTCTGTCAGTGCCTTGTCGCAAAAAGAAAAGACGCGTTGATGAGGTGGAGGGCACCAGGCGACGAATGAAATGCCCGGACCCAGGAGTCGACTAGGGGGCCCACGATGCAAGCTACCCTACCCTTCCGTACCTACATTAAAATGGGGACAGGTATGGCGTACCAGAGTATGATGACCGCGACCGCGACTGCGACCACAACAGGCTGGCGGGAACGGGCGAGATGGCGCTCAGGAGGGGTTGAGCAGACTTGGCAGCATGGACTTGGACGGTCAAGTTGGGCATCTTTTTTTTCTTGGGTGTCTTTATTTTATTTTATCTTGTTTGATCGCGTTGGGCTGGCGCAGGGGAGACGCTTTAGCGACTGCGAGCAATTGGAAGGCAGCAACTTCATTGGGCAAATTAGCTGAGGTACCAACAAGGTACTGCACACGCAAGACGATGGCCTGTGCGAAGCGCAGCTCTCCAAAAGTCTCTTGCGGATGCACGTCGTAGGCCGCTATTTGGAGCTAATGGCTGCAGATCTCGCCGACAATGGTGATATGGGGAGGGAGGGAGCTGCAATGCGGCGCCGCCCAGGGCCTTGGAGTGCTATTCCGCTCCTGCAGCAAAGCCAGGTTCTAGCTCCAGCTCCAGCTCCAGCCAACGCGGGCGACTAAAAACCAATATCGGTCCCTTGGCTCCGGTGGTCACAGGGCTGAATGTGGAAGCGGAGGGGCACCTACCAACGAGAGCCCAGTGAGCTGACTCTGACAGCTTGATTCGCCTCCTCATAGCTTTGTGTGCTCCCGCGTCATATGCACTACAATGCACTTGTCCTTGTCCGAGGGTGTATGTCTCTCCCGTCACCTCTCGGCGATGGCAGGTGATTGATCCAATTGGCACGGGTTGGCGGCGGTCGGTGGTGGTGGTAGTGGTGGTGCAAGGTGAATCTTGGTGGCGTTGAATTATCCTTGTCTTAGCAGGGCAGGTACCTCGTTAAGGCAGGCGATTTCAGCGAGAGGCAATGCCGGAACCTGCAAGCTGCTGGCACCGCGATGCCCGTCAGTCACAATCACAGTCGCATCCATGCTTCATCGCGGTGATTGGGGTTGGCCGGGGAGGAGAATCCGCTCCAAGGTGGATAACGACACTCGGGTTTACGTACGGGGCGCAGAGTACGGCCTAAGTTTACAGCCTGGGAGGGGCCGGGTAGAAGATGGGAGCTTAATTAGCTGGCGCATCCAGCTTCGGCAGATTGCTGATATATGGTGCGCGGGCCTCTCAATAGGACACCCACTCTCATATGAACTCGTGCGGCTCTCCCCAGGTTGGCAGTGCAATCGAAACAAAGGATTTCTGGGCAGAGAGATGGCTTGGGGGTACTGAGTGACGCTACGGACAATAATTGAAGCAAGTGCCAGTCGGGTGAGGGGGATGTGCCGGCTCGCGGCTACGCTGGGTTGTTCGCAATGTGGCCGCATAAGTTAGTTGGATGCGTGTAGCTAGCTGTCAGGCGGAGAATCTGCGACATGCATGTACTGAGCAAGGTCTTGGTCGTGAAAGCTCTGCTTGTAACCCAGGGAGTGACACGCCCTCAATAGAGGTCCGGTTTCGATAGAATATCATGACCAAATACCATGTTCATCTCGTATCAAATCATTCACTTGATAGAGTCAAGGAGGGTCTGTCTGCAAGAAAATACGAGGCAGACAAACAGGTCAAGTCACTACTAGCACTGTGGTAGACTTGCCTGTAACCCAGTGAAGTGAATTTGCCCACCCTCTTCCTTCTACTTCGTCCACTGGGAGTGACGTATACCGTGTATACCCCGTGCGAAATGGCACCGTATAATCCATACTACATACATTAGGTCCCATCCCAACATTTGGCATGTACCCCATACAATAGGCAACCCTGACCTCCGCGTGCTTGCCCGCCTCCATTTATCCACAATCACGAAGACGAATGCTACGCACAACTCAGGCCTTTACGCCGCTGCACCCAACTTGTAAGGGTATTCGCATCAACCACGGTCCGGCTCGGGACCCCAACTAACACATCTGATTCACATGCGATCTGCGCCCAATCGACCCAGCAATTTTTGCTCGTCTGCCGGAGCTTACCAATTCCCTCCACCAGTTCCTACCCACCCGCTGACGTGCTCAGCACAATGGACGGGCCATCCACCCCCCAGCGCGCCCAGAAGACCCCGGCTGTCAGCCAGCATGCCGCACGCCACTGAGTCCTCTGTGTCGCGGATCCCGCGTCCGCTGCAGTAAGGGACCCTGCCTAATGTCACATTTACCACATTGACTCAGCCTGGTTCTCCTCAAACTCCCCTTTTGATTGACTCCGTTGAACCCTTGAGATGCATTCAAAGCACACAGGCAGTTTTCCGTCAGCAATGCCTTGCCCAACTTAACTTGGCCGAGAGTTCACTCATTGCAGAGCAAGTTACACATTGGTTATAGTTAATTGCCGAGTGGGGCCCTGCTGATGGCGGGATGGGTCAAGACATGGTCAACGCCATCCATCAGCTCGCGCCAGCCAAGCTCGTTGGTGGACCGCGGACTGCAAGCCGCTCGAAGCGGCTTGATACATGATGCCGACAAACCCTTGTCTGCATCACCTCAGTGTTCACACACCAAGATTAATTCCCTTGGGCACCGATCCTAATGAGACGCTGAGCTTGGCCTCGCCAAGACAACCAGGGCGGTTTGCCAACCCGAAATCGACACTCGCTGCGCCATCCTCGTGATTGCAATATGGCTAACCAAGCAACCATCAATTCAGGTGAATGATGCGAATAATGAACCCGTCATGCATGGTCACTCGGATATTGTCAGTTCTGCGCCTCCAACCCACATCTTCCATTGCTTGGGACCCAGTCCCTGGTCGAACATGACAAAGTCTCGACAATTCCATCCGCAAATCCCGAGTCAACACCTCCAGACCCCTCCCCAGCTCGTAGGGTCTAGCTCACGAATGCCATCGGGGTACACTCCTTCGCCGTTTCCGAACAGTGACATTGAGAAATGCAGGCATTATCGCAGGAAGACGACCCGTCACACGCTTCCGACCTTGATGCCATGGAGGGCAATGGTTCCGAGAGTGCAGCCCAGTCCACGTTTGGAATTACTGGCATCATTTGCCGCGGGTTGCAGGGGGGGCAACAGCCAAACCTCTGTTAGAAACCCAAACATGGGCCGTACCGGTCAGTCCAGCAGTCCCATCCGAAACTGTGTATCATGCAAGTCCTCCCCGCCGTTGCAGCCTCGAACCGGTGGTGGTGTGGATAGCAACTTTGGTTGATATTGGGGGGGTGCCAACTTCCACGCCGTACGAATAAAGTTCGCACCGTTGCACGGGCAGCTCAGCGGGTGGTTGAACGGGGTATCTAGCCAATCGCTCTACATGCTGTGCCTTGTCTTTCCAGGTGGTATTTTACAGTTGCTCTTCTTCTGGAGGCAATGTCTTCGGTAAGAGCCTGGCGATCAGGAAGTAACGCAGATGTCTACGCACCGTGGGGCATATTGGTCAAGCCGTGTGTGTTGTGTGGGCGGGCCCAAGCCACGGCGGCCGGGTTATGTCCCTGCGAGGCTGGTCTCTTGAGATGACGGACCTGTCCCCCGGATAATCGATGCGACTGGTCGGCTTGCGACCAAAGTGGCACATGGCTTCAACGGGAGGATCACCCCTACCAACAACCAACTTGGTGTACTGCGTAAAAGTCTGCCAGATATCCGCTTTGCCCACATCACTAGTGCGGCACTTACGAGTCTCAGCTTACCAACAAGCGAGCGAGTCAAAACGCGGCACACGATAAAAGGCATGACCAATTGGTAAGCCTCATGACGAAGTAAGAAATGTAAATAAACAAAGCTGTTTTTTTTCTGGAGTACTATACTTGACTGTTTTCACGCCCTTGTTGGAACATCGTGTGTCATTTTACCACCCGCGTGGCTGGATGGGTGGACTATCGTAAGGTATGTACTTCTTGTCAGACCGAAAGGGTCATACAGGGTAGTCTGGGCAAGGTAAGGTAGGCGAAAGCCGCTGAATCCAACGGGATACTCGAAACGGACCAGCAAGCATGGTAGATCTGATCATCAAGGTTGCCAGCGGATCCACGCTATGCGGTTTCCAGTCGTATTGGACTCTAAGCAGCAATCCATGTGGAGCGCTACTTATAGTTCAGCTTGTGCCCTGAGCAAGGAAGTGAAAGGAGGGATGCCGGCAAGTTGAAATCTTCTACTGCAATTCACTATACCGCCCCAACAAGACTTTATCTGGATATGGCATACTCTCGAGCCCACAGTGCGCCATCAATAATTTGATTGTTGCTGGCGACACGGTAATCGATTCTCAATATCGTACTTTAGGGTAGGAAACTGGAAATCGACGGATGGAGTGGTTTAGGTAGACAGGTGGCCCGAGCTCCACCTGGTCAATCGCCCCACGTCAAACTACCATCTCGAAAACATGCCGCTGCAATTGGGAAATTCGCAGCCTCAGCATTCAGGACTCGGACGATACGCGGCTTGATATTGGCCGGTGCTACGATAATCATCGACGCACAATTGAACTGATTCGAAACAGACAGGATAGCTCAGCAGAAATGTCGGTGTCTGCCCGTATCCTTCCCAGGCAATGCGCCCCGCGGACTCGCCACCTATTTGCAACCCGCCGAATCGCTAACCGTCTGTACCATTCCTACGACCACCCATCACCCCCGGGCCCATTTGGCGATGCAGAGAGGGCCATCCTGGCCGCTGCCTATAGGCACATCCCCCAGCACGGGTTTTCCCAAAGAGCACTGGGCCTTGGCGCCCGCGATGCGGGATACCTCGATATCAGCGCCAGCGCCCTCCCGGAAGGCCCGTTCAGCCTCATCAGATACCACCTTGTTTCCCAGCGAGAAGCTCTGGCAGCCCGCAGCAAGGAGATATTCAAGGAAGATGGAAAGCCGGGAATCGCGACACGGGTCGAGGAGTTGACGTGGGAGCGTCTGATGGCCAACCAACATGTCTTGGACCGATGGCAGGAGGTGGGCTGACCCTTTTGAGTGGCGCAACAGACATCGCATCGAACTTGCTGACGGTGTCCTCTCTAGGCATTGGCCATCATGGCCCAGCCGAGCTACGTGCCTGCGTCCCTCAAGGAACTAGCTGCTCTGTCTGACGAGATTTGGTTCCTTGCCGGCGACAAGGCCGTTGATCCCTCGTGGTATACCAAGCGCGCAAGCCTGTCCATGATTTACAGCACGAGCGAGTTGTTCATGACCAATGACCGCTCTCCCGACTTCGTCGAGACGAGACAGTTCCTCCAGAGAAGACTCGGCGAGGTCAAGTCTCTCGGTGGCATTGTCGGATCCCTCGGCCAGTGGGCCGGTTTCACTTTCAACGCTGGCGTCAATGTTTTGAGAAGCAAGGGGGCTCGCATTTGAACAGTCTTGCCCCAGAAGGCAACGCCCTAGATCACTAGTTTACCTGTATGATAGTGTATGAGCCATGTAGTACCATCATCACCCACCAAAAACCCTTGTCGATGAGCATAGAGAAGAATTGAAATTATGTCACGTTCCACCTATTCGTACTCCCCTTTTGTTTTAGGACCCAGTTGCCGCCGCCGCCGCCTGAAAACTCCTAGGACCCCAACCTTTCATGTCAACACCAAAAGCGCCTTGCCATTGCCGTCAAGGGCATCTGGCATCCAAATGTTTTTCGTTGATTATGAATGTCACACTATCTGATCCCTCACACGAGAGTTCTTTGGCGCGGGTCATTCAGCCTGAAAAAATGGTGTCAGTAACGGAGGAAACCACTTGTAGCGCAGAGATTTTTGACATACTTGATAATCTTGACATCCTTGTCTAGACGGGCACGGCCTTCAATAGCGTTGGGCGTGATGAGAATGTACTGCCGTGATACAGAGCGCCGGGCGGCATCCACCTAGAGATAGATTCCACGTCAGTTCCAAGCCAAGCCTCCCCAGATGTCTCACGTTAGACTGGGCTTCACTTACCAGCATGTTTGTGCTAATGGCACGATTCACATTGTCCATGAATACGTCAAACTCATCAAGGCACCGGATTGGCGAGCCAATGGCCTCCCAAACTGAGAGAAGCATGCATATTGATGAGAAGGACTTTTCGCCACCCGACAATGTCTTGGTGTTTCTTCCAGCAGAGCTTTTGCGCGTCTCATCGGGCTCAATCTGGATCAAGACCTTGCGAGCGCGGTGGTCAAGTTCAATCTTGCCTCGGAAGCCACGCTCGCTCAGGAGATAGTTGAACTGAATGCGGATTCGTGCACTGATCTGTCTTTGGAACTGTCGCCAAAGATGAAGACGGTGTTCAATGGCGCGTTTTAGAGAAGCAATGGTGTTGTCCACGTCTCGTGTTTGCTTCATGACGTCGTCATACTTCTGGCGGGTTTCGGTAGCACGATCGTAGATTTGCTGGTCCGTTGCCCCAAGCCGTCTCTCTCTCTGGGCCAACTGCTCTCGCACTTTCTCATATTTCTTCTCAATGCTTTGATGATTTTCATTGTCGGGGATATGAACACGGTCTGGCGCCATTTCTTGAGCCTGTTCAGTGAACTCGGCCACCTCCTTGGCTTTGTCGTCTCGCTTTTGCTCGGCGCGGCGCTTTTCGGCTTTTTCGATATCTATTCTCTCAAAGGCATCGTTTTTGTTGGAGACGGCAATCCGCCTCATGGATTCATGGGTGTTGATTTTCTCCTCTGCCTTGTTGATTTTGCTCCTGAAGTCGTCACGCTCTGCCTTCTCGGCCTCTAATCTTCGCTTGGCATCCTCGGACTTCGAATTGAGTGTTCTCTTGGCAACTTTCAGCGCGCCGTACTGATTCCCAAGAGCGGCTTCTTCCTCGCGCTTTGAATCAAGCCCCGCTCGCAAAGCCACCAGCCGATCATCGACGCCTTCAAAACTATCAAGCTCCATAGAGATGCGTTCTATGTCAGCTTGTGTCCGGCGAATCTTGTTTTCAAGCTGTTTCGTATTCCTGCGATGTCCTTCGAGCTCCGCTCTGCATTTCTGTAGCTCTTGCTGCGATCGGCGGTCCTCACTCATAACCTCGCGCATTTCCAAACCTAACTGTCTCAGGTTTTCCTTGTGTAGTGCTACTTGCCGTGCTGAATCCGACTGCATCCTGGGACGTTGCCCAGAAGGTTGGATCGGGCTCGTTGCTATCGAGCCGTTCCTGTTGGTTATTCGCAATCCATGACCGCGCTTCCCCTTTCCATCATGGAAACAAATACAAGCAGCTACATTGTGCGGCGGAACATTATCCACCATGATTCGCTGGGCCTCCGTGCGCTCCTTGACTAATATCACCTTTTCGATTTGATTGTTGATAATGAGCTGAGATCGAATCACATCGTCGTCGAACTGCAATACTCGGAGAATTGTATCGAAACTAGCATCGGGCTCCTGGCTCCTGGTATCGATTTGTGTTGCATATGCAATGTATATTGGAGGAGGCTTTCTCATTCCAACCCGATGCATGAGATGTGATAAGCGAGATTGATCAGGCTTGTTCCTTACAATAAAGGCGTTCAGTGCATCACCAAGCGTCTTTTCGAGTACACCTGACCATTCCGGCTTCGAGAGCCTAACTCGAGAGCCGATGGGCCCAACAGGCTTCTGTTGAAAGCCGTTGTCGCTTTCGACGGCTCTAATAAGGTTATGCATGTCTCTGTCGAAGCCATCCAATGCAGAGCCAGTGCTGGACTCGAGATCTCGAACTTGGTGCTCTGCAGCCACAATTTCCTTGCGTTTGTTCTCTTTTGCTTGCTGGTGTTTTCTGTCGGCTTGTTCGATTTCGGCCAATGTGCCTTGGAGAATAGGTAACTGCTGTGCCGCCTCGTCAATCTCTTGCTGCAGAGCCTTCTCCTTTGACGTTGCCTCGGCGAGCTCGGCATCCTTTTCCGTACGAGCAGAACCCGTTGACTCGCTCAGGCGCTGCTCCTCCTCTCTAATCTTAGCTTCCGCGGATCTAATATCCTCCTTCACTGTCTTGAGACGACTGTGGGCATCTCGTTCTTCGAGATGCAGTTCTGTCAGCTCCCTTTTCGCTGCTTGAAATGCCAATTCGGCTTCGTGGATTTTCTCATGAAAAGCTTCTCCGTCAGCGTCGAGGTCCTCTCTAGCTCGCTTGACCCTCTCTAGCTTCTCCTCCATGGTTGCAAGAGCTTGCGTCATTTCCTCGCAGTACTGTTCCGCTTCAGCAATGGCTACAGTACGCTTTGCGATGCTCTCCTCGCGTTCTGCAAGCAATCTTTCTTGTTCCACCACTTGGGACCAAACAAGTTGGTTTCGGTAGTGCCTAGCCTTCTCGCGAAGGCTCTGGTTCTTTTGTGCCGTCTCGGCGAGTCGATGTGCGTCCTCCATCTGCTTCTTGACGGAAGCAATCTTGGCGGTGAGGTCGTCCCTGAGGATCAGGGTTCTGTCAAGCGTATCCTGTGACATCTTGTAGTCGTTGTCTAATTGTTCCAGCTGAACACCGGATACAAAATATTTGTACTTTTGAGCGGGAGATGCTGAGTTGAGGAACTGGCGTGCATTATCTTGTGACAATACGGTCAAGGGGTTTCCGATTTGCAAGGCATACCACTCGGAAATTTCGTCCACCTCTTGTTTCTTGGTCGAAATGGTCCGGCCGGCGGCATTTTTTACCTTGAAGCCGCTTGTGCCAGTTTTGGAGAAGTTGCGCTCAACAGTGATGGACTCGCCGTATATGTCGGGCATGTAGGCATCTGTTCCCGCATTCTTGATCTTGACTTCCAGGCTACCTCTTTCACATCCTTCCTTGACAAATGACTTTAGGCTTCCTCCACGGTTGGTGTCGCTAGCTTTGCCTCCGAGACAAAGTGTAAGGGCCGTCAGCACAGCACTCTTCCCGCTTCCATTCTCGCCAACAATGAAGTTGATGAGAGGTCCCAGCTCAACAAATAGCTTCGTATGGCACATGAAGTTAATGCATGTGATGCTCTCTATAATGCCACCCTCAGAGACCATGTTGTTGCCCAAGCTCGTGGGTCTTTGCATAAGCTTCTGGGTGGCCTGTTGATCGTCCCAGTCGGTGTTGTCCAGGTGCTTAAATCCAGCATCTCGCATGAGCTCGTATTGTGTCTGAGGCGGAGTATCTGCGCGATCGCGGTCGGCTTCGTCATCGCTCTCGGAGCTCGGTGTCTCGTCTCGCTGAGAGGCATCCTCGTTTACCTGATTATCGATGGAAATTCGGGCACGTTTGCGCTGGGGCGGTTTAGCCGGAAAGGAAGCCAGGTAGTGGAGAGTAGGAGGGTAAAAGGGCTTACCGCTTCTTCTGGTTGTAGGCTTGAGCGCACTACACTGGTGTCTGCGACGTCATCTTCATCGTCTGCCTCAATGGCACGTCTTGATCGCTTTGTGGGCGGCATAGTCGTAGCGCACACAAAGTTGCGCGAGCAATGGCGCGACGAGAAAGGAGAGACGATAAAAGACCCTTCACAATGTTATTTTCGAGGTGTGGGTGAGTGTCTTTTGGTGGGTGGGAAAAGAACAACTACAGTTAGGGGTCGTACAAATGGCAGTAGCATGTCCGTCATATTACTGTCCAAAGATGTATCTACTATACGCGTCAAGGTATCTTGGAGCGTGTCTGGCGATGTGGGGTGCTCTTTTGCCATTTTTGGTTTAGCGCGTTTTTGTTCAGCTTGCATTTAACCCCACCATCCATCACCAAGTCACTATTACCCTGCAGACTCAGACTGCACATTAAAAAAACAGTTGCAGGGCCGATCGCGTTTGGGAATCTGGCAATGTACTATTGCAGGTAATTTCTGCTCTCCTCGGGCATAACAAGCATGGATACAAGAGAAGATTCGGAACCGAGGGGTGAGGAACCGATTTTGGGTCAGGCTGGTCTTGAAAAGAGCCTACCAGACAACTGTATCGAGTATTTACTATTCATACTGGACGATGCCCAGCCTGAAGCACGAAGGCAACTCTCTCAAATCGAGTCAACCCGCAAGGCCGCACTGGAACTTTCTAGCTCCCTGACAAAGGATTATATATGGCAAAAAGAAGAATTCAACCTGGACTTGAAAAATGAGCAAGGTACGTTGCATGTTCCCTCCAGCGACAACTCGCCAACATTTAAGCCAGGTCTTATTTTCCTACGTGGAATCACCGACTACAGTGACGCTGTTGAGGACGAGTGGCTTATTGTCTACATACTCAGGGAACTGACGAAATCTCATCCTACTCTCTGGGTTCGGGTATTTGATACTGACGGCGAGTTCCTCCTAGTGGAGGCAGCGAATGGGTTACCTAGATGGCTGAGTCCAGAGATTGACCACAACCGAGTATGGATCCACGATGGGAAACTGTTCATTATACCGCTAAAAGAGGAGAGTGGACTTGACAAGAGGAACCTTTCCTTGCCCAACGCTGTTGACGTGATCAAGACGAAGCGGGATGCGCTTGTTCACTCAATTTCAATTGAAGCAGAGGCCTTTTACAGACTTGAGAGATACCCTGCTCAGATATCCGACTCTATCCACCATTCCTTGATAACGATACCACGTAAAGTGGCCTATGTTCTCCACGCGGTTCCCAAGTCCGTGGCCCCTGCGGTTGAGATATTCTACCTGAGGGATGCCATTAGCCTCAAGCGGATTCTCTCTCCCTCAAGCCCACTTACATTCCCCCCAAAAGACCTTGTTACGGTTTCTATAAAGTTTAGCAAAGTGCTTTTCGCTCAATTGCGATCGCAGCGGTTTGAAGCACCACCGACCTGGCGAGACGTGTTCCAACGAGCACAAAAGGAGGCACCATCGTCTGGCATGGATAGGGACTTGGCAAGGCTGGACATGGGCATGAAGTTGACATGTGGGTTTGAAATGCTTGCGGCCAGCGCGCACAAGAGCAAGAGCAGAGTTGTTCGAGAACTCGCAATCGTTCTGGATGATTTGGCTGAGGATGGGGATGATGCCTTGCCGTCAGACGAAGATATCAAGTCATGGAAGGAAGTGGAGAGGGACGACAGCGAAAAGTGGATGGATATCAACTACGAGGACTTTGAGCGGGAACTGGAAGGCAAGAAGGCCCAGGGAGAGGGAGGCTCAGGCTCGGGATTCGGCGACGTGAAGACCCAGGCCGACCTTCGCAAGATTGTTTCTCGATTTGAAGCCTTCCTCAACGATGACGGTGCGGGGGTAGATGGCATCGAGGTCAACGAAATGGACATTGATGATGATGATGAGGAAGAGGAAGAGTCTGAAGAAAGCGAGTTTGAAGACAAGGATGTGAGCTTTGACGAAGATGAATTCGCCCGCATGATGAGGGAGATGATGGGACTTCCTGCCGCGGAACAGAAGACAGGCACTGCAGCAAAAGGCAAACAGCCGGCGGGACCTGTACAGGCGGAGCCTGAATCTGTTGATGAGGATGATGAGGAAATCAGAAGGCTCGCTTCAGAGTTTGAAGCGGAGCTGAATCAACATGGCGCTCTCAAGCTAGACACGGCAGCTGAGAAGAAGCCCCGTCTCAAGGAAAAGGCAGAACCCGAAGGGAGCATTGGCAAGAAAACGGCGCAAGCCGCGCGCAAGGGGGACGGAGATGAAAACAACGGCGAAGGAGAAGAAGAAGAAGAAGAAGACGAGGAAGATAGCGAAGAGGAGGTTGATATAGACTACAACCTGGCAAAAAACCTGCTCGAGAGCTTCAAGAGCCAAGCTGGCATGGCTGGCCCCACAGGCAACATACTTGGCATGATGGGGTTCCAGTTGCCAAGGGATGAAGATGATGGGGATGATGCAGAAACGGGGGGACCATCAGACCCAAAACAGACAAGGAGATGAGATGAGGCATTGGGGTGAGATATTTTGAAAAAAAAAAAAAAACAGATTTATTCTTGTTCATGATCATGCTTAGGTCTAATACCCATCATTCATTATAAAGCTCGCTGCGTCATATCCCTTAGATATATGTCTATCATCACACACAAACACCCTCTTAAAAAAAGAACAAGATCTATTACATGAACAACGCCCAGAGCGCCTTATTAATATTCGTCATCATCACCGCCTGACTTAGGCCTTTTCGCCGGCGATACTTCGCCGCTTGGCCGTCTCCTTCTGGGAGCGCCCAAGTCGTCCAGCTTGTCCAGCTGGGCGAGGACTGTGCTCAACTGCTTCCGGGCCGCGAGCTCGCGCTTGCTGCTGTCGATTTGGGGGCGGTAATACTCGCGGACGACGGCGACAATGGCGTGGTAGCACTCATAAAGCAGTAGCCGGATATGAGCATTGGGCTCATCCTCGACGATGCTGGCCGTCAATGGGTCTGTGTCGTCAGCCCCAGGAATGGGCCGATCGAAGCCGCTCCAAAAGGCCCGGGTTGGATGTTTGTGGAAGGCCGAGGCAATCAGAGGGTCCCCAAAGAGGCAGTTCGTCCACTGCCGCAGCCCCGTCACCTCAACATGGCCCTTTCCTTGAGCCTCTGACAAGTGCGAATAATCGTCCTCGCCCTCGCTATCCGTTTCGTCGTCATAGTTTTGGATATCCACTGTCGGAATGCTATTTATTTCGGTCCGAATCGATGGTTTCCTCGTGGGTTTAGTCTCGGAACGCTTCCCGTTTATGCTTTCTGGAAGCGAGTTGCCCTTCTTTCCCGAGTCTGAAGATCGAAAGACCAAGGTGTTGGTATCCTCTCCGGCGTCAACCACAACTAGGCGAGGTTTTGTTACGGCATCCAGCAAGTGCTCAAAGCGGTCAAAGTGCCGTCTTATAGCTCCGTAACTAATCATGATGGTCAAGTCCTCGCCGTCTCGCAAGACAGATTCCAGCATAGAGTGGAAGGCGACGGACCAAGAGTCAGCACCCCGGGTGGAATGCAGCCCGCCCTCGAACCGTCGAGCTTGAAAGGACGAGGACTGAACCGATAACACGTCAGCAACAACACCAAATCTCCGGTTTGGTGAGAATTGTGACGATATGCGGCGAAGGAGTTGACCCGTTTGAAAGTCAACAATTCTCCGTTCCCGACAAGTGAGTGACCGCGAAAGAGAATTAATGGCTACACCACGGGGTGGCCTGCTGAGGTTGTACTCAACGCCTGGACCGCCACCCATTGACTCGTGCCTGACAAGTATGGGCAAGTATTCAGACAAATAATTGACAGCTCTCTGACAGCCCAGAGTCTCGTCCGGGGTCTTGATAACTAGGGCCGGCTCTTTTTGAGTTGCTGGTGTTTTCTTCCCCTTGGAGCTCGAGAGCCCCGATAACCACTTCAAGACAGCGGCCTCGGAGGCGATGGATAACTTCTCGCAACGCAGCATGCGCATAACTGCAGGGGGAGAAAGAGCGAGCAGGAGACTGGGCCCCTCGGAGACTTTGACATTGTAAAGAAGCTGTAGTTTCGGCGATGGGAGGACCTCGAGCTCTTGAAGAGAGAGGCCCGGGTTCACGCCGCTGAGTAGCGAGCGGACGAACCTGTCAGGCGGAAGGGCGGTCATGGAAGCGGAGGGAGATGGAACAGAGAAAAAGGGCCGGGCCGGGCGGGCAATGGTGTCGTGTGCGAGGTTGCAGCTTTGCGCGACACACTGGGATGTGCGGTCATCCCGAATAGTGCATTGGTACGACGGTAGAGTCATGGAGAAGGAGAAAGAGAAGGACGGGGATGGGTGAGCAGGGTTGGAGGAGTTAATAGTCGGATGAAACCCGGTTGACATTGGGGGTGGTGTCATTCAAGCAGGTAAGCTTTTGTCATAAATAGAGGACTTGTGACGAGGGTTGTTGATGCATGTCGACCTCAGTTGGGTTTCGGACGTGATACCCGATTGTGTGTCTTGACGGCAGGGATTGATATGAACGGGGGTACGTATAGATGAAGAGAAAGCAACCGGTTGAGAGGAAAGAGGCAGATGAAGAGACAAGTTGAGAGAGATGACGACAGCGAGTTGTGTTGGTGGTGGGTCAGTTAAGAAGGGGAGCTCTCCCGGGTTGCAGTTAGCTTTCACCACTAGGGGCGCCTCAAGATGCGGTCAAGCAAGATGATTCTCGGGTAAATTGGCGAGAGGGCATGCAAAGTGCATCTGGTGCAATATGGGCAAAAAAAAATGTCTGGACTCGGGGAGGTGGTGACGGGCCAAGGATCGTCGGTGGACTGGCACGGGATAGGATAGGGCAGGACAGGACAAGGAGATGAGAGGATGGGTTAAGGTGTGATGCAAGCGAGTGAGTGGCCCCGTTCTCTAGGGGCGAGGCCCAAGGCGAGAGCGAAAGGGAGGAAGCCGAGAGGCCAAGCGGAACAGAAGGGAAAAGAGAGGCGAAACCCAGGGAGCACGCAGCAAGGCAAAAAGGCAGAGGCGAAGCGATACGGTACAGACACCACGACGCTTCAGGAACCAACAGACGAACAGGTAGCTCTCCAACCAACCAACGGACCAACCACGGGCCAAACAATACCAGGCTAGAGGATGCGCAGATCGAGATGCAACGCCCATTTGCATCCATCCGGGGGGCGTGTGCGTGTGTGCGTGTGCGTGCGTATGTGCTCGCAAGTTACAGAGCCAACCAGACTAGAGCTAGAACAGACCTGACTGGGCCAGGCCAGGCCAGCAAACGAGACGAGCCAAGGGCGACAGGTATAACGTCAGGCAGAGGCGCTCGAGGACGGGTCTCTCCTGTTAGTCTAGCTCGCCAACCTAGAGGGGAGCCACACCCCGTGCGGCGCCAAATTGGAGCGCCTGCAGACCACGGCGCAGGCCAGACCACGAGAGCCATCAGAGACATGGCGAATCAGCCCCGGCGGCGAGACCGAGGCGGAGGACCTGGAGCCAGCTAGAGGCTAGAGGCTGGAGGCCCAGAGATCAGAGGCCAGTCGGGGGATGGGGTTGAACGATAGCGAGCGAGACGAAGGTATAACATGTTGGGATAATGCATGGGGCTGAGGGTGATGCACATGACCGGCGAACTGCCCCTCCAAAGCGTCGACGTGCTGCTGTTCCTGGCTTGTCATGTTGAAGCTCCCGGCCTCGCCCTGGTTCGGGACGGGGGCCCTGGTTCTTTGCTTTGCAATCCCACCTGTCCCTCTTTTTTTTCTACCTGTCACTCTGCGCTCGCTTCTTTCATTTCCAGTGTAATGCCTGTCGAGGAACCGGGCGCTGACACGAAGCGAGAGCCGGAGAGGATGGCCCCCCCAAAAGGGTAGGGGCCGGTTCTCGATCCATTGGCGCCTTCGCTGGCGAAGGGAAGGGGGCTGCGCGCCACGGCGCAAAAAACGGCAGAACAAAAGGTCTTTGGAGCTAAAAAAGGCCGCTCGAAAAAAAAGAAGGAAACAAAAAGCCGTCATTGGGGGCTGGGAGAGGGTCAGCGGCCATCACAGCTAAAAACGTGTGACGCCCTGCTTTGCGTTGCTGCCGTTGTTGCTTGTTGCCCACTCTTGCAACAAGACGTGCAGCGAATGAAGCTGGGGTCCAATGTCGTCGCCTTTGACGACGATCAATAGGATCAATAGGTTGCATTAACAAGCGAGCCGGGAAATTTTTGATTGGCTGTCACAAGCGAACGCGACGTGGGTGCCATTCCGCGGGTCCTAGCGTGGCGTCCGTGACTCGGCGTGCGGAGGGTGTGCATTGGTGTACTTTTTTTTTTTTTAATGGTGCTCGGTCGTCCACGTCCGTGGCAAGACTGTCTGATCAGCTGTCTTGCTTGGCCATGTGCATCTTCTTAATTCATGTGTCTAGTCCTGCATTTTGTCTCGTAAGACTTTGAGACGATTTGATGGTGTGTGTATCAGTGTCAGGGAAAAGCAAAAAAAGGAAAAAAGAAGAAAAGAAGAAGAAAAGAAGCCAAGGAAACAGGAAAACAACCACCCATGTCCAAATTAACCTCCCCTCCTTACCCCCTGGTCCTTGCATCTGTCAAGTCCGTTGCTGTTGGGTTGGTTGATTTGCTCCTTGCGGTGTAGACTTTTGAAACAACCCACGATGCCAGCTGAATGATGCACATGGCTTTTCCTCCCACCCTTAAAGCAAGCCAAAACCAGAAGCTGACAGCAAATAGCCTGCCGTGGCTTCGGAGCGGAGTCTGTGGAGCTTTGACAAATCATGGATCCCATACCAACCTTCGTGGATGAGGCTCCTCCCGCCCCTACGGAGCTAACCCTACCGGTGCTCCGACTGTGGGTGGTTCCGGCTCCGGATGTCTTCTCCTTGTCCCATACATCACCTCATCGTACATGCCGCCACCGTGCGCACGTACGTCAGAAGTGGGCATCACTATTGTTCTCTCGCTCCCTCAACGAGTAACGGCCGGGCATTCTCAGCCACCGCGTCTGAGATCTCACTCATGCTCACGCAGCCACCCGCCGGGATCGCGGCCCCTTCTCAAGCTTTTCCCGACTTCATGTGTCTCATGCAAACTTGATCACCGGGAGTGTCTGCATCAAAGCGCTTCTGCCTTTTATGGCGTTGCCGCGAGCCAATGCCAAAAGCTTCGACGCCTCTCGTCGATCGCCCCCTCCCATCCCGTCTCGGCCCGCCACTCTTGGAACTTTCTCGAGGAGGAAAAAAAAGGTCACTGATTATTTCCACATACTTTTTTTTGGCCATTTGTTTCATTTGAAGCACGGAGTAGCCGTGGATCGTTTCCAACGCAACAAAGTAGTCGTCAACGAGGTTTCTGCCACTGCCTTCATCTCCATTACTTGCTTGAAATGCATCACTGAGCCCCGTGTCATGTTACACTAAATGCTTCCTGATGCACTTGCTCGTGGCTGCAAATCCACCTGGCGAGACCCGTCTAGGCCTGGAAGTTTTGGAACACGTCTCGGGTATTTTGTACATAGGCGAGTTAAGCGGCATGCCTTATTGGCTCAATGGCCTGTTTTCATCTCTCAACCGTGAGCCCAACCTCTCGCTTGTCGTAACCCATCGTGGCTTCGCTTGTAAGCAGAAACGGCCGCTACCATCAAGTCGTCAGCCCTTCACACAAGTGACACGTCAACCGCTAAACCACTTGTGAGCTAACTATGTTGACTTTGAGGCTTCCTCGGACGTAGCATCAGCGGGAGCAGGGGCATCCTTCTTAGTCTCTGAAGCTAATTTGTATAGCTCGTTGAGATTGTACCGCTTGAGGTCCTCCCACTGCTGACCGTCAACAACGGAGATTCCGCAATACATCTGACTCTAGTTAGCTGCACGAACCGCCGACAGGTCCAAACACGTGCGAGACCGCTTACCTGGAATATCTCAACCAATATCACCTTGTCTGGCTTGCCCAGGTTGACCTTGTGCTTGGAACTGATCAGGCCCGCAATTTTTTTGATAACTACATCCGACTTGAAGGTGGAATGGTTCCGGATGTTATGCCGAATGGCGTACTGGAAACACCCCTTGATAAGCTTCCATGTACCAAAACACACAACTGGATCACCAACACTTACCGTGCACGCTGCATGTTCCGTCACGCTGCCCTGAGCTTCGGCCTCAGCTGGGTCATCACCAGACTCGCTTTTCAGCTCGAATGATTGGGCTAAGACTGACCGCGCCACCCGCTCGATGCCCTTTTCGCTTGCCTTGTCTGTATCCTGGATTGGTGTCAAGCGATTGATGTACTTGGTCTTTCGCTCCCGCGGATCCGGGCAGTCCCTGGCATCTTGACACATTTGCTGCGTAAGCTTTACGGGATCAACTGGCTCGGATGTCTTCATGAAAAAAAGACACTCGAGACCGGTTGATACGGGCGTAAAGACCTGCCTCGTCTTGGGTTTCTGGGAATTTTTGAAGCTCTCTAGCTCTTGCTTGATTGAAGCCTCAATATCTTGCTCCCCTTCATCATCGTTGACCTCATCTGTTGGATCAATTGGGGGCTTGACTCCAAAAAGGGTCTCGCCATACTGTAAAATCAGCGTTAGTTAATTGGGCTTGCGGCTTGAGTGAACCTGGGGGATGGGCAAGATGGGCATCATTACCCGGTTGCAGATTTCCTTGAACTCGCGCATGGACTTGCCCTTCATGCCTCGAGCATAAGTGACCCAGATTCCTGCGTCATCGACGTCCAGTTTCGTGCCCAGGTCCGTCTTTTCGGCGTCCTTGGCCTTCTGATGTGGCGTCTGCCATCTACCTGCGCTTCCGCCCTTCGAGACTCAGTTAGCGCCCGTTTAAAGATCGATGATTGACTTCCGCGAAGCATCTGGGCTATGTGGGCATAGATATTGACGCGAATTTGAAGGGAGACTCTCTTACCCTGCTCTTCTTGCCCGCCTGGCCTCTTCCGCCCCCGGGGCCGCCTTTTCTCTTCTGTGTGCCGTCGCTCATGGTCTAGACAAAAATGTAAAATTTTGTATCTAAAAAGAAAACCAAGAAATCAATCCCGCGACAAAGCTCTGCTGTGGTTGGCGTCGAAGACGAAAGCTTTGATACTCGCTATGGTGCGGTCTGCCGAATCTGGGGAATTTTCGATCTGACCCCAGCGTATCACGTGCCAGCACTCCAACACCTTGAAGGTGGATATTTGGCCAAGACGACGGACCAGACTTGCAAACCATTAATGATGGAAAAATGTGCAAAAATCAGTATATAAGAAAAAACTTTAATTTATCAACATATTTCATGATCGCTCATTATTTTAATGAAAACACTCCCACAAGCAAACCATCCCTTCTATACGAATCCAATTAGAGTGAGACAGCTCAGCTTGCCAATACCTGGGCTAGACTGGAGCCTCTCATTTCCTAGTATGCGATTTCCAAGAATAGCCTTCCCCACCATCTATGCCGCAGCGGAATCCGACCGCTGTTTACTGAGTCTTTGCGTTGTTCCTCGCGCTTGCTTCCGCGGTCAAGATAAGTGCGCGGGGGGCATCTTCCTTGGGCATGTAGAGTTCCACAAAATGGAGACCCTTGGCGGCCTGGAATTCGGCGTTGGCGAGAAGTTCGTCAAGCTCGGACTTGGTCTTGACTGCGTATGTCTTGGACGTGTTTTCTCCTCCAAAGACGCTAACGAGGTCCTTGAACTTCCAGTTGTTGATATCGTTGTACTCAGCCTCCATTCCGTGGATGAAGCGTTCGATGGTGAAGCCGTCGTTGCAAATGACAAAGCTATTTCTGGAGTTAGTACTGATTCGTCAAGCCCAGCCCAGAATATGGGCTGGGCTAGACCAAGGGCTTGAACTTACATTGTGAGGTCAAGGTTGTGGCGGATCACGGTGCTCACTTCCTGAGCCGTGAGCTGGAAAGATCCATCGCCAACAAAAAGGATGGTTCGTCTGCCATTACCGGCATCTTTAGCTGCAAGAGCAGCACCTTGAGCAGCGCCAACGGACCAACCAATGCTTCCCCACAGAACCTGGCTGAGAGCAGTGACGCCGGCCGGGAATTGAGTGTCCCAAATGCCAAAGTTTGCGGTACCTGTCTCTGTGATGACGATGTCCTTCTCGATCAAGAATTCGCCGATGCGGGGCCAGAAATAGGCTTGAGTGATGGTTTGCGAGTCATCGGTGTTCTTGTCAAGTGAATTTCGGACAGTTGGACTGGGCTGAGCGTTGAGTGTGGCGGGGTCGACTTGGTCGATGACCTTGCGAAGGACACCTCTCATGGCGACGTTCGGGTATCTCGAGTATCGAACAATGCAGTGATCGCTGTGGAAGTCGACCGAGTTGATTTGAGAAGTTCTGTATGAGAATCCTGTCGTGTTGAAGTCGCTCTTGAGAGCACCAATGGTGAGGAGCAGATCGGATGATTCGACGATATCTTGGGCCTTAGCAGGATGCGAGCCGGAGCCGGCATACACACCTCCATAGTTGGGGTGGCTCTCATCAACGGCTCCCTTGCCCATTGGTGTTACGAACACTGGGAGGTTCGTCTTGTTGACAAGCTCATGTACTTCCTCGACGACGCGATGGCGGATGGCGCAGGCATCTACAAGGATGACGGGGTTCTTGGCAGCAATAAGGTTCTTGAGAACCTCGCTGACAACAAAGTCTTCAGCTTCGGGGTCGTTCTTGGGCTCAGACATGTCAATTGGGGTCTCAAGGCGAGCACCCTCAACTTTGATTTGGACCATGTCGGTAGGAAGCATGATGTAAACGGGTCGAGAGCGGAGCCAGCAGGTTTGAAGGACATGATCGATCTGCTGGGCAATCTCGGCAGGGTTGTTGAGCTTGGCCATCTCACAAGAGATTGGGGCGCTCATGTTGGCGAAGACGTCGAAATCGCCATCACCCAGAGTGTGGTGAAGGAGCATGCCATCGCGTTGGGAAATGGTCGAAGGGCAGCCGACAATGTGAACAACAGGGACGTGTTCGGAGAAGGCACCGGCGACACCATTGATGGCCGAGAGCTCACCTACACCAAAGGTGGTGATGAGTGCGGAGATCTTGGAGACTCGGGCGTAACCATCGGCGGCATAGGCTGTTGCATACTATTAGCGGCGAGCTTGGCGAGGATGTGCATAAAAATGCAAGGGTAGTTTGGAGGAGGGTGTCGTCGAGGGCGGGGTTGCGGTTACACGAAGTCATGATATGATGGAAAGTGGAGTTGTGGTGGAGGGGGCAGTCTTACCGGCATTGAGCTCGTTGACACTGCCAACCCACTTGAGGTCGCAGCTGGGGAGATAATCGAGGGCAACAAGATTGTAGTCCCCTGGAAGACCGTGGACGGAGCGGACGCCGACCTCATGGAGTCGCTTGAAGAGGTATTCAGCAACGTCAATGGGCTTTTCCAGAGCCTGGACTCGTGCGTCTGCCATGGTGAAGTTGTTGAAGCTCAGGACCAAACCTTGTGTGGTTGTTTGCTGGCGGAAGTGTGTGTAGTGGAAGCCTCCTAGATCTGGAGCCAAGGAAGCTGGGAGATGTTTGGGTGTAAAGCTCGAAAGCTTGAGAGGAGTGATGTGATGATTGCTTGTGAAGCTTGATGAGACAATAGAATGCTGAAGAGAACGGAAGAGGCGGATGGTGAGGAGGAGGAGGGAGGTTTATATCAACACGAAGCAACCACCCAGTGCTGGGCCCAACAAATAATGCATAAAGGAGGTCCCAAAATAGACTTGGTACGGAAGCGCGGTCGGAGCAGGAGTGAGATGACACCTCAAGCGATATCACGGTACTATTTGCGGGTTTGGGAAGTCGCGCGGTGCGATATGGATCTCGACTGCGCCAGCATTACAGCACGCTGGGAAATTTTTTCTACGTTGTATGGACGACCCTCTATTCCGGCGGACCAACAACCAGGTAGCCATAAGTGATGGCGAATAGCGAGGGCTGCGTCATGGATGCCGTGGTAAGGTTGGTGATGTAATGTCGCCAACGCCACACCAAGGCGGCTCTCTATGATCATATGATGTAGGTTTCGCTTGGATCCATGAACGATCCTACCTAGCGACCCTCACTTTCGCAGATAGCGGCTGCGGCCTGTAAGTCGGCCAGTTAACTGTGGACGGCTTCCGGTAATAATTCTTTAGAGCCGCCGATTGACCGATTGATTGAGTGATTGGCGGCATGGGCTGGAACAACGGTATACCTGGCCCCGGCTAGTCCCGGGTGTGCGGCCGAGTACCAGGCCGAAGAATTTCATCATGATCCATGTCCCGTCGCTGCATGTTGCGATTTAGATCATGTCAAATTTTGTGGGTAAAGCACCCATGGCCTTTGCTCGGTGAAACTATGAGGCTGCGGCAATTGAATCGACCATCGGGTGGTAACGGTGGGTGGGTTCTCGGCCGGCGTGGCCGGAGACGGTAGCGAGACCCAGAGTCGTATGCATCATGATATTCATCATCGTCGGTTGAATCGCGGCCGCCAGTCCCATTGAGGGCCAGAACATGGTGATGGCTTCTAATTCTGCGCGAGAAAACAGCAGCATGCAGTAAACTGCTGTTGGTGAACACGCGAGGGGATGGAGATGGAATGGTCTAATCTATTTAACTGATGCGTACTCTGACTGTAATACTGGAGGCTCGGGGAACATATTGGTTGGAGTTCACCAAGAAAATTCTGTTCTGAGCAGTATAAAAACCATTCGGATTTTTTCCTTCTGGATTTACCCTCGTTTTCCGTTTCTTGCCGCTGATATGCGGAATTGGGCGTTGTGTATGACAGCATGGTAGGGTGATTAGCTTCGTCGCGTATGATACTAGTAGCCACTTTTCGCAAAGCTCAAGCCTGGGAGCTGTAAATCGCTGGGCATGAACCCTGCGACACCAAGGGTCCAAGCGACAGGTCAAGGGAAAACAAACAGCAACAGGGTTAGGTGAATTCTAGGGCACGATCCATCGAAGCCGAAAATTGGAACTTGCAAACGGGTCTTGATTCGGTCGTGGTGGGTTGTTCGGTGAGGCCATCCTAGTGGCCGGGCCGGTAGTTGGGGGTCCATGTCAGATCATCCTTATCGTGCGGTGACTCTTCCCGATGCAAGGGCAATAACTGGGCCACGGAAGACGATGCCCGAGGACTCGCCATGTACTTGGATACATGCGAGGCAGAGTCTAGACGCTAAGAGTCAAGCTTGAGGATATTTTTGCTGGCGCTGTGTGTCATCAATTTTACGCCTTGTTGTCCACCACTGACGACAAACACCGCAGTTTTTGGGACCCGTCTCAAAGCACACCCCGATTGCTCTACTTGACAAAATTTCCTTCTTCTTTTTTTAACATGTATTTTCGGGGCACGGGAAAATACCAACTTGTTACTTTTCGCTATCTTTATTTTTAATTTTCTTTTTTTTAAAAACGTGTTTTATGTCTAAATCGTGAGTAGTGATTCTATATCGGGGAGGTACAATAGTGTTACACCAACCCAGTCTCGGTGTCTCCTTCTCTCACCTTGACCTAGATCTTGCTTTTTTCAATTCCTTAATGGGGCAAGTACAGGCTAGGGGTTTCTGCCCAGCATCAATACTGCACCATAGCTCTCCCCATCTCTAATGTCCATCTCCTGACTCCCTCTTGATTTTGTAACCTTGCTTTCCCACGTACACTCCATAACGGCTATCTACAGGGTTATGGGCATTTATGCTGATACTGTTACATGTCTCACCGGTATCAATACCGGGTCATAACCGGCGAACCCCTTTTTCTGGCGGTTTCGTGTCAGGATATCATGGACTTGGCTCACCGAGATTATGCCCGATTAATCGCACCGGCCATCTTTCCAACCAGTACGCCACCTCTCCTCCCACTTGGAGCAATCAAATTCTGGTTTGCCCAGCTTTCGGTTCACATCATTGTGTGCTCCGCATAGCCATTTTCCAAACTCATCTCGGGTGTTGACCTTGGGCGCATCCCGCTTCAGGTAGCCTTGGAAGTCCTCGGCACATACCCAACACGGGTAAAGCTTAGAGAACAAACTCACGAAGCTAAGAAGGTCTGATTTCTGATTTGGTGATGGCTTTTCCGGATACGTCGCAGCGATGGAGTGCAACAATGTCCAGGTGCTCCGGCCTAACTGTTCGACGTCTGGAGGACAGTCGGCGGGCGGGCCTTTAGTGACGGATTTTGCTCGGGCCTCGTTTCCCTTGATAGAATCCTTGGTTTGGGCGGCCCACGCGGCGAAAGACGTACAGTTACGGCATCTGTTGCGGACAGGGTCAACGATGCGATCCACCATAAGGCGATTCCGCCGAAGCGACAGCCTCATATAATGGGGCGTTGACTCACGGCTTTCCATCAGGACCTAGAACCACTCCCCTGGGAATCTTCTTGGGCGGCTCTGCTGAGCCTCCTGAAGCAGGGGTGGCAACCACACCACCTGCAGGTTGTTGTTGATCTTTGGATTCGTCGGACATTGTGCCACCACGTGTTGGGGCAATATTGATCTGACGTGTCGAACACAAAGCTGAGACCCGATAATCGGAGGGGAAATAAAAGGGGTGATTGAAAGAAAAAAGACTGATATTAATGAGCCGCAATAGACGCCGGCGCTGCGGTCACACCACGGGCAATTTGTCAGCTTTGAGATGCGAGATGTTGTAATGAAAGAGCGACGAGCTGTCGTTATCGATAACCAAAACCTTTTAGTCCCGTTTGGAAGCAGCTCAACGTTCCATGCAGCCCCTCGTTTATCGATAAGGTGTTTTTCGGTTGCGTCTGGTGACCTCATATCCACCCAAGCAAAAAGCCCTCCCGCCAAAAGGCTACCGTTTATCACGTCGCAAAATTGACAGCCCTGCGGCTGAAAGTTTTGACTGCTATTTTCGGATCTTATTTCTTGAAAATTCTCAATCTTTCACTAGAGCACGTCTTGAACGACGGCGCCGCCGTTGACCACCCTGTCAACGTAATTAACAGGTGCCCCTCCACCTGAGAAGCCCCGCGATCATGACCTCCTCATCTATTCCTGTCCTCTTGCTGAAGACTAAGTCGACCCCCGGGGACTCATATCAGGACCTATTTTCTGAGTCAAAGCACAACGGAGTCTCGTTTGCACCGGTATTTGTCCCTGTGCTTCAGCACAACTTCGTGGACACTGGCATGACACAGGTGGGCAAGTTACTCCGTGATCATCGAATCGGAAACGGCGAGCACCACGAGTATGGCGGTTTGATTTTTACGTCACAGCGTGCGGTGGAGGCATTTGTAAAGTTAGTGGATGATGGAAAAACAGGTAGGTTGCCGGTTGAAAGCAATTGGATCTTGCAGCCCTATCTACGAATGCTGAGAAGTGTTCATGAATACTGAATTGATTACCCTCACTACAGATGCCCACGGTGGTAATCACTCTGATGATGCAAACTGGCCTCACCTCCAAGATGTCCCGGTATACAGTGTCGGTCCGGCGACAACTCGCGCCCTGTCTGCCGTGCCCCAGACGCCGGCTCTCCAGGTATTTGGTAGCCATACAGGCAACGGCGCCGCTCTTGGCCCCTACATTCTTTCACACTATGCATCCTGGTATCCGGATCGCTCGGCGAAGCCCCCTATACTTTTCCTCGTCGGAGAGACACGCCGCGACATCATCCCCAAGACGCTCACCAACCCCGCACTCCCGGACTCCGAGCGTATCCCCGTCACTGAGACAGTGGTCTACGGTACCGGCGAGATGCAATCGTTTCCTGCCGACCTTGCTCGGGTATTTGATGAAACGAGCAGCGCCGAAGCTCGTTGGGTTGTCGTCTTCTCTCCCCAGGGAAGCGACAGCCTGCTTCGAGGCATGGGAATTCTTGACCCTGACACGGGTAAGGTGCGACCTGGAGGTCGTGATGGTCGGACATTTGTGGCAACGATTGGGCCGACAACAAGAGACCATCTCAAGACATTCGGGTTTGAGCCTGAAGTCTGTGCCGCGTCACCTACACCCGCAGGCGTGCTGGACGGGATTTCGGAATACATGACCAAGAATAAGATTCAAAGTTGAGCATGTTCGGCTCATCCTCAAGCATTTTCCATGTATTATCATTGCACTTGTAACTCTGACGTAATAGTGTAAAGACGCTTGTATATTCAAGCATTGATCTGTTGACATGATCAAAAAGAGTCGGGAGTGTCAAACTCCGGGTATCATTATGAAACGACGCATTCCCCCGTCATAATTTTCGGCGTACGGGTTGAGTTCGTTTTGCCTTGTTCGTTTCCCATTCAGACCATTTCCAACCTTCTTTTCCCACAACTATGTCCAAAAATGAAAAGAGGAAAGGAAAATGAGAACAAATCCAACATCCTGTCATAGCCATGAACTGCACTCTATATCACTTGCTGAAGGATTTTTCCAACCTGGGGTAGCCTCCCCGTATTGAGAGGGAGGGTTCTTTTTTCGCCTCTATGTCGACAGTACTTACCTTTTGACTCAAGAAAGCAGTGGATAATCAGAAACGTTAACGTCGTCTCAGAGGTGCATCCTTTTTTTTTTTTTGCTTCTTCCTCTAGCTTAATGCATTAGTTCTTCACACGCCCATGACCCACAACTCGACGCCAATGACGCCAAATTTAGTGCCCTCATCGCTGAGTGGCTCGTTGCCAAACGTTTCACAGCGCGAGCTGTGGCCGAGGTCAAGGGAGTCGTCCAACCACAGGCCGTAGTGACCGCCGCCTGAGCCAACGCTCAAGAAGCCGGTCTCGCAGTTGATGCAGAAGTCATTAAGGCCGCTGTAGGGGAACGCCTTGAAGCGGATGGCCTCGCTGGGAGTCGGCGAGGCGGCGCGCGAGCTCGAAGTGGACGAGGCGGGCTTGGGTGGAGGGGCGAGCGTCGTGGTGCGTGTGAGATTGGTGGTGTCGGCCGAAGGCGGCAGGGGTAGAGGCATGTGAGTCGAGGCGCGCCAGAGGAAGCATTCGCCATTGCCAAAGTATGTGTGAGCTGGATGGGGGTACTCGGATAGGTAGGCGCCAAAGATCTGCGTGTTGGAAGTGGGTTGTCAGCAATATGTCAGGTAAAAGAAAGAGAAATACATCAGTTCATGTGTCATGAAACACTCACCCCGCCTTCGCCATCCTTGACGACAAGGACGAAGCCAGCGCGCTGGCCCTCGTACTGGCGACATCGCTGGTAGAGTGTGGCTAGACTGGAGCCGTCCTGGTCGAGGCTGTAAACGAGATGCCAGTCGTCTACGATGCGCAAGCGCTCGGGGACCATGGTGCGGATTTCCTCGGCGATGGCAGGCGACAGCAGCTTGGCTGAGTCGGGCGTGGAATCGCGATAGCCGTGCAGAACGAGTGGATCGAGGGGCGGCGGTCGCAGGGGGCTGGCGGTGCGGCGGATAGGCGTGAAGACCCCGTTGATGCCGTCTTTGAGCGGGCCGTCGCCATTATCGTCAAAGGCGGTGTCGGTCTGGCTGGGGAAGTGCGAGTCCTCGGTTGAGAAGCGACGGATGAGCCCGGTCCACATGTTGGAAAAGTACGAGGCGGATGCGCGGTTGTAGGAGGCGGCGAGAGTAGGAGTGTGGATGCCGGAGGAAGAAGCTGAAGACGAGGACGAGGAGCGGGCTTCAGTGGAGTCGGTGATGTGGTCTGGCGAACTCATTGGGGACAGACGGTGACAGGAGAATAGGGCTGTTTGGAGTTGATGAAGGGTCTAGTCAAGACGAGAAGTACGTGGATAGCAAGAGCGCAACGGGGTCCGTGTCCGGGAGGGGGTCGATGATCATTGAGGTGGTCAACAGGGACCTCTGGTTTGCCTGCTGCGTTGGCGCCTAGGTCGCAAGGCTGAGCTGAGGTGGCCTGGTCTGACTTGAGGTCTGCTCGATGGGGGACGGTGCACCAAAGGCAGGCTGTTTGGCAGCGGAAACGAGGCTCGTCACGGTGGTGTCTTAGGATTTGAGACAGGGCATCTAGGGAAAAGGTAACAGCAAAGGTGAACGGAATAATATAGGTACGCGGGAGAAGGAGAGGAGGGATAGCGGGACTGGGTCTGGAGGTTGTGTGTTTATGTTATTCTGATACACGCCCATGTGGCATGGCATGGTACAGAACCGTCTGGTGTCTGCATCCTTCCTGCTTGTCCACACACACTCCGCCGAAAGTGGCGGGAGGGGTGGCATTCTATTGGGGCTACGTAATTTGCAGAACGACCTGACGTAGGTACCTTTTGCCCAACCCAACACCAGCGATTGGCCATGACCGCCAGCGAAATGCACCCAT
The DNA here is from genome assembly GCA_002179835.1 of Calonectria leucothoes. Lineage (NCBI taxonomy): Eukaryota > Fungi > Ascomycota > Sordariomycetes > Hypocreales > Nectriaceae > Calonectria > Calonectria leucothoes. The sequence goes on along the minus strand of NAJI01000163.1, from coordinate 466,157 downwards.
TAACCACCCAGGCAGAGCCCCAAAATGGCCATCCGCAGGCAGTTTCCCCCTCCCCTCCTCTCCTCTTCTTCCCTCCCCGCCGCCGCTTCGGATGGAACGGCCTTACCGCTCTTTTCCACCGCGACAGGCTGCTGCAGCGCCCAACGCCGGCCCTCTCCCCATCGCCCCGCCGATCTGTGGCCCGATTTCCAGACCTCACTAGATCTTGTCCGTTTAGCAAACCAGTTCGCCCTTTGATCCTCATGACCTTTGAACTAGTTAGTAATGGCCCGTCGCATTCACAAGTGTGGCAGGGGGAACCGCAGTGACGGGTGTCCAATGAGGAACTGGTCTGCACAATTGAAACAAACAAGAGCCAAGCCTAAAACACCGTCACCTTAGTGGTACTCGCTTGGTTTGCCCGATTTTCTCTTGTTGCCATCAATTAAGTTTAGTTTGCTGGATTCGCGATAAGCGGTCGTGCTGTGCTATCGTGCTGCCTGGCCCTGTGCGTGAGCTGCGAGCACCCTTTAGCCTCAAGCTTCACGTTCCGCCATGCTGGATCAGCTGGCCTTTGACATATTTGCCATTCACTTGGGACATCCCGCCCACACGGGGATCGCCGACTTTGTCTGCATGTGGCATAAAGAAACGCCATGACATGCGACTGATTTCCCAATGCAAACGCGAACGAACCATCTTTGGGGCTAGAAAAGGCAGGTAGAATGCTTTCTTTATTCATCATGACCGGGCACTTAGACCATCCAGTCTCTCCATCCAACCCACCATTCATCATCTTTCCAGGAATGCCAGTAAGCTAGTCGCACTCTCGGGTCCGTGATTTGGTATTTCCATCCTTCCGCGCAAACAACCAGTATCTCACAGTCACGCCTTTGTTCCTTGACCATCTTACACAAAAGATATACAAAGCACTAAGCAAAGCCTCGTGTGTCTGTCTGTGCGAGCGTGCCTGTGTTTGTGTCTATCTATCATTGTCTCCAAGCTCGTTGCTGCCATGCCATTCCTTGCGTCCAAAACACCTAAACCCAAAATCAGGGTCCATCTCGAACTTCGCCTCAGCCCGACACGGGACTATTCAGCTCATGCCCTCCACCCACAACCAGGCAGGCATTTCGCCTTTCTGTAGATTTGCCATGTCCACTGGGGATCCGGAGTTTACCTCATAATCTCCTGGTAGATCAGTTGCTTCAGCTGCTCCTTGCTGAGGTTGTCCTTGTGCTTGTCAAAGTCAAAGAACTCCTCGGGAATCGGGGGTGCTGTTGGCTCATCCTCGGGGTCGTGGTAAGGCTCCAGGTAAGGGTGCTTGAGCGCTTCTTCCACAGTGATACGCTTTACAGGGTTGAATGCGAGAAGCTTCTCGAGCAGGTCCAGGGCGACGTCCGACGTCTTGGGGAATAGGGTTCGGAATGGTACCTTCTTCTTGAAGGGTAGAGATCGAATATACTCTCGTGCTCGTCGCGACTTGATTCCGTAATAGTCTTCCATTGTGGGCGTTCCTAGCACGTCCAGGATGAGGGTCAACTGGTGGTGGTCTGAACGGGAAATCAAAAGTTAGCAAATGTCATCATTGGCCAGAGATTGGGCATATCCAAGATTTGGGTAACATACAGTCCTTGCCGGGGAACAAAGGCTTTCCGCTGAGCATCTCGGCCAAAATGCAGCCGACAGACCACACGTCAATGGCCTTGGTGTACTCCTTGAAGGTCAACATGATTTCGGGGGCACGGTACCATCGAGTGGCGACGTATTCCGTCATGAAGCCGGAGTTGTCCTCCTGAGAGGCTGCAGATCTGGCCAGACCGAAATCACAGACCTTCAGATCGCAGTTGGCATTGAGGAGCAGGTTGGAAGGCTTCAGATCACGGTGGAGAACGTTGGCAGAGTGCATGGCCTTGAGTGCACGCAGAGTCTGGTAGATGAAGTACTGGCAGTGGTCGTCTGAGAGATCCTGAGTGCGAATGACACGGTGCATATCCGTCTCCATCAGCTCCTGCAAAGTGGTCAGCATCGGAATTTGGGGGGACGCGGGGCACATGAGAGTTGAGCGCGTACCTGAATCAAGTAGACCTCGTTGAATGACTCGTAGTTTCGAGGCTTCTGAATGTCGAGAATAGAGATGATGTTCTCGTGGTTGAAGTAGCGCAGGAGCTTCATCTCTCGAAGGGTTCTTAGACAGAACATGGAGTGGTCGAAGGGGGTGATCTTCTTGATGGCGACCTTCTGGCCCGAAGGCTTGTGGATGGCGGAGCTGTGAAGGAGAAAACGTCAACTTTGCCCTGTGGATAGAAAATAGGCAAATCGCTTACCAGACAACACCGTAGGCACCCTCTCCGACGACATCTTGGATATCATATTGCTCGCTGACGTTGAAAGAGATCTTGCGGGACCCCGCAGGGTTGGGAGGGTTCGAACGGGACATGTTTTCGGCGAGACCCAAGGGAAGCTGTGTACAGAATTAAACAATCAAGTTGTGATCCGAAGCTGGTTGTATTGCCGGGGCGCAATGGCGATCGCCAGGTTGACAAGACGCGGGGAATCGAGGCGCAGAACGTAAGTGCGGGAGGTGAGGGGAAAGGGGGACCGTGAGGCGCTCGATTGCTCGGGCTACTGGTCAAGCAAGTCACAGGCTTGGTGATTAAAATGGAGCCTTTGGCAGCGGGAACCTCGCAACCACAGCCGGCGCAGGGAGGACTGTCGTTGGCAATGGACGGATTTAGGACTCGGAGAGGATGGGAGGAAGGAGAAGGAAGGCGACTGGAGGTGGAGAGGCAGTTGTAGAATTGTAGTGAGGTCGTGGACAAGCGAGGTGACCACAGTAATACTCAGCTCCGCTCGGGCCCAGTCGGGCTTGTTCTTGAAATAGACGGCGGCGCGGGGCACAAAGGGGAGGGGGGTTGAGTGGGCGAGCAGCGACCATGTACTAGGTAGGTAGCCTAGTGTCGCGATGGCCCAGGTTTCAGTCGGGTCGGCGTGGCGAACGGTGGATTTAGGTAGGGGTTGGCAACACGGGGTTGGTATCCTAACCAGGGAAATGTGAGCCAGACGAGGTTGAAAGAGTTGGTCTGTGAGGAAGAGGGCGCAAAGGTGCAGTGTCGAGCTTGCCAAGGGCAGGATGTATTGCGAGCAAGGACATGAAAGTGACCAGACCCAGCAAGACGAAACGAGAAGCGCGACAAAGGAGGATGCGCAAGGGAAGAGAGGGAGAGAGTCGAGACGGGACGGGATGGGGGAATCAGCTTGTAAATGAAGAGGAAGAGATACGGGAGTTACAGCCCAGTCATCTGATTTGTCTGTCTGTTGGTCTGATGGCTATGAGAGGCCATCAAATCACTGGGCCTAAGTGTGATGAAGACAGAGCTGGGCGGCTAAGGGCCGGCGACGACTTGTCGCGGGTGGCGGGGTGGACGGGATGGGGTCAGACTTGGTGCTTGCTAGTATACCAAGAGAGTTGGGTGTGGACAGGCGACAGGGTGGTGTGTGGGTTGAGTGGATGTGCGTGTGGATTGTGGATGTGTAAGGGCGCAGGGGGGAAGCTGGGGTGGCTTCAGACGAGGTAGAGGCGGCGAGAGGCTGGAAGTGCGAGCAACAAGATGGGATGCATAATGCGGGCCGCTCCTTTGGTTGGCAACTCTCCTCTGGTAGGCAGTGCTAGTGAGAGAATTGGAAGGGAGGATATCAGATAATGATGCACACAGAGTGTCGGGGGCCAGGGCCGGCGGGCAATTTCTCTGCTTGAATTTGTTTGTTTGTATCGTACTCGTCGTGCTCTGGCTCGCCAAGGAGGGGCCGTCACGGGGAAGAGGACAGAGATGGAAGCACCACTTACCTGATCGCGGAAGGACGGGGAAAATAGAACCAGATGAAACTGTCTCATGGAAATGATCGCAGCGGGAAAGAGAAAAGTGTGGTTGCGAATAATACCCTCGCGGCGCACACTGAATGCGACCAGTGAGACAATGGGTGAGGTGAGGGAGAAGAAAGAGTATCAATCACGGCGGGGGAGGGGTGGTGGTGGGCAAGGCGCAGCGCACCCAGGTACTGGGTAGCGGGGATAGCTTAGTACCTTGGGCAGGCACATAATGCAGCAAGTACTTGGAATCCCGGGGTGTGCAGTACCTGCTCATGGTGCTGGAGGTAGCTACTCCAGCCCTGTAATTGGACCTCTGCCGTCCTTGATGAGGCAACCCATTTTCTTGTCGCCCTCAGCAGGACGGCATGTTGCATGAAAAGCAGCTGTTTTAACAGTCCACCCCGTTGAGTGTCCCAGAGCGAATCGGCCGAGTCCCTGCGCCGAATGATCTACATCCATGCGGCGCAAATGCCTTTGATCCCATCTACAAGTGGACCTAGGCGCGGAAGCACCGCATCATTGCCTCATCTGACCAACCCAGCTTCGCATGCTGTGTTTTGCTTTTTCCCTAGTGACATTTGCAGACGAATGGCACACACCCTCCAGGCCCGTTTCAAGTATCCAGCCTGTTCCAGAAATGCCTCTAAAGCACACCGGCTTCGGTCAAGGAGACCTGGAAATATCCTTCTGGGATGCTCATCCAACTATTTGGTCCCGCCTGCGACAGTCTCACTTTCTGCTTCCCCACCCTGATCCCTTTTTACATCTCGTATATCCGCATCCGTCGTGCCGCCACTAGCTTCAGCCTTGTCGCACGCATGTCTGTATCCGTCCATCGACCCTCATTCCTCCCGCGGCGATTTAGACGCCGCAGCGAACCCGGCTTCCAAGCTGGAGAAGCGAACCAACGGAATCTAGAGGGAGATATTCTCGGCTCGTCTCTCTCGGCTGGGCCTCACTTGTCCAGCCTAGGTTTCACCATCTCTGACAGGAGCATGGCAGCCCTGTCTGTCGACTGTCCTGGAACGCAGAATAGGATACAACCGTAGCGTTTATGCAAACCGCGATTCTCCCACGGAGGGGGGATCGAACCAAGCCTGCCAGCACCCGATTTTTGTTTCCTCTCTCATCTCCTCCAACACAACACCCTCACCCAACATCCAACACCCAGATGGCACATGCTAGGCAACTCTCACCATCCATGAACAACGTACTAAAAAAAGCCTCCGGCGCCTAATCTCCTGCCTTATTGGCTCGACCCAAGGTTGGGCGCGTGTGTTTCACCCCCCACCACCTCAGTCTCGTTTCATCATTGGATCGCTGGCCCCTATTCCAGCCAGCAGGGGGTGAGCGACCAGGATCTACCAAGTCTCGTCACCAACACTGACACTTGAGGTAATCGAAGCTTGGTTGGTCCGGTGCCTGTATCAGAAATTTGGAGCCAGTGATGGATGCATACTTACCGTATTGTACCGTACCAGCCGTGCAATGCAACGTTTGAATGACTGTTGGTTTGATGGGATCTCTGCAAAAAGACCACGCGCCTCAGCATTCCTAAATAAAGTAAGTCTAAAATAATATCCAGATCAGTAAATTCGTTTGATGATTATATTTTGGGCTTCTTGGTATTGTTCTTGCTTTAGACATGATAATTGTTTTGGCTGGAATTTACGCTGTAGTGACCACGGTGGAGAAGTAGCCCCGTTACAATTACTCAAGGGTTGGACTGTACTACGCCGCAAGGCTTGGCTCTCCCTCTCAAAACTTATTTTCGTCATTTCCTTGCAAGACTTCATCAACCGAGGAGTCAGTCATCAGATCCAGGCGGGCGTGGACCAGGCCCTAAGGGGCCTCGACGTTCCATTGGCGCCCCCAGCCATTGCTCGACCAAAAGTCAAAGGCCACAATGCAGCTGATTTTGCCAGGTTTGACGCCACCTTCAACGAGATTGATGTCCATCTTTGGACTCCCTTTCCGTAACCTGGCCGGGCCTTGATTGCACTCAGCTGAAAATGTGTGCGACACCAACGGAGAAACGGCTTTGGCAAAGCTGTCGAGCATGAAGCATTCCCAATTGTTCAACCAGGTGCAAGCCTCATATCAAATCGTGTGCGCTGAAACATTGTTTCCATTCTCTCTAGTAGATATCATTCCACTTTCTCTCCCCTCGAGTCGCATGGCTCAAACTTCTGCCCAAGAACCCCGACTCCTGCTGCCATGAACAACTCCACCTCCGAATTACAGCCACCTCGTTCATTTCTTTTGAGCCCAAGTGGGCATGATAGCCTCCCCATCCAACTCGCACTACTGAACAACCTGCATGGAAGCATGCGGTCAGTCTTGAGGTCTACCTGCTAGCATGTGGGCTTCGGTGTGTTCAACATACCTTTTCTCGCATTGTGCCCAGCCATTGAGCAGCACTCACACCCTGGTCTGCCCGGTCCTCTATCAGCAGCGTTTGCGCCCAGAGCTTCAAGCTGGGCTCGCCATCTTCCCGCACAATATAGAGGTGAGGCACAGTGATGCTTCCTACGCCTAGTGATTGGTGATCGCGGCTCTTTTGAATAACAGCACGGACGCGCTCGTTGAAATCGCTCTCCAACTCTGGCACTCTGCCCTTGCCCACTGCGACCTGAGCCCTGTCCTCCACACCGAATACATCTTGAATAAGTTGCGGCACAGCATCGCGACCAATCCACAAGAACTGGGTTTGGCCGTCATCAATCAAGTACAGGCCGTATGGCACCAGCTTCTCAGAAGAAAGGTTCAGAGGAGGAGGCAGCACAATCTGACCGGTTTCTGCATCGGGTGCTCCGGCAGTGTCCGGCATGTCATGAAGCGAGTAGAGTCGAGGGCAGATGTATCGCATTAGAAGGGGTACAGGTAGGGTCGATAGGAGACAGAGGGCGGCCGAGCGGATATCTGAAGGGATCTGGGCTGACTTGCGGAGACCCACATTCTTGACCAGACCTAGGAACAGGAGGGGTAGACCGCGAAGATTGGCTGGGAACTGCAGGCCGCCGCCCATGCTTCCTCCGGCGAGCTCCTTCTTGAAGGTCTGGAGCAACTCAAGGACCTTGCTCTGGAGCGCATCCCGGGCGGCATCCAATCCGTTGGACAGTGCCCTCTCCACAGCCTTGTGGCTAAAGTATGTGGTAATAGCACACTGGTCTGCAGAGGCATACATGTCGGATAGGTTGGTCGTCGTGGGAAGGGCTAAAGTCATGACACGGATGCGGCGCTCACCATTGCAAGTGGTGTGCAGGACAGCGGCCTGGAGGCAGATAACGTTCTTGTTGAGGTTCTCGTCGATAGCCACCTCAACCACGTAGCACTGGTCACGAGGGAATGCAGGGAAGGCGCAGAGATCGGAACTTCGGTTGAAGAAGTTGCCGTAGAAGGTGTTCATACGCAGACCAGTTGTTGCGCGAACTCGAAGGACGGCCTCAAGACCGATTTCGGACGACAGATAGTCGCTGAACTCTGAGGCGAACTTGAGGGCATCTTCTGGTCGAGAAGCATGCCAGCCGGGGTAAAACCAAGTCTGACCACCAGTGTATCGGGGTAGGTTGCTAAGAGAAGCAACATCTTGGTATTGCGAAGAGAAGAGAAACATGTCGACGGAAACCTGACTCTTGGAGCACTCCACGGCAAAACTCTTGTAAAAGCTGTTGGCTGTCTGTAGGAGACCACCTTCCTTGGACGTTCCCAGGAGCTTCTTGTCCTCTCGCATCTCAAGCTTACCGACGCTCAGATTGGGCAACGAAGCAGTAAGAACAACAATCTTTCCACCAAGAGATGAAATGAGCTTGTGAGCAGCGCGGAGGGCGGATCCCATGCACGATCCGTTGCTCTGGTTGTTCTGGAACATGTCAGGCAGCTTCTGAAGGAACTTTTCCACGCTCTGGCGGCTCTCGGACAAGGGAACCAGGAGGTCGGTAGGGATGGGAAGGAAGGGCTCATCAAGGTCACTGACGACAAGCATATTGGTCTCGCCGTTCTCGTCTGCGTCCTTGGGAACGGAGAAGTAGTGGAGGCTGGAGTCGACAGCCATGAAACCAAGGCGAGTTCGTCGGTCAGCATTGGGTATCCTGTTAAGACTGTCCAGAATGGTTCTCGCGGCGGTGGCGAGCAGTCCAGTCGAGACGGCGGCATAGCTCACGTCAAAGCAGAAGAGGTAGATCAAGGGCTGAGGCGGGCGAACCATGTATTCCTGAGGCGCAACAAACTCAACGACTGAGTGGTTTAATTCAGGTCGCTGCCACCTGTCGACGCTTTGCTGGGCAGCAGCATCCCAATCAAAGGCTTGAGGAACATCATTGGTAAGGTTACACATGTTACATCTCCATCGGTGTCCCTGATCCAAAAATGTGACATATGGGTTGATGTAAGTTCTGCATCGCCGGCAACGGGAGATGACCTGATCCTGAACAATTGGCACGGGATCTTCGTCGTCGTGAAGCGAGCCATAGGGCTGAATGACGAGCGCAAGAGGCAACTTGGACTTCTTCAGGAGAGAGTTGGTCGTGGGAACCGCATTGAGTGTGGAGCGGAAGTATCGTGGGGGGCAGTTGGCGTTGGGAGATGGAGTCACGCTGGTCTGAGGGGGCACATGTCAGTCGTGGGATCGCAATCAAAGCATTGGGTTTTCAACCTACATTGGGAGGGAGGACAATGGGGGGAGGGGGAAGTTCCAGTTCGGAGACATTGAAAGGTTGGCTCAGCAAGTCTGTGGGGTAGAGTTGGTTGAGCATCGCTGGACGAGCCTGTGCGCCTTGCTGAGGCTGTTGGGCCTGGCCGGCCAAGTTCATGTTGCCCATGCCCTGGGTAATGCCACCAACATTAGGAGCGCCGGGCGCGACTTGGGGAGCGCCAGGAGCGGGATATCCCTGGTCAGGAGCTTGGAAGCCACCATAGGCAGGAGTCTGAGGAGTAGAAGGCTGCGCTGCACCACCATATCCTCCCTGGGGGAACTGTTGGAAACCCTGGCCGGCGGCTTGCTGAGGGTCGGGGGCGCCATAGCCTCCATATGCTGGAGCAGCAGGACCGGGAGGTGCACCGTACGCTTGGGATGCGGGCTGGCCGCCTACGGTGGCATTGGCACCACTGCCAACTTCAAAAGCCTGGGCAGCGTATCCTCGCTTCTTCTTCTTGTGCGCTGCGCCCTGTTGTTGGGCTTGGTCCTCGAATGATTGCTCGGGATTGGCATACTGATCGATGTTTTGGCCGGGATAACCGCCATAGTTATCGCCCGGCGGAGGAGGGGACGCCATGATGAAACGGTGAGCTAGGTTCGGCGCAGTCTAGGGATGTGGTTGAGGGGCAGAGAATCGTTCGGTGGGAAAGTGCTTTCGAATGCGGCGCTGCAGCGAGAGCAGGCAAATATAAATACGAAAGAAAAGACCGATGGGAAGGTATGGGGAGAGGCTAGGCACCGAGTCCGAGTCCCAGGTCGAGGACGGGTGGTTGTTGGACCGGGATGAGATGGATGCGGATGGTTGGCGGTCGGTGGTGGTGAGCTCAAAGGCTGGACCAGATATCTGGCTGGTGGGTTGCAGTCTGGCCTTTTCCCAGCCTGGCACCGCCACACCTTACATGCCACGGCCACATCCAGCGAGGGGTGCTTTGCTGTTCAATTCTACGGCCTACGCTACTGATAATGGCCACTTGTTGAAAATGACCATGAGTCACCACGTCAAGTGCTGAAGCTAGCATGCTCTGGAGAGGACAAGTAGACCAAGAGTAGTTGAAATGTGTGGTCGATGTCATAGCTTCACCTCCCGAATAGCGTAATAAATCCAGCCAAAGCAGCTTGAAGCTCTCAGAGCGGGGCGAAGCTGTAACCTGGGAATTTCCAGGAGCTGTGGCTGGTGCCCCCTCGATTGCGACGTTTGGGGCTGTTGGCGCAAATGTTAATTAAGCTGCTGTTGAGCTTTAGCTGCCTCCACTGCACATACGTAACTGCTCCGAACAAGTGGCATTCAGCCAATGTCACTAGCCACGACTCCACCAAGTATCGTCCGTGGCTTGTCCAGCGGACATGATACATCGGGAAGTTTGAGAGAAAGTCCAGAAACAAAGTGAAAAATCGCAAAGGCAATGCCGCAATAAAGCAAAAATACACGTGTCCTTAGTTCATACGACGGCAGAAATGTTTAAGTTTATAAGCCGGGGACGTCGCGATCAAATATGCGCCGCGCTTCCTATCTTTGCATCGGCTCTTCGGCGTCTGTGTCCTTGGCATGACAGGATGCCCGGCGACGGGAATACCATTGATCCCGGGAACACTTGTTCCCGAGCGGAATCAGATTCAGCCAAGCGGACAAGCCGACTCAGAAAACGGTTCTCGATCAGCGGTAGCCATTGACTTGGTACCTGTCGGATGCATCTAGGCCCTAAAATAAGCGAAGAAAAAACAATTTGAGGGGGGCTCCGAGACCGATTCTACAAAGGACAACTTAGCATAGGCGTCAACAGCGATGTAGCCGCAGGGCTGAGATGCACACTGACTCTCCTAGCACTGCCCTCAGATGTTAGCTGAACAACGGCGCTCCGCAAAGTCGACTTGCAGGGTGCACCTGATTATTGCATGCAGCCCCCGCCAACAACACCTTCGCCTGGGGTCCAGTCCTGGTGCTTACAGAGACGATATGGTACATGGGTAAGATGTACCCATCTAGACTCTCCTTGATGCAGCGGAAAATGAGACGAGGTCGCAGCGGAGCTAAAAGCGCTTCGACTGTCGACTGACCCATGGGGCCAGGTCAGCAAAGTGCAGCTCTAGTCGCTTAGTTTCCCGGCAGTCGTGACTTTGCGAAACCAAAGTCCCAGTTGACAGCAATGTGATTTTACGATCATGCTCGCGCTTTCGGTAGTGGGTGCTGGATAACGACAGTCGCTACTCCGTACCCATCTCGTGACGCCATCCCATGGCATGCACGTAAACGTAAACGCGGCCAGTGGCCACAGTGAAAGACATTGCGCAACCCACCCAATTCGCTTCTCTGCCAAGACTTCCTCGCGCCGCTCCGGCCCGGCATACATCATCGCTCCTCAGAGGGCTGCATTCTATTCTGTGTACCTCCAGGGGTGGGCCACCAGGACTGCCCTCTCCGGAGGCAGCCAGACACCCAGGGGGCGACGACACAGGGTGCCGCCAAGCGGTCTTGGCCGCTCCCATTGGTGAACCTCGGCAGTGGGCTTGGCCACTAAGTTACAGGTGGGTATCAGCCTGGAAACCCAATCGTGCTAAACAGGCATGTGCTGAGCCACTGAAATAGTTAGTGGAGGGGTCGTAGTGCCAGGTTCCCTGCTGATCGCGACATTCTGCCATATTGCCATTGCCTGCTTCGTAACTACGCACGGCACCTGGGCGGATGAATCCCTCGCTAGAGTGCTGGGCAACGGTAGAAACATGCCCTGGACGACCCTGCATTAGACGAAAAAAGAGGGTCTCTTGAGACCGCGGTACCATTCTGTATGTAATACTAAAGTACCACCAGTCCACCATACCACACCAAATAAAAAAAGCACCTAAGAAGGCTGCACGCCGCATCCATCCACCATCCATCCAGCTGCATGCCATGCCCCTTTCTTGCTTTGCCCTTCCTTTTACTGTCCCTTTCTCGCCTTGACTGACTCGACGGGCCGCCAATCCTTCTTCTTTTCTTGCTTTTAGATCTACAAACCTCTCACTCGAAAACTCGACTCTTCTCGATACCGCGTCCCTTTCTTCCTCTGCTCTCGCGCAGCCTCTCTCTCGGACCCTCCGACACTAGAAAATCACTCCACGCGACACTTGTAAACGATCGACGAACCCAATTTCAAACATCCGCCATGGCCAAATCCCCCTCCACCATCAGGTGCGCATTATACCTCCTCGCTGCGACGGGTTTGCGCACAAAACCAAACTGACAATGAATGTCACAGCCAGGTGCTACCTCTCATCATCGTCTCCATCATTATTGGAGTCGGTGCTTGGGTCGGCTACCAGATCTACATCAGCATCACCAAAATGCAAGCGACAGCCTCAGAGCGCTTCGGCAAGAAAAATGTATTCTTCACCAAGGATGGTATGCGCGTCGGCGTCAAACAGCGAAATACAGAAAGCTACGTCGACGCCACACAGAGTTGGGTTGTGAAAGCCTGGAATCTTGGCACCGCGGGCAATGAAGCAGACAAGCATAGGTTCGTCGCGACAAGCACACCAGATCCCCCCCTTCATTGCCCAGCCTCGAGATGCGCGCGCCCTGTTGCGCCCTTGACATCGACTTGCTGACTTGCATCCCCAGTAAAAGCAAATAATGCGAAAGCATCGAACACACATATCATCCAAAATACTGCGAAATGAAATGCATTTTGATACCAATACAGAAAGAGAGACACTACTCGACATGCTTTTCAGTCGGATGGACATCGCAGTCACTGTACGCACTGGGAAACGGGGCAGATTTGAATCAGGAAAACAATACCCAATGCTTAGTTCAAATGTGGACGTAGGCTGAGACCATGAGGCATGAGTCATCGCGAATCACTGGAATAATGTTTTTTGAGGGCTTGATTTTGGGTTTAGTGCGCTGGGAGTTGATCTTGATTTTATTGCAGTTATCAAGGTGGTGACGAGCCATATGGGTCGTCACTTTGAAAATCCCCATGACTTCTTTGTTTTTTGGACAGGGACGAAAGCGAGACCCCGTGACAAACATCATGACAGATCGAACAACCAACCAAAATGATGAGCTCGGAAATCATATTATAGCACCATGTCACAACTGTGTCAGGCTCTTGACCAAGGGACAGATTGCCCTGAAAGATAGTCTTGAAACTCTGTATATCTAATCGTGATTTACAAGCCGCATAGCCGGGGCCAAGATCCAAGATATTCTAGCAAGTTGCGTTCCTTCGACTTGCCGCATTTTTCTGTTCAATTCGTTCCCATCATACTTTGGTCCCGTGCCCCCAAAGAAAACCGTGAGCCCATAAGAGAGAAGTAAAGCAACAACAATAATAAAACGAGCAGCCATGTCCATCAAGGACAACAACGCCTCCGAGCACTGAAATCCGTCTGAAAACAGGAACTTCCCTCTAGCGGGAAGGAAAACAATATTAAGAGGTATCCATGACAGCATGATTCATATATGGTCTCAGATAGGAGAGAGCCAACAATGCCGAAAAGAAAAAGAAGAAGAAAATGTTAAGCGCAAAGATTTTACTAATGTTCGGCCCAACCATTAGCCAGTGAGCGAAGAGTTCATGCAGCGTTGTGCAAGGGACCCATAGCGGCAGTTCGAACCTGCAGCCAGGTGGCTACCGTGTTCTCGTCCAGTTGGTTGGACGTGCCCATGGCTTTGATGAGTAAGTCGGTCTGTTCCCGGTCCCTTTCAGCCTTCTGCATGGCTTCCCTTTGCTGGAGGGGATTCATAGCATAGCCCGTGGATGGTGGCGCGGACCTTGCTGAGAGAAGTTTTTCAAAGTTGTGGGCCATCGGATACGGGTTAGCCATTAGGCCATCCCTGCGGATAAGCATAGACGGAACGCGAAGGTTGAGCTGTCATTTACATTAGCCCACTGCTCAAATAAAACAACGGAAGGAAGCGGGGGAACATCCAAGGGGTTGCGGGCTTACCTGATTCAACATATTGGCATACCTAATGCCCAGCTCGTTGCCGATAAACTGGAGCCGACCCTTGACCCATGCTCTTTGAGCATCAGTTGTATAGTCTTGACCCTGGAGTGTGGTGAGTGGCCAGGTCAAGAAATACCCGGGAAGACCCTTCAGGGCATCTTCTTCGCCACAGCCAAAAGTGGAGAGGTTGTCTTTCTCCAAAAGCTCCTTTCGCTTGGAGAACCAGCCCAGCTGGTAGGGCACCGAAGCGATGATGTCGGTGATGAGGTCAACGCAAGTGCGTGCAGCCGTTGCATACTCAGGCGTCGTTCTATAATCCACTGGCGAACACACCCACGCGGCACAGCGCACAATCAGTGATGCGAGGATGATGCGTGAGCACCGCATCAGATTCCAAACACTGGCGACCCACAGGTCTTGGTATGCGTCCACACGACCAGGGAAAACTTCGGCCAAGGCGTAGTTGCCATTGGGAACGTTGTCTTCCCAAGCTACTGACTTGTACCGGAAGTATTCAGGCAACTCGCGGGCCCAGTTGACGTGCTGCTGGTCAACGGTTTGACAACGCCTGATCATGTCAAGAAGGAGTTCAATATTTTCCGGGCTTCGGGTCAAGGTTGTCATGAGGCGATTCACTTCAGACCTAAGTTCTGCGGTACGAACATTGAGTCGCTGACACTCGGAGCCGTAGTGGTTCTTGATGGCGTTGCCGAACCACCACTCAACTCCCATGATTGGGGCCTTGCCGGAAGTGAGGGTGTGGATAATCTGCGACGGTTAGTTGGATGGCATTCAAAATAATAATTGGTTGTGTGTGGATTTACCATTTGGGTTCGAACAGCGACAAATAAAGCCAAACCAGTCTTGGTTTCAATCTGGGCCTTTCCTCTGGCCTTGACCAGCTGAATGGCGCCTTCTGTGTGAGAACCCCAAGCCAACATGCCCAGTTGTTTAGCGGTAATATTCTCAAAGAGCCCCAGCAACAAGATGGCGGCGAGAGTAGAGTCCGCCGTTGCCAGCTTGGGATCCTTCAAGGCAGCGAATGTAGCAGAGAGCGCCTTGGTGTAATGACCCAGCGCTTGGCCCTCAAACTTATTTCCTGAGCCAACGCGGTTTCCGAGGGATGCAATGGCGCAAGCGTCAAATGCATCTTTGAAATGGGGCGCCGGGTTCTCCGTCTTCAACAGGGGAAGGACGAACTCCAGGTAACCACGAGTGCTATCGTAGCGAGGAAGCAGGACAAAGTTAGAAATGAAATGGCAGCTGGCTTGTTGGTCGACAGGGAGCTTCAGGGTGGCCAAGATAGATTGATCCTGGATTCGCTTGGTTGCAAGGGCTTTGTTGGCAGCATTCTTTCCCTGCTTCTGGGCCATCGCCTTTCTGTTGGCTTTTTGTGCTCGTCTTTCGGTGGCCTGGGTCTCATTGCGAAAAACTAGGTCAAATTCGTCCTTGTAGCCCGGGCACTGTCTCCGGGATTTGGCGCACTGGTTGCACGTAGGTTTGGTCTCATCGCACTGTGGACAGGTAAGTGTTTGCCCAAAATAAATAAAAAAAACAGCATCCCGGTCAAAGGGCAGGAATAGAGGTAATATAAAACGCACGTACCTTAATTCTTCGGGCTCTGCACATCTGGCAGCCCCTTGAGGGCTTACCACAGTAAACCATGGTGGATGAAGGTAAAGATTTCGAGATTGAAAAAAGGAGAGAAGTTTTCCTCTGGTGGGGAAGTAGACGGGAGGATTGGATAACAGAGGGAGGGTGATGTGTTCAACGGCCTCTTGGGAGGACAGCAGACCGAACGGCTGGGTGCACAACGACGCGAGGTTGCATACGGGGGGCAAGAGAGAGTCCCACGAAGAACGACGGCCAGCCGCGAATTGAATCAAGGACAAGAGATACGGGTGAATTGGCGGATTGGGTTGGTTGATTGATTGAGAGTAGCGCTGTCACTGAGTCGTGAACGAGCCAGATAGCGATGTGAGCTTGTGTAGACGGTGTTGGCTAGCTGGCCACGGGTGGTCGTGTGGGTGAGAGAGTAAAAACAGCCGGAAGAGCGGGTGTTGGATGTTGAGTGAGGTGTTGGTGTGACAAGGTGTGGATGAACCGAGGCCTTGAGGGGAGTAATTGTATTGTATCAAATACTCCAAATGATGGCCGGGATAATTGAGCAGGAGGCAGGCACCAAGTGAGCAAGTGGCGGCCGTGGTGAAGATGATGAGGAACGCAAGTTAAAAATGGCAAAAAAGGCGGCGTAGAGTTGCAAGATGAGTCTCGATGTTTGCTTCGGCTTGCCTTACACTGGACAGGCGACGGGTGGTGGTGGAACCAGGACGGGGAGGACAAGGGACAAGGGGGGGTTTGACTGAGGCGAGCAGGGACCGACGAGGGCGGTGGTGGTTGGATTGGGTTCCCGGACTTGCTCGTAAAGAATTCCGTACCGGGGTTGCAAATTGCTTTTTTGCGGCGGGTGCTTTTCTTTTGTAGGAAGCAGAGAGATGGGTGAGGATTGCTTCTTGCCCCCGCCACCGTCGACCGTTGGAGTTTCGGGATGAGATCTGGAGGAACTGGAGTCGCAGAAGAACGGGGGGGGAGGAACCAGAAAAAGGAAGCACGGCAAGCAGGACACGGGAGAGGGCAAGCCCGTCGCGATGCTGCAAAGGCAAGCCACAGCTGTTAGAGGCGCCCGTGTGCCGTGCTAGCAGAGCTTACATGCCAGGGCCTGGGAGGAGTGCACTGGGGGCTTGGGTGCACGTTTCGCGGGCTAGAGAGGAGGGGGAGGGGGCACTGAGCAGAACGAGATGGACGTTTTGGGTGCATGCTGGCTGTGGCGCGGAGGGGAAGGTTTCGACACAGTGGCTCAGTCTGCCCTGTGAACTGTGCCACCTTGGAGGGGCAGCAGCCAGACACTATCGCGCTGGAGTCCCGCCCGCAACCCCACTCGACCTGCCTCGAGCTCCATCTTCGAGCATCAACTGTCCTGCTCCTTGGTGCCCTAGTCCCTGTCAACTCCGCCGTGACTTTCCCCTAGCACACCTACGGATAGTGCAATGCAGACACACAGTCCGGCTATACAGGTCGATTCGCTCCAGATGCCGCTAGGAACTTGCAGCTGTCTGGAGCCATTAGCCAGGCCACTACGCAGCGCCGTCGGGGCCGTCATCGAGCTCCGGCTGCCACTCGACACACGACACCTTCACGCAGGCGAGAGCGGACCAAATATTGCTGAACCAGAGCCGTCCATCATCGAAGGGGTGGCCTCACTCGACCCTAAAACAACCGTGAGCGGGGCCCACGACCGATTGAGATGTGATGGGAGTCCCGAATGAAACGCTGCAAACTGCGCGCGTCGTGCAACGGTCGGTACATGTACAGCCAAGGCATGAAAATGTTATCTATCATTATGTTTCTTGCCTGGCTCGGCATTAGCTCCACAAGGTTTGCGTGGAAGACATGAGGGCCTGCTCGCCGTCAGTCGGGTCCGTACTTTCTCTCTCCAGTTGCCTGGTCTGATCTCATCAAAGGACCCCCAAGCACGTGAAGTGACAGACGGCCAACGCCATGTGGCTCTTTGCAGATGAATTGAGACAGCGGCCTGCTTGCTCCGTGCGTACAATGATCGGCCCAAGCGAACATCAGGCTAGGTCGGATCGAGGTGTGCGTTGCGAGTGAAAAAAAGCTCTGTCAACTTCATAGCCAAGAAGCTGTGGCCAGCAACTGGGCCCTGATGATGCGTATTGCCACAGTGCGAATCTCGTCAACAAGTCCCGGATGGTCTCCCGGGCGGCTACAAGTTATCCACTCTTTAGCTCAGCGAGCGACAAAGTACCTGGAGATAGATTAATCAACTCCTCCTCGTAGGGCTATTGAGCTGGACCTATCGCGTCTAATACTCAGGACGTCAAGACACCCATTTCTCCAGCGACCCGTCAGCCCGTCGTCGCAGCTAAAGCCGCCTGAAAAAAACTTAGTAGAGACGGCAGACTCGAGATGAATGCGACGGACCCGGGCGGGGCTCTCTGTCTTGGGCAAGTCAACGCCTCAGCCGTTGAAGGTTTCAGATGTCTTGGTCAACTCGATCCTTTCTAATCCCTGGCGTTCCTACTAATTATGGATTACACGCTGATGACCTAGCAGTAGAAAAAAAGAAAACTGGCTGACATCACCACCGTAAATGGTTCCCAGAGGAGCTGGGTAACCCCCCCCCCCCCCGGCGCAACACATGTGCAATGCCATGCCATGCCATGCAAGACCACACAACTGCATAACCCAGTTCGCAGGCTCGGCCACTCGGATATCCGCACATCCGCCTGAACTGCTGACTGCTAGACACCACACATGATGCCAATTGCGCCTCGCGCATTCTGGGGCCATCAGCTGGCGCGTGCGCCAACTCCCGGTGCCAGTCTTGCAGGGCCTGGTGTCTCAGCCCAAGACATGCGTCTTATTGTCGCCCCCCTTCCTCCAGATGCTGCTGCTAACTTGATTGTGGACGAGAATGCACCAGCGCCACTCCTCCCATAAGCCGGAAAGAAAAAAAAGCCATCCTAGTTCCCCTCACTTTCTCCTTCTTTCCAAGGCCGCCTACCATCCATGTATCGCACGTCCCCGCCCCTGTCGTAACTCATCGCGCCCCACGGCCCGCTAGCCAATCCACTCGGGTGGACGCCATCTTGCCTGGTCCCAGAAACGTGTTCCAGAATAATGAAGACTGGACAAGTTGACCGCGAAAAAGGAAATGGCCAAGGGGACTTTCAAGCTCAGCCCAAGTGGGCAACCACAAAAAGTCAAGAGGGAGTACCCGCCTTCATCGGGGCCGCTACTTGGCCCGGCCTCGTCCTCAACACTCTACTCACCCAAGCACGAGCCAAGGGGAGCAATACCGAGAGGTGGCCAGGCCAGGTGGAATCCCGGGGGGGAATCATCTGGGTGATCTTCCTTTTCTCCTCAATCCCTAGCAGGCCATTCCCTGGTTCGGTGAGCTAATCAACTGACCTGACCTCGAGGCGGAACCTTTTCAAAGATTAGCAACAGACAAGAGGCGTCCATGCGTTGCGACTCCTACTGACAGCCAAGAAAAAGACACAATGGCAAACACAGGCAGCGAAACAAATTTTGACAAAAGGAGGGAGAGAGAGGGAGAGAGAAAAACAAAGTGTGCTCATCAGCAAAGCAGACAAGATCATCTTGTGGATAGATGCCTGTAGAGTACATGCCAAGCAAACAGTCCCTATGCACGCTCTAATCATCCCAATTATCGATCCCGTTTCCCTGTTTCCTGTTCCTCCACGGTGCCTCTCACCTCAAAAAGCTCCCACGCGTCCAAATCATGGCCTTATCCCAAGCAGGGGAAGCCAAAAACTCTCCGCTGTAGCGTCGATTCCATGCGCTCGGTGAGCCCCCGATTGGAGACTAGGATCCACCCCTTGGACGACTATATGCACACTTGCATGGCCCTAATGGCCCCCTTTCAACAGTCAAGATCCCGCAGTTGGCTCAACCACTCGCATCCTCGCCATGCCCATTAGCAGGTCCTCTCCGTTACCCATTAACCTTCAAACAGATTAGATACACCTTCCAGTGCATCCGGCGTAGCTCTCCTGACCCCCGCCATGCCGCCGGACCTGGTTGCGCCTGGTCCGGAAGGCGCAGGCTCGTTCATGAACTCCTGTGCCATCTTGCTGCGTCCACTTCTCTTGGACCGCCCTGGACCGCCAAACCCACTGCTCTTGGGTAGTTTGCCCATCTCGGACACGCTTACGCCCTTGAGGTCCTTGAGCAGGTCCAGGACCAGGGCACGTTGTTGCCGGGTGTGCGATCCGGGTTTGCTCATGTAGGCAGTGAGTCTATCCAGGTCTGCAGGGTTGATGTTTGGCAGTGAGAGCAGCACCTCCCGTGGCGTCCCGGTGATAGGTCCGTAGTAAACTACAATAGCCGCGATCAGGGCCGCTAGTTCCTTTTGCAGCTCAACAAAGTAGGGCTCATGGAACGACGTGATGCATGCCTGGAGTACCTCCAAGGAGATGAACTCTCTGATGGCGGACGATATTACCGAAGGAACAGGGAAGTGGTCAACTGGGGCGGTTCGTTCCTGTCCGTCTTGGGACGCACCCTTTGCAGTTTGGCCCTCCGTAAGATGAAACTCTGGGATGAGCGAGATGAAGAGGCGCAGAATCATACTACAGCATCGTGTATCTCGCATGCGGATCCCGTGCATGCAAAAGACAAGTAGAGGCTCCACTACCTCTCGGTGAATTAGACAGAATCGTCGCAAGGTGGGATACGATTCGGTAGGGGCGTCCTCGGGGGCTCCCTGAAAAGCTCGTGCTTTGAGCGTGGGCGGATCTGAGATTTGATTAGTTTCCCTTGTTTCTCATCGAGGTAAGCTGAGCGAAACTCACTTGGCTTGGTTGGATCAAGGAAGTCCGCCACCATGAGCACTGCAGTGTACGTCACTTGACGCAGAATACTCTCTGCCTTCATTTCCTCTTTCAGACCAGCCTCGCCAACTGCAGCTATGGTCTGTTGCTGCTCCATCTTGCCCCATTCGCCGTTCACCTTAGCGTCCATCTGCTGGAAGCACGACGACAGGAGCTGTGGGAGGAAATGTTCCCGGTAGTCCACAGGGCAATCATCGACCAAGTACCTGACTAGGTTAAGCAGGTTGCTCTGCTGGTGCGTCGATAGCCAAATGGAATCTGCAAAGAGCGCCTTGGACAAGGGTGCCGAGAGTCCCTGGAAACCATAGAATTGCATGTCTAGCCTGCTCATGCAGTAGATGATGGCGTAGGCAGTCTCCCGCACGAATCGGATAGATCCCCGTATGGACGAGGCGAGACCCTCGATGGTGTTCTTCTTATCCATGACCCGGGCGTAGAAATCATCTTTGCTGCCCTCTGAAATACCAGCCTGCCAAAAACGGTCGCTGAGGACACGGTTGACAACAACACGCATTTCAGATGGCAGACCAACCCAGTTATCTGGATTGTGCGATGCATGCGCAAAGCTGTGCGGAAATTAGAAATGCTCAACAAGGTTCTTGGGTACACGTAACAAACCTTAGAAACTCGAGAAGATCAGCAAGGATGTTCTCAAATCCATCTTGCCACAGCGAGTACGACGCCTTGAAGGCGTCTGATGATTTGTCAAGCCTCTCCACAGAAAATGCCAAAAACGACTTGGTCGAGCGGAGGGGGAGCAGCTGCCTATCAGTTAGCAACCACTGGTTCTAGTAAAGCCATTGTTTCATCATACTTTAAGTCGCTCCTCTAATTCAGCCTGAAGAGCAAGGCCCTCGGCGTCAAGCTCCCGGGAGCCCCAGTCCTGAATCTCGTGTGCCCGCCGATTTGCCAGGTACGTCTGCGCTTTGTCCAGGCCAAGTAGCTCACAAAAGTTGCCGTACGACTTGAGGGCGGTGCGAACATTGTCGGTTTGCCACTGAGCCTTCACGGGCTCAATGAACTCTTGAAGTTTTTGAATTTTAGCCTGAGCATCAACGCTGGTTGCTCGATGACTGGAACCAGTTAGAAGCGGCACGGGCTCTCGAGTTTTGGAAACTTACATGATAATGAAGAGGAAACTCTTATACGCAATTGACCGTTTCTCGTCCAGTGTCCCCGAAGACATCATTTCGTTGACCCGGTTTTCGATCTGATCGTAAACCCCCTTCATGTGCAGTGTTAGCAAAGATGCCAAAGAATTTAGTGATAGTCATACCAAAAGATGGTCTGGCATTTCTGATGCGAGCCGCTGCAATTCAACCATGCTCTCCCCTTGCAGGTCTTTGATGGCATCATTAAAAGCGCGGTATTCCGGTTGCAGCGCAGGCCATGTCACCAATATATGCTCGAGAACCTTCAGCATAAAACTTGCGTTCTTGTTCAGAGCCGTTGTCGAAAAATAAACGAGGAGCTGCAGCGTGCGCTTTCTTATCATGGGATCCTGCGAGTCTGTGTGAGTACAGTGGCATCAATTGCCGTCGTGGCAGGTTTTCTCGTACCTCAAAGCTCATTTCCAGCAGTTTGTTGCACCAATTCTCCAAATTTGACTCGAGGCCTACTCTTTGTTGTTCCTGCAAATCCTCTTAGTTCAGTCCATGATTTTTTTTTTAGGGTGTGGCTCACGTATTCCGCAGAATGGCTTCTCCTCCATTTCATAAAACCCTTCAGAGTCGCTTCAATTACGGTGAACTGTGAATCAACCCGCAGAACGGCCATCGAATGCTTTGAGTAGTTTTGCTCTGTGCGATTCATGTCAGTACTCGCTTTCAGTTTGGCAAGGGGGATCATACTGTTCAATGGCGGCTGTCCATCATAAAGGTGTTGAAGGATGTCCTCTGTGCGACCAAGAATATGCGAGACGGCGTCGACCAGCTTCAACTGCACAATAGCTTCGATGATTTGAGAGCTGTAACGGCGGTAGTTGCCAAGAAAAGCATGTCTTTCCGGAACTGTGTCTGTGTCGTCCATGAGAAATAAGAACGTAGGATCTTGGGTGTCCTCAGGTAGATTCTCATATCGCACCAGTCGCGAACTGCAAATCTCCAAAAGGGGTCCAATCATGGGCGAAACAAGGTCGGTGGGCCCAATGGCCCTATTACTGAGAAGTTTCGTCCAGGTAACAAGGACGGGAATAGAAACCATTAAGCTCTGGTGCTGTACCACTTGGACCAGGAGGTTGAGAAAGTCGCCCTTGGGCACATCCGAGGGCAGTTTGGTGAATTTGCGATCAAAGTAATCTCCAAGGCAAGACAACATCTATAACATGTTAACGTCGGTTTGGGCCCGAGGGGGCATGCGCAAGTACCTCTGACAGCTTCTTGAGGGTCTGGTACTTGTCCTCGTCAATGTCTTCGGGGTCGACAGCAGACCAGTCAAGAAGGCCTTTGCAGAGCTCTACAGATGCGCGATTGTACATGGGGACAACCAACTCTCTGAACTCATCGTCGGTGAAATTTGTTCGGCAGTACAGGGCATGTAGCGCTTCCAGGGATGACTGTTGGAGCACATTAGCTTATACTGCTTACCAACTAAACGGCCGGTCACGCTACCTTCTGGATTGCAACATCGGGGGATGAGAGACCTGCACACATGATCTGGACACAACGAGCAGCGGATACCGCCTTGGGAATCGCCCATGGCATGAGAGACAAAAGAACTGAAAGTCCCTTGTGGATACACGATTGGACCTCCTCATTATCCTTGGGCGCCTGGTTGATACAGTAGTCGAGAAACTCGGATAGGCGGCTGAGCCAGCCTTCATGACCATGGCGCACATCCGGACCGGGTTGTCGGTTTGGGAATGCCTCAATAAGAACCGAGGTGGGCGTGAAAATCTCGACGCAGGCCTTACTAAGGACCCCTTCTCGCATCGCAACTACAGAGTCGTCGCCCGTAAAGACTTCGTCCGATAGGTTCTCTAACACAAACATGACCAGCTCCTTGTAGACAGACGAGTCGGGGATCTGCCACAATTGGCATAGCATGGCGTCCATGTCCATCCACTCGGCGCCCCAGCTCCGCTTGGCGACCTCAACCCAGAGCTGGGCAGTCTTATTCCTCAGGTACGAAGGGTCATCCCTCGAAACGTTTTGCCCCAGCTCCAGAACCCAGCGTCGCACAGCATCGGCTTGCTCTTGCGAATATGTTGACCATCGGTATCGAATCGCATGCTCGAGGAGGGAAAGGGCGTAGTGGCGCACGACGGGAGATTGAGATTTGTCGGATGCGAGGCTGTGGCCTTGCAGCGGGGCCTCTGGGATATCTTTGACTTCTTCGAGAAAAGACTGAGCTTGGCGGCGCGCGTCGTTGGTCGAAAAGGGACTGTGTACGACCTCGAGTGCTTGGTGTATCTTGGCCAGGACGTCAGAGTCCCCGCCGGTTGTTGGCATGGAGCTGCCGTTGGCCGCCATGACGATAAGTTATCGGTTCGGGAGGCGGATCGAAAGGACAAGAAGGGCGGTAGCGAGGGCGCAAAGCGAGAGGATTCCGTTCAACGCAGGCCCTCGGGGGTGGTTTCACGCGGCGGTGAGGGCTCCCAAAACCATGGAGGGGTGAAATTGACGGACTGGTTTGCTCTGTGGAAGAAGCGCTTGCGACGGTGCAGGTCAGCCGCCGGGTGTTGTAGGTGGGAGAAAAAGGCGGGAAAGACTAGGCAGAGGCTAGGTTAAGAAGAGCAAAAAAAGAAAGAAAAAGAGAAGGTGGGAAAGCTGCAGAATTAGCTTAGGGGATAGGGACAGCAGCGACAGCAATCGAGGCTCGAGCAACGGCGTCGGGTCAAGTGCAGAAGAAGAATTGGGAGAAGAGAGAAGCTGACGAGATGCGTTCACGGCGCCGGGCTGGATGCAGAGCACAGTGTTTGGGCTGGGGCCTGCTGCTGGGCAAAAATTACCAGCCCGGTCAACGTCAATGCAGCCGCTTCCTTTGTCGCAGACTGGTGGCCCGCTATGGCAGCTGTGGCATCTGTGGCACAGGGGAACCAGCGTGCCGGGGGGGCGCGGATTGACAGGGGGTCTCAATGGCTGCTTCAGTGGGTTGGGGCAGCGAGGAGGGGTAGGAGGGGGCAGTTGCAAGGCTGAGGCCCAGCTATCATGAGACTTGTCAATTATCAATGGGTTGATCAGCGTCATGGCGCGAGTACGCACTGCAAAGCTGGACATCCCTCTGCACCCTCTTTATCCAACAATGGCTGAAGTGGCGCAGTAGCGGGTTATTTGCTAGGCGAAATCCCATAGACCGGGACATCCAGCTGAGCTAGAGCTCGGATCCATTGGTTCTAGAGCTTCTGCCCTACCAAAGACCAAGCAGAGCCATCAGGGATCGCCAATCCCCTTGCCCGGATGAGTCAACCCGCCGACGACATCCAACGTGGCGGACTACATCACTATCAACCATGGGCAAAAAATTTGCCTCGATTTAAGAAACGGCGCCCCGGTGCCCCCTTCGCCATATCTAAAGAAGCAACGTGATACTCGTGCCATTGGTCAGATGGGAGGAGTGGACAGACAAGCAAACAATCATTATGCAACCACGTTTTTCTCATCCCTTTTTTTTTTGCCACGGCCTTGGCCCCAACTATTCTCTCTTCTATTCTATTCCGTCTACGATGATTCATATTCCCAGACGCAGAGCAGCTTGTCGTAGAAGCTAGTGGACACGCAGCGTAGTCTGTCTCCTTCACCTCCCCGAACAAAGTCGCTACCGTAATTCATGCTCTTATGTTCCTCAAACTGCGCCAAAACATGGCAACTCCAAGTCTTCTCGTCTTGTACCTCCAAATCTATGAGCCTGGCCCCAGCATGCATGCATGATGCAAGTATCCGGATACGAATGGCGTTATTCTCGTGGAGAATATGAACAAGATCCAGTCGCCAAACACCACCACCGAGATTTTCCTCGTGTGCCAGCTCGACTCGTTTTAGCCCATAGGTTTCGTGCAAATCCTGAATTTGAAAGACTCGCAAGTGGTCATCGTAGCTACCTGTCACAACAACTCTTCCCCTGGCCTTGAGATCCAGGGGAAGCGGAAGGATGGCAGTAACACCAGCGGTGTGTTGTCCCTTGATAGTGACGGGTGAGAATGGAGCTTCAAAGAGCGGGATGCCATCGTTTGTAACTAAATCCAAGGACGTGTAGCGAAGCATTGAGTCATCCCCGCCGCAATAGGCCGTGACTTGGGGTTTTTCTTTCTCCTCCTGCGAGGCAGATGAGAAATTGATGCACCAAGCTTCCAGTGAGTTAGCTATGTCAAGATCTTGGTAGGTCTCCGTAATTTGGAAATCTGTGTCCAGGTATAATACTCTCGCCGCTCCGGTAGATGTTGTAACTCCAATTACATTTGGAATTACCGGGTGCCAGTTGCATTGAAGGAACAAGACATTTTCTTCAATGTCGTCACATCTACTAGTCCCAATGTGTTTGAGCGGGCGGGAGGCATCCTCGGTCGGGTCTAGCTTGAACACTGCAAGAGTGCCTGTACTCGACACGACAGCTAAAATATCATGCTTATCTGACACGGGATGAAAACGGATGTCTAGAATAGCTGAAGGCTGTGAGACTGTTTGGACCAAGGTTCTGTTGAGCAGAGAGCATGAAGCCTCATGATCAGTTCCATGGCTAGCAAGGCGGGAGGAGCATAGGGTAACTCACAATTTTGTGCCTTCAATCCTGAACACGACCAGACTACCGTTGCGGCTTTGTGGCGTCTTTGCAGCCGAGACAGTTTGTTCGTTCTCCTCGTCAGTTTCAGACTGCCCCGCTGCTTCATCTCGTTGGAGATTGTACGTTCCCACGACAAACAGTTCAGGGTAGGCGGGGCAGAATTGGATGCAGCTTGGAGGGAGATCCAAGATCAACGAGGTCTTGGACGACACAACATTGGGGGAGGCCATGGCTGTATGGTATCTGATACGGGATGCACACGCCAGCCTATAAATCGGGTTCCAGAGACTGCAGGTTTTTTTTTTTTGCCCTTGGTTGAGTGGCCCGAAAATAAGTTGGCAGCGCGTTGATTGACACATCGTTCTGTTTGAGTAGTGCGGCGGGGCAAACGGAGTAGCTTTCCGCCAGCCGGGGTCGGCACTTGAGAACTAAAAAGGCGACAAAACCGGGATCACGTACGGCAAACGGCAGATGCAGTAAAAGGCGACCGGTTGGCCGCAGTAGAAAATACCATTGGACGGGAAGCACAAAGTATTTGTCGCTAGGCTGCGACGTGATTGCCTTTCCCCCCTCATTTCAGGTTGCTATGAAGGCCGCCCGTCGGACGACCCGGCTGCCTCATATACGTCACCTGCGACAGAAGGCGCAGAACTTGCTTCTTCTGCAACCTAGTGCCGGCCTTCGTGTCATCCTCCCAGAGCCCAAGAAACTTGAACGCGGTTACCACAACTCCAGGATTCCACCCGATTCCTCTTCATCGTGCTCCCTATCGCGCGGAGTATTCATCGCAGAAAAACGCCCATCATTTCCTAGACAATCGCGGCGTTGGCTAACGTCTCGCACTCTTCCTATCTCCCCATCTCCCGAACCCAACCCCTCGTCTGGCTCAAGCATCAAAGAGGTGCCTAGTGGTAGATCTTCTGTTCCACCTAGACCATCGGGTATCAGGATGGAATTCTCCGATGATTCAGATTTCTACGGTACCACCCAATAGTTGTCGTCTCTCTCCATCATAATAACTGACATCGGCACAGGGGATGAAGAGACGGTCCTTGCCCTCCAGCGTCGTGTAGACGACTTTGATGTTGAAGAGTGGTCTCAAGAGCACCAAGAAGTGCCGGGATGGGCAGTCGCTAGTCAGAACCCTGCCGTTGAAGCTTCACATCTTCATAATCCCTACATTGGAATCCATTATGCTTGGCAACTCACCGAGACGGTAGATGCGTTTCTGAAACGCCTCCCCCCCAGAACAACAGAACAAACTGAGTCGGTCCCTTGGATATACATATGCAACCCGTACATTTCCAGAGTAGAAAAGGGGCGGGCGGAAAGCCAACAAAGCAAGGGCAACGAAGACGAAGGCCCCGAGGAGGAGGGCACTCGCACCTCCATTGTCCTCGAGGGTGGAATGGAAAGACTAGAGCTTGTCAAAAAATTTAGTGAAGGCTTGAAGCAGCTAAACAAGGGACCAGCAGCGCAAGAGCGAGAACTTAACCGTGAGATCAAGACAGCTACAATGGACATTTTGAACCTGGCGCATATGGGGAAGCTTCGAACAGGCAAGGTAAAGTGAAATACCAGCAATTTCTTTGACCAAAAACTGATGGTAGTAGTGGATGCTTTTTTGTGCCCCTGAAGATGTGAATGAGATATGGGAATTGGTGGCGAAGGCCACATCCAACAACGAGTTGGGCATTGCCGCCAAGGTTGCCCCGAAGCCCGTTGACGCAGACCCGCGGAAGGATCGGCTGTTATGCGTCTATACGAGCGACTTTACGGATAAAGAAAATGTTGGCCGTGTGCTCCAGAAACTTCGAGAACTCAAGCTGGTGGAGGCCCGAGGGCGACCTATCTATTACAAACCAGGTAAGTGAGTTGCGATACGAAGCTTAATATCTGACTGATGGTAATAGATGTGTATACGCACCTCGGAATTGCATCGGGAAATACTTGGGGACTGAGGGCATCTATCTATAGCTCTAAAGATTTTTAAAGGGGTTGACTCATCCGAGTGAGCGAATATTTGGTGAGGATGGTGGCGATATTACATCAGTGAATAACGTGACAAGTCCTTCTCTAGGGTGAAAGGATTAGGAATAGCCTTTGGTTGTTGAACATTTTACTAAGCAAGAAAGAAAAATCGCAACTTGCGGAGGGAAATATGTAAGAGGTGCAAGAAGTAGAAGCAAGCCTGCAAATCTAAGGGATTTCAAACATGATATATATATGCATTTAACTCCAGAACGCCAGCTCCAACACTGTACATGATTTTCATTCCAAAAATCGCTTTCCATCGCGCCACCCGTGATCGTGATGCACCTCGCTCATGATTCCCATAATGCTAGCTGCGTAAAGTCGATGTCATTGCCATAACCCAAACCAATACATAATAATATAAAGTCACCGGTACCAAATTTGGTCCAGAGCAAAAGGAGAATGATGAAAAAAAAAAGATCGCTAAGCCACTTGTCCATCAAATGTGCTTGGGTCGATATCTACGTCGACGACTTTGAGAGGGAGGACAAGGCGGTAGGCGCTGTTTCCGTTCAAGTAGTAGCGATGCAGCTTTTTGGAGCGAAGGAAGCCGAGGCGCTCGTATAGGCGCATGGCGGGAATGTTGGTCTCTTCAGTCTCAAGAACAATCTCATCGGCGTTGCGCTTGGTCATGGCGTCAATGGCCTTTTTGACGAGGGCGGTAGCTATGCCATGGCCGCGGAACGAGGACTCGACAGCTAGCATGGCGATGTAACCCCGCCGTGTAGGATGAGAGTGCGATGCATGGACTTCCAGCTTGCAGATGATGACGCCAATTAGGGATGAGTCTGCGGGGTTCAGGGCCTGCGACGGTTGTGTGAGTAGCGTGGGCAAGAAGGCGGATGCGAGATGAACCGAGATGGGACAAGCGAAATGCGGGGTGACGAACCATGAAGCAGAGATGTGCCCATTGGCATAGAAAGTAGCGGTAGACATAGATGCTATATGGCTCGCTGAGATCTTTTGAGATGAGGGCACGGATGGCGGGGAGGTACTGGGACTCGAGAGAGTGCTCGTACTGGACGTAGCGCAGCTCGGCGGGAAGCTGATCGGTTTTCACAAGGTCCATGTCTCGGTTCTTAGGCTGTGTCTGTCAAGAGCTGAAGGGTTTGGCAGGGCTGGACTCGAGGTGGTTGTGCTGTGCTTTTGAGGTTGGGGCCGAAGTGGATCTCACACAGATGACCAGATCCAGAAGGTAGGGATATCCGGATATGTGCTCTGTGCGGTGAGGAGACGAAAAAAACAAAAAAACAAAGAGGATATCTGAGGGGTAAAGGGCTGGAACTTGGTTCGCCACGGGAGGAGAAGAGAATAGTCGAGTGAAGGTGGGAGAGTGAGAAGAGGCAGCAATAGAGACATGCAACTATTTTGTTTCCGAGACACTATGACTGATATAGCTATCCTTGTGGCAACCCACGAAAGATGACAACCTTGCCTGCATTTGGATTGCTCCCAGACTCCGGCCTGGTCGCCGGTTGGAGGGCAGGCAAGCCGCTGCACCAAAAGCTTGAATTCTTGGCTGATCTGCTCAATGGTGTGCAAGCTCTCAGGCGCACACAGGGCGGGGTCAGTAACACGCGATAGCAGTGCCGCTTCTGCTCGGCACGGCGGGGTTGGGGGGTATTCTCGTGGAACGTGGGCGAACCAGGCCAATGGGAGCGGCAGGGAGCTCGAGTGGGTTGACTCACAGAGGATCGGGTGCCGAATGCGCTCGAGCGTGGGCGGGCAAGGGTCTGGACTCGACCTTCTGGAGGGGCACCTCTTGAGGAGGGCTAGAGGGTTGGAGGACTGGAGGATTGGGTGCAGGCTAGGGCATGTGATAGTCCCATCCCACGGCGGCATTGACGGGGGGCCTGTCTCCTGGGATGCGAGCCGCACCAGCCCAGTGGAGGTCTTGACGTCAGGCGCCTGCGCTGCTTATCAGGCACACCCAAAGATGCCGTGCTATCGAAAAAGAAGAAGAACGCTAGCTAGGTTGTTAAAAGTCATGGTCGCGAATGCTGCCCGCAAGCCACCGTGACCATGGGCTTTTCCCCGGTACTTTCGGACCCCTCCATGTCGCCGATCTCGACGAAACAACACGGCGTTGATCGCATCCCAGAGGTTTGGTGACATACCGCCCGGTCCGAGCCTGGAGGCCCGAAACCCCGAACCCACCAACATTAAATAGCAGGTATTCTTTATTTGCAGTAGCCCGGCGAGCTACTGTACACGACGGCGCAGACTACCTGCCTTGTCTCAACAGCAGCGCATTCGCGGCCCGTTTTTATTTCGCGCCCTCAGCGTCATAGGTGGAACCGGAGAGCTGTGTCCTGTCTCGTGCGCTTCTCCTGAAGCATTCCTTCCATTTCAACCATCTCAATTCCGTTTCGCCTGCCTCTCTTCCTCCATAATTGTCCTTTCAAGACCTTTGGCGCGCCCCTTGAGGCTCGCTCACCACCTTTTCTACCATGGCGACCACGCTGCGACGCCGCAATGTCCCCGAGACCGATGCCGTCGACCCCGAGAGCTCCTCCAGGGATGAAAGCCCTGCTACTTCGCAACCTGCTACCCACGTCCATGTTGTCGAGCACACTCACCAGACTCGAAAGCGCCGGAACACCTTCATCTTCTTGCTCGGCAGTCTCTTCGGCATCATCGCCGCTGGCTTCTTCGCTTCCAGCAATGATCTCATAGAGCTCCCCGAATTCTCCGACCTCTCCGTCGATAGCCTTCTGGAAGCCTTGCCCGCGGGCCTGGTCAAGGATATGCGTGATCTGATCCAGGGCGAACGAGATTTTGCCGAAACATACGAGTCCTTTTCGGTTGGGACCAAGGCCCGTACCGAGGGTCTTGAGGCTCTGCACCCGATGATTATGATTCCTGGCGTCATCTCCACCGGTCTTGAATCCTGGGGAACGGCCAATATCTCCAGGGCATACTTTAGACGACGCCTCTGGGGGAGTTGGACCATGATGCGGGCATTGGTCATGGACAAGGATGTTTGGAAAAAGCACATCATGCTGGATAAGCGAACCGGACTAGACCCCCCCAATGTTAAGTTGAGAGCTGCCCAGGGTTTTGATGCGACCGATTTCTTCGTCACGGGATATTGGATCTGGAACAAAATTTTTGAGAATTTGGCATCCATTGGCTATGATCCCACCAATTCATTTACTGCCGCCTATGACTGGCGGCTGTCGTACCCCAACCTTGAGGTTCGAGACCAGTATTTTTCTCGGCTCAAATCTTACATTGAAACGGGCGTCTCCGTAGGAGGCAAGAAAGCAGTCCTGGCCTCGCACAGCATGGGAAGTCAAGTATTATACTACTTCCTACACTGGGTGCAATCTGAGAAGGGCGGCCGCGGAGGCCATGATTGGGTCGAGAAACATGTTGACTCCTGGATCAATATTAGCGGGTGTATGCTTGGCGCAGTCAAAGACCTGACGGCCCTCTTATCAGGCGAAATGCGAGACACCGCTCAACTCAACCCATTCGCAATGTATGGGCTTGAAAAGTTCTTGGGTAAGGAGGAGCGAGCTGAGATTTTTCGCGCCATGCCTGGCATCTCCTCCATGCTGCCCATCGGAGGCAATGCGATTTGGGGAGATTTGAACTGGGCTCCTGATGACCCGCCTGGCCAAAACTTCTCTTATGGGTCGCTCCTCAACTTCCGGCCATACGGCAATTTGACCAGCCCTGACCGTAACCTCACAGCTGAGGATTCCGTGCGATATCTATTTAATACCACCGAAGATTGGTATCAAGACATGGTAAAAGGCAGCTATTCTCGAGGCATAGCACACACCATCGCCGAGGTCGAAGCCAATGAGCTAGATCCGAAGAAATGGATAAACCCTCTCGAGACTCGGTTGCCCCTCGCACCCAGCCTGAAGGTCTACTGCTTCTATGGCGTTGGCAAGCCAACCGAGCGCGCGTATTATTACCGCTCTCCAGAGCAACCAGGCCTCACCAACCTCAATATTACAATTGATACTGGATATACCGAAGGAGAAGTAGACCATGGTGTAATCATGGGAGAAGGCGATGGAACTGTCAACCTCATTAGCACAGGCTACATGTGCAATCATGGCTGGCGCATGAAGCGATACAACCCCGCTGGAGTCAAGGTCACGGTTGTAGAAATGCCACATGAGCCAGATAGGTTCAACCCTCGAGGAGGGCCTCGAACGGCGGATCATGTTGATATTCTGGGGCGTGCCAACCTGAACGAGTTGGTTTTGAGGGTTGCTGCTGGAAAGGGAGACACCATTATGGACTATGTGGTCAGCAACATTAAGGAATATGCGGCCAAGGTCAAAATTTATGACGACTGAGAAACAAATTTGCAGAGGCACGTCCGGCTCAGAGACCTGTTAAACTACATAGAGGAGTTGGCTTCTTATGATCTGGAACATGGCGTTTTGGGAGTGGACATGAAGATGGGATCGGGATTTGTAGTTTAACGCGATACCCTCGCCTACGACGAGAAGAGATAGAATACGAGAGACGCACCGGGAGTTAGACCGAAATATGGGCGGCGATTACGACATGACTTCAACTGGGTGTTTTGACCTTGGCTGACATCATGTGGATGACATGCAACAAGGATGACCTCAGCTCATGACTTATACGGGACTGTGTAGTTTTCAGATACGAGGCGGTGCCAGCGCCTTATTTTTCTGTTTTCATGATTCAAAATAACTTCACGAGCTCTTTGATGTTACATTTATATTGGGGTTTGTTAAGTCTTTGTTTCGAGTCGCGCCGCCACGGTCGCGATACCCTTGTCTGGTTGATGCTGTGTTGTCTGGTGCACCAAGCGAACGAAACCGGATGAACCTTGAAATCGGGGCACAATCTCGACCCCGCCACTTCACTCCACACTCCACCACCTCCAACTTGCAACTCGCACTGGCACCGACACACCGTCAGCCTCGCCCACTTCGCACTCCCGCGCTGGAGATGACCTGTGCCTCTGCCATTCATTGTCAGCCGGCCCGTCATCTCCTTGATCATCTATAGACAGCATTTTTTGTCGCGACCGCTTCCGGACCCGATGCAGTCGTCGCCGCGTGGACACACCACCGAAGCACCATGGCGCATTTGGACGACGCGGCCCCCTCCCCGATTGAGGATGAGGAGCAACTCTGGGCTGGTGGGTTGGACTTGGCGACGTCGCCGTCGCGTAAGCATGAAAGGAACTCGTATAGACTAACGTGACTGGTTGACAGAACTCGATCGATGTGTGTCGAACCAATGCGACAGCCATGAAGGCATCGACGATGCCCTCCGCTCCTGGCTCGATCTGACGACGCAGCTCCGCGAGCGCTATTCTGATTCCCCGGGCGATATCGCCACCTGCGGCCACATGCTCCTCAGGAGCCTCCTGTTTTGTGACAACAAGGAATACGTCCGGACTCAGCTCATCTTCAGCTTGCTCCAGGAGGAAGACATAGGGCCGCTGCTTGCCATTATCTGCTTCCTTTTGCTCGACGGGTGTCAGGATGAGACTCTATTTACCCGCATGATCGGCGAGGCCTGTTTTCCCCGACTTCTTGAGCTGATCAACGGCCGTCACCACATTGATCCGACCCTCCACCGACATCTGCTGCACTTGATGTACGAAATGTCCCGTATAGAGCGGCTGCGCGTGGACGATCTTGTGCAGGTCAATGATGAATTTGTCCACTATTTATTCCGCCTCATTGAAGAGGTGTCGGATGATGTGCATGATCCGTATCATTATCCTACAATCCGCGTATTGGTAGGTATTCAAACAAACATGACTGCATTCAATGGCTAACCGAATACAGCTTGTATTGAACGAGCAGTATATGCTCGCATCGACCGACAGCGACCCAAAGTCCCCTTCCGCGCCTTTGACAAATAGGATTGTCAAGTGTCTGAGCCTTCACGGCCCATCATTTCGGACGTTTGGGGAAAATATCATTCTTCTGCTGAATCGGGAGACTGAGACATCGCTCCAGCTGTTGATTCTTAAGTTGCTTTATCTGCTTTTCACGAATAAGGCAACGCACGAATACTTTTACACAAACGACCTGCGGGTTCTTCTCGATGTTATCATTCGCAATTTGATGGACCTCCCTGACGAGAAGATGTCACTTCGCCACACCTACTTGCGTGTGCTATACCCTTTACTTGCGCATACACAGCTCAGTCACCCGCCGCACTATAAACAGGATGAAATCCGTCGCCTCGTCAACATCTTGGGGGGTTCGCACAATGCTCATTTCGCTCCTGCGGACGAGACGACTTTACGCTTGGTCGACCGTGTGTCAAAAGTGAAGTGGGTGGTGGAGCCAGACCAGGTCGGCGGCTCAGGCGAAGCCGAAGTGGCCCGCAAACTCCTCGGAATCAGCCTCTCACCTTCCGAAAGCTCTAGTAGCATCAGTGTGAGTGATGTGGCCGCAGTAATGGAAAAACCTGGAGTGCAAACGCCGAGCCGCGCTGGAGAAGCTGCGCCTGGCGGCGACGAACTCGGAACCTCAGATGAAGGCGTCACTATGACAGTGAGAGCTAAAAAGCCCCTGCCCGTGGTGCCGAAGCACCGCCATGGAGTACCTGTTCCGCATGCATCAAAGCCACATGTAAATGGTATTCCCAAAAAGATTCCTCCAAAGGCACCACCGCCGCGAAGGATCGGGAGGATGAAAACTGCCGAATTTCCCCCAGCGGAGCCGGCAAAGTGATAATTTCCAAGAGAAGGAAGCGCGCGTACAAGAAGCGAGACCGACGTCGCCATACAGGAAATGAAACTAGGGGTTTCTGAATTTACCAGTTATGTAACGACCAACTCCGGCTAGAAAGACAACAAACAATGGGATCTTCATTAGGTTCACACGATTGTCACGACGCTAGGGATATCGGCCTTGACGATGGCGTTGTGGAGCTTTCGTTGGGCACAGAGCATTGGGCAGGCGTTCAGGGTTGCTTGGGAGATTGCAGGCCGACGGGAGGCCTCATGGTTATTGCTGATTATTAAGAC
Organism: Calonectria leucothoes; assembly: GCA_002179835.1. Classification (NCBI taxonomy): domain Eukaryota; kingdom Fungi; phylum Ascomycota; class Sordariomycetes; order Hypocreales; family Nectriaceae; genus Calonectria; species Calonectria leucothoes. The sequence goes on along the minus strand of NAJI01000163.1, from coordinate 431,502 downwards.
AGACAGAAAAACATATAGCCATGTCCAAGATCACCATGAAACACGGGAGGGAATATTCATCGTGTTTGACGGCAACTCGCAAGGGCTTCGAGAATCGCATGCTATATTGGGGTGGACTTATTAGCGTGCTGGGCCATGTGTATTACGACGCAGGATTTGGTCCATCGCCACCGGAAGGCATTAATAGCGCCACGTGCTTATGAATAATGAAACGAACGAATGTTGTGACCGATAAATATCGGGTATACAGTACACGCTGAATGTGATGAAGTCACCACATCTGGATGAGGGCTTAGCCAAAGAGGGCGTGTAAATCAGCCAAGACATCGGGAGTTGCGCGCTGGCTAACTATCCTCTATGAGGACTGACGGCGGATGCCACCGGCTAGGACAGGCCGCAAGCTGCTGGCAGACGATGCCAAAGTACATTAAATGCGTGAACTGGTGATACGGTCACACAACTGTGGCAGTGCCAAGAACATACCATGCAGCGAGTGGCCTTGAAGGGCGAAGATCCCACCACACTCCAGATTGAAATCCACATGGATGTAGATCTGGAGCCGGAGAGACCGAGAGACCCTAAGCGCAGACGCAAACCGTTCTCTTCGGGCGTGCAGATTATGTATATCCTTCCCTCTTCACTTCACTTAAATTTTTGGGCTAACGGAGGGGGAAGACCCTGGTGGGGCATATCGTGGCGAAGCAAAATGGCCGACGGGATGACGATCGTCGCCGGGGGATGCGGGCAAGAGGAGATTGAGGGTATCGCGAGACGAACAGGACGGATGTAAGAGACACCGAAGACCAGACCTTGGACAGGTGGCGTCTCGACGACGTCATCGGTGGGGTGGGTCGGTACTTGAGAGGACTTGCGAGACCAACTGCTTGTCTTGGTGCACTGAGGTTGGCTGAAGGGCCGACAGGTGCACGCACCACTCTAGCGCAAAAAGCGAATTGGAGATCCGAGTTCCTCCCCCCAGGACAGCTGCGTCATAGTACTAGCGATAGCGGGCAGCTCAAGAATGTGTTTGATGCTACTTGACGGCTTCGTGGTATGGGCGTGTACCTGCAGGTACCGAGCTTCCAACGGGGAGTTTTCTTGCGACAAGTGCCCTATTGGTGTAAGTGTCTGGGCGGGCACTTTTTCTGAGCACTGGATGACGGATGAAGGGCCGACGACTTCCTGATTTTGGGGAACTGCGTCGTAATTTGCTACCACGGCCAAGACGTCGGGTTCCAGCGTTCTCCATGAGGGGAAATGTCCAATATTTTCTTTCCCTCTGTCCAAGGAGCACCCATCCAGCCTTTTTCCTTTCTTTTTTCCACAATCACTCATTGTGTTCGCCGCCGACTGCCCTCAATTATTACTTGGCTGGATTATACCGCTCCTCCGGAACAGCTCCATGAAACGCTAGGGGACCTCTAAAATCCCTGGGTCTTCCCTCGACTTCCTCCCGCTTCATCCCGTCCATCGTTGCGGCACCGGCGTCATCCCGCTTCGCACGAACCGCACGAGCCCAAGGAGCAACAAGAGCCAATCCTGGAAGTGTGGAGAGCCCAGGAAAAAAATACATCTGTTGGCCAGGCATCAATTACTATTTGTTGAGTGAATAGACAACTGTCCGGCAGCTAAGGCGCCGTCATCGCGTTGTACTTTTCCGTCGCCGTTGTTGTTTTCTTTGTCCGCCGGGCTGCATCATCAATCTCGGGCTAAACCTTGGCCTCCGTACACCACTTACCATCTGCCATCATACATACACACGGCATATATTTGGCCATCATACCCAGTTGGCATTAGAGCGGAGCGCCATCTCTCTCCGCGCTAGCCTGGTAGTGGAGCTACAGTGGACTTCCTCCAGACCACTCCCAGGCCTCGCGCACGTCTTAGCGCTGTCACTTGGGGGACACCCCAGTTGTCTTCGTGCGCCATTGCGTCAACACCATTCATCGCGCCGCTAGTCACCTGAAAGTTTCCCTCCTGCCTCTGGCCTTGGTTTCGGTTAAGCAGTGCCCATCTTACACCTCGCTAGACCAGCGAAACTGGCCCCCCCCCCCTTCGTGCCTTCACACACTTCGTCCACTCCCTCCGTTGAGCTCGACCAAGTCTTACTCCCCTCCACTAGCTCGCGACCAGCCGACGGGAGGCATATAGCGCCACCTCCGCCATGGATCTGCCACCGTCGCACTCCCAGACTCTCTCTCAGCAACAGCAGCATCCTCAACAGCAGCATCCCTCTGTCGCCCCTCAAAACGCGAACCCTTATTCCTATACTAACTCGCCCTCTCCCGCTTCATCATCCACTACTGGCCAGCACCGTATTGCTACCGGAAAAACTGCAGCCAATCCAAACTCCAACCGTTACGACGACGACCTCTCCAGCAGATATAACAACAGCATCGCCGTCCCTCAGCCCCAAAACCCTCAGCTTATCGGTCGATTTACCGAGGAATGGGGCGCCTCCCAGCGCGGTTCGTCCATTCTTGAGAGCAACCACGCCTCCGGTTCCAAGATGCAGCGTACCCCTTCCGTTCACAGCTTCAACACGGGCGACGACCACTTGTTGCCCGTCCGCGGCAACACTCTCAAGAAGAAGAATTCACTCCGTCGCAATGGAAGTCTCAAGCGCAGCAGCAGCCGTCGTAGCATGAGGGCTGGTAGCGTAAAGAGCCTTGCCTTGCAATCCACATCCGATCCCGACGAAATTCACAGCGCCTTCCACTGCCCCGTTCCAACATCAGGGAACCCGACGGATGTTCTCGGCAACCGATTTCAGTGTACGTCTTACCTCAATGCTGCACTTGGCAAATACTGACGTACCCAACCAGCTTGGAGAAAGGTTCTCAAAGACTTGATCGCATACTTCCGAGAAATCCAGACCCACTACGAGCAACGTTCCAAATCACTTCTCAAGCTGGCCAATGTGTCCAACAATATCACGACGCCAGCAGGCTTTCTTGCCACTGCTGGAATAGACGATGCGCTTCAATTCCTCCGCACTTACAACAAAAACGCTATTCTCGAGGCAAATAAGGCGAAGGAGATCGAAGAGGACGTGATTCTTGCCCTTACTGGCTTGAGAAGCGACTTGCAGCAAAAGATCAAGGAGATCAAGAACTTATCCAGCGACTTTAAGAATTCCGTGGAAAAAGAAATGGACAACACGCGCAAGGCCGTGAGGAATCTTGGCGATGTCCTAGGAAGAAATGAAATGGATGAGTCTTTGACCACCGGCAAGCAGGATCCCTATCTGCTTCGATTGGCCGTCGACCGCCAAGTAGAACGTCAAATTGACGAAGAAAATTACCTCCACCAGGTATGTTTGCGCCCGCACGCCATCTCCCCCCATTGTCACTAACGTTCCGAAGGCATATCTCAATCTGGAAAACTCGGGTCGAGAACTTGAATCTATAGTGGTTGGTGAGATCCAGAAGGCGTACAATGCGTACGCCGGTATCCTCAAGCGCGAGGCAGACAACGCTTATGGCGTCATTGAAGAATTAAGAGAGGGGCCAATCTCGATGCCTAAAGATCAAGAATGGATTCACTTTGTGACCAATGACAATCAATTTGTCGATCCCAGCATTCCTATGCGATCAGCTGACCAGATTCATTATCCCGGCCAAGATCACGAAGCCGCGCAGGAAATTAGGGCCGGGTTGCTCGAGCGAAAGAGCAAATATCTCAAAAGCTATACTGCCGGCTGGTAAGCCAATCATGACTTGTTGATTTGGTCTATTGCTAACGTGTATTTAAGGTATGTTCTATCTGCGACACATCTTCACGAGTTCAAATCGGCGGACAAGGCACAGGCTCCTGTCATGTCTTTGTATTTGCCAGAACAAAAGCTGGGGTCACACTCGGTAGAGGGAGGATCTTCAAACAAGTTTATCCTCAAGGGTCGACAGACCGGTGGCATGCATCGTGGGCACACCTGGGTGTTTCGTGCTGAAAGCCATGACACCATGATGGCCTGGTACGAGGATATCAAGGCACTCACCGAAAAGACACCCGAGGAGCGCAATCAATTTGTGCGCTCACACTCGCGAAGCTTAAGTCGTTCCTCAAGACGATCGGTTAGTAGCGATGGGCTGCTCGACGAGGACGACGACGAACCATTTTCGGCCGAAACTCAAGTTTACGCCAACCCGGGATCGAGACAATACGACACAGCTCCCCGGCGAACTCAAGCAGGTGGGCGGTTCCCATCTGATATCCAAATCAATGCACAACGTGGCTTACAGGCCTCTCATTCGCCTTCTAGTGTAAGCTCTGGCTTCCAGGACCACGGGACAGAGCCCATGGCAGTGGCTGCTGCCATGGGTGCTCTGCCCTCGCAGGCCATGGGTGGCTATGGACAGACCGAGGACAACAGTTTGGGTTACGGTGCTACCGATAAAACACCCATGGATGAAATTCCATCCCATGCCGCCATTGCCAGCCAAAAGGCACACTATGACGGTGTCAACCCATACACGAGCGAACCCATTCAAAGGCGGGATTCCATGCACCAGTCACAGAACGGAGAATACATTGTGCCCGTTGTAGTCGGAATGAAGCAAGAACCTGATCACTCTGCCGACAGGGGTCGCAGCAATGCAGGACAGGGAAACCGAAGATCCAGCCAGTATGGGGACGTTGTGGCCGCTGGAGATTGGGACAGCCGATTTGACGAGGAACGCCAAGCCAACGGCCATGTCCGAGGAAGAACCATGAACGTTGCGGCTGCCAATGGAGAGGCATTCCCAAATTTGGGTAGCACGATTGACAAGCATGATGCTGTCTCCATTCTGACTGAAGGGGAGTCTCTGATGGATGAGACTGACGAGGAGGACTACGTCCCGATTCGGCCGTCTCACACGGCACGCACAGAGAGCGTGCAGACCATTTCTAACCTGCATATTCCAGGCGGGTTTCCTAGGAGCGCTGCTGTCTAAGAAAAAGTCGATTGGTTGGATTCTTCTCTCTTTTGTATATCTGATCCCACACAATTCGCTTCTTTTATTCGTTTTCGTGTACATACGGTGGAGTAAGAGTAGTTAAAAACGGGGCAAGGAACCCGTCTAGAGACGGGAGGGCGTTCGTTACAAGTCAGCATTGTTTTTCACAACTCCTCGCTGGGTTTCAATCGGATACGGTTTCTTTATTATTTACTAGGTTTTCTTCAGGAATCCCTCGGGTCCGCAATCAATTTACTTTTCCTACATTTACCAAGCTTGCTCTACTATTCTTGAACTCTACTCTCGTTTTGGAATTACTCATCGCTGGTCGCCTCAAACATCAGTGCAGTTGACATAATCAATGTTCGACGTAGTACCTGTCTTGAAGCAGTTGGAAGGGAGAGCTCAAGATAACGACTGAGCGAATCAAACTCATGAGTATTTGCATCGGCGGCGGCTCCTCATTCTTACTGCCTGTCACCTCATAACAGGGTGGGAGAACAAAATGAGGGGGTGTTTCGACAGTGCAAGAGACCTTGAGGTTGGAGGTGAGTTCGGAAGAGACTACCCGCCAATTCTTCGAGTGAAAGGGGTGTCACATACTTTCTACTTGCTAAATTCTTTTTCTATATCTGTCTGTGACACTTTATTCGTTGAAAGATCTTACAAAATGGCACCTAATGATATATACTCAACCTGTCCAGTGAAACTCGTTAATTGTGAATGCAATAATTCCAAACCATTGTTGACGATGACCGTTTGCAAGTGCTTCTTGACCATCAAACAGTATGGATAGAAATAACGTAGTGTTGAAAGCAGCACGAAAAATAACAGCAAAGAAAATTTCTGGTCGATTCATTTAGTAAGCATCTTCTTCGATCGTATTTCTCTTATCAATGCCTCGAAGGCGGGGTCGTGCTCGGGGGAGACTTGTTGTAAGAAGGCGCTCGATCTACACAGGGCGTTTATTCATACGCGGGCCGGATATAAGAAGGCCCTTGATCCGAACTTATTCGCACTCGTAACAAAAAGATAACCTACATAAGCAGGGTGCTGACCGCAAAAGAGGACAAATCATCTTTGACCTATTTGAAAGAATTTTACACGTATGAAGCGAAGCAGAATCCTGTGGTAGGACTTCCGTCATTTATTGAATTCCCAATCACAACAGTCGTCTCTCAATGTGTCCTCGAGTTCTTTCTGTCGAAGATGTAGCCCGGCATCAAGTTCCAGATGATGCTTGGATGATAATTAACGGAAATGTATGGAATGTCACCGGCTTTGCCGAGGCTCATCCTGGGGGCCAGGACGTTATTGAAGAACATTATGGGAAGGACGGTTCCGAAGCTTACAATGAAGTTCACGGTCCCAAATTAGCCATGACATACTTTGGCGAAGAGAATGTTGTTGGAAAGGTCGAACAACCAGCATCGATGCTGGAACAACCTAAAGCGTCTGGACCCTATATGAACCCGAAGCTCATTAGAGAGCCTCCACCCCTTGACTCCATTATCAACCTTCAAGATTTCGAAAACGCCGCCAAAGTTTCCCTTAACGAACGATCTTGGATATACATTTCAGGAGCCACAGAAGATTGTCTGACCACTTCACAAAACGCCAAAGTTTATCAGTCCGTGTTCCTACGGCCTCGGGTTTGCAGAGATGTTGGCCAAGTCGACGCTAGCACCACCATCCTCGGACACCGGTTTAGAGTCCCCATCTTCAATGCCCCCGCATCGTTGGCCATGCTTGCCCACCCATCGGCTGAGATGGCATTAGCACAGGGACTAGCAGCAAGCGGAAGCACCATCATCATGCCAACACTCGCATCATACTCACTATTAGAAGTTGTCGAAGCTCTCCCAAAGGATTGGCCGTTTTTCTTCCAACTTTACGTTCCTCGAGACTCCTTCGCGCTCAACAAGATCCTTGATGACGTTCGGCGTTTCTCGCCAAAGGCAATCATGGTCACTGTTGACCTCCCTGTTTTTAGTAAACGAGAAGCAAATGAAAGATATGAGAAAAGACACGCAAAGGCCAAACCAAAAGTTCATTCGAGCAATACCCAGGCTCGTTCAGCAAGTGCAGCAGTTAGTCCAAATGTCACATGGTCGCAAATACGAACAATCAAGGAAGTCACGGGCATTCCTATCTTTGTCAAGGGCATCCAGTGCGCGGAAGACGCCATGGCAGCTCTCGAGTGTGGGTGTGAAGGTATCTACATATCAAACCATGGCGGAAGAGGCGTTGACACGTCCCAACCAGCGCTCGTGACATTGGCCGAGATCCGCCTCAAGTGTCCACAAGTCCTATCCCAGATGACCATCTTCATTGACGGCGGCATCCGTCGAGGAACTGACGTGCTCAAGGCCATCTGCCTGGGTGCCCACGGAGTCTGCCTCGGTCGACCCATGTTCTATGCTCTAACATACGGGGTCGAAGGCGTGCAACATTTGATGAGCAGTGAGTAAATATCATCATGGCGAGTGAGAGAAACTAACAATTTGCCCACTAGTCATCCAAGACGAGCTGGAAACTGCTATGCAGCTCTGTGGCATTACATTCTTGAGCGAGGCGCACCCAGGGCTGCTAAACACAAGAGGTTTGCTAGATAAGGTGGATATGGGTGATTTGCGTCGAGAGACTAGCAAACTATGAACATGTGCGGATTAGGACGCGCAAATGGTATGAAAGATTGCCAATACTAGCTTAGAGTCAATCTAATTGAGACTCATCCCAACATGGCGAACACAATCATCTTGAAACGAACTGCCCAAAATTATCATCTGGTCACGACCTTATTCCTTGGATGGCTGTAGCAGGATGGAACATATCCGAGATCTCAAGGATGATTTACATAATATCTATAACGATTTAACATAGAAGTTTAATGCTTTCATCAAGTGTTACTCAAGACACCAAATCGGCAAGATCAATAAATTTGCCAATGAGCACGCATATCGAGAATGCGCTGACCATCAAGTCAAACTCGCTGTGTTGAGCAAAATACCAGTGTTCCCTTTGAGCATTCTAGATAAATTCCTTGTCCTTCTTTGCAGCTCTCATCACTGAAGCCCAAACACGTTCTTGCGCCATCGACAAGAAAAGGGCCATCGATACTCAGGCGGGTTGTCCTCTGCAGCCACATACCCACCCCACTACAAGCCACGCACCAGCCCCATGCCCCCACCCAATTGCCAGCCTCGCCAAATAGTTTTTCCGCACCACGAGCTTGCCAGCCAATCAGGGCCCGGAGAAGCTCACCAGGCCATGGTAAATCCAAGCCTTCGAAAATTTCACACAAAAAAGTTCGTCCTACGAACTGACCTTGGCCTCAACCTCTGCCGCAAAGCGACAACGAACAAATCCACCCCCCGCGTGAACCGCTTGGCACAGAATCCCCGCAGCAATTGGGGCAGAAGGTCATACTAGGATCCAACCGGTCACTTTTTTTTAATCCCCAGCATTAAACCCTGCGCATCGCGTTTTCGCAAAGCAACAATGTCTTTCCGAGGCGGCTCCCGTGGCCGTGGTGGCTCTGGTTTCGGCGGTCGAGGCGGTGGTAGGCTTTTCCCCTTCTCCCTCCCCCTCGTCCTTCTGGCGACAAGCAGGGTTCCTACCATATTGAAGGATTTGGCGCGCAATTGGTCTCGATTGCGGCCCTGGCGAGAGGCGGTCTTTGAAAGATGCGGTAGGCTAACCTTGAGGTGATGATTCTAGGCCGCGGTGGTTTCCAGCAGCGAGACATGGGCCCTCCTGCCCAGATTCTTGGTAAGTCTCTTGCCGTCGTTTTGTCTTTCTCCCTCTGCGTGTGCCTGAAAGCAAGCGGTTGAGGAGAAGACTGGTTGTTGCGCCTGGCTAACACCCAACCTCCTCTAGAAATGGGCAAGTTCATTCACGCCTGCGAGGGCGAGATGGTCTGCGAGTCCATCAACCCCAAGGTCCCCCACTTCAACGCTCAGATCTTCCTCGAGAACAAGACGGCTGTCGGCAAGGTCGACGAGGTCCTCGGTCCCATCAACCAGGTCTACTTCACCATCAAGCCCACCGAGGGCATCCAGGCCACCTCGTTCAAGGAGGGCGACAAGTTCTACATCGGCTCCGAGAAGCTCCTGCCCCTCGACAAGTTCCTCCCCAAGCCCAAGCCCCTGGCTGGTGCCCCCAAGCTCAAGCGCGCCGGCGGTGCTGGCCGAGGCGGCCCCCGCGGCCGTGGAGGCTTCGGTGGAGGCTTCGGTGGCCGTGGAGGCCGTGGAGGCCCTGCCCGCGGAGGCCGTGGCGGTTTCGGCGGTGGTCGCGGCGGCGGCGGCTTCTCCCGAGGCGGCGGCGGTGGTGGTTTCTCCCGAGGTGGAGGTGGTGGTGGCTTCTCCCGAGGCGGCGGTGGTGGTGGCCGTGGACGCGGAGGCTTCAGCCGGGGCGGCCGATAAGCGCGACGAGGAGGATCCGAAAGATAAAGACGACGGACGAGAAAAAGGCCAAGGGGAGTACGACTACACTTGTTCAAAGAGATGTGGGGTTTTTTCTGGCGTTTTACGGTGGCTTGTGCTTTGGTTGTTCTTTTTGGTCCCCTCACCCTTGGGCTTCCTATCTATATCCAACACTACGGTGTGGTACGGCATTGGAGTTTGTACAGACCCAGTGGGATACCTGGATCGAGGCGAGAGAGATATCAAGAAAGAAAGAATACCATTTTTCATCTTAATCAGGTTACCCAATTGCGCGCCTCTTGACCTTCAATTCTGTTGATACATTGCCAACGTGATCCCTATGCGAAATAAACTACATGAAACTCGAAGAAGAAGAAAACTCCCTCGGGGTGTATATATCCCAACCAAAAGATATGCCCGATTTAACCGCTCTTTTTAGAGGCATTCCAACGCCGAAGTAAAGCAACAACCAAAAGACTAGACGCCAAAAGCACGCTCAATGCAGAAAACCCCAGGCCCAAATATTGGGCAGATCGGTAGCCCCTGAATGTGGAGGCCCCGTTTTGAAGAGCATCCCTTTCCACGGCCCCTGCCATTCCAATTCCTAGCGACAGCGCATATCCAACCGAAGCACCCGTGAGACCTCCCGCTAGGCCATGGTACCCCTCCGGGAGGCTTCGACCCAGCACGCCAACAGTTGCGGGGAAAGAAAGCACCATCCCAACGGGCATGATGAGGATGCTGAAAAAGGCATTGAGCCAGTACGACTGCTTCGCTGGTGCTGTCGCCATGAGAATAGAGCTGATGAGAATGGCAACCGATGAGATGGACAATGCCCAGTGTGCAGCCATCTCCTTGTGAAGAAATCGGGTCCCGATCACAGCTGTAATCACTCCTACAATGAGTAGAGGAACAAAGCCAGCACTCATGCGAAGCGACACCCATCCTCGTAGCACCTCGATGAATTGGATGAGATACCAGACCCAGATACCAAAGGCAGCCCAGCTCGCAGCGGTGCAGCCAAGAGTAATGGCGGTGGCAGCCTCCATCTGTTTGAATGGGAAAAGGGGTTGAGAAGCTGTCAACTCGATATATACAAAGACAGCAATCAAGAGGATGCCAAAGATGATCAGAACATAAGTCTGCGCGTCATTGAATGACACAACAGGGGCTTGGTTCCAGCCAACCGAAAAAAGCATTAGCCCGCCGATACCACAAACCACGCCAAGGACGTCGAGACGGCGCCAAAGGCTCCCTTCGAGATCATGCATCACTACAGTCTTCGAGGGAATGTTGAGCATGCTCAAGGTAGCCATGGCCAAGCACACAGTGGAGAGGCTGTAAAAGGACCAAGTCCACCAAGAAAAGTGACCAAAGAGACTTGTCATGACTGTGCCAAGCAAGAATCCTGTAGGAGTAGCCGCGTCGAACAAGGCCATGACCACACCCCGGCGAGGGCAGGGTGGGTACGCTCGCTGCAACAAAGCTTGTCCGTTCGGTATCAGCAACGCAGGGCCAATACCCTGAAGAGCACGACAAACGCAAAAATAGGCAGTGCAAGCGCCTCCAGAAGTCTTGACATAGATGCTGAGTCCTGCGAGCAAGCTCCAGAATGCGAACCAAAAGTATCCCGCGACAAATATCGACTTGTATCCAAAGATTCGGCCAAGGCGATAACCAAACATGATAAATGCACCTGTGCCTAAGGCATATGCTGTAGTGTACCATGCAAGATGCGCCGTTGTTCTCTCTCCTCTGGGGAAAGACTCTGCTAGCGTCCGAGCGGGAACGAGTGTCTGTGCCAAGCCAGCCCAAGCCAGCATCTGAGCCATGCAAATAACGAAAACAAAGAGTATTTCGTTGGTGAAGGAGTGGTTAAAATCGAGAGTCTTCGCGCCTGGGGCTAGGGGTTTCCGCCGGACACCTTGGGGAAACAAATACGTCCCTTCAGATGCATTGCGAGCATGCGTCTGCGCCGTCGTGTCCATTGGCTGCGTCTCGTTTCCACCCTCGGGTCTAATCGTCATATACGTATGAGCGTTGGCTCTGAAGGCATCCATACGTCTTGAAGCCTGCACTAGACCTCCTTCAAAAGTAGGTCCTTCCGATACAGGAGAGACGAGATCAGAGTCGGGATCTGTGGCGAAATCCGATACAGGACCCAAAGTTGACACCTGAACCGAGCGAGAAGTCTGTATTGTTCCACGCCGTGACCAGTTGCGGAAGAATACCGGGCGCTCTTCCTCCTGGCAGCACTGATCGGCTATGTCCTCGGTGCATATGCTGTTGGAGAGCGAGAGAGTAGGCGGCGTGTTTAGTCGAGGAGGAAGATTCGGGGTTGAAAGGCGGATCAAGTCATCAGCATAATTAAAAACAGGCTGAGCAGGCTGTACAAGTTCTGCATCAGACTCTTCGTGAACAAGCGTATATGAGGAGTGATCAGCTATTTGGCAAACATCATCATCATGAAGGGAGAGTGCCCGGTATTGGGGGCTCGACGACCAAGAGAGGTTTGAGAAACTCATTTGCCTCTCTACACCAGGGTCCAGGAAGCGCTGCGATGAGGTGCTACTGCCCGAAGAGCTACGGGAATGCGAACGGGACGGCGGTTTAGGCACGCCAGGCTGGGCAAGCTGGAAGTGGTGGCGGTAGGACTCGGTGATGGCAATCATTGTGTTGGCGACATTTTGAACCGTTGCACCAGACTCGGAGCGCTGCCGGCGCTCCTCTGACTTTTCCGAGTCGGGTCGTGAATGAGGCCTGAGAGGCTCCATAGCTATTGAGGAGTTGAGGCCAGAGTCGGAAGGAAGAGCAAATCGAGATACATGGGTGGAGAGGGAGTCTAGTAGCCAGACAAGCAAGTTTGAAGAGGATGGGCTTTATGAGGAACAATAATCAAGGTGCCATAGCTGTCATAGGCAACCAAGCATAGAACCCAATGTGTGCTTAACGCCTTTAGTGAATCGGTCAAAGACGGAGAAGGCTTGATGGTGTGGGCCAAAACAAAGCGCGGCGGGGAGGTGGAAGACGAGGCTGGAACTGGCGCAAAGTCACATCACACAAGGGGAGAGAAGAAGCGGCGGCAGAGATGGGAACATGATGGTTTTGAGGCGTCCCGGCGCCGCAAGGGCTGACCGGGCATGGCCCAGAGAGATGGGATGGTACAAGTCAAGATGAGAGGTTGCGCTGTGGGATCTGCGAGACAAGAATAGACCAAACTGGGCTGAGCGGCGTGCCCCACGCGTAGATATGCATGCGAGACACTGGCCCAGCTGCCGCGCTCCAGTAAGCTGCGTTCCCCCACTTGGGCAAAGAGAGCGTGAGGGCGGGAAGGATCTGGCCCAATGACACAATATCTTGTTCCAACTGAGCAGCGACGGAGTGAGAAAAGCATCGAGGGAACATGCGAGGGGGGGCGGGTGACCTGTCGGCAGTAGCGAGGGTGCTGACGGGACGACCACGGCCGTGCGAAGCGCTGCTCGGTGAGGGTTGGTGATTCCGAGTTAGCGCAGAGAGCTTGGCTGTTGGTTGTCCGTTTTGGAAGCTGCCGTGATTTGGTTGGCTCGCGGACAGTGGAACGTTTTGGCCGTGTTGGCGATGGGCACGTTTTTGCGATGCAGGTGTGTCAGAGCAGACAGCGTGTGAGTGAAGCGAAGGACGGTGTGGCGGGCCAAGGTCCAGTGTACCTTTCCCAACAGGGCAGAGGCCAAAAAAAGCAATTCCGCCACAGCGACAACAATCCCCCGGCTTAGGAAGGAGGACGTGCTTACTTACACTCTTTCTTGTAGATCTTTTTAGCACGCCGCTCGGGGCTTTCTCACCTCAGCGCGCGCGCGTGCACATAGTCTAGATGGCCGCACAAATTCAAAAATGTCACCCAGAATCCCCCAGCAACCATCAAACTCTGTATTCGCAAACGGTTCCTGGTTAAACCGCGCGATTAAGAGACAACGCGCCTTTTGAGCCGGTGTTTTGAATCTATGCACGCAGCCGCTCCTTCTCTGCATCTTCCCACAGCCGCCGCCGCTAACAAACAATCTCAGCACCGCCCACCTGCATTTGCACTACCCGACTGACAGCACAGCCACCCCAAGCCTCCCCGCACTCAGCCAACCATTGTCCTCGACGAGTCGTAGACAAGAGGTCTGCGCAGTTCTGTGTGCTTGTTTGCCTTAATGATCCTCCCAGTGGTTTGTGCCCTGTCGTTCAAAGTCCCATCCACCCACCGCATGTTTCGTCCTGTCTTCTGAGGTCATCCGCCACCAATGTGAAAGGCTGCATGTAAATGTGAGAGCCTCGGGTGCTCCCACGTTTGTGTTTCTAGCGTTGACGCATGTGGTAGAGTCAGGGGAATTTGCTTCTCTTGTACCTGCATGCACCCTCGTGTAAGAAGATGGGATTGTCAGATGTAACCCATGCTTCACGAGGCCTCTGTGTTCAAATAACCTCGCGTGCATATACTGAAAGCGGTTCTTGAGACTGTTGGTACGCTGACTTTGTAGTGGCAGTCAACAGTAGACTAGTGTCGTGGCCCAACAGCTGCATATAACAATGGGGAAAGAAGCAATCGAAAACTTCAAGGCGCGCACACGGTGGACGAAGCACCACAAGGAATATAACACAACAACCAAGTTAACATGAAGTCGACGATCATTTGAGAACTCATATCAAGGTACTCCCTGAGGAAACCCGAGCCGATTGTTGCAGACCTCAACTCTAGGGTATCTATCTGTAGGCCAACAGCAGGGAATGTGTTGAAGATGCAGTATTGTCCAAAGCAAGAGACCATCATGCAGAAAATGAATCGGTCTCTCCGAATCACCATTTCGGGCTGCTGCTTCCAACACTAAATAACGTCTTTTCCTTGCGAAAGGAAACCTTGTGTGCTGCTTTGTCAGTCTACATCCATGTCCCTCTGTCCTTATCGAGAATAGTGCTGCTCCATAAAACACGTCAAGTTTAGCGGCACTTCGGTGACCACTGAGAGTTCCACTCGGCGACCACTCAACACCTCGGGTTTCTCGAGCCTTGCACGTCTTCTTCGAGCGCCATGGGCAACATTCAGCGATATAGAGCGACCAGTGAAGCTCAAAATTTGATCCCAACAAAATAATTTCTGCGCCTCAATTTTACTTGTTACCCACCAGCTTCAGTTGTTATACTTTTAACTGCCCCTATCTCATCTTGTTGTAACTTGTCGTCTCATAGTGCTTCATCGTGAGACGCATTCGGGCTTTGAAAGCCATTTGTGTTTTGATTCTCGGACCGCCGAAATTATTTCGAGGGTATAGGACCACTCGGAAACCACGGCGGGAACTACTTCCCACCAGAATGTAGTGCGCAACATGGCCATGGGGCCATGATCACGGTGTTGGTAGCAGCTGACATGAAAGCATGGCCGTTTCCCGTGAATTTCAAAGCAAAAGCCGAATATCCAACATCTCAGAGCCAACATTCTCAGCACTACTCCTAAAATCATCTCATTTTCCCATCGTGAGATACAGTCTCCCGGCATCAACTGGCCATAATCACCATCCCCGGGGGTGCTATCACACGAGCTTCGGGGACCAAACTTACAAATAATGCCCCGTCGTGGCCATAGCTTCTCCACCACCATTGCCGGTCAGATTAGCCTGGACCTTGTTGGAAAAAAAAAGAAGCGTTGATGGTTTTTCGTAAGCCATTTGCGAATCGTACCACGAGCTGTAGATGCGAGGAGGCTCAAGATGGGGCATGTTTTGTATAAATACGAGCGGCGTGTAATTGCCGACCTATTTATTCCACCTAAGCAGTTTTATCTCCCAGAATTTGCCTCTTTTAAATATCTAGACAGGTATAAAACTGTGAATGTGGCAGCGGTACATCGCATCTCGAAACTTCAACACCATCGCTAAGAAAGCACTGTACTGCACCATGGCCAAGAAAATCGTCATCGTCGGCGCCGTCGCCGGCGGAATGTCTGCAGCCACCCGCCTCCGTCGTCTTGATGAAACACTGGAGATCACCGTGTTCGAGCAGGGAGGTTATACCAGCTTCGCCAACTGCGGTTTGCCGTATGCCCTCGGAAACGTTATTGCGAACGATGATGCGCTTATTTTGAACACGCCGGAAAGTTTCAAAAGCCGCTTCAACATTGATGTCCACCTCAACGCGGAGGTTGCAAGAATAGACGCCGAGGCCCATCGCGTGGATGTCCGGACAGCGGGGACTGATGATACTCGCCAGTTCAACTACGATAAACTCATCCTCTCGCAAGGCGCCGACGCGTTCCGACCTCCGATTGATGGGGCGAATAAGAACCATGTCTTCACCTTGCAGAGCATTTCGGATCTCCAAGATATCCGAGGAGTCATATCAGAACGCCAAGTGAAGCAGGCATGCGTGATTGGTGCTGGGTTTATCGGCATAGAAGCAGCCGAGAATCTGCACAAGCTTGGCCTTGAGGTGTCGCTGGTTGAGTACTCGCCGCACATCCTACCACCAATCGATAGCGACATGGCAGCAGTCATCCAAAAGGAGTTCGAAAACAAAGGAGTCAAGTTGTTTGTCAATGCCAGGCTCAAGGCCATCGAAACATCGACCGTGACTTTGGAAGACGGAACCGATATTCCCGCGAGCCTGGTCATTCTGGCCGCGGGAGTAAGAGCCCGAACAGCTCTGGCTAAAGAAGCAGGGCTAGAGGTGGGAAGGACTGGAGTCAAGGTAAATTCCCAGATGCAAACGTCGGACCCAGACATATACGCAGTGGGCGACATGGTCGAGACAGAGCACAGAGTCATGAAAGGACCAATGATGCTTGCCTTGGCTGGACCGGCGAATCGACAAGGGCGACTTGCGGCCGATCACATATTGGGCAAACAGGTAAACTATCGAGGAAATGTCGGCACGGCCATTTGCCAGGTTTTTGACCTCACCATTGGTTTCGTGGGCCTCTCGGTCGCGGCTCTTCGTCGCAAAGGTGACGATCCGGAGTGGGTAACAGTGCACCCCCAGGACCATGCGGGCTATTATCCAAATGCCCACCCGATAACCTTGAAGGTGGCCTTTGAAAGAGAGACTGGCAATATCCTCGGAGCTCAGGCGGTTGGAATGTCCGGCGTCGACAAGCGCATCGATGTGGTGGCCACGGCCATGCAAGCGGGGATGACCGTCTTTGACCTGGAGCATCTTGAACTGGCATATGCGCCACCTTACGGCTCAGCAAAGGACCCCGTCAATATGGCTGGTTTTGTTGCCTCAAATGTGATTCGCGGCGATGTCCAAATCCTCCATGCAGAAGATCTTGACGCAAAGATGCTGGGTGCGCTCCAGATCGTTGACGTTCGTTCTCCAATGGAATTCGCGCGGGGCCATTTGCCAGCCGCCGTCAATTTGCCAGTCAATGACCTGAGAAAGCAAGAGTGGGAACTTGAGAAATCAGTCCGCGTGCTGGTGTATTGCCAGGTTGGTTATCGCGGCTACCTTGCAGCCCGGATTCTGAACCAGCTGGGATTTGACGTCGTCAATCTTGACGGTGGATTTAAGGCCGTGGTAGACGGAGGATTCAGCATTGGCCAGATGTAATAGATAAAATCTTGATATCGGCACACGCTGGTTTGATAATATTGTCGCAATCGATGGTATGTGAGTGCAAGCAGACCGCTCCGCTCCGTTCTAAGAGTAGAATTTTTGTGTTATAATTAATAAATAGATTGAACTTGAATACGTTTTGCAATCTCCCCTTCTATATAGACAGAAGAAAATCATAGTTCATCCAACTGATTTACTTGTATTATTATGTTCAAAGTCCCTGTAAGTTATCTTATAGAGTGAAGGAGCCAACCGGGATAAGATGTAGTGTTGGCGGGCAAGTGCTGTCGGTGTGGGGTGTGTCGACAAGCTAGTTAGTAAAGGCTGCGAGCAACCATCATGCCCTCTTCAATTTGATGAAAAAGGAAAGGAAAAAAGACATAAAAAGCTTGGCTGCGTGGTCGTCTGCTCATGTTCAAAGGAAGACAGCCTTGTAGTTGAGGTGTAGAAATGGATTCGGTTATGGCCTAGGTTTGAAGCTTTCGCCAAAGAATGAGACCCTGGAGCCGCAAGAATGAAGCCATCGGATGAAAGGGATTGTTACTGCGATGTAGAAAATGCAATTGTGCAAGCAGTTCCTGGAGTGGATGAAACCTAGCCACCTCCAAATGTGGCAGTCCTCTCAGTCTGTTTCAAGAAACCATGGCGTGCACAGCGGGAATGAGCCGCTCGCTTCACGGCGATGTCTCGCCTATGTTCCGAGGAGCTGGGCACTGGCCAGCCAACTGACGCAACCGGGTGGCTCCGTTGAGTGCTGCGAGGGCGAATGGGAATTCCCGAGACAAGATTGGATGCTCGTACGAGCCTTCACAACTCATACGTGACCTGCACGTCGGAATGTCAAGGATTGCTCGGTTGGCCTGTTTGCCTCTGCCTCCGTTTGAAAGAAATATTCTCAACGGCTTATTGGGATTTCATCCAGGAATTTCCCTCGACGTAATAATGCTGTAACGGATGGGCAAAAAGAGGGTTTTATGGCGGCGAAACCCGCTGCACGGTGGGACCGACCAAACGAATCCGGGCGGTTGATACGGCGCAACAATGCGCCTCATACCAGCCATCTGTACCATTATGAGATTCGTCATCCGACCTGGAAGGTTTCGCTAGCGCAGCAATGGTGTTGAAGGATCTGTTCTCGAATTGCGTAGGCCAGTTTGGGCCTGTACCTCAAGGCTGTGGTGGTCGAGACTCTGTTCAGCCGCTACCGTATCCCGCTGGGCCTGGACTCGCGTGTTGAATCTGCCGTAGAGGGTTGGATGGATGCCACGCCTCGTTCAAGCGCACCAGGAGCTTTCTTGAGACGACCTCTGTAATTGACGTGAGGCGACGTCGGTATTGCAAGAAGGAATATGTTCAGCGCATTCCTTTCCGCCTTGGCCGACGAACGTGCCATTGTATTCTCTAATGCCGCCTAAAACTAAACCTAATGAGAAGCCACCGTCTTGGACTCCCATTTCTGAAAAATAACGAATGTATTTTGACTTCCCGGAATGTCGATCCGCCGTGGAATGGATTTTCTCCATCGTGGCGTCCAAGCTGAGGATAACCTTCCTCGTCCATCCCACGAACTAGACTGGGTTAGATTCCCGATCACTCATGATGGACTACTTGCTAGTCACTACTGCCCGACTAAACTGTAAAACAGGTCTAGGTCCCATCGTCTCCAGGTATTCTTTGCATTGCCATGTCTTCTCTTCTCGTCCTCAACCATACGTGTGTGGTTGTTGAGACCATTGCTGGCCAAGAAAACGCAGCAACGACAACCGGCGATATTCTGACACCTTACCCCATCCTTGACGAAGGCTAAGGCACAGGGAGACGTGCTTCTCCCTGTGAAGCACGAGCGTTTCTCTCGCCTTGACAACTGTCGATAAGAACCATGGGGAAATCCCCCAGCCCGGACACCCTACTGGTAGGGGAACACGAGTGGCGATGCTGGGGAGATATGATGATTGAGAGTGTTGTAGCTAATAGCTTGGAAACAGGTTATGGGATGGCTTCTCAACGGAATTGCCACTATAGCCATCCTCGCGCGATCATACCTTCGCCTCGTGATGCAGAGAAGGAGTCTCATGTTCAGCGACTACCTAATATGGGCAGCATGGGGCACCGCGGTTGCAACGAATGGAATGACCACGCAGATGGCACATCTAGGCGCATTTGACGATGGTGTCATGATGACGCTCAAAGGTTACCGCGGAACCCAGAGTCAGATGGATTCGGTGATAAAAGTAAGTGAATCTTGGCATCAATGTTGTTGGAGCAGAGCCTTTGTCCAAGCCGACATCTAACAGAGCACCGTGTCAGCTTTTTATCATGTCGCACGTTCCGCTTTGGTCAACGTTTTACCTATGTAAAGCGGCACTTCTTGCGGCATACACGCCAATGTTTCTTGAGTTTATGAAGAAGCGAAAGGTATTCCTATGGGTTACCGTTGTTTACAATGTGTTGGCTTATTTCACCAGCCTCATTGTACTCCTACTTATCTGCGAGCCCGAAACTGATTGGTGAGTATGCAATGTCAAAACATTAGATACCAAAATCTTGGCTAACAAAAAAACCCGAATCCAGGAGCTTGAGTATTCCGGGTAAATCTTGCGCTTTCAACTACGGAGAAAAGATATTTATTGCTACCTGGACACTCCACTTCTTTGGTGACCTTCTTGGTGAGTACACATAATAGCGCGTTTGAGTGGGGAGCTGGCCATGGCTTACTATTGATAGTGTTCATGTTACCTTGGCTGTTTATCCCCAGTATGAATCTGAAGTCTTCAATGAGAATCGGAGTCTACTGCACTTTTCTTCTTGGTGGAATCACTATAATAACCTGCATTGTCAGGCTTGTCACGCTTGAGGTTTCGCAGATTGGGAACAACGTGGCCATCAGCTTGATGGGTAAGTTTTTCACCTGCCGACGAGTTTTCTAGATGAGAAATCACACCCTATACGACCTAGAACAAACATGCTGACTTCTTTTGTTGTTATAGTGCTTTGGAACACCCTTGAGTGCAATATCAGTCTAATAGTCGCCTGTCTGCCTTCTCTGCGCCCTTACTTCCGTAGTAGAAGTTCAATGATGCAATCATACACACACAGCCGAGTTAAAAGCGAAATGTAATCGCAATGAAGCGAGATGGAAGGGACACGCTTCTTTTTTTTGTTTAAAAAAAAAGAGAAGAAAAAAAAAATAGAGAGAAGAACCCCTGTATCAACCCTGCCTAGAACTTTTCCTTTGTATTAGAAGATAGACATACCAATATATTCATACATTGTACTCAATTATTTCGCTTTTTCTTTGCTAATTGTGCTACCTACTATTGCCATAAAACTTTTCGGCGAATGCAATATTGGTTTGTTCACCTGCATTGGTGAGAGACTAGAATGCTTCTCAATCTCAAAGCAGCAAAACAAGTTATGATAGAGCATGAGAATGACCTAGTAATTATGAGACTGTCGTTGGAACGATAGAAAAGCAACCCCAGTTTCGTCCATATGCCCCTTTCTTTCCCCCTTATTTCTTTGCGGCCTGGACGAATAGGACCGGCTGTGTGTATACCTTGGGAGACTATCCACCACATTAATGAATGGTCTTGAAGTAGAAATAACTCGCAAGCCCAGTGGTTCTCGACGCAAACGTGGAACTCTGCCGGCTTTTACAAACCTGCAGGGCGTCGTCGGGGCTGCGGCGTTTGACTATGTGCTCAACCATCCGGCTCCAATCGATGGCAATATCCGAAATGAATCGAACGACAATATATCCCAGCGAAAAGAATTTTTAGACTTAAAAAGTCCCGAAAAAAGCAATGGATTCACACACACACACACACTGAGGCATCAGCGTGCCTCGCGCCACTGTGACATCTTGATGGCAAATGGGCTAACCCTTGCGCCGTATCACGATTCCGAATCAAAGTCGTTTCTTAGCAGCAAATATTGGGTCAAAATAAGCTTTGGGGGGTTTGATGCGATAGCCTATCCAGACTCTTGGAGTTACCACTCATTTCCGACCTTGATGAGTTGCAGTAGCTTGAGTTTCGGAGATGTATAGATTCGGTTTTGTATCGGAGAATCAATATTCGACAAGATATAAAGCTGCAATTCTCCCACCAAAAAAAGATGCATTGTACTGAGAGACATCTTGGAAATACATTGTGCAAACCCACATCAGTCTAACAAAGGCATATTGGAGATCTCGAGCAGCAAGCAGCATCACAGCATTCAACAACTTGAGCTTTCCCGCAGCCTTAACATCGAAGCACCATGGATGCCCCGAGGACTGTTCTTACCCCTACAGATCGCTGTGCCTCTGCGATCAGCGTCTACGGCCTATTTGACATCTCGTGTGTCAAATATCGTGCCGGGGCCCCTCCTTGTCTACCACTGCCCATTCACCCTAGTTTTGAGTATGGATCGCCGATCACCATAGACGCTTGGTGCACACGTCTCCTCATGGACGTGGGTAAGATACTGCATCAGAATGGCCTCGACAAGACCGCCATGGATCTTATCGACCTGCCATCCCCCAACGTCTTGTTTCCCCGGCACACGCTGCTCATCGTTGCTCCCTGGACGTCCGATTCTCGGCAGGTTTGGGTCAACGTGGTGCGCCAGATCAAATGCTTCGTCGATGCTTGCCTCCAGGATGCCGGGGCGCACCCCCAATGCCACATCAACGTCGAGATGATGGCGCCCGAGCTGCGCTGGCCCAGGCAAATTGTGTCCTTCGAGACCCGACCCGATATAAAAAAGGACTGGTGGGAAATCACTCACGCGCTGCGAGCTACTCTCCAATTGTTCCCGTCGACAAGGGACCAGGTCGTTGCCATTGATCTTGCGTGCCTGGGAAACCGCCCTGCCGAAGATATGGGCTTGCTCATTATCGATGTTCAGCTTGGTTATAGTTCCTCGGAAACAGATTGGGAAGGGCCAAGGGACGAGGCTGAGAAACTTCTCGAAAAGTTTGACCACAAGTTGAAGTTGCACATGAGGCATGCATATGGATTTCCAGACAAGATGATCACGCTTCCAAACTGAAACTATAAACAGTTTCGAGTGACAACAGGTCTGATACTGTTTACGTAGCAAAATGTGGTACGCTGCAGAAGAACCAATTGGACAAACGTCTAACATTTACATTAAGTTATTAATAGTGTGGATCGAAAGATACCGGATATTGTCCTAAAGTATCTTTCTTTTTCGAAAAGAACATTGCTTCCGTCATACCCCGTTCTCCATCTTTGCCCTGGTAACTCCCCAGTACGTCGGACGTTAGGATACGCAATGTACGACACGCAACCCTCGCAAGGTGTGGCACGCTCGTGACATCATCTCCACTTTAAGGCTTTAAACTCTTCAAGTCAGCGCAAACGATATCCCTGTCGGGTAATATGATTGGTTATCAATTCATTAGATGACATGCAGCAGGACGCGAAAAGTCGCGCCGTACGCGCCCATTTCGCTCCAGCAAGCGCGTAAATTAACGTCGCACGCGTTCTTTCGTGCTCCGCTCTCCACCTCAGCCCTTCAAGCGCCTCGAGTCAAAAAAAGACAAAGGAAAAAAAGTATGTGCGTGTGCAACAAGCTCATTTGTCCAAAGGAGGAACGATTCGCAACCCGTACTGTCTGTTGGCGCATCCCAATCGTCTTTCGAAAAGAATTCATTCATAGAA
Source organism: Calonectria leucothoes (assembly GCA_002179835.1). NCBI lineage: Eukaryota > Fungi > Ascomycota > Sordariomycetes > Hypocreales > Nectriaceae > Calonectria > Calonectria leucothoes. The sequence goes on along the minus strand of NAJI01000163.1, from coordinate 408,903 downwards.
AACCTACAAGCCATCTCTGGCTGTGGCCATTGTCCACAACCTCCCCATCAATCTCACGTGTAACAAGGGAATGTAACAATCCCCTCGTGGCCCAAAAACATGGCCATACCATTCCCCCCTTGGTGTGCTCCCAAAGGTGGCCATTGACGCCAAGTGGTCTATTCAACGCCGCCAAAAACAAACAAATCAAACCTAAGCCTGTACATCCAGTGGATCGCAAAGAATCCAAACCAATAAAAGTGTCGAGACAATAATAATAAAACGTGCGCGTGCGCGTGCTGCAATATGTGCTGTCATGGTATCATGTACACAAGGAAACGAAGTTGTGCGTGGCCGTCCTGCTGACCAGTTTTTGAATGGTGGAAACAATTATGCCAGTGGCTCATCAAAGGTGAGCCGCCGTCGGGTAACGCTGATGGGGGTACGGGTGCCGGGAATGGCCACTGGAGTCTTCCAAGGTTTCTGGGCTGGGCTGGGAGTAATGTTGACGAAGTCGGCAAAGTCAAAGCCCTGGCCTGGTGTGGTGGGGAAGAGATTTCCACCACCGGGAGTCATCATCATAGACGACGGCAAGTCCAGCTTGCTGTTCTTTTGAGGGGGCGTTGAAGGTGGATCCATGCTGGTCTTGGTTGTGCGCACTGCGGGAGACGGCGAGGCTGCTAGGTAGAGGAGGAGGTCGGCTCCCTCCTCTCCTGTCTTGCCACCGTTCGTGCCTTGCCCTTGTTCCTCTTTGCTCCGCTTCGTCCCGAGGTTACGGGTACGCATGGGCGGCGTGCGGGGAGGCGACGAGTGCACATTGTTGACATTGAATGAGTGAATAGGTAGCAGATCATCATCGTCGTCTGAGGGAGCAGCAAAGTTGGGTGAGGTAAGACCATTCATGAGACGTTGCTGGAAGAATGATACGTCCGGTCCGCCCGAGGTGGTGAAATGCTGCTGGCGGCGGTGCTTGATTGGGGATGAATTGGCGAGCTGATGGTTGTCCTTCCAAGAAGCAATACCATTGAAGGATTTGTGTGCGGTTGGTGAGCCACGGAATCGCTTGCTCGGGCTGGATGAGATGTTTTCGAATGAGGCAAAGTAGGTACGCTTGCGGTGGCCGGTGCTCCCGTTGCTCGAGCCGACAGCATCGGAAAACAGGGGCGCCTTGAGGGGCGAGCTCATGAGGGTGCGAGAGGGGTATGGGAGGTCGGAAGCTGAAGAGGAGGAATCAGAAAGAACATCTCCATCGGCTAGGCGCTTCCTTCGCATCTCCTCTTCGAATTTGGGTTCGATTGAATCAAGTGTAAGGTCTTCCCAGCCATGCTTGGTCTTGAACTGAGCGAGGGCTAGACGGTTCTGCAAGCGGCGAGCGATCTGTGAATAGCAAATAAAAAAACCGCATTAGCATTCTGAACATTTTACCGTGGTCGACAGAGCCATCAGGACAGCTGGTGACGTTGCAGGCTAAGGCGATGAGGGGAGGCTGGTGATTATCCCTGAACTTACCTTGCTCACTTCGGCACGCTTGAGGACGCAGTCGACCACATCCTCGGGTTGCTTCTTCCACGGCGACGACATGGCCTTGTGTTTGTGCAAGCTCCAATATTGGGCTCTCTATCTCAGGATCGTATGCCGCTCTTTTTTAGTTGTCGATTGTGGTGGTTGAATGTGTTTCGGGAGGATGATGACGGTCTAGGTGGAGGTGGTGTGTGAAGGTTTGTGACAGTCGAGCGCCGAGACTAAAGTGGGAAGGAGAGTTGAGTGGGCGACCAGACGGGAGGGGGTGGTTGCGGTCAAGGTGTAAGCGCCTAAGGGATGGAACGCTGGAGGCGCAGAGTGTTAGAGAGAGAGGGGGCCTAGTTGATGAGATCCGGGTGTGAATGGGCAAAGTGAATGACTATTCTTCCTTGGGCTGGAGACAAAGAGAGGGCACCAGAAAGGGGGAAGAAAGAAAATTGCGTCGATAGTGTGTTGCGCCAGCGGTTGCTGTGGTTGTTGAGTGAACGGGGAGCAAGAAGGAGTGTGCGTTGGAGTGCGTTAGAGTGCAAAAGTGAGCAGAGTGGGTTTTTTTCTGCTAATTTTCTTTTTTTTTCTCCCTGTCCTGGGGAAACGCAGCAGCCAGAGCCTTGGTCACCTCGTAAATTGACTGGCTGCTGGAGTGCTTCCGCCCCAGAGCGCCACAGCGAAATTGGTCGCATTCCTCTGGAAACGGACCACTTTCCCCCCAGATTAAAAATCAGCACACTGGCCATGCACAGCAAGCTCCCCTAGCCGTCACCACCCGTCACTCACCCACTCATGCACGCACTTTGGTCAGGCAACACAATGCACAGGGTCCATGCATCCAGCACGCATTGTGGGAAGCCTCAGGGGCGCCGTCCACCACCAACCATCTGCGTTCCACTACCACTCTGGCCCCGTTTTGCTCACTTTTTCAGGCTGACGCCCTATCTTCAGAGCCTATGGATAGCCGTAGCTACTGTTCGACCGACCAAGGGGGGGAAGGCCTCCAGGCTTCCATCGCCCCCGAAGCCGAGTGTGAGTAGAGCCTTGACTCACAGGGCTAAAGTCCCTGAAGACAAGCGTGTGAACCACTAATTTCCAGCGCTGCACAGGCCGAGCACCTCCGAGTTAACAACGGTGCTCGTAAAGCACGGGGGTCCTTGTTCGTTGGCCCAGCGCCGAGCCGAGTCTCGTTCAGCCCTCGGAGCTTACCCTGCTATTGTTCCTTTGTTGGCTCGATGATCATGGGCTTGAATAGGCTGAATGGGTCCTAAGCCCGATCCAATCGCCATTTTAAGATCGATCGAGCCGTCTGCCCCAGTCTCCTCTATCGCCATCGACTATTCCTCAGAACGGTAATCCAGCTTCTCCAATTGGCGATGACCATTCTACTCTCAACCTCAGAAAGAGCGGGAGGATCTATCGCTGACCTACAAGACACATACTTGTTGCCCACTCTGAATCACCTCATGATTGTTGTCCTCATTTCTATGGTTGTACCTGACGCTTCATCCCCCGAACTCGGGTCTATTCGCATCCTGATTCACTACACGGGCGGCCGTCAATCCCAGTGCCAATATTTGAGCCCATTCATGCAAGTGATTGTCCACTTTTACTCCTTGCTTCCAGTGTTTGTTCACTTTCGATCGCCGCTAGCCACCGGATGTGTGGGAAGGCCGGTAAATTAGGTTCATTCAGTACCGAAAGGAGTGCGACATCTGGGAGAACCGTTGCAGAGCTTTGACATCTTTTTGAAGCACCAATAAAACAACCAATCGGGGCAAATTAAGCTGAGGGCAATGGTCGTGCCGAAAGGGGCTAAAGGCTGTTCAAAGATGCCGGGCTGCAGCTCACCAAAAAGCAGGCTAGCAATCAAAATGAGAGGCAAAGCTTCGTTTTTCAGCTGCTTTATGGACTAGAGCTATGATTGGTGGCAGATAACTGGCCCCAAAAACGATGAGTTCTTTGGGAAACATATGCCAAAGGTGAAATATGTACCAGACCTTGGAGTAACTAGAGACATTAAGCATCTTTGGGAAACAATCGCCAACCACAGGGTGAACAAGCTTGTGCCACCAAATCAAAGATTTTTCAGATGTTGGCATCCGGGACAACTCCGGAGCGGGCGCTACGGTGCAGGCGGTGGTTTGGCAGGGCCTTTACCACAACCGCACTCCGCGCACTCCGCCAAAGCGCCTTGCATGGAGCACATCACATCAAGGCTTCCCCATCCTCGTACGGACACTGCCATATGGGGTGCTGGAAGCCGGCTAAGGCGAAAGAGGCCAAGGCATTGTCACTGGGGGTGGGAAGATCGTCCCGACGTACAAACGAGGGAAAGCTCGTGTTAACCTTGCTTGCAGAGTCGTGTTGGTTGCCCGATGACGACTCCTCACGTTAGGGTACAGTCGAGAGTACTGTGTGTCTAAAGCAACCCCCTGACCTATAACAATCGCTGATCTCTTCGCACCCACTAGGATTTCAATTGGAAAGAGCCAGGGTCATGATAACAGAGCGGTATTTGGATTTATCAAGTCATTGGTGGCAGTCATGATATCAAGAAGCGACGGGTAGTATTGTCGAGTGTAACGCTCAGTAGTGTAGATTCAAGAAATGAAGAGAAAAAAAAGCAAGAGATAGGAGGCGAGGTGCATTCAATTAATTAGGCGCTCACCGATTTGGCTTACCCTCGTGCGATCATCCACGGGAAGTGGGTTGGTTCAGCATGGGGCCACAGGTGGAGCAGCAGGGAGGCAAGGAAACAAGCATCTCGACGATAGCATGTAACCGTGAGCAATCCAAGACGAGACAAAACAATAAAACAAAGAGATGAGTCCACTGTTTTGTATGTTTATCCGGGACGGGATGAGAAACACAAGCAACACCAAACAAAACTGTTGGGCAAAACAAGAGGGGATCAGAGCTTATTTGTCCACTCGTCGTATTCTAGCGCACACGTACGAGACACCGAAAAGGGAAACTCGGGCTGTCGCCAAATGTCGACATTGCAGTCGTCGTCAGCCCGTCATCATCGGATATCCAAGATTGATTCAGCATGCACCCGGCATAATTACCGCTGAAAATTTTTGGCTAAGGAATAAGTTCTCCGCCCTCCACATTTCTCTCTCTCTTTCTCTCTACCATCCCATCCCCGTCGAGCGGCATACGTGTCCCTCCTCAGCGGCGCCCAGTGAACTCGTATTATATCCCGCCGAAGCTGAGAAGCATGCTGCGGCGCTGGTAGTTTGTAGTTGGTTCCCTGTGAGCTGAGGCTGTTTTCGTCCACTAGCAGTGTTATCCGCTGCAAGCCCGGCCGCCACTCCGCCAGCCCTCCGGCTTCTAGACCTTGAGGCGGTGCTGAAATGTGAGATGGAGGGGGTGGGCAGAGGCCACGAACAATATTGATGGTGGTGCGGGACGTGCGGGTGAGGAGTAGTAGTAAGACGATGATGTACTGTACTTCCTGACGAAACCCGGCCGCAAGTCGATGGCAGCTAAGTGAGAGGTTTGGTACGGAGCTCACTTGCATTGGCTCCTTTCGTCTGATCTGGAGGGAGGGAGCACCTCCCCGGCCTGGTCTTTGCTCAACGGCCAGGGGGAAGGGGACGGTCGGCAAATTTAGCACGCTATAATACTGGTCAAATGCCAGAATGACGTCTCTCCGTGGGCCTTCTCACTCGCGACAGGAAACCGTCTGGAATAAAGCGATGGGCATCTTTCTGAAACGAGAGCGACGATCTCAACGGGCGCCGTCCACTCCGTGCCATGGGTATCCGGTGCCGCCAAGCTTCTTGTCGTACTCCCCACCGATTATACCCAATGGGATCCTCATGTCACCACAATGCTTGCTTTGGCCTCTCTCAATGCCTAGATAGAAAACGTAAAATGTCAAGATGCAGAGTTGCTGCTCTTCTCTTTCTCATGGCCCCGGCGCAATTTCACCGGAAGATGGGCCCCCCTGAGAGCCGAGGCGACGTCATCAATTGATAACCACCTCTGGTTACATACCGTTTTCCTGAGCCCAAACACCCTCCGCCCGCAAATGCGCCGACAGCTGGGCCAAGGTTGCTCTGGCCATGGAAGATCCATCCACCACAAACCCCGTCAGTGGATTCGAGCGTTTGGGAGCTATTGCCCCGTTCCCGCTGATGGCGGGCTGATAGGGTGGATGGGCGGATTGATAGCTCTGCACCTATCTCCACTGCAACCCACTGCGTGCACATGCTTCCCGTCCAACCACCATGACTGGGTTGGTGTTGCGGTTGTGTGCTGCCGGCAGCTGAGGTGGTGGTGTATCACGACCCAAGAGGCGCCAAAGGGTAGTCGAGACGATGACAAGGTGCATGTCAATGGCGCAGCGCATTCCAGCGACAGCGCCAGCCCGGGGGCCTCGTGCTTGGCAGTCACGGAGTAAGATTATTTTGGCTCGGGATAGAATAACAGATCAACTCGACACGGCTGCTTGACGGCAATGATTCACGATCCGAAGAGGCGATGCCGTCGCCTCCTGAAGAGCAGTTGCATCATGGTTCTGCTAGTTTGGCTCGACTGGATCGCCAAGATTAATTGCGCAGTACCGGACAGCTCTCCACATCAGATAGTCTCTGTAGCGCTGCTGGTAGCGGGTGCATCAAGTCAAGTAAGTACAGTACATTCGTCCTGGGCACCCTAGTAAAACCCCAGCGTCTGGGCCCCATACTTTTGGCCCGTTTTGACCCTCGTCGTCGTGTTGTTCTGCAGCAGCAACTTACTTGTCTTGTCGTCCGCCATCCATCCCGTCATCCATCATCCACATCGGGCCCAGGGGACAGAAACAGGCTGGCTGCCACTCCAATCTTTCCCAACTCATCGCGGGGCGTGCTGGCTTTTTTTCCCTTTCCATCCCTCCTTGTCACCTACCGCTGCTCTTTTCCATTCCCCTTCTTACATCTGCTCTCTTCCTTCCCTCTTTTTGTTCTTCTTTCCTTCAATGTCCACAGGCGCAACGTGACACACACGTCTCGACTGTCATTTGGCGATCCACCGTCGCTCGCTTTACTCACACCACACCTCCAGCACGGCTTGCGTCTCCCTCTACCAGCACACCCCCCTGTTCGCAGCGCAAAAGTGCAAGCCCGGGTGCTCCTGGATGCGCACCGGGCACGCCACTCGCAAGAGCACTGCTTTCCGAATCATCACAAACTCCAAATACTGCGTTGTTTCGCTTTAATTCTCAAACGCAGCTTTTGCTTTTCCCGCTCCAGATATTTTGTCTCGCCGTTTGCCGGCGCTCTCCCTTTTCTCTCTCTCAAGCAGTGCCCCCAACCAAACCGTCCGTCGTACGTCACCTCACCCACTCGACGAGAAAAACTTCATAATCGCGGGCGGCCATGTCTCCCTCTTTGTTCAAGCTCAAGGACCTCCGTCGCCGGTCCAAGGCGAGTTTTCGTACCGATCGCACCGACCGCACCGATCACTCCACCGATACGTCAAGCGATGGTGCTGTAAGTCAGGGTACGACGCCCTCAACCGGCTCCGTGACGCCGCCATCCATCCACCACCATTCAGATCCAGCGCTCAACCTCCAAATTAAAGAGCAACAACCGCAGCAGCAAAGCAGTCGCCAGTCGTCTCCTCAGCGCCAAAGTTCGCAGAATCTCCAATCCCGGCCAACCCTTCCCACGAGCTCTTCCCGATATAGCGTCTCGGGCATGTCTGGTTTGGGAGCCCCCTCTGCCAATGGAAAGCAGAACCTACCAGTGTCGCCATACGCCCCAAGAATATCCAACCTCTCGGAAAATGCATGGGTAAGTCATCTCCTTTCTTTTTGCGGCTAAATCGCTCCCAATTGGCCCCCTCCATGTTTCTGACGCACCATTGCATCGTTTTCGGAACATGGTGGTGTCACAGATGCCGTTGCCAATTCTTGGCATTGGCAGCAGAAAATGCTGCCGTCGAATTCGCAATGCGATGCTAATTGTTCCTAGGTATACCAAAAAGTGCTCATTGTCCATGGGACAATCGCCGACCCAGCCCAGCAAGCCATTGATGGAACTGTGACCGTCTGCAGACATGACGACAATTTCCCCCCAATCGGCTGGCCTGTCTGCAGCTCCCACTTTAAAGCACTGGTCTACCTTCAGCCGGGCCCGAACAAGCTTCGTTTCGAGTTCTCCAGTCCCAAGCTTGCCAACAGCGGCGGCTCTAATCCCATTCATACCTCGTATCTCACAGTGCACATGCTTCCCACTAACAATGCCCCTCCACTACAGCTTGCAATTATCCTCGGCAAGGACTCCCCAGGGACGTTTGACGCAACACCCGCCCGGGCCGAAAGGGAAGGCAATGGACTTGAGACGGCTGTGAGAAAATTCAGAATGGCCGCGTATCTGTGGCAAGCCTTTACCTCGGAGCAAATGCGACGGCACAAATTGGGCCGAAGGACTTTTCGGTTTGAAGAAGAGTGGACGTCGGGAACGGTCAATTATCGTGACCTCGACAACGGCACCATGCGGTCGGAGGCCAGGATCCACATCATTCGTTGCGACAATACGGTCGCTGAACTTCGAGATTTGAACAAGGCTCAACAATACGAAAAGGCTACCGAAAAGGACGCCCTGTTTGGAATTGCCGCCACTGCGGTGAAAAAGTATTTTAACCCCCTGCCAGGTCAGAAACTCTATGTGTCTGCGCTCCTCCTGGATGCCCATTGGGATACGACTGCCAAGACGATCACGGGCCATGCTGCTCTCGGAGGAGGCGATGGGGATCTGCAGCTTGCTATCTTTGGATCACATTGCCTACAGAGCTACCCGACTAGCTTCGAAGAGGTGGTGCCTGCCTTCACAGATTGCACACCGACAGACACCAAGTATGTGGCCAACGACTGCAATGACGCCGGAAGCTCATGGGAAGTTGCCAATATTGGCATTGGTGCTCACCTGCACGAGACGGGACATCTTTTCGGATGTCCTCACCAAGAAAATGGCATCATGTTGCGCGATTACGTAGTACTAAACCGCAGCTTTGTGACCCGCGAAGCCTACTCGACAAGAACCAAGTCCAAGGGCGGCATAGCCTTGCAAGGAGACGAATGTGGTTGGCATCGCCTAGACTGTTTGCGATTCCGAGCCCACCCAGCTTTCCGACTTCCCAACGACCCTCCCATGAACCCCGATTCAAGCGTTCAGGCATTCCCCGTCGAAGGTGGCAGCGTCCTAGTCATGGCGGCCACGGGCATCTCGTTCGTGGAGATTTTTGCTGAGGGCGATGATGTCTGTCATACGTGGATCGAGTACCAGTCTGACCAAGGTCCACCCCCTCGCCAAATCACACTCAATGAACAAGATTTGCGCGCCAGGTTAGGTGATGGCAAGAAGAAGGCGCGTATCAATGTCTCTATCAAATCTCATGGTGGTGGATCCATGGATATTGAGGATTTCAAAACATTTGCATCCAAACAATCTTCAGTCAAGCTGTCAAACGGAAATGCGGCGTTCCGGTGCAAAATGCTGGGTAGCTCCAAAATGGATGGCAGCGAGCCTATCGAGTCTGTCTTCTCCAGTGCTGGGAAATCAGACCGGATTCTGTCAAGGGTGGTGGTGTATCACGGGTCCGCCGTGGACGGGTTGGAATTTCTGTATGATGATGACTCGACGCAGCTGTTTGGCAAACGGGGCGGCGACAAGAACGGCGACGTTTTTGAATTTGGTAAGTTGTACATGGCTGAACGAATCCGAGACATGCTAACAGATTAACCACAGATGTTCGTCGTGGCGAGTATATTAGTGGGTTTATTGTGCGTTCCGGGTTCTGGATCGATGGTGTGCAAATCTTGACCAGCCTGGGCCGCAAGTCACCCATGTTTGGAAACCCGCATGGCGGCGACGCGTACGTTTCACATCATAAACTATTTTTTCCACCCCCTAATGAAGAAGCAGGCATACCTTAATACCCCCTCGAGGATACACGATTTGCGGTGTATCCGGTTCATGTGGCCCCTGGCTTGATGGGTTTTCAGTTCTAATCTCTCGATAATGGGGTCTGGACATAACTCCTTATTCAATCTCACTAAAACAACAAACGGACCCGACGATCAGGAACCCCTAATGGACTGGGAATGAACACAAAAAAACACGCGCTCGAGGAAGCAACCACACCGACAGGACGACTATTACCCATGGCATACTTTTCTCTTTGTTTTGTTTGGGTACTTTGATATCATAAAGCGGTGGGAATCGGATCACATTATCTGGCAGATCATTCATTCGCCTTAAGGCTAACTGGAAGGATGGTTGTTTTTTTTAATTTCTTTTCTTTGGTCCTGGGTTGGTTTTCTGCTCCTGAATAGTAATACTGTTTGGTCTCTGGGGCTTTTCGGCACTTGTCTAGTCGTGGAGTTGGGGCTACTGGCTTATTTTCTTGTTGATTACACAAAGCAACACACGGTATGAGGGCGAGGTGCCAGCAAACCTAGGTGTTGACAGCACGAACGTACATACGCTGATACAGAGGTACGGGAAACGGGGATATATGTACATAGATATCAGGACCTCGTTTCAAAGGATTACCAGGCGAGAGCGAAATATGGCCGCCTAACAACAGGCTTGAATTGTTGAGGAAAAAAATACCTGGTGACTTACAAACATTGCACGTTGAATTATTGTTCCCTTGTCGAAGAGATCCATTATCACATGCTTAGCGTCAACATGTTAAATTATCACGGATTGTCGGTCAAGGCAGGTCCGCTTCTTTCGCAAAAGGGCAATGAAGCACGAAAGTAAAATAAAAAAAACAAAGAGGTACCAAAATAAAGGCATCGCCGGTACAGAAAAAAACGGACGTTATCGTATTCGGCATCGTCTTTCAAGAACGGCGTGTTCGTGACGGCACAGCCAATCCCATGGCGCAGGTTACATCCACGCGGGCAGGCCCGACGTCCACATGCGCCAGCCGCCTGAGGCTAAGCCACATGTTTGGAGGAAAGTCACGCTGTCGCAGCGCGAGCACATGTCACGTGGGCTGTGCAAAGCGCTAGCACGCCGCTAGGGAGGTCCTGGAGTAGCGTGGCACACACGATGACGGCATCCCCACTGGAGCAGGAAAGTTGCTTTGCTTCGTACCTCCCCCCCCCAATTCCGAAACCGCCCAGCCGCCAGCCGCCCACTCCAACCGCCAAACCAGCCCGGACGTTGTCTCTGCATCATTGTGCTCCGCCTTGTTTTGTTGGGCTGTCATAGTAGGGCAGTCTTTTTATTTTCTTGCCTCTCCCACCTCGCAATTCCGACCGAAGAACCTTGGGAAAAAAACATCATCCTTCCCAGGCACAGCCCTTCAAGCACAGGCCACCGACCCTCTAAGACAGATCTCAACTCCCCGCCGCCCGAAAGTGTTGAGCTCGTCGATCCATCTTGCGACCCTTCTCGCCCTCCGGCCGTCTCTCCTCCATACCTCTCCTGCCCTTGCCCTCCCCGCATACCTCAACTGCGCCCCGAGCCACAGAATGTCGAGAAGGAGCGGCACCATGGCGTCGTCAAGTTCTAACGGAAGCGCTCCCAAGGACACACCGTCCGCCAACCAGCCTGGTGAGTCGTGATGGAGGCATGCCCGCGCATGTGGGTCTGAAGACCGGCGCGGCATGTGAATATGGTTTTCCTACATGCTAACACGGTCGCATTCACAGCCATTGACAAGCAGAAAATGCTTCTGTCGTCCGATGTTGGCCACTTTTCTCTCATCCGGGCCTTGCACTTGGCTGACTCCATCACGCTCATGAACGGTACATATTTTCCAGCAACACCACACAAACCTGCCTGCTCGTCTCAGAAACTAATGCAAACGACCCTACAGGTTTCTGCGGTGTCATGTCCATCTTCACCTCACTACGATACTGCCTCGGTGACCCAGGCGCTCTCGACAAAGTCTACCTTGCGCTAGGTTTCTTGCCCTTCGGGCTCTTCTTCGACTTTCTCGATGGCAAGGTCGCACGATGGAGGAAAAAGAGCAGTCTCATGGGTCAGGAGTTGGACTCGCTCGCCGACTTGGTATGCTTGTTTCCCGGGACTCAAAAGCACGCGCTCCGCCACAATTGCTAACCTGCATCGATGACGTAGATCACCTTTGGTGTTGCCCCCGCCATGGTCGCCTTCACTATTGGCTTCCGCTCCACCGTCGACACTGTCGCCCTGACATTTTTCGTCCTCTGTGGCCTTACCCGCCTCGCCCGTTTCAACGTCACCGTCTCCTCCTTGCCCAAGGATGCCTCGGGCAAGAGCCAGTACTTTGAGGGCACGCCCATCCCCACTTCTCTGGGTATGGACGCCATCATGGCCTACTGGGTCTCCCAGCGCTGGATTCTCGAAGACTTGCCCTTCGGCGTCTGGCTCCAAGGAACCGATCTCGAGTTCCACCCCATCGTGCTGCTATTCGTTATCCACGGTTGCCTCATGACCAGCAAGACGATCCACATACCCAAGCCTTAGGTAATATACGGCTCAAAAGAAATCGTTATTTCCTAGGACCAAAGAAGCTGGCAAAGGCGAAGGAAACAACAGGCATTTAAACTGTTTGGCTCATACAGCATCAGGTGTGGGATAATGAGACGGAATCGGTGGCGCGGATCAAAAGGAAACAGAAACGGAGCAAGAAAGGACGATTTGGACTTGAGTGCTCGCATGGTTGGGAAAGGTATACTTGGACAGGTCAGACTTTACGCAACTCATCTTAGCAAATGGTAGTTCATGATACCCCGTTCATTCACATAAACCGACTTGTTGTCCCAAGGCGCTGCAAAGCCAAGCGTTTGAGTGACAGATATCCGTATGCAGAGTCCTCTTCCAACTCTCATGCCAAAGCCGGGGATTTGTTTAAAATAGCCCACGTGTGAGAAAGATGCTGGCATGAGCAATATTATGGTGGCATTCATGCGTCCAATGGAGACTGACCCCCTCGACACGTTTAGTTTGTCAAGGATCATGACGGCTACAGTGGTGGGTCTGCGGCCTGATGGTGACTGCATTGATTGTGAGCATTTCAGTGTTAAAAAAAAAAAGAATTGGCAACCAAGTACTAACTCAATTAATAGACATGGCAATCATGCATAGTGGGTCTCTCCCAGAAAACACCAAGATCGCCCATCCCATGGCACGGCACGACACGCGCCATGGTTATTCAATTCAAGCTGGCAGCCACGGTTGAGGACGTGAGATTGGATTGGAGAAAGAAAATGGTATATAAATAACGAAAGTAGCCCCAGCTGTCTAGCTGTCTAGATATATCGGAACATGTGCCATATCTACTAAAGTTTCCAAGCTTCTGCCCACTCAAGAAGCATGTGCAATGATTGTACGGTCATCTTCACCATCTCATACGCAACTTCGCAAGCATCGTTACGCCATGCAGCCCCTGCTTTTTTTTTCACATCGCCATCATCTTGCGGGATATCTTTCAAAAGATGCCACTGTGCCAATAAACGCCTTGTATCATCCCTCATAGGTATGTATGTGCTCTCCACCGCCACCCCCCCAACAAGCGGACTGGTTCCTTCATGCTGGTTCCCCATCGATTATATACCCACTCCCTGTTTGTGCAAGCTCTCAACTCTTCGGTCGTACAAATTACATGGCCTGACCAACGCTCGGGCCTCTCGGCCGGCCGCCTCTCACGCTTCCATCGCTATCGCTGCGGACGTGACCAATTGGCACATATCCGACAGTGCTGCCCCATCGGGAAGATGCACCACCCATGGTGCTGCGATTCAAGCCTCCGCCGCTCGTGTACCTAGATGTGAAGCTTTCTCCACGAGTACGTGCTGTACCGGGTCTCGGCATATCGTAGTAGGCACCAGGTATTGGGTGCAATGGAGGGGGCACAGCGCTGGGGTGTGAGTTATCGATTTCAAGATCGAATGGGTTCGAATGAATCTTGTTGCGCCGTGTTTCGAAAGAATTATCCTCTATCGAAGAATCACGGTAGAACGATACGGTTTCCACGGCTCCGCTGTGAGGCATCAATCGGGGGCTAGGTCCACGATTCACGGTCTGAGGTCTCGACCTTTGGACATCCTGAATGTGGCCAATAGCTGGCATCTGCGCCATGGCCGGAGGAGTAATGGAATTTTCATCAGCAAAAGGATTCCCTGATCCATCCAAATCCCGAATATATGTCGATGCGCCTTTCCCAGTTACTGCGTTGGCATCCGTAAACGGATTCGGGCTTGGGGCCCCATCAGTCCAACTGCTAATGCTAGTTGGTCGGCTCGCCCGTCGACGCTGAGAATCGGCATCTGTGTTCGAAAAGTAAGGATGCCCCGCATAATGGGGCTTTTCCTGGATGTTGTGCTCCTCGAGGTCATCCGAGCTGGCGTCTTGGATTGCTTGTGACCACCAGCCACGAAGTCGCTCGCTCTGGGTGTCTCCAGTCGGGTCAACTGAACCGTGACGGCTGTGGGTAGCAATGGGCTCGAATTGGGAGTTGCCTCGGTTCATGTTAACTCCAGGGCTTTCGTTGTTGAGGGGCATTTGCGTCATCTTCTCGCTCAACTTCTTAGGATATTGAGACAAAGCAGCCGCCAACTTGGTCGTCCGAGCGGTAGGGCCCAAGGATGCCGTGCTTGTCTGGTATTTGCCTCTAGAGCCACCGCCACCGCCAGGAGCCAAAGAAAGGGGCGTCAGGAGCGTGCTGCGGCGGCGTCTAGTCATCTTCCTCTTTAAGAACCATATCAAAATCACGATGGCTGACAATGCCGCTATACCTCCAATGATTCCGCCAACAATAATTGGAGTCTTCTCGTCGCCATTACCGGAGCTAGGATTCCCAACGATCGGAACATCGGTGTCTGAGGAATGATCATTGTCGTTGGCGGCTGTTGGGTCAACTGGGATTGTCGTAACGACGCCACCTGGAAGAGTAGCTGTGGTGTAGGTAGTTTGGGGGTTTGTGATTTCATCGCTGGTTGTTGTCTTGTCGGATGATTTCGTCGATTCAACCGAAGTAGCTGCTGTCGAGATGACGCTGGTCTGAAAAGTTGACGGAAGAGAAGAAGACAACGCCGCAGAGTTTGACTCCGAGGATGAGCTGCTAGAACTAGTTTCGGAAGATGAAGTGCTTGTGGGCAGGAGAATAGCCTTCTCAACTGAATGAGATGTCACATCCGAGGGTGTTTCAGGGGAACTCTGCTGTGTAGTCTGAGGGACTGGCACTGAAGTACCTTGCTGGGAAGTCTCCGGGGGCGAGCTTGTAGCAATATCCTGGACTGAGGTTGAGGAACTGGTTGGCTGATCATCAACCGCAGACGTAACCTGAGCTAAGGAAGAAGTCGATGTCGGCTGGACGCCAGGAACTGGTGTGTTCTGGGCCGGAGTGGACGAGGTGAGAATAAGCGAGTCGAAAACCGGGGTATTGAGGTTTGGAACTGAGGTTGCCGCGGGTTGCTCATCGGAAAGCGGTGCGCTCGGGTCAGGAGATGACGTTGTCGTTGTCGTGTGTAACCTGTCAAGCAACGGCGTGTTTGGGTCCGGAACTGAGGTCGTCGTTTGAGGCTGGTCAGGTAACGAAGTATTTGGACCCGAAACTGAGGTCGTTGTATGCAATCTGTCAAGCAACGGAGTGTTTGGATCTGGAGCCGCAGCAGAAGAACTGGGGAGCTGGGCAGAACTTGTCGAATTTTGAACAGGAAGAGGGTTTGACGAAGGGACCGGGAATGCCAATGTGGACGACAGTTCACTTGATTCTAGTATAGAAGCCGAACTCTGTGTTGGCGAAGAACTCTCGACACTGGGCAGCGTGTTCGAAGCCGGGGTAGAGCTTAGGGACGATAAACTCGAATCGATGACGGGCTGGTCGATAGAAGCGGTGACAATACTTGTTTGTTCAGGGATAACAGTCGTGGTAACTGCCTCGGGTGGTGGCTCAACAACAGTGGTGGCGATGACCGTGACTGAGGTTATGGTCCTCATTACAGTCGCAGTAGAGAGGGCCATGACAGGCTGAATGACGATGCTAACATGGGCGGTTGACGTCTAGGCCCTGGACGATGCCGATCTCTTTTGGTTGATGTAAGTGAAGGTGTTTTTTTTTTGTTCTTTTTGGGCAGTGAGGACTTTCAAAAAAGATCGCGAGACCAGCCGCAGAGAAGGAGAGGGGGGTATGACAAGTGCCCAGTCAAGCGATCAAGGCAAGGAGGGAGGAAAAGGTATTAGCAACACAAGGAACAAACTGGAATGAGACTGGGCGTGGCCCGGCCACCTAGATCACGATGATCATTAAGATGGAAAGAAAGATGATCCAGTCACCACGAAGAAGAGAGTAATGGTGAAAGGGAAGGGAATAGGACGAGAAAAGAGAAAGACGAAAAGACAGGCGACAAGGGCCAGGAAGCCAGCCACGAGGGTTCAAGGGGGAGGAAGGGGACTGGTGCGAGCCTAGAGCAATCCAACCAAATACGCCTGCGTCCAGCCGACCAGGGCTATGCTATCCAATGTTTTAATCTGATTCCAAGTAGAAAAGGAATCGACTAGGGATAGACAAAAGAAGCTCGGGGTCCGGCAGGGAGCAGGGGACGGTGGTGGCGGACGCGAGGGGATGCAAGGGGCGAACCCCTGTCCTGCGACAGATCTGAAGCATGATGCCGTCTCCACGCCGTCACCGCAGAACTTGGCACGGGCCCATGAGGACTGCTAGTGGGATATGGATGAGCCCAGGCTTCTGGGACCTCCTGGCCTGTGAGGTTTGGGCTAGATGGTTTCTGGGCCCATTTCATGCTTCGCGAAGCGAACACACATCTCCACGACGGGGAACGGATTGCAACCTGTGGCGGGTGAGGGGTTGTCTTGTCATGGAATGTCCTGTCTTGATCGTTGTGTCTGGAACGTTTTAGTTGGAGGATTTCCAAGAGGACGCGCCGTTAGGATCTGCGACAAGGGCGGCGGCGAGGGCTGGCGTGGGAATGATATGGTGGCATGGTATTCCGTGCAGGCAGCGCAGGGCCGGAGGCCAGAGCCAACGACGATCAGTCCCAACGGGCAGAGAGCTCGGGCGCGCCACAGCGGGCGATGGTATTTACGAACGCCTGCAGCCGGCGAGGCAGAGGCGACGGCGACAGCAAACGCTAGGTGGAAGGTGGATGGAAGGTCTTCTAGTGGGGATGTCAGAGCCCCAGCGACCGTTTTTTTCGTCAGCAGCAGCAGCCGTCTTGGTGCTCGAGAGCCACCTGAGACGACACTAAGAAGATACGCCGGCGGTGGTTGCGCTAACGGTGGCGCCTTCCCCCGCACGAGCTTCCGATACAACCCAAAACAGGCACACGTCTGTCACTTCCAGCCCAGCCAGCCCAGCCAACAAATGCGCTGGTGGCTAACGCACCTGCCTCCCTCAGTTCCCTTTGTACCCGACAGCCACGTCCTGGCGCTCGGTCGGCCATGTCAAATGCCACTCCCCCATTGCTGCTGGATGTTGACCACAAATCCCAAGACAATAGGCTCGGCCAGGCTTGCCGATTCAGGAATCCAATCCTTGGGCGCGCGTAGCCTGTGCCCGAGTTTGAAAGCCACCCACACACACCAAACACACCACCCGAAGGCCCTGGCCACCCCATCCCCATGGCCAGCGAGGACGGGACCATAGCCGGCGGCGCCATGACACCACTGCAATATATCTCGGTCTCCCGCGTACTCGAGAGAAATGGCTACAGGGATCTGGGGACAAAATGTTTGTTTCCTGGCCTCAGCCACGGCGCACCTGATTGGGCCCTCGTTTGGGTGGTTGATTCTTCTTGCACGGGGATTCCCAGCCGATGTGGCGCTGAGGGGTGCAAGTGTCAAATGTGATGTATAGCATATAGTTTAAAACATTGCATCCTCGGGGTTGGCCTGCCAGGCACCGTCGAGAATTGATTGAGAGACACCACTTGTCACATCGCTGGATTTGTTTCCTTGTCAATTGTTCGTCTAGCTAGCTGCAGTCAACCATCCCATCTGGAACTTGGCATCCCTCCTTAAACCCAAATCTTCCTTCGCGCGTTTCCTCCGTGTGCCTCAGCCTTCCAGCTCGTCCCCAGCATGGGATGTGGCTGACTCGTTTGTCTCGACACGCGTCCATCCGTGTCCCCCCGCCAGTGCCAAGATCGGCCGCAGTTGAGTTGCTAGTGAGTCAAAGGAATACTTGTCATTCCTTTTTCTGCGTCTGCCTGTGTCTCATCAGGCCACCATCACCACTGCCACCAAGATCCATCCTTCCCCTGATGCAGGCGGAAGCCATTTAACCAACGCATTTTGCTTTGCACCGCATGAAAAATCCCCACCTATCAAAAGACCATCGCCCTTCGTTGGCGGCGTCCATGCTTTTTATTTTTCTTTCTGTGCGTCGTTTCCCATCCAAGACCAATCAATCGTGCCAACCAACATGGCGATGATTAATTAATCGATATCCCACGACAGCTGCAGTCCCCAGGCACCGCCGGCAACGCCACTACCGAATGTCATGCGCACCCGCCACTGCCGAAGGGCCGCAATCAACGCCACGACTGTACGCACAAGACACAAAACGTGGTCAGCGGACAGAGGAGACACGGTAGCTCAAGACCAAAGCCGGCTTCAGCCCGTTCCCCGTGCACCAAAACACAGGTCAATTATCACTAATTCCAAATGCTCCGTGAACCGGCGTCACAAGTGACCGCAACCTGAGGGAAGCTGTGGCCGCACTTAATTTTCCCACCCAACAAGACTTAGCGGGGTTCCAAATTAGCCCAGGAAGCAAGTGGCCTGCCTCTAGACCCTATCAAGTCGAAGCACGGCCAAGAACAACACTTGTGCAAAAGTAGAGAAGAAGAAGAAAGAAAAAAAAAGACCCCGTAGGAACTAATTGCACAATGACACATCAAGAGGAACAGACACACAGACACACACAGGTCAAACGGTTGCTCCCCTTTCTGTT
Organism: Calonectria leucothoes; assembly: GCA_002179835.1. Taxonomy (NCBI): domain Eukaryota; kingdom Fungi; phylum Ascomycota; class Sordariomycetes; order Hypocreales; family Nectriaceae; genus Calonectria; species Calonectria leucothoes. Next base: position 390,510 of record NAJI01000163.1, on the reverse strand, counting down.
TCCTCCTCTGGTCCCTTTGGTCCCCTTGATCCCCTGGCAGTGTTGGCACGCATATGGCCAGACCAGATGCAATGGAGCCGACTGATGAGCCTGATGCGACCATCAACGGCCCCGCCCGCCATCCCTCCCGCCCGCTCTCCGTGCTCCGCCGACTCGTCGATTGCCCACTCGCGGCCGCGGCATTGGCCAACGAGATTGGGCAGCTCCCTCGATTGTGCAGGGCTGCATGCACACATTGAGTCGTTTGAGAGTTGTGTGCGCGGGATGCTTGTATGTGCAAGTGTGTAGCTGTATGTCTACCTCTCACTCTGTTGCGTTGTGTGGGTGCCCCCTCGCCCCTCCCTCCCCCATCTGTTCGTCGCCGCCGTCGTCGTGGCCTCGTTTTTCGTTCCTCCACGCCGCCAACCCCTCAGGCTCGTTTGCACCTCTTGTCCGGCTCCCCCTCCCCGTGCGCGCCGTGCCTGAGCTGGGCCGAGTTGAGCGTGGATAGCTGCTACCTTGTCTTGACCAGCCTTGCCTCATCCATTGTCTGCGTCCGCGTCTGCATCTTCCTCTGCTCGTGCGCGTCCAGTCCATCCATTGCGTCCCGCCTCCTCGTCCGTGTGCTCTGCCACACCTCCTACCTATCCACGGTCCCACGTTGTCCACGTTTCCGGTGCCTCTACCCCTTCCCTCCTTCCAATCCAGTCCGGTCCAGTACGCTGCAGCGCTGCCGCCATCCTTCTCCTCCGTCCGTCATGTTTGGCAACTTCACCGCCTTTGGTAAGCATACAGGCCTCTCTTACTGTCTTGTCTCCATCTGCTCTAAACGGCCATCAATCAATCAATTAATCAATCGGATTAACGATTCCATCTCGGTGCAATTTCTTGCGCTTCCTGCGTTTCTCATTGACTCCCCTGCTCGCTCTCCATCATTTTTATCACTGTCATATTCAATTCATCATTTTTAATTCCAACCCACGCCCGTCATCTACCTACCCTTCCTTTCATCTCTCTCGGTCAATTTATCCATCCCTGCTCCGCACTTCTAAATTCGCACCAAGAATAAGACGATGTTCTAAATTCCCACTAGCAGGCTTGCCCGCCAAGACAAGGGTAGATCCCAAGGACATCCCACCACCAACGCCAATCAATCTCCCTCGCTATCAACCTTTTGCCCATGAGGATGATCCCCTTGACCCGCCCGCCGCCCTCGCCTCGCTGCTCCAGCATACGGGTCGATCGGTTAGCGGGCTGGGAACCCCGGGGTTTTCTGCAATCGGCCTCAACTTGAACCTGGATGCGAAACTCGAGGACCTCATTCCTGACCCATCGCACATCCCCAACTTTAAGCAATGGGATTCGCTCTCCATGGACGAAGCCCGGGAACAGAACCAATCAACCCGCCGTCCCATGAGAAATGGAAATTCCACTCCCGGATGCCAGGTTTATTTTGAACGCAAGAGGGAGCTGTCTCATCTAAATGAAGATGCCTTCCGCACGGTCCGGAGGATCCAACCTCCCAAAGGGAAGCAACAGGCTCGGTTGGGTAATGCCTATGAGTTTTTTCGCTGTCTCGAAGCCTTCACTACCTTTTGGGATGATCCGACTCAGCCACCACAGCTTCCTCCCTCCCCAGAGGCTATTCCCACGGATTCCCCTTTGACGTTGGACGGGCCCAAGTCAGATGGTGCCGTCGAGGATGATGGCAATCAAGTCGTCCGCACTGCTGCGGGAAGCTCCATGCCCGCGGAATACCGCAACAGCCTCGTTACGGCTTTCGTCAAGCTTGTAGCCTATGATTTTGGCTGCAGTGTCGCCCCGGCACGTTTAGAACCTCGTCTTCATCTCAGCTCTCCTGAGGGTTCTCGCCAAACCCGTAAATCATACTGTCCTTCTGGATGTACTTTTGTTTTCCAGAGTCCGATGACTCGCGAAGCAGCCCGTGCAGGCACTGTTTACGGGCCGGTTGCCGCTGTAAGTGCAAGAGGAACAACCGATTTTGCTGCCCCGGATTTGGAGACAGCCCAGTCTCTTGATCTCGCCCGAGAGATTGTCGCAGCCCTTATCACTGCTCAGCACCGTGCGCGTGAGGGCAAGACGGAGAAACGGTTTGGTGAAGGGCAATGGTGGACAACAGCGAAGCGATGGGGAGGTGGTCCAGGTGGCCCCATTGGTCGCGAGTCGGACAAAGATGCTATTCAAGGCGACAAGGACGCCAAGCCTAGCGATGCCGATGGTCTGCCCATGCCCGTCTCCAAGAAACCTCGAAAGAATATGAGCATCTACGACAACTACCGCATGATTCGGGCTCCAGCCGCTACGTGGGACAGAAAGGCTCAATACGAGGCCATTGGCAAGATCCAAGGCGCAGACTATGATGACATTTTCTTAGTGAGCTCACTATTCCACCACGTCTCGGTTCTAAGGGTGCGAGTTCCCAATCGTCTCCTCCAAGTGTTGGATGGAGCCCGCGAGACAAACACGACCAAGCGTGGCTGGGGCAAGGTTGAGGCATGGAGAAGTCCTTGGTACGACCTGTTCCAGTTGGACGAACGTCTTGAGGCCATGAATCTTGTTTGGGTAATGATGGCGTATCAAATGAGAAAGGATGTCGGTGTCACAGATGATGTCAACATGGCCAATGCTTGAGGCGATTCTCGAGCACTTGCAAAGAAAATTTTACTTCGTTTCACCAAACAGATCAGTCTTGTTTCTTTTTTTTACTACTCGCCGCATGTATTGGTTTTCTTATCCTAGATTAGTTGAGGGTGACATTCTGGGACAAGGAGTTTCGAAAAGCATTCTATTCGAGAGGTTGGAACAAAGTCTAGAGGGCATCGTTTTGGCATCTGTTCATGAATGAATCATGATTACCACGTCGCTTTCATTGAGCCGTTGGCTAGATATAGGTTGTTGTTCTAGGCCAAGTCTCAATATCTCCAACAGACTGTTGCTGCCAGAATGGCAACATGCAGATAGTTAGAAATTGTAGAAGTAGAAGCTGACATAATATACATTGATTACATATATACGAATGAATGACAATACAATGTGCTATTTTCTCTTCTCATATTCAACATGATTTCAGTTACGTGTGTTGAAGTTGAGTTTGCGCTAGCACTATTGAGATTGAAAATGAAGTCAAATGACAAAGGTCTGCCAACGCTACGCAATGATATTCCCCTTAGACAAGGTTGCTAAATGCAGTACCAAGATAGAATAAGGCTCCTTTACTCATATTATAACTCAAGTAGGATTTGCTTTTGTCTTATGGAAATCCTTGTTTCAATTGTGAGCTGGATGGAGGGCAAACCCGCCAGTGACGGTGTTGGCAGACGACTCTTCTTGTCCACTTGTTGTGATTGAGAATAACTCTAATTCACTCCAACGCCGAATTAGGTTACGGCTTACATTCCCGCCCTGTACCCTTTTACTCTAATCTACTTTTATTCGCAAATCTTATAAACATACTCGTTTACTCACCAGGGCTAGTATGCTGCTTCGGCAAAGGAGGAGGGGAACAGTGTTTTGCGCTCGCCGAACGCCTCCAACGTGGTTATCCCGAAAGCCACATACGCGCGGCTTAGCAAATCTATTTTTTTTTCAGCTGAACATGGTCACACGCGAATGGGGAATTTTCGAATTCCACATCGCATCAATCAGTCAGTCCCCAATCAAACTGCGCAGGACAAGCCCGCCGGGACGGGCATAGGTCATTGGCAACAAGCAGGGGCGAAGCCAATCGTGCCTTGCATAAAGACAAAAAAAAATAGGGGGCAGAGCGGCTGCGGAAATAGGCTTAGGTAGGCCGTGATGCTCAAGGGGGCGTGCGTCGCAGGTGCAGCTATTGCTGGGATGCTGCCGCTTACAGGGACTTGTCATGATGGCGGGTCGAGGAGACATGACTGGCAGAGGTTGGGGCCCCCATGACTTTTTTTGGAGGGAAGGGGGAAGGTTGCCTATTTCAGTAGCTATCAGTGTTATCACGGGTATTACGTTTCATTTGATTCATGGAACCAACTTCTTTTCACAAGAGTCGGCGAAGCGAGAGTGAGAAAGAAGGCGGAAAGCTTACAACCACAAGTCGAGGGGGTGTCATGTCGGCCAGGCCCGAGAGAGAGAGAGGGCAATGCAAAAAGCTTGTCTGAGTGTCTCCTGTTTTTTTTTCAAACCCTTCCTGCAGTTGACCCAGATTCACGGAACAGGTGTGGGACAGGTTGCGTTAGGACGGAGGAGACGGTGCCAGCTGAAGATCCGGGGGGTTCGCTTGGATAGATGCTGAGCTGAGAACGGGGTCTTCGCCGGTGCAGTAGCTGGCCGCTGTGGGTGCGGTGGATGCAGCAGGTGTGTGCCCACACCCAGAGCTGCTGCTGTATGATGATGGCATGCATACATACCGTACATAGATAGGGTGTGGGTGCCCCCCCTCCGGGGAGGGGGGGAGGGGGGTTGCCCAATGTATTGGCCAACAGGAGAGGTTGACAATGGCCTCGTTGATTACATGTCAGGGTTTGTGAGCGAGTTGAGTGCACGTATGGCCTCATGGTTTTGACATTGCGTGTGTCTTTCTGCCAGCCGGTGGTGGACGATGGGCCCAGGTTGGCTGTGTTGTAGGTTGTTGAGGGCGTCTAGGGTCATGGATGAGATTGGATGACAGTCAAAGTAGGGGTAGCGGAGGCTCGAGGATTGGTTTGAGTTGCACAGTCATGCTCCGACTTTTTGATGGCGGGTGGGATTACACATTTTGTTGAACCCTCCCCCACGAAACAACTGCAACAGGAAGCGCACAACTCTTTTTTGCCCCATCCTGTGAGTCTCCATTCTGTGGACTTGCAAGACAAGAACAACGCCTCAGTTAGTTCCTTGGTTTGCTGATCGCGGCGGCGGCGGCATCATCAAGGACAAGGGCTCTTTCAATGGCTCCCTCCGGGTTCCGGTACCGTGGATACGGACGAACCGCAACGCATAACGGCGCGACCAAGTCCCAAGCCACACTTTTTTTTTGGGAGGGGCGGTTCCCGTGGCCCAAGCTCCTGGTATTCTCCCTTCTGTCGATTCCCAGGGATTGGGAGAAAACGGGTGGCTAACAAGGGCCAGAGACCAACGCAGTTTAATGCGCTCACGCACCCACTCACTCACACCTCTTGCTCGGTTGCCAGACCAGTCAGAGGTCGCGTACGTAGCATTGTCTCATTTCTTTTCCTCTCTTTTATTTTCTTTTTCTTTCTTTTTTTCTCCCGCTGTAACCCCACCGCGAAAGCTGGAGATGCAAGTAGACCGGGGAGCCACTGCGCACACCCACCCGACAATTTCAGATCCATTCCCTTGCGCTTGTGGGCGTTGTGATGGCGGTACGTCAACGCCTCTGATTGGCCGACTCCCGCTTGTTCAGCTCTCGGCCAGCCCGCCACCCTTTCCTACTCGGGACTGTCGAGATGCGGGATTCGGTAGTCTATCGGAAATTTACACGCCGTCGTCATTAACCCGTCCCTTGACTGGCTGTCCGACATGGTGTGTTGCGCACATGGGGTGGGCTTGATGCCAGCGAAATTTGGTCCCTCAAAGTTTTCCCGCCTGCATGAGTTGATTCTCTGTATTTTGATTCCCATGCTGTTCTAGGTCAAGGTTTAAAGTAGCCATCGTTCGATGAATAGGGAAGAAATAGTCGAGTCGCAGGGGTTTGGTTACGCGTAAGAACCGTTCTAATCTACATTGAGCCGTCTTTCTCCGCCGGGCTTGTTCAATCACTCACCGGATCAGTCAAGTATCATTAGCCATTTCATCGCAGCAGGTACTCGCGCCTTCTCCCGCATACCAGCAGTTGACGTAAGCACCCAAAAGAAAACAACGACCTGTTCATTGGTGTTCAGCGCTTCTGCGCTGTCACGTCATGGTAGGTAGTATTGCTTCCCAACGCTTCGGATCCCTACCGATATAAGCCGCATCGGGATCGCCGTCGTGCACGCGGAGCCGGAGGGGCGGCGACCACAAGGAAACAAATGGCATCAGAGGACAGAGGAGCCAAAGAACAAAGGATGCATGGGTTGTGGTACCAGACACAGGATAGAAAAGTGGGCACAGTCACCCTTCTCAGCCTGGCAGGGATGCAGCCATTGAATTCTTGGGAAAGCTTGACGTTTTTTCCTGCACACATGGCCAGCGGTCGCGGGGGGCGGCATGTCAATCGGCACTAGCCGGCCCGTACGTCTCGGACGTCTTGCTCTTCTCTGGTATGGTCTCCGGCGCGGGAGGTTGGAGTCGGTGCAGGCTTGGTCCGGTGCTGGTCTCGGGAGTCCCAGCTGGAGTCGGTAAGGCTCGCGCTGGCGTTCCGCCGGAGCAGGGGTGGGAAAGGAATGGGCGGGGCGCCAGCGCCAGCTGCTGGCCTTGCAGGCGCGATCTCTGGAAGTTTATCGTCCCCCAAGGGCAAGCAGGGTTCGTGAAGATTGGGGCACAGGGTCCATGAGCAAGGTATCAAGACTAAGGCTCGTGGTTCGCTGGCAAGGGACGGACTCTGCCGGCTGGTGACTTGGCTTTGTTGTTGGGCGGGAAGCTAGGGAGGGGTGCGAAAACGTGCGCGCACCACCCGAGTTCACGGCGCATGGCAGGCACGCCATCGTCCGGTTTAATGTGTAGGGTAGTAGCAACGTCGACGCTTCCGACGAACAAAATTCGGTACCGAATATTCAGAGACTACACCGCCCCTGCCCTGCCCTCCCATCCCGCTCTCTCGGATTCCCCGCTGTGCGGACTAATTCGGGCGTGGGCTGTGGTGGTTGTGCGGGTGCGCCATTCCATCGACGCGAGGGAGATGGCGGAGATGGTATCTGAGTGTTTGTGAAAGGTGACGAACCAAGCTCAGCCTTTTGAGCCAAGAACTCTAAGGATCGGGACACGGCCCGTTCTAGTTAGTAGCAGAATGAAGCCAGAAGAAGTCTCAGGCTGAACACCAGTGGCTTGTCTCATCAGACCATTGTCGACATCTAGTTGCGTGTGCCTAGCAGCATGTTTCTTTTGATGTGTCAGTTAAGCATCATCTTGTAAAGGAGTGACTTGATTTGCCAATGGGAGACAGAATAGAGGGTACACGATGTACACCTCCCCTCGAAGATCACGGCAAGAAAATTACAATAAAATACACTGTTTGGATAAAGAGCGGAAGAAAGCATGTAATTACACCATTTAACCTAACATGCATATAATATTCGATTTTCCTTCTGTCTCAATTTAATTTTGTATCTGCATCTCCGCGATGTCTCTTCTTCTGTGCAATTGTTTTTGTCATGTCCCCGGAGATAGATGGAGTAAAGGATTGCCCAATTTGGGCAAGGTAGCTTGAGCCCAGTGTTGGCCTTGAGACACATGAACAAAACAAAACAGAAAACAAAACGAAAATAAAGATGCTGTTTCAGTTTTCTTTTCTTTTTTTTTTCGGTCTCGAGACGGCGACAGCGGGAATCGCCCCGCGCAGGCTGTCTTTGTCAGTTGACTCAGGTGCGGGAGATAAGGTGTCCCTGTCTATAGCGGAGTAAGGGTCCCGGCGATCTGTGCAGGGAGGGGAGAGATCGTTGCGACAGTGTGCTTGCAGTATCGTCGACCGATGATAATCTCCGACTGGGCTTTTAAATGAAAATGATGTATTTCTCTTAATGTCTGAAGGTGGTTCAGATCGAACCGAACTCCATTTCTGCAATTGACACTGAAGAAATTGCGTGGCGCCAAGACATCTGAGGGAGGTAAACAGGCGTGCGGTGGAGGAGCCCACGAACCCGGGGACCGGCGATCTGTACAGAAAGCCCAAAGCGATGTCATACTACATCATGACGAGTCGCGTGTCTGAGATTACTTTTATTCGCCTTTCGGCACAACCGACTGATTTCGGGCAGTGCACAGTTATTGATGGCGGTACAGCGCATGATTTCGGAGATATCTCCGCAAATGCAACAACTACGCCTCCAAGGCAATGCCAATGCCGGCTCCGTTCCGTCACTGTGCGCCGTGGTGCGCAGGCCGTTACCTTTTTTTCCCGTCATTTTTTTTGCTGCCTTCTGTTTGGAATGCTCATGTGCGTGCGTGTCAATTGGGGAAGGAGGGGAAAGGAACACACGGCAGCTACGGCAGTGCTACTGATGCCAAGACCATGCTTCCATGCATGTGCGTGTGTACCTGCTCGTACTATGTCTGTGATGTGATGTGACAACCATGGGAGCTTGTAGCTTAGGTAGCGCCTCAATTTTCAATAGTAACGGCACAAGAAGCAAGCTTGTCATCCAGCCTAGCAGGCCGATGATCGAAACAGGGCAAATAACGTTTTCCCCCATCGATGGTATCGACCAAGTTTAAATGCCCCGAGCTGTTGGACAAATATTTGCCCAGGGTGGTTTATTCTACGCCCATCGATGTCTGGTACCATCGCACCATGTACCGTATCTTTGTCACTTGAGTTGCTCATCATGTCTGGGATTGTATGTCTCACTTTCCCCGCGTCGACATGCCTCACCGTATCGCCCAGGTCTGGCTTGGCCACCACACCCTTTTTGGCCTTTGCGCTTGACGTTCATGGTCACACACCCGGGGCAGCTTCAGGCGCTAGCACCGCCGCCTGCTAGTGGTCTCTTTGGAGAGCGCAGAGAATGGAAAGTCATGTGCTTGAATGTTGTCCCGGAGGTTTGGATTTGAGCTGGGCGTGAAAAGGAATTAGTTAGTTGCGAGAGCCAAAAAAAAATAAGCAAGAAAAGAGAAGCGTCTGGAAGCCACAAGTGTTGATCTGGTTGACGAACGACATGGTCAGCTTTTATTAAGAACCGAGGGCTGACGTCGATAGGGTGATGTAACGGAAAGCATAATCAACATGAATCCCCAAAGCTTTTCGAACGATATCGAAGTCCAGCAGGGAGAGAGCTGGGGCCCAACGCTCGCCCATACACGCCTCCCCAGGCCTGGGCTGTCACACACCCTCGACTCCACCGAGTCCACCTCTTGTCTGAAGGAAGATGCAGCCACAGGTCACCACTCCACTCTCACCCACAAGCAATTGAGTACGAAGTACAAGCAATAGTACATGTACATGAGCGAGAGCAGACAGCGTGCCTGTCTAACAAAATCGTCTGGCGGCAGCGTCAGGATTGCATTTGCTGTGGCCCACCATCCAATCCGTTTTTGTCATGAATCCCGAGGCGCTTGCTACTATCACAGCCATGGCCGCCGCCTCCTCCGCCAAGTGCTGAACCAGGCGAAAAGTCCAAGCCAGAAAGTAAGACTGGGCTGCGCTGCTCACGTCCACCCCCTGCAAACTGCCGTCGACTGCTTGTGCTGTTTTGAATAGTCTGCTCGCTACACGGGGCTCAGGCGTTGCATTCCCACCCACATGCTACCATCAGTCTGTCATGTATGCTTGCTCCGGCCTACGAATACAAATATTATACCAGTCCCCCTCGACTTCTCGGCCTCCCGTTCATGTTCCCCATCATCATCTCTTCCTCACCTCCTATCCTTCTTGCCCCTATAGAAAAAATCATACTAGACGACGCCGTCACCGTTATCTACACCTGCCCGGCATCCTCTAGCCCGGCCGTGTTCAGCTGCCAACTGCAATCCAGACCCCTGCGCCCGTGTTACTGGCCTGCTCTCCCGCACTCTAGCCCGCGGCGCCCACATCCCACATTCCCCTGGGCTCTACAGCGTCCCTTGCTCACCTGAAAGACTTTGCCTCAGTGCCCGAGCTCGGAAAGACTGCGGCGCGTGCGTGCGTCGTCTGCCCATCATCACCCGCCACCTCGGTGCCCACATCCGCCCTCTGCACATCCACTCCCCAAACCAGACTCGCCGTCAAAGGCAACGAGTCGAGTCCCACACCATCTGACGCTTCACGCGCCGCCCCCCGCCGACCCTGCGATACCCCGGCTCTGTGAGCACCACTACCACATCGTGCACAGCCTGTTGTGCTTGGCGCCCAGACTAAGGCCCAGCTGCTCACTGCCATACTTCCGGCCTCGACCTCCACCGACCACCACCAAATATTACCACTTCCGCCGCCGCCCTTTCTGACCTAAACACCACCGCTGCCCGAGAGGAAGGAAGAAAAAAAAACACCATCCGACGACCGCATCAATCCGCCCGCGACCAGCCCGACCGCCTGCTGTACGTCTCTCGACCGCACGACTCTCTCCTTCGCCGCTCCCCTCGTCCTCTGTCGATCTCGACATGTCGGGATACCCAGGCTATCACTCCAACCGCTACGGCGGACAGCCGCCGCAGCAGCAATACCAGGGCAATTACTACCCGTACGAATCCCCTTCTCTACCCCCCCAAAATCCCAGAAGTTTGCGCACCTTTATTGCGAATCTTTGTGCACCATATTCATCGTTTTGGCCATATCATGCTACCTCTCGTGTGCTCTTGCTAACATCTGCTCTTCTTCGTTTCCAGACCTCAGCAGCCGACCTACGCAAACCACCCTCCTCAGCAGCAATACCATCAACAGCAACCTGGCTACGGCTACCAGCAGCCTCCCCAGCAGCAGTACGGCGGCTACCATCAGGTGCGCACATGTCCAATCCCTACACAAACGTGTTTCCTATTTCCCTCTGAACAAGCGCGCTCTGTCGCACACATTTACGCTTCCCCATTTCCTCCCCCGCAACTGCCTGTCAGACCCGACCCGAAACCGAAGCTGACATGATATCCGCAGCAACCGCCACAGCAGCAATATGGCCAGCACGGCCAGCACTATCAACCTCAGCCCAACTTCAACAACCGACCTGGCGGTGCGTTTTATCCCCGCGAGCCTACAGCGCTCAACCCCAAACCTTTCACAATTGACCAGAAGCTAAATTGAGTTTACCAGGTCCTCCCGCTCCCCCCTCAGCTCCCCAGCGATTCGGCCATGGCGCCCCATCCGGCTACAACTTTCAATATTCAAACTGCACCGGCAGGAGAAAAGCCTTGTTGATTGGTATCAACTATTTTGGCCAGCGCGGCCAGCTCCGTGGTTGCATCAATGACGTCCGCAACATGACGGCCTACCTGTCGGAGCAGTTTGGCTACAAGCGCGAGGACATGGTCATTCTCACCGATGACCAGCAAAACCCCATGAGCCAGCCCAATAAGCAGAATATCCTGCGAGCCATGCATTGGCTTGTCAAGGATGCTCGACCCAATGATTCGCTTTTCTTCCACTACTCAGGTTTGAAGCAGTCCCACTACCTATCAATTTCTCAATTTACTAACGGATGCAGGTCACGGTGGCCAAACCAAGGATCTCGACGGCGACGAGGAAGATGGCTACGACGAAGTCATCTACCCCGTTGATTTCCGACAAACTGGGCACATTACCGATGACGAGATGCACCGCATCATGGTCCGTCCCCTGCAGGCCGGGGTACGGCTGACTGCTATTTTCGACTCATGTCATTCCGGTACTGCTCTCGACCTGCCCTACATTTACTCTACCCAGGGTATCCTCAAGGAGCCCAACTTGGCCAAGGAGGCCGGCCAAGGATTGCTCGGTGTCATCTCCTCATACAGCCAAGGTGATCTTGGCGGTGTGGCAAGCAACATTATTGGCTTCATCAAGAAAGCTGCCAATGGCGATGACGCCCGCGACCGTGCTATTGCCACTAAGACATCACCAGCCGATGTTGTCATGTGGTCTGGTAGCAAAGACGATCAAACTTCGTGGGTACCCCCATTTCCTCATGCATTTCCTAATGGACCAATGGTTTTTGTTTGAATTGCTTGTTCAGCTTTTCTTCTGTTATTTTTCTTCCTCTTTTTGTCCTTTCTGGTATTTGATCTTGTTTTTTTTTTGTTTCCCGACAAGAGTGGGATAACGGCCTTCATGTCATGAGATGTCAGTCTTGTATTTGTGAAGCGTTGGCGCAGGGAGTTTGGAGCCGGCAAAGATATCAATAGGGTTGGAAAAATCATGTATTTAACTTTGAGATGGATTTACGTCAAAAGAGCCTCAGATTTCAAGAACAGCCCTTTGGGGTCTGTGTCTTGTTATCTGGGGCGATGGGTTACGTTGGGTCGGGTTGCCCGTCAGGCTGATTGCAGCACGGCCTTGGTCTTTTCTTCTTTCTCTCTGCTTAGCTTTGATGATTACAGCGGCTAACGATTATTTTAGTGCGGATGCAACCATCGCCTCGCAGGCCACCGGCGCCATGTCCTGGGCGTTCGTTTCTGCTCTCAAGAAGAACCCCCAGCAGAGCTACGTCCAGCTTCTCAACAGCATCCGAGACGAACTCGCCACCCGTTACACTCAAAAACCGCAGCTGTCCTGCAGCCATCCCCTCGGTATGATCTACCGGCTCAAAGCCATAAGAAACTAGATTGCTGACCTGTTTCTAGACACGAATCTCAAGTTCATTATGTAAAATATGTATCCGGGTGTCAGCTTGCCTTGTACATGAAAACTTTTTTTTTGAATATGCCGAGTCTCTTCCCTTGTCGCTGGCTTGTTTTCTCCTGAGGCATCGGGTAGGCCAAATCAATGCACAGGGAGCCCTAGCTATTAGCGTTGGGGCTAGGCAAGGAGGGAAAAAAAGTATTGAATATGACGACCGGTTTTTCTAGGGTGTAACGAACTGGTGAGGATCATCTGGTATGGTTACTGCATGGATCGGGCTTTTGGGTGCTTTCTTGCGTTTTTTTTTTTGGGTGGATGATTGGGAGGGGTTGTCGTTGGGTTTTGGTTTACATTCGCTGCGCAATCAAATGATATACATGCCCATGAATTTGGTTTAATTTGGTGAGAGTGAAGGCGAATGAATATTTTGTTCCTCACTCTGAGAAAGATATTGAAAATAACAGATGGAAACAAGGGATGAAATTCAATGTGCTATACAGCCTTTCGTGAACGCGCTTTCTGATTTCTTGATGCCATGAACGCCTCTGTAATTCCATGCCCAACCGCCCGCATACTCGTTCCTCTGTCCAGACCCGTACCCAAACGAACTTCCATCATGGCTCTCTGCCTGCTTTGCGGCATTCCAACGCCGCTCGAGCCAGCTAAATGAGATGGACCCCGATTTCCCTTGCACCACCAGAAACAGTTTGTGTTGGCCGATAAATCCCCAGGGCCGTTACTTGACGTACACACGTGATAGAAGCAAGGAAGAAAGAAACACAAACAGAAAGAGAGAGAGAAAAAAAAAAAGAGCAAAGCGCAAGGAGCATAATAGATGATGACAAGAAACTACCTTCTCACTTTTTTTTGGTGGTATACCGAATAAGAACTCCTGTGAGCTGAATACAATGGCTGACAAAAAAATAGGGGGAGATAGATGAAGGTGGGAGAAGAGTAAGAAGGCTCCGCTCGCTCTTACGCTTCCGCGCGCACAACCTTGAGCTGGCGGGTGCGTTTTGCTTTGCGCTGCTCCTCGGTTGCGACGACGATGCGCTGGCGCACCTTTTCCTGCTTCGCCCACTCGCCAGCCGAGAGGCGCATGCGAGCGATGAAGCGGGCCATGACGAGGAAGCTCTTGAGCGTGGGGCGGCCTGTGGCCTCGTGGGAAGGCGATGAGGTTGAGGAAGAAGACGAAGACTTCTTGCTGGGGAGGGTGAGGGCCTTGCGGTTGCCAAGGATGTTTGTGCGGATGTCCTCGAGTTCGCGGAGCTGGGCCTTGTTGCTGTAAAAAAGTTAGCTGTGTGTTCGGAGGGTGGGAGAGAGTGAGAAAAGAGAGGGGTTCGGAAACGTACCAGGCGTTGGCGACGTCGAGCTGCAGCTGGATGAACTTCTTTGCGTAGGCGGCGTCTGCGCGAAGAGAAGCCTCGCGCTGCCATCTAGCTTGCATCCATTCCATCTGCATCACCATGCCGCGAATCTCCTTCTTGTGCCGCTCGTCGGCGCTCTCAGCAGCTCGCACGACCGTCTCTAGCGCTTGGTCGGCTTCCTCAAGCGCGAGGCGCTGGGCCGACGAGGACGCTGCCGACGATGACTGGGATTCCTTGGCGACCTTGGCCTTTGCCTTCTCTAGCTCCTTTTGCAACTTCTCTGCGTTGATGCGGAAGGCTGCACGTTCGTTGCGGGCGCGTTCCAGCTTGCGGCGGAGCGAGGCCTCGGAGGCGGCGAGAGACTCGATGAGTTCGTGTTGCTGGCGGACATCGTGCTCGAGGTTCTCCATCTCAGCGCGGTTTTTGCGGAGTTGGCGGTCCTGCTTGCTCGTGTCCGTCTGCTGGCTGGCGGCGGCGTCACGTTCTCGCTCGACCTTTTCAAGCTTGTGCTTCATGCGCTTGATGAGGCGCTCGTGCTGCACGGCCGTCTCTTCGGCTTGTTGGCGGGCTTCATCGAGCACCTCTTCAAGCACCACCTTCTGGTCCTCGAGGTCGTTGAGTTGTCGCTGGAGATCCTGTGCAGCCTGCAGTGCCTTACGCTCCGTCTCCCTGTTCTTGGAGCGAAGCTCGTGAATGGATTGCTGGGCGGTCGAAAGCTGGTGCCGTAGCTCTGTCACCTCTGACTTGCGCCCGGAGTCGCTGGCCGAGGACTTTGGCGTGCCTATTAGCCGTGATACTTCGGATTCGTGCATCTGGCGCTCGAGGTCTGTAATCTGTCGTTTGAGGCCCTTGACCACATCTCGGTTGGCGGACTCGCGTTGCATGAAGTCGAGCTCTTTCTGCCGTGCTGCGCTGAGATCTTTGCGGATCATCGATAGCTCGCTATTGCCCTCGGGGTTTCCAGTGATTTGACGTGCGACGAGCTCGTTTTCCATATCCTCGACCCGTCGCTCTAGTTCCCGAATGGTTCGACGAGCAGAGCTAAGTTCGTGGGATTCTGACGATGATGACTGTCGCAGCTTGGTTTGAAGTTGAAGAAGCTCTTGACCTAGGCGCTCTTCCTCCTCGGCGGCCTTTTCGATTTCCTCCTCCAGAGTCTTCTCAATAGCCTCGCGCTGGTCCATCAAAGCCTGGTTTTCATCCTTTAGGCGACGGACTTCGTTGTCCAACTTGAGCTTGGTAGTGCGTAGGTCAATGCGTTCTTGGTCAACGCGAAGCGTCTCGTTGTCATGAAGCTTGGTCCGGCGCAGCTCTGCCTCAAGCTCCTCCCGCTCAGCCCTGGCCTCGGCAAGTTGTGATGATATGGAGTGTAGGTCGAGGCTGTTCTGGGCCAATTGATCTTGAAGTGACTGCTTCTCTCTTGTCACCTTCTCCAGCTGAGAATTTGTGTCAGAAAGCTGCCACTTCAGTCGAGTCACCGACTCCGTGTTTTGCTGAGCATTCTGTTCCGAGGCGACATTGGCGGCCTGTGCCAATTCCGCCTTTTCTCGTAGTGTCCTGAGTTGTTCTCGGAGACTGTTGCATTCTCGTTTGGACGCCTCGTGCTGTCGGCGCTCCGTCTCAAGCTCTCGCCGCCCAGTGTCCACGTCTCGTCGACCAGCCCCTTGCTCCTTGTCAAGAGAGCTTTGTAGAAGGTCAATCTCATCTTCCAGCGCCGCAAGCTTGTTGAGTTGTGACTGGTAATCAACCTGTGTCTGCCGTAGCTCATCACGCACCGTTGATAACTCATTTCGTAAACTTGTCAATAGATTCTGTCTTGTCTCAAGGGCATCTTGGAGATCTTCAATCTGTCGTGTCAAAACGCCTTCCTCGCTCTTGTGTCGCTCCGCCTCGCTCTGGATGGCAGCTTGCAACCTAGATTCCTTGTCGGAAAGGGTTCCTTCGGCTTCTCGTAGTCGGTCGATGGTTCTCTGCAGGCCGGCTGCCTTCTCTTCGGCGCGGCTTCGCTCCGATTCTATGCTTTGTTTTTCGGTTTCCCATTTTTCGCTGTCGTTGTCATATAAATTGTCCTTCTCTCGTATCTCGGCTTGTAGATCGGAGATTTCATCGTTGAGTCGGTCCAGTTCACCCTGGTACTGGCTGCGGAGGTCCTTTTCAATCTCAAGAGCGTGTTCTCGCTCCTCGGCGAGGTTCTGCTCTAGATCTTCAACTTCCCTTTCCAGTTTTGCCACGCCCCTTTGAAGGGACGCTGACTCACTTGCCAAAGCATCATGCCTCGATTGAAGCAGATTTTTCTCATCAGAGCCAGAGAGAAACCCAGCTTCCAATTCATCAACTCTGGATTGGATAGATCGTCGCTCACGATCAAAGTTTTCTTGGTTACGCTGGAGGTCCTTGACGGTAAACTGGAGCTCTTCGTTTTCTCGATTGACCTCGGAGAACTCCTTTTCCAGAGAAGCGTAATCTTGACCAGCCTTGTCCAGTTCCTCTTGTAGTCGGATCACCTTCTCTTCAATTTGTCGCGAAAGTCCCTTAGTAACGACGGACTTGTTGGCCATTTCTTCTTGTAGTTCGTCGAGATCGTTCTCTGCCCTTTCTTTCTGAGCCATCGCGTCTTCCATCTTTGTTTCTGCGTCCTCCATCTTGGTCTTCATATCCTCAATCTGTTCTTCCAAACGTCGAATATTGTGCTCGAGGTCCTGAATAGTGTCTTTGGCTTCTTCCAGCTCTTCGCTGTTCTGCGCTTTCTCCTCGAGATCGATCATTTTTCGTCGGGATTCTTTAGCCTCGCCCTCCATGTCCTCGAATTTATCCTTGAGATCCTCCAACTCATCTTCGCGCTCCGTAATTATTCGGTCCTTTTCTCGCAGGTCGGCCTCAAGGTCTCCGATGTCGTCTTTGAGCTTCTCGATTTGTTCGCTGTCTTTTTGGTCGCGTTCAAGCTGGCGCTGGAGGTCTTCAAAATCCGCTTCTCGGTCCTCCAGCCTTCTTTGCAGCTTCTCCATCTCGGCACGTTGATTTTCGTTGGCGTATTTCCGCTTCGCCCTCTCTTGGAGCTCCAGCATTTGCTGGCGATAGCTCTCAAGATCTTTTTCTGCCGTCGTTAAATGTTTCTTGTACCGATGTAGCTCTCTTTGCATCGTGACCTTGTCCACTTTGAGCTCCGTGTTTTCCTTGAGCGCGGCTTCGCTGAAACCGGGACCGGCTTTTCGGAGCGCTTCCTCAAGAAAGTGAATCTTCAGCTTCAGACCGAAATTTTCTTTTTCTATCTTGTCGATGACGTTCTCTTGTTCTCGTAATGACAACTGGTTGCCGTCTTGGAGGGGGCCTTTATCTCCGCCTCTTCGTGGCGGGATTGCGATTGGTGTCGAGGCAGCGCTACTGTCGACCTGTGGTAAAGTGTTTTCAAGGTATGATTGTTGGCGCGATCCAGTATACATAGACGTGTCCATACGCGGTAGAGAAGTCACGTCGCCTTCGTCGATTTTGTCCAAGGTCGGTGTGTTTGGAGCGGCTGTGCCATTCTCCTTCCCAAAGCGCCTCGCGCTGTTTCTTGTGGCTGACTTCAGAAGGGGCGTGAACTCAGCACCTCCAATGCTAGGAGGCAGGTTTCGGCGGTCGGCGAGCGGTCCTCTCTGACGCGGGGTGCGCAAGTTGATTCCGTTGGAGCGGCCGCCGTTGCGCATCTGTTGGATCAGGTCGCCTTCTTTGGCAGGAGATTGGAACGATGCTTCTTGGGAAATGTCGGCAAAGTCGGGCTGGCGGCTGAGGTAGGTGGCATCCCCAATGTTTGTTCGCGGGGTGTCGAGCGCGCCGCCAAAATCAGACTGAACCATGATGGCGGGCGCCGGTGGGATGGGCGTATAACTCTAGAATCGGCGAGTGTCGAACTGGCGCAGCATGGTTCGGCGTCCAGAGATGAGCGTGTGTCGAGGATAGGCGTGTGTTGAAGTGTCGTGTTGCGCGTCGAGTGCTCTCGGACCGGGAATGGGGGGGTTTTTGTTGTAAGTCAATCAATACACGATAAGGCGAGCAGATACGTACGGACCGCGTGCGGTCCCGTCAAATAGAACCAGGCGCGTTTTGTTTACTCGAATTCCTTTTTAGGCATGGGCACAACAAAAATTTTGGGCCAATTGCCGACTAGCGCCCTGTGTCCAATAAAATTGGAGAAAACCGGATGAGTCAGCAAAGCATCCGTTCTTGCGTCACCCCCGCCCATGTCTTTACTAACAGAATCTACCATGTCCGACGCAGACGCACAAGTTTATGAAGCGCTACTCAAGCCGAGATGAGAAGCCAAGGCCAGGCATGGCAATAATACTTTCATTCGGTTGACCGACAATCGATTTTGGTCGCTACCACCTTCCCCGTTTCTCAGCTTCCCTGCACGGAACAAGCTTACTGCTTTACATGCGAGAAAGTTCGCATTCTGCATAACCCTGACCGCCCAAAAATCGTCCGAACGCGCTGCCCCGCCATGTCGATGGATCAGATCCCAGACGACATCATACAGCAGGTGCTTTACTATGTCTCCCCCGAAGACAACCTATCCAGGTTCCAGCTCCTATCTCGTCGTCTAAAGAGCCTAGCCGATGATTGTGTGCTATGGAAATACTACTGCCGGCTTTCTTTCAGATACTGGAGCTCTGAGCATGACTTCCCACGTAAATTGAAAGAGAGAGCCTCCGACGTCGGCTGGAAAGGTCTGTATGTCCTCCGAAAACGTCGGAATCATCAGGCATTTAAGCTCTTGAACGGCATTTTGGAATCAAAAGTAGGTCGCTTGAGGAAAATTGAACAAATCTGCCGGCTGGAATACGATGTCAAGGAATTTCTTCTCGATCAATGTCATGCAGATGACTCGTACGAGGATGTCTTGGCACGACGGTAACAAGTCCTCCATACTATGCACTCTGCCATAGCTAATAGCTTCCCCTTCAGGTACTTTGCCAATTCAATTCTAGACTCTGTCCATCGGAGCATCGCTATCGATACCTGGTATCAGATATTGCATGACCCCTCCCCGCGCCGTGGCCTTGAACGTGCACTTGGAGCTTTCGATCTCTTCGTGCTCCATGATGAACCTGGTGATTTAAATGATGTGCGTTTATATTTTCAAAGAAATTATATACCCAAAATTAACAAAGTGCTGTCAGATCGCTGATATGCTGGATCAAATGACCAACGACTTCCGGCAAAGCTTCCCACTTGTAAACGCCATGACGACTCGCCAGAAAGCACTAGCGCTCAATCGCTGGCTTCGCGCCAACGGTTTGACAGGTTTGCGACAGCAGGACCGCAACTACCGAAATCTACGGAATTGCTACATTGGCCAGGCACTGCGTCACGAAGATCACGAGTCAATTCCCATCATCTCCAGTGGCATATTTTGTTCCATTGCCGAAAGGCTAGGGTTAAAGGCAGAGTGCTGTTCTTTTCCCACCCATGTCCATGCTGTCGTCTCGGCTCCGCAAGGCATGACCTTGGATAACGAACCCGTTTGGAAATTTTATGAACCTCAAACGATGATGTATTTGGATCCATACGGTTCCAATAACGAGGTTCCCATGGCAGACTTGCAGGGCATGCTGGCCCAATTTGGCTGGCAAGCCAATACTGAACTCTTCATGGCCCCAGTATCGCCGAATTCCATGGCCATGAGGACTGCGCGCAACATCAGAGCTACGGCTTCTAGGGTCCACGAGCTCCAGGGTATTGATGCCGCGCAACTCACTCGGCTCATTAGCGGAAATGGACCCGTCAATATGGAGACTGCTGTCTATTCTGCCTTGTGGGCAGCTCTCATGATGACTCCCGTCGATGTCTTCGCGTGGGATGAGAACCTTGAGCCCTTCTTGCGACAATTTGCCAAAGGTTGGCATGAAGATGCTTGGCTTGTCGAGAAATATCTTATGCCGCTCTATGAGCAATTTATGCCGATCCGAGATGGGCTCCCTCGCAATGGCCCTCAAGGATGGGATGACCCTCGCGAAATTCTAGGCTTAGTGCGCGAGATGGACAACTTGTTCCCTCCTGTTTTCCGAAGGCCCAGTCAAGGGGCGCAGCCGGCGAGGTACAAGATTGGGCAAGTATTTCAGCATCGGCGTTATGGGTGGATCGGTGTCATAAACGGCTGGACCGACCAAGGAACACGTCGCCTCCCGATGCCACATACTGTGGCCATTGGCGAGACGCTTGAAGACAACAGCGATACCGAACTACCCAGGCCAATGCGCCCGCGAAACCAGGCTTTTTATACGTGTTTGTAAGTTACCACAGTCTCATATACGGTTTCATCATCTAACTGAGATTTCAGGCGACGTACAACAGGCACAGAGCGACACGTGGTTGCAGAAGATAACATCGTCCTTGTGGAGAATGCTGAAGAGGTCCCTAGGGACATGTTTCCATTGGCCGGAAAGTTCTTCAAGAGATTTGATAAAGACACTTGCAGCTTTGTTTCAAACCTCAAGGAGCAGTATCCCGATGATTAATCTGCTGGATCAACTGCTCTAGTTTTCATCATTAACTTTTTTTTTCATATGTGTTGAGAGTCGCACACTTGAACTTCTGTAAAAACCAAGAACATACTGCGGGTCATGGCACAAACGGGGTTTTATAAAAGGATTGATAAGTGTTTAATATTGGCATAGCGTTGGATCATTCATGAGTAGGTAGTTTAAAAAATCGCATCATGACTTTAGGGTATGTGAGACTTTTTTTTCATTTTGAACGCTGTTTTTTCGTCTGTTTATATATGAATCGTCGATAATCAATAAGGAGTGTTTTCAAGCTGGCTGTTTCGGGGTCGATGATTGAAAAATGAAGAAAATATCGTGTCACTGACTATATGGCAATGTGCGTGGGAATGTAGGTTCGTTTCTTCCATGGGCGAGAGTAGGGATGCCAAGACAACCCTCCATCGAAAGAGGTGAAGACGGAGCAGGTGGATGAGAGTTGATAAGAACGATGGTCATCAAAATCATATCAATTTTAGCCATGGTTTCCTTGAATATGCCAATGTCGATGATTTTTGACCATATGCTTCCCAATTTCTGACATCACATGGCTCTAGCCCAAGTGGATTTGCCAGAGCATTTCCAATTCCTCAGATTCTACTTTGCAGCCTTAATAACATCCTCCAAAACTCCCCTTTCAGCTAATTTTGTCACCCATTTGTGCAAAGCTGGTCCGTAATCTTTTTTCCGACCCTTAACTCGCTGTTCGTCATCCGCAATGGCCACCATCTCAGCACGATATTCGCCTATGGCGGCCTTGACCTCAATGGTCAGTTCTTGGTGCAAGGCATATGCGTCGCTCGTGTTTAGCTCAGAGCAAGAAGATATCTTATCCCTTGCGCATTTTGTAATTTCTGCATTTTCGATGTCTGGCTTTGTCAAGTCGAACTCGGCAAGGCGAGAGGCATCGTTGATATCGAGAGGTTTAGATTCCGCAGCAATGAGTTCGCAAAAAGTAGAACATTCCTTCATTTTGGAATGGAGGTGATTGAGAGAGGCGATAGCTTGGGCAATCGCTAACGAATGCGAGGCGAAAGGACTTCTGCAGAGTGCAAGAAGGTTGAAGGACAATTGACTTTCTTCATATTGCATCATGCGGCCCTCGATTTGCGGTCGCGCAATGCTTGTCCAGTCACATTCAGATGTCGTATCTGCAACAGAGACAGTTAGCAACCATTTGTATCAGTTTTATATCAGTAATAGTTACCAAGTCGATGTGGTTTGCTCTTTAACCCGTCTAGTTCCCAGACATAGCCCCCTGCTGGGACGTACGCGATGAAGTGAAACCCATACTCGGGTTTGACCTTCTTTTTTTGAGTTGTTCCTTTTCTTCCCTTTTTTGGTGTCGCACGCTTTTTTGCCTTTTGAGATCTTGCTTCTGATGCCTCATTCTCCAAGAACAAGTCGGCATTGAGGTGGTCCATACGGCGAGTAAAAGAATTGTGGATAGTGCGAATAAAGGTGTTCTGGCTGAGCTGGTGACCTCGAAGAGGAGTGCTGAGAGCTTGAGTTGATTCTCTGAATTGGCGCAGGTTATCTCCTATATCTAATCCGTCGACGTTCATAATAATGTTGAGCATGGCAACAGTTGCACACGCATTGTCGGTTGTCTAGAAACGATCAGCGATAATATTCTGCCCCTCACGAGAAACCAGCTGAGATTCAAATACCTGGTTGGCGAACCAGACATTATTTGCATCTTCATCCTGCTCCACATCATCATATCCTGGAACGTATCGAAAGAGAAATATTAGGCCGAATACAGGCTTCCTAAAGAACATAAGCTTCGATCACTTGAGCTGGAGAAAATATTCCCACGGCAGCATGTCAAGAGAATCTTGGTCCATGGTGAAGATTTCTTGAGCCTTGACATTTTTTACTCCCAGGTCGCGTAGAATGATGTTGAAAAAAGCCTATAATCCCGTTAAAAAGACGCTAGAGATGGGATAACTGAGGTGTGTATCTCTTACGGGCTCTGACTCTAACTCTACCCAGCCTTCCCACTCTTGGATATCCTCGGAGGTGAGGGGTGCTAGTGCTTCGTCAAGCATCCTATCGGGAAGCTTGGCAGTGGCATTTGTTGCCTCACTTGCCTTGCGCTTGGGATTCCGTCTTGGTTCACTCGTAGGAGTGGGAATAGCTGTATCCTTTTGGGACATGGCTTCAAGACGACCGGCTACACGGGCTGACCGGCGCAGGGGGAGCTGTTTAGTTGGCTGTGATGAGGTGTTAGCCTCGGTGCTGGTGATCATGGAGATAGCCATGGCATCTGTTATGATGGTAGCGGATGATAACATGTCGGATGATTGCGAGATGGAGGCAGGTGAGTTTTGTGGAATGGAAAGTGGGAAAAGTGTGCATTTTGTGTTGTTGCTGCTGCTGTTGTTGTTGCAGAAGGGGAAAATGTCTATCTGGGCCGTGGATAAAGAAGGTGATTCATCAGAAGGCCCCTCGGTTGTCGTGCAGATGTATTGCCAGGTTGGCGCCCCAGGCATTCACCCGTGTGGACGCTGACTTGTCTGCAGATGCAACCATGGCATAGACACAAATAAATACAAGCAACGGAGGCAGAGTCACTGACCAAGCAGGTGGATTGGCTACATAAAGGTTAAGAGAAATAGATATTTTACAAGCAGCTTAGGCTTGGGTTGTTGTTTTCGATGTGGGATACGCGGCACGGGCAATATGTGCAGGCTGTCACATCTGGCTTGAAGAGAGATGGCGGGGAAAGCCAAGCCAATAACAAGCAACTAGTAAGAGTAGCAAGTACTGAGATAAGAAAATATGGTTCGGGGAAGCTGGCGTCTTGTGGATGCTGGACATTTGTGAGTGAGATGATGATAGCTCATGTTGCTTGTTCTGGCGCAGGAAGCTAAACGCATGGGGCCAAGCCCAACAGGGACGATGTAATTCTTCGTCTTTTTGGCCAATCATGCACGCCCCGGGCGCGACAGTTGCCGCACGACTAAGCTCTCCAGCCAATCATGTCCACCAAAATCTCTCATTGGAGCCCTGGAGCTGGGGTAGCTCTAGCGGTGGAACAAGGCGTAGCAGCCTGTTTGCTTGGGCATGTGCCTGGCCAGTCGCGTTCTGACGTGACGCATTGCTCAAAGGAATTTCCGTCTCCATTCGTTCACGGTGCAAAAACCACCCTCACCACAACACCGCAGCCCAACCCGCGACAGCGACCCGTCGCCCGCCTGCCAACGCCTGTCCTTTCGGCTGGTCGCCATCGAGTTTCTATACACTTTTTCTTTTAATTACGCAAATTTTCACGGAATGCGAGTGCGATGAGCTCGACTCCCCGCTTGCGGTCTGGGTATCCAGCAACCCCAGCTACCACTGCTCGAAGACGCAATCAGCAGGAAACACCCTCCTCGGTCGGCTCGAATTCTTCTGCCAGGAGCTCGACTAACAAGGCGCCTGCTCTGCCCCAGGCTCCCGAAAGTGCCCCGGGACAGCCTCCTGCCAGCCAGCCCGTCATCCCCTTGACCCTCCTCGATGCACCCCAACAGCGCCTGTACGCCTTTGGAGTCTACATCTTGCTCTGGGCATGGAAGCTGTATGATTGGCTTCAAGTCATTGAAGATGGAGAGACATCCTGGTGGCTATTTTTGAAGTGGATCTTCATCGACTTTGCCTTCCTCTTTGGCATCCCTGAATTGAGGATACCATGGCTCGAACTATCACAGCCTCTCGTCACCACGGTTTACGCTTTCCACGTTGTCATCAACTACATGTTGATGTTCAACATTCCGGTATGTTAAAAATCAAAGTCGTTTTGACTAATACTAACGGTACACTAGATCCCACTCCAAGCATGGCTTCTTGGTTTTGTGAAGGTTCTCTACGACCGCGAAATCTCCATTTCCGAGCACAACGTCAAGGTCTCCAACATTCTCAACAACCACTCCCTCATCATGGGAAAGCAGATCATCAACATTCTCCCAGAGGGCTCCGCGGTCCTCAACCCCGAGCACCACTCCTTTTGCTTGACTGGAAAGAGCAAAACTGGCATCTCACTTCCCATCTATTTTAACGCCAGCATCCCAGCACAGATTGAACTTGTCCGAATCGACCTCGAAACGAACAAAGAAGAGATAATCAAGGTTCCACAGCGGGATG
Source organism: Calonectria leucothoes (assembly GCA_002179835.1). Lineage (NCBI taxonomy): Eukaryota > Fungi > Ascomycota > Sordariomycetes > Hypocreales > Nectriaceae > Calonectria > Calonectria leucothoes. The sequence goes on along the minus strand of NAJI01000163.1, from coordinate 366,169 downwards.
TCAACAAGCTTGCTAAGCAGATTCGAGATCATACTTCTGATCAATCTACGTCAGGTTTTCAGTGGGAATACTCGGTGAAGAAACCAGGTGTTTACCGCCTTGGAAAAGTTTTGGATGATTACAAGCTTGAGGTCCAGCGGAGGACCAAGGATACCTATGTCGTTTCCTGCCCCGAAGCTAGGATCAAGGCAACCAGCGATACCCAACGATGCCGCCACGATCTCTCAGACTTGTCTCTTGAAGTCGTAGGAACACCCCCTTTGAAGATTGTCTACAGCCGTACTATCAACGGCAAGGACCACAGTTTCCACTTCCAGAGTCTCCAGCCTGATGGTTTCTCATCACCTCTTCTGGGCGCTGCTTCAAATCTCCTGATGGAGAACGAGAATGATATTTCGTGGGTCCGGCCTGCCAAGGTCACTGTTGGCTTGAACGAGTCAATGACTGCCTCTGGTGTGTGGCAATACTCTGTTGACGAGGTTCATGACGCGTTTGGAAATATTGTCAAGTACACTGCATCCGAAGAGGAACCCGACAAACCCAAACCTAAGGGCCTGTCGCATACTTTCGCTGTCAAGGAACGCCCCAAGCTTCGCATGGATGGCTGCGATCTTCGAAACCCTCTCAAGGTGGCCAAGGGTCGCTCCGCCAAGCTCCCTGTTGGGTTTTCTATGGAGGGCCCCATCGATGATACTTCGCACGAAATTACGTGGGAGTTTTCGCCCCTTGATTCGTTGACCAACAGCGGAGATCACGGCGATGAGGTTTCGGTTGGTGGCTTTTCCGCCAAAAACTCCCGTGATAAGCCGTCAGTGTCTGCGCCCGGTCTTTACACCTTGAAGACAGTGTCAAGCGGCTCTTGCCAAGGTGAGGTCAATGAACCTTCGTCTTGTCTGCTTCTGAACCCTCTTGAGCCTCATGTTTCTGTTCGATCCGAGGAGATTCCAGATAAGTGCGCTGGCAACTCGATCGGCCTCCGCGTTGACCTAGATCTTGTTGGAACGCCCCCTTTTATTGTTAGATACGACGTCGTCTCAGACGACCACGTTGAGAAGCTGGAGCACCGTGTGAACGGACTAAGGTCGCAGCTAGACCTTGTGCCCAAGGTTGCTGGCCGCTACAAATACGTGTTCAAGTACATTGATGATGCTATCTATACTGGACACCCCCTGACGGGCGAAGACAAGGTTTTGGAGCAGGTTGTGAAGCCTGCCGCATCGGCATCCATCGCCTCCTCATCCAAGGTCATCAATGCTTGTCTGGACTCTGATGTGAAGCTTGACGTTGTTCTCTATGGTGACGCCCCATTCAACCTCGAGTGGGAAGTTGTTCACGACGGCAAGCGCAAATCTGAGCAGGTCAAGGGCGTCGAGGAGAATCGTTTCCAGATCAAGACCGGCTCTTTGACGAAGGGAGGAGAGTACATTCTTGCATTGAAGAGCATCCAAGATAAGCGTGGATGCCGCGCATTCTTGGAAGACGAAATCAAGATTGTCGTGCGTCGTCAGCAACCTCGTGCCGCTTTTGGTCTGGTTGATCACAAGCATATCACAATGCAAGTCGAGAACACACAGGTCCGCTTGCCCCTCCGCCTTCAGGGCGAGGCCCCTTGGACCATCTCGTACAAGAATGCAGAAGGAAATGGTGACGTCTTGACAAAGACTGCGAACAGTGCCAACGATTACATCTTGGTAAAGTCGCGTGGCAATTGGGAGATCGTTGATGTGAAGGACAAGGCATGCCCGGGAATTATTGACCCGGCCGCATCCAAGTTCCAAGTCGATTGGTTCCCACGCCCCGAAATTGCTCTCGTTGGAACAGACAGCATTTCTTCTGACAAGGGCAAGTACGTCAAAGATGACGTTTGCGAGGGAGATATTGATGGTTTTGAGGTGACGCTCAAAGGTAAGCTTCTCATTTCTAAAGTATCATTGAAGTTTATACTAACGTCTTGCAGGTTCTCCTCCCTACCATGTGGATTATGAAGTGAACCATAAGCCTTTCCACAGCGCCAATTCCTTGAGCCGCAAGAACTTCGATGCTGCTCTCTCTAAGGCAGCCATCGCTATGGACACTTCCAAGGCTGGTGAATATACATACAAGTTCTCTGGCCTCGCTGATAACCTCTACGATACGGACAAGAACCTGAACCCACTCACCATCTACCAACGTGTCAATGCTAAGCCATCAGCCGCTTTCTCCAGACCTGGACAATCATTCAAGTACTGCATGGAGGAACAGGAACAAGAGGACAAGATTCCCATCACCCTCACTGGTGTTGCACCCTTCTATGTTGAGGTTGAGATCAAGCACCAAGCTGGTGCTCCGATGGAAACCTACAGAATTCCTTCTATTGAGTCCAAGACATTTGGCATGAAAATTCCCCGACAACACCTCCGTCTTGGTAGCCAACAGGTTCGCATCCGCACTGTCCGTGATGCTCGCGGCTGCCAGCAGAAGTATGAGATTGGAGGCCCGTCGATCCAAATCCAACTCTATGATGCCCCATCCATCTACCCCTTGGAATCTCGCCAGGACTTCTGTGTTGGCGAGCGTATTGCATATACTCTATCCGGAACACCCCCCTTCGATATTACGTACGACTTCAACGGCAAGTGGAACGCCAAGTCGCAGACGACCAACTTCCGCCGTATTGCGGAGAAGCCTGGTGACTTTATCCTCACCAGCGTCTCTGACAAAGCCTCTGAATGCCGTGCTGCTGTCAACATTGCCAAGACGATTCACCCCTTGCCAAGTGTGCAAATCAGCCGTGGTCGTCAGGAGCGCGTTGATATTCACGAAGGAAACGAGGTGCCGATTCTCTTTGAATTCTGGGGCACGCCTCCTTTCGAATTCACCTATACCCGCAGCACAAACGAAAGGAAGGGCCAGAAGAGCGTGATTCTTGAGACTCGCCACGACATTTCGTACGAGCACAGCAAGGTCATCAAGGCCAGCCAGGAGGGTACATATGAGGTCGTTGCTATCAAGGACAAGTACTGCTCTTTTTCGACGCAGCAGGTGGAGAAGCGGGACGGTCGATGAATGGGCAGATGAAGAAAGACATGATTAATAGAAGAAGATAGAAAATTTTAGTCCAAGATGGAAATGGGTTAACTCTGGATTGTACGAAATGAAGAGGGAGGACCTGTATATATGCATCTATACCATGGCACGGCGTTTAGTAGGGACAAAACCAGGTTGAATAAGTGAAGAAGGAACATGTATTTCTGATATAATGAGACTTAATTTGGCCTGTTATATAAAGCCATGTCTTGAGGAAATGGTAATATGGCACATGAATTCGCACGTCATGCTTGGGGCTTCCTTTTTTTTTAATAATCATGTGTTTGAGTTATGAACATTGTTAATTTGTGTATTTTTGGATGGCCTGTCTTTTTCGAGCTTGATCACTCGCCTATTTCTGATATCGTCCCCAATACTCCTTTTAATGCTTCATAGGTAAAGCCACGTAAAGCTCTGTGTATGTAATTTTAATATCCCAAGTTGCAACGCATTAGTTCATCTAATCCACCTCTTCAATCTTTTTGATCAGGTCCCCTCCGATTCTCGCAATCTCTAGAAGAATCGCCTGCCGATTCACCGCGACCACGTCACCGTCCTCATCGTCTACTCTGGAGAAGTTGTATGGTAGTCCAGTCCGGAACTTTTGCTGCTGCTGGAGCTTGGGGTTCCAAATTGCACCAATCACGTGGTCGTCGTCTTCATTGCTGCTGCCGCGGAAGAAGATGAGTGAGTCCTCGTAGACGCGCTGGAGCTCGAGAACCAGCACGTCAACCGGATGGGCACGGATGGGCAGAGGCGCGCGGCCGGTGCGGTCGTCGAGGTTCTTGAAGTGGGAGATGCGGCGGGCGGCTGGGTCGGTAGCGGCGTCGCGGAGGATGCTGCGAACGGCCTTGGGGGAGAGATGGAAGAGGACATCGTAGTCCTCAAGCGAGGTTTCAAAGAGGATGGAGGTATCAAGGTCGTGCTCTCCATCTTTGAGGACCTTGCAGGTGGCCTTGGCGAGACGAGTCATGCGAGATGCAATGAGCTTAGACGGGCCGGAGCGAGTATATGCGAGGCCAGATGCATCACTTGACGTGGCGACAATCATGACAGTGTGGTTCATGTTCGGGTCGCGCTTGCGCCATCCCTCGAGCTCCCGACGGACAGAAGCCCTGTCGTCATTGTCCAGAGTCTCTGCTGAGTCGATAATTAGAGGCTCATCGCGCCAGTCCCAGCGTGAAAGGAACGACAGTGTGCGCAGGAAGCCGGTGGCAACACTAGATGGTATCTTCCACGGGTACGGCTGTAGGAAGACGTGGAGGACAAAAAGCTCGATAAGTTCCTCGCTAAAGTGGCCCGAGAGCTTGTGGCTGTTGAACCAGTGCTTAACAAGACGGATGGTTTGTGACATGGGATGTAGCCTTGTGCAGAACGTAGCAATGGTTTGTGTATGAAGAGGGAGCGTTGTGAACAGCCAGTTGAATCTTGCAAGGGCAGCCTCGGATTCGTCCCGGACGTGATGATCCAGTGTCTTGTTCTTGACCTGTCTCTCAAGCAGTGTCTCTTCCAAGTCGCAATGGATCCTCAGTCGGAACGCAGAGCCATTGTCGTAAACGACGTCGAGATACGCCAGGTTCTCGATGCCGATTTCCCTGTTTTCCCTGCCAAGATAGGTGGTGATGTTGTCTTTGGCAGCCGAAAAACGCTTGTCAAAATCGAGCAGAAACTCGATCTTTGCCTCTTGAATAGCAACCAAATTTTCAGGCCACTTGCTGGAAGCTTCAAAGTAGAGATTCACATCAATGGGCTCAATGGTACCTTTGTGAAAACCCATAATGGGAGGGTCAATAGTAGCATATCGGGCGGCTGCCGAAATAGGCGATAGCTGTCTGATCTGCAACGGCAGTTCCTCGAGGTTTCGGATATCCTGTTCAAATGTCTGGAAGTTCCGTCGTGCAGCGTCGAATGCCTCCTTGTCTAAATGGGACAGGCTGATGACTGAGGACAATCCAGAGCCAAAAGCTGTGAGTTCTTCCTTGACAATCTTAAGGTGGCGCTTCAACACGTGCGCTGTGATTTCCTGGCAAATCTCAAATGGCATCTTGCTGGACCACTCAATGCATTCAAGAATGCTGCCATCCTTGAATCGACGAAGCTCGGCCTTCTCACCCCAGAATTGACGGAATCGAGCGGCATCCTTTTGCTCTTCGGCAGGTGGGCCATGTTCCATCTGACGAGACATGTGCATAGAGTCAAAAATGACGCCGAACGTGATCTTGGTTGGTTCGCTCGGGTGCGACGAATTCAAAGCCCAGGTTTTCTTTGCCGGCGACTTAAAGTGAACGAGCTGTGCGCGATCCCCATAGGCTTTCTTGAGGACCTTATGGGCTTCCAGACTGAAATCCCAGGCAGGTCCTCGACGATCGGAGGACGATGAAGGCTTGGCAATGTCGGGGCTTTTGATCTCAAAGATGGCATCGTACATTTGAAGAGGTGCGTCAACCTTTGTGATGAAAGTCGGTTCAAACTTGTCAGCGGCCTCGTCAGCGAGGAGGTCAGTTGTCGACTTGGCATGCGATTGTAGCAGGCTTGCAGACCAGGGGTTCATCTTAGACAGGATGTTTAATTCGCGAACAGGATCAAACATGACGGGGCCAGACTCGCGAATGGTATCGGCACTGATCTTGGTGGAGCCAAATACGAAAGGCTTCTTGTTGAAATCGGTGGTGGAAAGGAACTGAACGGCAGCCTTGAATAACTCGGTGCTGCTCAACGAAGTTGACAACGCAGCCTGACCATTGCGCCCGCCCATCTGGAGGAGGAGAGAAACCATAGCGGCCCATTCGAAATGGCCAAACCCGCCCTGAGAGATGGCGCTACCAAAACCTCTCTGCTGTAGCCAAATTTTGCCCAAAATACAAGCCTCAATAAAAGCTGGGCATTCGTTCTTCGCATGCGTAAGGACACGCAGATACGAAATGAAGGTTTCTTCGGCCTTGAGGGTAGAGTTGTAGAATGGGGTACCAGATTGTGCCGTTTTCTTGTCATCGGTATCCCCGCCCTTGTTGTTGTTGGCTGAAGGAAGCAACTTGTTCTTGGGGAAGAGTCCTTCGGGGGCGCATGGGATAAGGCGAATCACGAACGGGGCCTTGGGAGCCTTCTTCTTGCCTGACTTTCCACTCTTCGAGTCCTTTTCCTCATCCTCGTTGTCGGGTGTGGGGTGGAGCACGAGAACTGGGAGTAGAGGATTCTCATTCAGATACTCGAAGCTCAAGACCATAGAAGATCCCAGTTCGTTCTTGAGGTGCGCAGCTACGTATGCGATATAGTATGCCCTTCTATAAAAGTACCGCATACTGGTGAAGTCCTTGTCCTGAAACAGGGACTTTGGCATCTGGAGAACCATGTCGACGCCATACTGACCTTGTGTCTTGATCATCGTCTTGAAGACGTAGCTGCCAACAACATTGTACTGGGCTGGTTTCGCAAATGAGATTTTGTATGGTGCATCCTTGGCGGGCTTCGGCTCGGGGTAAGGGATAGTAATGCGATGCTTCTTCTCAAACTTGGCTGTGGCTTCGGTGATCTAGGATCAATTAGCAAATGAGGTTCCGGCGCAAATGCTTCCGTATACGTACGGGGACAGGGTCATGCGGCTTGGCGGACTCAATCGCCTCCCTGAGACGATGCAAGTAGGTGTCGACATCGTTCAATGCCTTGCCATAGTCGAGTTTGGCTTCCTTGAGCAGTTCATCGGTTTGGAGGACGAAGGCGCTGGCGGTCGAGACTCGCGCCGAGCTGCGCGCTTCAAAGTCGATGAGAGCGCCATGTTTCAAACCGGGCCTCGAGTGGTCTAGCTTACGTCTTTTAGAGCTCGACTCCATGGCGAGTGAGGTTCCGGGCACGCGATGGCTTTACTCGTGGTCGTTTGGCACTTCAGTGTTACAGCTACCGTCGCCCACTCTTTGCTATCCTAATTTTTTTTTCCCAGGCCTGGCGATAATGCGGGGCGATAAGAGCGGCTGGCTTATCGGAAGGTACGTACCCCAACCGTTTTAGGAACTCGACATTTCAAAGTCATTGACATCACAAGTAAACCATCGATTAATTGGTCCTGCGCGATCAAAGATGGCCAACGCGCGAAGAAGAAGAAGAAGAAACATCAAAGTCTGGGGCGCCGAGGTGCCTTGCAGTATCTGGGCCGATATCAAGAGGGCTTGAGACTGTATTCTTTACCATATCCGGCCATTCACGCACCCTTGCCTACGTAGCTTTAGCAACTTGTCGTCCTTGCAGAACGGGCTGATCCACCGAGCGCTGCCCCCTGGGCGGCTGGGCGAATGAGCTTGGCCCAAATCCAAGACATTCTCAACTTTTGGTCACGAGAATAGCTTGGTTTCCAGGGTTACTCGGGCTGCATCTACGACGTCTAGAAAGACAGTAATGAGATGATCGTCACAATGCAGAAAGCCGCAGATGTCAGTGCTGGGCTGTTGCATCAAAGACGCACCAGTGACCAACCTGTAGTAGAATCCGGCCGAGCTGCGACAAGCCCATGCAAGAAATTTGGGTGAGAAACGCAAAGAGCAGAAAATCTGCGACATCAAAGCGCTTTCGAGCGAGGAATGCCTGCCCCAGCTCCCTTCAGCCATGGTCGGGTTGACGAACTTGGGAGTAGCCCTCACAATGTCTCGTCTTGACCAACTCCTTACTTCATCCCACCGTCCAAAGTCGGCGGTGATACGCAGATGGTTAGGCCATCTCCCGCAAAACTGTCTCTCGGAATTGACACTTGTAGATTGGTGAAATCTGGGGCCATTTCTGAATATAAGTAGCAAGGAGAAGCCCACGGTCCCTCTGCCGCTCAGATGGTCATGCTTAATCCTTCTCCTTCGTCCCCATCATCTTATCCCTTATTCTCGACCGTCCCTGGCTGGACCGTGTCTTGGACAAAAGACGTATCAATATCCATTAGTATTTTATACGCCACCCTGTCCACCAAAGCAACCACATCGCCACTTGGTCAGCATGTGGTCCCTTCGGAGCCGAGCAACGATCGATACTCTGCCCGCGCCCATGGACATGAGAACACCCTCGCCATCTCCAGCTCCCGGTCTCACACACGGCGCCAGTCCGACAGACAGCGAATTCGGACAGCCCACGCCCGTATCCCTCTCAACCGGTCCGGCGCCGCCCGAGGTGGCAACGAGCGAGATCGAGTTTCATTCATTTCGTCGGTCAGCCATAAAACAAGCCGACGTGGTGCCAATCCCCATGGCCTGGTCGAGGGTAGAGAGCCCGCGTGCGGAGGCCACGCCAAGTGTGGTGACCCAGGAAGCCGGTCCCAAAATGTCCGGCATAGGCACATCCGACTTCATCATGATCTCGTGCTTCGATATTCACAGGGCGCAAACCTTCTACTCCAAGTGTTTCGGGTGGACATTCCTGGGCGACGTCAACAAGCCAGACCTGACGAACGAAACCATGAGAAGGTACGGGGCATCGCCGTACGACGTGCAGCCGATGAACTTCTTCACGTCCGACCCTTCGGCCGGCAGCCACCGTGTCACGGGAGCGCTTCTTCAACGCAACGATCCACCTAGCAGACAGGTTGAGGTTGAAGCGCGGGCATTGCATGGGCACGCAGCATGCTACCTTCGGGTGCCCGACATCGGCGAGGCGGCCGAAAGGATCGAGGACAACCTCGGCGTGGTCAAGTCACTCCGTTTCGGTGTGAGAGGGTGCATCATGGACATTGGGGAGTTTATGGACTCGGAGGGCAACTTGTTTGGACTCATGTCATATCACCCGGAGAACGTTGGCGTGTAATGTTTGATGGTTGTATAGGTTTAAGAGGGAATGCTGCAAGGCAGGTGGAGGACGGGGTAAAGAAATATCCGAGAGTTGAGTCCGGGGGAAACACGAGTAGTTTGTTTCTCATGACGGGTTGATTGTTTAAACCGGCGCGCAATGGAGTTGGGGGTTTGTCTTACGAGGCGTTGCTTGTGGTTGATGGTTAATTACGTCTCAAAGACGATGCAGTCGTGGTGGTGGGAAAGGCAGCAATCAGAGTCGAGTTAAGATTAGTAACAATTAATAGTAGTGCTAACTAAAGAAAACCACGGTACCAAATCATGTGGATTCAGTAGCGAACAGTCGGCTTGTGACTTGTTCGAATTGAATGATAGAAAAAGGCGAACAGAATAACCCTTTCGCGGGCATGATGGTTGGAAAGCTAAATCCTCATTGAATTTTTACATGAGCATTTGTCAACAAATTTCCGTTTTTTTTTTAGGCGATGCATCATGTTGAGTTTGGTTTGCGTATCCCTGTCATTGAAAACAAAGAAAATGTTGGCTATGTCAATACCAAGAAACCAATTGATGGAGAGAGAGAAACCCCAGCAGGGCATTCAATCACCCGCGCGAAGGGAGGGCCAACTGTGGAAGCCAGGGATTAACCTTTGCCTAGAGGCTTTGCGATCTGGATGAGGCGTTACAGGAACAAGCGACCAAAAATGCCTGTGTCCAGAACTCTGGGCTTCCAACAACTCCCGAAACGAATAGCCGGAACTTGGAGCTGTGGAACTAGGCCCCGGAAAACCACTTATCCGCCGAAGTCCAGACACGCCGCTAGGCCACGAACAGCGTAAGCTCAACATGTCGCCGCAAGCACGGGGGGCCCAGAAGCCAAACAGCACCCCTGAGCAACCCCCGGACTTGGGCCCCCGCCGCTAACCAACAGCAGCCGCGGTCGATGTCGTTGCGTAGCAGGTCAGGACCGCGGTTGCGGGGGAGCATAACAATGACAGGAGGGACGAATGGTTGGCGTTTACCAATAGAAAGGCATTGTGCAAGCAAAGACCTCCCCGCCACTTCCCGCGGTGTCGGCAGCCGGCTGCCGCCGGGGCGAAACCAGCAGGCAGTCAGAGACTAACACGGGAGGATACAGCATTGGCCGATTGGAGGTGTGGCGGCGGGTAACGCACTGGAGCAGTGGGGAAGAGGAGCCATGATGGGGGTGCCGTCAGCTGGAGGAGGATAAATATACATACAGAAGAAGGACGGCCAAACCACTGCACGCCGGCAAGACGAGGCAGAATCAAGGGGACAAAGGGCAGAAGGGTAGCATCGCCCAGCGTCCAGAGGCACACACTAAGTAGTTTTCGTAAACGCAGCGGGCAGCCCAGCGATGGCATGCCATGACCCTTGCATCGGCGTCCTTGTCATGTCTACCGAACGAATGCCGAATATCTCTTCCGAGAGGGGCGGAATGCGGAATCGCTGCACCCCCCCATCCATGTCTACCCGGGCCACCACCGAGCGCCCCGACAAACGGCCAGTGTCGGGACGTGCAATAAAACCCCCCGCCATGCCCATGATCCGCCGGCGTCATGATTGCTCTGCTGCTCCCCTGGCTCTGACCACACAATTGCTCCAAGCCCTCCTCTTGTAGCTCTTGCCGGCGACAACTGCAGCTGGGAATAACCTCACCTCCTTCCACAAGATGTCTTCCGCCGCTCTCAGAATACGCACCCTGCGTGCTTTTGCCCGTCATGGCACCAACGTACGTGCCCCTCCCCCATCCAGATGCATCGCCAATGCGCTCTGTAACAAGCCAATGCTAATGTGCCAATCCGTCCCGCGCAGCCCAGCACCGTTCTTGCCAGGTCCTTCTCGGCCACCTCCCGCCGCGCTGAGATCAACAAGGTCTTCCCCTCTGCTTCCGAGGCCCTCAAGGACATGAAGCCCAACACCACCCTCCTCTGTGGTGGTTTCGGTCTCTGCGGTGTCCCCGACACTCTCATCAACGAGATTGTCAAGAAGCCCGAGATTACTGGCATCACTGCGGTCTCAAACAACGCAGGCACCGACACCTCTGGCCTGGGCCAGCTGCTCAAGACCAAGCAGATCAGCAAGATGATTGCCTCTTACATTGGCGAGAACAAGACCTTTGAGAAGATGTACCTCACCGGCGAGGTCGAGCTCGAGCTCACTCCCCAGGGCACCCTCGCCGAGCGATGCGCCGCCGGTGGTAAGGGTGTTCCCGCCTTCTACACCCCCGCCGCCTTTGGCACCGTCGTGCAGACTGGCGAGCTCCCCCTCCGCAACAAGCCCGATGGCACTGCCGCCGAGCTCTCGTACCCCAAGGACGTCAAGGTCTTCAACGGCAAGTCCTACCTCCTCGAGCACAGCATCGCTGGCGACTATGCCTTTGTCAAGGCCTACAAGGCCGACAAGCTTGGCAACTGCCAGTTCCGCCTCTCTGCCCACAACTTCAACGGCGCCATGGGCCGCAACGCCAAGATGACCATTGTCGAGGCCGAGCACATTGTCGAGCCTGGCGAGATCGCCCCCGAGGCCGTCCACCTGCCCGGCATCTACGTCAAGCGCGTCATCCAGGCCACCACCGAGAAGAACATTGAGAAGTACACCTGGGCCAAGGACCCCAACGACCCCGAGGCCACCAAGGCCCTGGGCACTGGTGACACCGCCGCCAAGCGCGAGCTCATCGTCCGCCGCGCTGCCAAGGAGTTCAAGAACGGCATGTACGCCAACCTGGGCATCGGCATGCCCATGCTGGCTCCTGGCTTCGTCGGCCCCGAGGTCGAGGTCCAGCTCCAGTCCGAGAACGGTATTCTCGGCCTTGGCCCCTACCCCAAGAAGGGCGATGAGGATGCCGACCTGATCAACGCCGGCAAGGAGACCGTCACCCTCAAGCCCGGTGCCGCCGTCTTCGGCAGCGAGGAGAGCTTCGGCATGATCCGCAGCGGCCGCATTGACCTCACCATCCTGGGTGCCATGCAGGTCAGCGCCAACGGTGACCTCGCCAACTGGATGCTTCCCGGCAAGGTCAAGGGCTTTGGCGGTGCCATGGATCTGGTCAGCAACCCCAGCAAGACCAAGGTCGTCGTCACCATGGAACACACCGACAAGAAGGGTAACCCCAAGATTGTCAAGCAGTGCGCTTTCCCTCTGACCGGCCGCACCTGTGTCTCTCGCATCATCACTGAGCTCGTAAGTCTTTGCCTAGCCCATCTATTTACTATCCATGGATAATGACTAACTCATGACAACAGGGTGTCTTTGACGTCGACTTCGCCCACGGCCTCACCCTTATCGAGATCGCCCACGGCGTCACTGTCGAGGAGATCAAGGCCAAGACTGAGGCCCCCTTCCGCGTTGCCGAGGACCTCAAGCCCATGCTGTAAGTCAAGCCGACGGCAAGCGAATTCAACCTCTCTCTCTCTACCCTATCACACCCCCAAGACGAACAAAACGGCTATGAAAATCGGAGATACCACGTGAGCAATTGTTTGAAAGGCCACAGAGGGCCAAACATGCATTTCCGCAAGGAAAAGGAGGATTTTCGGCAGACCACGAACATGAGTTATGCAATCACGGCACGGGAAGGCTTCTTCCCACAGGGCGCGATGTACGTACCTCGTGAAACGAGGAGGCGGCATGTTAGCTTGACTAGTTCAAACCTCAGTGTTTAGATTTAATGCGACTGAGAATGTGAGAATGTGGCCATGAAGATAAATATTTTAAATAAGATCAAAATAAAATATAAACTACTTTTTTAACAAATTTCAACCCTTTGTCCTCCTCTCGTTCGGTGTCTGATACCGTCCCTGGGCTGCTGCTCCGTTTCGCATTTTGTTCATGTGTCGTCCCGATACTCACTTGTCAGCCAGGTCCCTCTTTTTATCGAGGTGAGATGAAGGCGGAATGGCACGGCACGGGCCAGCAGCCTTCTCACACCTCACTCACTTTACCCGACGGATAGTTGCCGTGGAATCGGCAGGCCATACCAAGTATCGGAGGCCGGTTGAACAGCCCTCTGATAGCGTCAACTCCCGCCCTACTTCTCCCGTCCTCATGGTTATTCCCGCCCATCGTCGACGCTGTAGCTAGCCATCGCAGCCCGACGCCGCCATGTTTGACCAGTCCACCGGCCAGGTCTTCAAGGAATGGACCATCCCTCGGCAGGCCATCGCCGAACAGGGCGAAATCAAGGCGGCAGACTGGAGCCGTCGCCGGCCGTACCCGAAATTCAAGACCCGAGGCGCCCGGGGCCCGCGGTCGCTCGTCGACATGGCCATCAACGTCGTCGCTGACAATATCGGCGACATCGCGGTGGGGCATCTCGACGGCATCCCAAACCTCCTGCTATGGCGCGTCTGGCGCTTTCTTGAAGCTAGGTGCGTATTGTGACTTGAGCGGGTAGGTAAAGAATGACTTGGCTAACAATCTATTTTTTTTCCCCCCAGGGGAGCCTGCCTTCACGCATGGAAGATGCTCTCTAAGCTTCTATTGGACGAAAGTGATGACACCACAACACTTGCTCTGTATCGTTTTCGCCAGCACATTTGCCATCCCAGCGACGAGCTCAGGCGGTACACGCAACCCTTGATATCACCATCAATTGATTTCATTACGCATATTGTCATCACCGGCGGGTGCACGTTTTCTACCAATGACCTGCTGTGTCTTACCGACGTACCCAACCTCGGCGTCCTTGAGTTGGTTCAGCCTGCTGATGAACTTCGCGTCATCTTCCCCGAAGTCACCAACAGGCTGCTCCGCGGGTGGACTGAAAAGCCCGACCCCTTTCCGCTGCTGAGGATCCTGCGTATTTGGGGTGATCAGTCAACCACACAAGATTCGTTGCAATGGGTGTCCAAATTCCCTGCCTTGGCATTGTACGATGTCATGGCATCTCGAGACGATTGGGTGTCTCCGGACGAGATCGCGCTCAAGTACGGCTGGGAACGAGCTGATTCTTCCTCGGGGCTGGAGGATTCCCTGCTTCGTTACCTGATGCTCTTCGCGCCACCCGAGGAAGCGGGCTTCAATCGGGTGCGAGAGCTTTCCCGGAGCATTGACTCGGACCTGGTCTCCCTCTGCAGCGATTCTGGATGTGCCGTCAAGTTCGTTGCCGACCGCCAGGCTCCTTCTCTCCTTGACTATCTCACCGACAATGCCAAAGTCTCCATGCCTGCCTGGAACCCGGAGATGGCTAGCCACGACGCCCGGGCCTGCCAAGGCATAGCTTTTGAGCCGTGGGCTTTCTGGCTATATTCATTCATCGGTCAGCTCAGCGCGGACCGTGACCTGGCAAATCGGGGCGTGCGCCCGAATAATCAGGCCGTGGTGGGACCATTTGTTCTGCCGTCCAAGCCCATTGCTTGTTTGCACCTGGGCCACAGTGCTCGGGGCGGCATCTCAACAAAGCCATCGTACGTAAGTCGGGGTCTGTTTGCAACACGGCGGTACACGTTTACGCGGGGCTCGGTTGTTCATGGAACGAACATGCCCAAGCCAGAGCCTACTCCGAAGACTGGGCCCAGCGCAACGTCTTCGAATCAGCGAGCGCCTCGCCTGTCGCGCAAGATCAAGAGGAGACGTTTAGACGATATACTTGGATCATTTTCAGGGTAGATTACGCATCCCTCTCCGGGTGATGATGTGGATGCCACGACAACATGTTGCATTATCGGAATCGAGAAGCCCGGGAAGACCTAGTGGTGGTATGTAAGGATCGAACGTTGGGCGTCGAGGGCTGCTGGGCTAACTTCAGTCCCGTGTGCCACAGATATTCAACTGGAATCGAGAGAGACCTATCGGCATTCATCGCCCCTCTGGAAGGGTGCTTGGCCGTCAGACAAATCCAAGCCGCAACGCAAACATGATCCCCACAACAGCTCATCTGTCCTTGGCACTGGGGACAAACTCTGTCAGAGCGTAGAGAGGCATTGGCGGGCCTTCCCGCCCACATGCCTGTCTCCTCATTGTATCGGGTGCATATAGTTGGTCGACATATATCCGGTTAGGTGGTGAAGCACTGTGAGATCAGACACCGTAGCTTGCGGTTGTGGGGTAGCGCTGTTTCATCATCATCCTCCAACAACAACAACACCCTTTTTCGATGGGGACAGCAGCGTTGCAAACCCAACCAGCACTTGAAACAGTGTGGTGGTTGTATTTGTCAAACATTTGTTTAATTTAAACTCGGGAGAATTCTGCAATGAGACCACACGGGTCACCGTGCGTTCCAAACACAATGCCTTATTCCATAGGGCCTCTGCATCACCGTGCACCTGACCCTCATGTTTCTCTGATGCCTCTGATATATGGCAACCCCTTGCGACACGCCTTTGATCGGCAATTGTGAAAATGACTTGATCGCACTCGGGAACATCCACTTTGACGAAGGAATAAAAAAGAAAGTGAACTCTCTCTGCACCACCTCGATTTTTCTTACCATCGCCCTCCATCCCTAGTCACGTACCTCCTCAGCATCCATACACACACTCATTCATCATGGCTACAAGCAATCATGCCGGCCCTCGACAGGCCAAGGGGAGGTTTATTGAAAACTTTGGATCTGGATTCTCGCCGCCAATCTCCAGCATCTACGGGGCCAAGGACGGAGCCGGGCCTCGATTCCCGCTCGAGAGCCCCCCCAGCTTCATGGTCTTCTACGATGACGGCCGGGACCCGTCGTTGACGCCGGCCGACATGCGCAGCCCCGGGCTGCTGCACTCGCCCACCATGGCCCTCATCTCCGAGGCGGCCATCACGCCGCTGAGGCTGCCGTCCCCGTGCAGCCTCATGGCCGAGGAGCCCGCCGAGTGGTTGCTGTCCCGCCGGTACGTCTCGCAGGGGCCCTTCTCCGCGCCTCCCGCAGACCGCATCGTCTCTCAGCAGGCGTGCCGGGATGGCGAGGATGCTGCACCGGGTACGGGGGAGGACTCCGATTCCGACTGGTTCACTGTGTGTGACGAGACGGTGGAATCCGAGTGCCGTCGGGATGTGGAGCTGCATCTTGACGCGCACCTCGGTCCTCATCAAAGCTACCCTACATCATCCAAAACCTCACACAACACCCCTCTATCTGGAGGGGATGAGAGCCAGCTGGCTCCAACCATGGCAGCGTCGAGATGTCGCTTGCAGGACACTTCCTCTCTGGGGTCACCATCAATACCAAGAGGGTTTCGCCCAAGGCGAAGAGTCAACTCGTACAAGGAGGATCAGATCTCGGATGAAGGATCATCAGATAGTGACGATTTTCCAATTGGGTTCAAGTTGTATCGTGTCTAGGGTAAGGCTTGAGCCCGAGGACAAAATACTTTCGCCTTTCTTCATTTCTTTTTTTTTGGTTTGTTTTTTTGCATATGGAGTTGATGGGAGGAATGTCATTGTGCATAGAAAACAAAAGCAAGCGAATAGAATTTACACGTTTACAAATAACCTGAGAATTGATTGGCAACAAATGTGTCTGGGTCTCTCAAACCGTGATTGCGCGAAATGAGCACGCTCTTGATTTTCGTACAAGGATCTTGGAGCGTAAAATTTTTTTCAGTGAGCAGCGTTTCTCATTTGCCGGCACCGACGCATCGAACCAAGCGGCCGTCAATGCCTGCTTGGGCATGAGAATGATTTTTCAACGACGCAGGGCGCTCGTACAAACTGGTTGCCACGAAGCCTGGACGTCAGTCAAGCTAGCATATCGACACAACATACGTGACATGCGACGAACAGCACACATTGATCGCGGCTTGCTCTTGCTTTGCTTGTCGGCTTTATGCAAAGCGACATGCAAGCACGATTGGCATGCATGCTCAGGACGAGAGAGCATGACAAGGGCTTAAACACCATGAAGGCGTATTTAGATATTTACGAAATTCCCTGCACTTTGAGCGAGGGAGTGTTGCGCTTCGAAATTTATCCGGACCCCATAGCAGCACGAGGCCACACGTTGAACAGAAGGTAAGTCGGCGACATTCTTCTTTCCTCCTGTTTCCCCTCCGAAGCGTTCATGGTGTAATGAACGCTGGAGTGAATAAGAAGGATTTTCTAGTAGGTTTTCCATAAAGAAGAAAGGAAAAAAATTCCAAAAGCTGGCGCGCCGTTGATCCTTTTGTAGAGCCGCAGAGAGGGTCCGGCCTCGGATTAACAATATCCCCAAAGTCCCCACATCAACAAGGAAGCAAAAAAGCATGGCTGGGGTTGTTGATATCTAAATGATGGCGAAAGATGAGACTGGGGCTTTCTCCTTGGTGAAGGTTCGGCTTTAGAATGAAATTGAAAAAAAAGCATCATAGACTATTCTATAGTTTAGTATATTGATTTAAATATTTTGTGTTTGCTTAGACTCAAGATAAGAGCGTATGCATATCCACCGGGGTGTGGTAGAACGTAGTTAGTTTAGCTGGGATGCTGGTCATTGAGGATGGCAAAAAAAGAAATTGGTGACTATGTCGGTCAATTTGGGAAAATCGGACGTCTCGGGGGCAAGAAAGCAATAGCTATCAAACAAGAGAACATGGAATACTCTCAGGGTTCTTGAGCAGACGCACACGCGCATCTTGAGATGCCGTTGATTGTAGCTTCTTCCCGTTGTTGTTGATCTAACATTGTTAATACTCACAAAGCGCACCCAGGTGCGTCGCGAAATGTTGCAACAATACATCGCAAAGCGCGGTCCCAGTAATGATTATTTGTCCCATCGTCTTTGCATTTGAACACGGACAGCGGTGAGTCAAGGGGGCCGCAAAAAAACGCAGGGACCAAATCCAATCAAGCAATGACATGCAGCATGTCGTGTGCCTGATGGAGGGAGTCACGACAACTCCCTGTCGCTTATTCGTACGCCCGTCCATCCAGGGTGGAGCGAGAAAAGTAACCAGATACGCCGCGGTCAGTGTAGGCACCTGACGGGAGTCGCATGTGCTTGGGTATGAAAAAGCAACTTGGTGGATGAATCGCGTGTTGCGTCCTGTCGCCCCATCACCTCTTCTCTGCCCCGAGAGTCTGGGTTGAGTCACAGTGGTCCTGCTACCGTTTTAGACCCTTTTCCCTTGCCTACTTAAGGAAGGTGTCTGGCTGGTTGGTTTCAAAAGCAAGCAAAGCCGACCATACAAGTCTGCGAGAACCTGTTTGGATATTTGCCTGGCTTTATTATTCGCCCCTTTTGTTGGATCCGCATCTCCCCGACCCTCGAGACATTGGATATTTATCTTGACGTCTTGTCGAAAATTCGGTTGACCAACGTGCTGCTCATCATCAGTCATTACAAACAAGCTACCCCGCTACCCCGCCTCCACCCGGCCAAGCCTTGGACACCCAAAGCTTTGAGCGCAACCAATCCAACCTACCGGGAAAATCATCATCACCATACCTCTTCGGAAAAAAAACATTCCCTAAAATGGCTGGAGGCACTGGAACAAGCTCCCGCGGTCGAGGCGGCAAGTTTAAGAAGTACACACGTGGCGGTAGGTCAACAGAGTACCTGCCATTCGAGTGGCAGATTTCTCGAGTGCACTCTCAAGGCTAACGTTGGCACCCAAAAAAAATAGGCGGAAAACACTTTTCCAGCGCTGCTCGAGTGAAAGATGCCGATGGAAATGAAGTCAGCATGTGGAGTGTCGATTCACCGGACAAAGATGACGACGATGATGATTCCGACTCCGAGGAAGATTCTGAGGAAGAGGATTCCGAGGAGGAAGATAGCGACGATGATGCCCCCGCCCAACCCGGGGCACAAGAACCTTCTCGCGAAGACCGCAAGGCTCAGAAGAAGGCCCGCAAAGAGGCTGCCATAGCCAAACAACAGGGTAAAACGGTCGAGGTCGGTGATTTACCCACGAGCGACGAGGAGAGCGACGAGGAGGAGGATGACGATGATATGCCTGCAAACCCCAACCATTCCAAGGCCGCTCGAAACCAAGCGATGAGTACAGGTGTGGATGATATTACCGAGGGTGTTTCAAACATGGCGGCGCCTAGTCGCCGAGAGCGTGAGGCCATTGAGGCCGCGGCCGCCAAGGAAAGGCAGATGCGCCTAACAGCACAGGGCAAAACAGACGAGGCCAAAGCTGATTTGGCTCGCCTAAAGCTGATCCGCGAGCAAAGAGATGCTGAAGCCGCTCGAAGACTTGTAAGGGAAACCTGACGCTCTGATTCGTCGATGCAAATTGCTAACCTTTGTGTCCGTAGGCGGAGAAAGAAGAGAGAGAGGAGCAAGAAAAGAAGAAGAAGGCCGAGTTAGAGGCAAGAGAAGCTCGGAAGAAGGAGGTGAAGAAGGGCAAGAAGAAATAAGGAATAACAGGGAATGCTGTGGTTGTACGTCTTGCCATGACTAGACTGTTAGCGAATTCGCCAGTTGATTGGCGCTGCTGTATCCGCGAATTGTGACATAGAGTTGGAGATGAATATTCTCCGCCATGACGAATATTTCTAGCGTTGGTATTGCATGTTGTGGAACTTGGAAAGAAGACAATGTAGTGACAGTTGCGCGGGTAATTAGTAGGTGGAAGGGTCAAGATGTATGAGAGCTGGGCACCGAAGACGGAGCTAGCTCTGTGGTACCTGAGCAGTTTAATACCAGGGTAGGAGTCATCCAAGCTGGGGAGTCACAACTCCACCGAAGTTATTTGATAGGTGTCAAGCTCTTTTGGCAGACGGAAATTATTCAAGTAGAGATGCGAGAGCGTTCTTTCTTGGAATTATTCGTATTTGGTTTTGATATTCACGGCTGGGGAGAATACCATTTTTTATTGCTGCGATGCGGCGAACGGCGCTTGCCGAGGACACATGTAGCAAAGGATAGGATACCAAAGCGAAGCTAGAGAGACAAGGGAATCGCGTTGGGTTTTGGATCTTTTCTTGTGGAAGTGACCGTGAAGAAATTTGGACGTACCTGCCATAATGCAAGCAGCGCCGTTATGAGAACAAGATGCGGAGGGTTGCTGACGGACATAATATAAATAAAATATTTACAACCACACAATCCCTGCCATACTTACGTCTACACTATTGAGACCAATAAAGAAGAACAAATCCTTTATTTGGATATCAAGAAATTGCGCAACCTTTCTTTTCGCTTCGCGCTCGCGTGAGGATATGAATGGGGTCTGGGTTCCTGAAAAACTGCACTAACGGGGATGCTTTAGTGGAGTAGCTTTCTGGAACGAGTAGCGTGCCGTCTCCACACTTTGGACCCAGCCAAAGAGAAAAAAAATCAGCGGCCCAAAAAAAAATCGTGCCTGCTTGTCGAATCGCCGACCGCTTCAACCACCTCGTTTTCTCAAGGTGTCTGGCTTTCTTTTGCACAACTCGACGGCACAACTTGTCCTGCGACAAGGGTCTTCGATACCAGCGCCCCAAAGCGCTCTCCCATCGTGCCTCCGCTCGTCCAGGTCTCTCACAGCACCTGTCAAGATGGCCGAGTCTTCGCTGCAGGTCCGTTTTCTTCATACACTCGTGCCCCGCCGCCTCTAGGCGTGAGGTTATCGCCATGAGCTGCGAACCTGATGCAAGCCTTAATAGGACCGCCTGCGCGACCATTCTAAGGCCTTTGAAGGCCTCTTGAGCCTCATCCCGGCCAAGATGTACTACGGAGAAGACACCAGCGTATGTTGGCGATTGATTTACCCTCCCTCTGCCCTGCCCGCCACCCGATGCAGCATGCGATGTTCCACATTCCTGTTTGATGACACGATGCACAATTGGCATCGACCGCAATTCGCACTGGGGAACGGTTAGACTGACAATAACCGAACAGAGCCAATGGACCAAGAAGAAGCAGACCAAGAAAGAGGCTGCTGCCGCGCGCCGCGGAAAGCTCGATCCGGATAGCGAACTCAACCGGAATGCCAAGGAAGTAATGGATGAGCGCGCAAAGAACAAGCGCAAGCTCCGCGAGGTGGAGGAAGCTGCTGGCGAGAACGAGGATGGGGAGGATTACGAACCTGTCGATGGTGTCGAAGCCGAAAAACCTGGCGAGGGTCTGAAGAAGGCTACAGAAACCAACAAGAAGCAGAAGCTGAACGATGACGAAGCCGAGCCTGAGCCTGCCGAGGAGTCCACGACTGTGAAGCTATCCAAGAAGGAAGAGAAGAAGGCTGCGAAGAAGGACAAGAAGAAGAAGGAAAAGAAAGGGGAGAAGAAGGCTGAGGAAGCCACCAAATCCGATGAAACACCCGAGGCCATCGAGGAAGACGAAACTCCCGCTGCTGCGCCCAAGTCCAAGAAGCAAGCAGCAAAGAAACAAGCAAAGAATGCTGCCACCGCCTCATCATCAAAGACCAACCCTACCGACGCTGACGATGCCACCCCAGTAAAGGATGATGTGGAGGCAATGGATCTCTCTGGCCTAGAAAAGGAGGAAGAGACCTCAAGTCCCGATTCCGAGCCCCAATCTCCCACTTTTGATGGCAACTCAAAACCCGCTGGCGAGACTACTGGCGAGTCCGCCAGTGCAACCACTTCCGTCTCCTCCACCATCCCCCCCTCAGAAAAGCCGAAGCACATCAAGCTCCCTGCCGACACATCCGCTATTCGCGCCCGTCTCGCCGCAAAGATCGAAGCTCTTAGAGCCGCCAGGAAAGCTGACGGCCCTGATGGCAAGCCTATCCGAACACGGCAGGAACTCATTGAGTCTCGCCGACGAAAACAGGCTCAGCGCAAGGCCCACAAGCAAGAGCTTAGGAAGCAGGCTAAGATGGATGAGGATCGCAAGCGTGAAGAGGCTCTTGCGGCCACCTCTCCAGGTGTGATGAGCCCTGCCGTCGATGCCGACGACAAGATGGGCAGCGGCTTCACATTTGGCCGTGTGGCTTTCACCGATGGAGCTCAGCTCTCGCACGACCTTAGCTACGTTGTTAACCAGGGCAAGAAGAAGGGTCCCTCAGATGCCAAGACTGCTCTTATTAAGGTCCAGAACCAAAAGAAGCGCCTCCAGGAGCTCGACGCTGAGAAGCGCGCCGACATTGAGGAGAAGGATGCCTGGCTGACCGCTCGCCGCCGAGCGGAAGGCGAACGCATCCGCGACGACGAAGCACTTCTCAAGCGCGCCGTCAAGCGCAAGGAGGTTGCCAAGCGCAAGAGCGAGAAGGCGTGGAGGGACCGCGCTGATGGCGTCAAGTCTGCCCAAAAGGAGCGCCAGCGCAAGCGCGAGGAGAACCTGCAGAAGCACCGCGACGACAAGCTACTACGAAAGGTCGGAAAGAAGAAGAAGAAGGGCGGTGCCGCCAAGAAGAAGAGCCGTCCCGGTTTCGAGGGCAGCCTGGGCGTGGGTGGACGCAAGAAGTAAAAGGGTCGAATGAACATGGAGAAACCAAAATAAAGACAAAAAAGCATCTTACTGGCAAAGAAGCAGACGAAAAGCTCTTCCTTCATCAAACTTCCTTTTCTTTGTTTTTGCTTGAATAATGGCGCTGGCGGAGTCCATAGGCAGGAAAGGGGGAATGGCATTCCGGCGCAGGATACTACCTACACAGCAACACATGGTGTACATTTCGTCTACATGAATGAGCACGCACGCACGTATAATGCCGCAACAAAATCATGATGCATCTGTAATTTGGTTGGGCTGGCTTGAAATCGTGAGGACAAAGGAGAAGAAGAAAAGAAAAAAAAGAGAGCACAAGGCAGAATCAATGGCATCTCATGGCATTAGGTATAAAAAAATGAGTATATATGTAAAAGAAATGTATTCATTGAAACGTGATTCAAGATTCCCTCAACATGGACACGCACTTGGTGTATAACATGATTTTGGCTGCTCTCTCTTTTTCATACCCGTCCGTAGATGCTACTCAAAACACCGTCAAAGAGAAAATAAAAATCAAGAGGCAAGAACAAGAAACATAGAACAGGCCAACAACAAGCGCTAGCTGGCAAAGACACAGGACGCCCGAGTTTTTCATGTGTTTTGGTTTTTGGTTTTTGCTTCATTACAATAGTACCGACTGGGCAACAGCAGCGGAACATACAGCACGGCTACGCTTGACGTTTCAACTTTCCTTTCCCAAGAGACACACACGCCCATACTCTTGTACACACACGTACATTTTCAAAGTCGCACTCTGTGTCCATCCCTGGCTGTCTTTGCCCCGTTCCCAAGAATAAATAGGTTTCAACAAAATAATAAAAACAAAAAGGACATAAGAAGGAGGAGGCGCGCGGGGCCGCCATCAACAACCGCGGCAAGGCACACCAGTCTTGACTTGGCCGGGAGATTTGTCGAGGCTTTCTGTAGAGCCAGCCTGACAAGTCTCATCGGTTACTGCGTCTGATTGGGGACCTCGCTGCCGCCCAGGCCGAACCATTTCTTCAACTGCTTTGTGTATGGGGGGGGACTGAGGATTTTGGATTTTCGGAGTTTAGACCACCCCTGGCTGGTTCTGGGCTCAGGCTCAGGGTTATGTGTTGTTGTAGGATTGGGAGGACGGGAGAGGTTTCGGAGGATCGGGTTTTCGTGAAACAAAGTTGGGGGAAGAAGGATCGGCCTGGGCGCAAGTTGGAGAAGCGTGGTGCTAGTGCCACCATAAGAAAGGCCTGGGCCGCCTCGTTTACAGGAGGGAGTCGAGGCGGGTAAAGACGCTCAGACACGCGGCCACAACCTCGAGCTGCAGCTCCTTGTCCTTGCCAGAGTTCATTTCCTAGCCAAATGATTAGACAGCTGTCTGAAATAAACCTTCACCTTCACCTACCTCGGTAATCAGCTGGGGTAGATTAGCGCCGATACCGTTGCCGGTGGCCTTCTTTCCAAAGGGCCACTGGCTGTAGTCGGCCAGCAACTCGTCTGTCTGGGCAAAGGCCCTCTCACGGGCTTCGTGACCTAGGGTTGACAGCGCGTTCTCGAGGACATTAGCAGCGTAAGCAGCGCAGACCATGGCGATGCTGCGCATGTAACGGAAGTCAAGCGACTCTGGAAGGAACTGGCTGTCGTTGAGAACAATGGTGCGCTGGGTTAGGATATTGCGGACTCGGCGGCGGATCTCCTCCTTGGCACCGCCATCGGCGACGGGGTGGGTTGCCATGTCGAAAAGGAGGAAGTTGCGCTTCTCGGTGCGGAGGATGCCTTTGTCAACGAGGCCCTTGGCGAGGCGCTCTCGAACCTGCTTGAGCTGGTATCCGATCTTCATCAAGTTCCACGTCTCACCTAGCGGTTGAAACAGGGGCCGGTCAGCGCCAAAGTGCAGATGAAGGGATGATGGGGTTTGGGTAGGGATATGTACCGCTCATGAGATCGATCCAAGTGCTAACGCTCATCTTTTCGCTCTGCTTCATCATCTTGAGGGCCTCATCGAGGAGGACTTCGCCTGTGAGTGTGTCGTCGATAACTTCGATGTTGCGGTCAGCGAGGGGGAATCGCCTTCGCGAGGCGTCCTTTTCCATGCTGATGCGGCCGCGGAAAGCCAGCTCGATGACGATGCACCCTCGGAGGGCGTACGAGATGTTGTCATTCCAGAATGAAAGGTAGCCCTATATTTCGTGGGGGGCAATGGTCAGGGGACGTTTCCAAAGGTAGAGTAGTGACTAGGAGTCTTTGGCCGGCCGCGTACCTGCTTATCCTTGAGGCCCAGCAAAAGGACCTCCTCCATGAGGGTTAATTTGGGTTGCTTGCTTCTCTCGGCGCTCTCGCTAATGTCTCGAGGGTCGAAGGCGATCTTGTGGCCATTCTCGGTGCTCTCGTAGCTGGTCTCGGGGCCGCTGTCCCTGGCGTTGGATGGGGTGGTCCTGGTGCCATTGCTGGACTCGTCTGCTGGGTTGGCGCTGCCACCACCTGCACCGCGGCGTCGCGTCAATCCCGACGACATTTCGAGGACTTGGTTAAGGAAACGGACGAGAAGGAGAGGGCGAGGGCGAGGGCGGAGGGGGACGAGAGGATGAGTGGTGGTGGTGGATGATCGTCGTTTGGTTTGGAGAGAATGCGGCGGTCGAGAAAGGGACAGTACGGCGAGAGAGATGAAGCTGAACCTGGCTTCTTGGGGGGCTAGTTTGCGCGTGCAGAATTTAGGGGTGCCTGGACCGGGCCCTAGTGGATAGCGGCCTGTTGGGTGGATGTAGGGGGCGTGTGTTCTGGCGTACAGTGGAAGGGCGATGATTAGCAGGCACTGTAAATTATAGCAATATCAATATCCAGAATGCCTGGGACTCAATGCACGCGAATCTAGGACGGATGGGCGGCTGAGACAGTGCCTAATTAGGGGAAGACATTCGTTCATTCGATGAGGCTTAGACACTCCCTCATACTAGCTCGATCGATTTGATGAACTGGCTTTTTTTTTTCGCCTTCTGTAGGACCTCCTTGTCAACAGGGGTGATGTGATGGCGTTGCCTCTCAGCCCGTTGGCCGCGGCGGGAAGCGAGGGGTTAGGAAAAACGGTTCTCAAACTCGACTGGGTGGTGCCCGAAACCGCGCTCTCACTAATTCTCAATTTTCCTTTCGCCGTATTTAACAATCCCTAGATGGCGATGATGACAGGTATATCCTTCTCGAGGTCTGGTTCGACAAGGAATGGGGAGCGGCAAGTGGGATTTTCTGTACACGTAATGAATCGCGTCGGGCTGGGTCGGGGTTAAAGGGGTGGCAATGAGAAATGCCAATGATGAGCCAAGGTTGGCGAATAAACTGAGGGCGTGCGTAGATCCAATGAGATGAGGATGGGGGTGGGTGAGGCTGTCCAAGGCAGCAAAGTATATGCACTAACTGACAGGAAGGGGTTGTAGATGGCATTTGAGAATGAATGTGCAATACTAGGCGATAGGAATCATCCCAAGTTACCTCATCTAGGTATGATGCAGCTGCCCAATCAAACCAAATCCTTTAGCTGCCATAACACGCTGATATTCGTATCAACCTGTTGCCCTTGAAGGTCGCACGCGACATGTACTTACTCTCCGGGATTGGTCTCCGAGCAATGCCCACTCAACGTTTCTTTGAACATCTCACATTAGCGACCGCAGCCACCAGGCCCTCAATATGCAGCATGCTCGGTTTTGCTTCTGCCAATTGAAACCGCTCACGTGCATTCCCGCTTCTGGGAACACAGCCTCAAGCCTTGCAGCATTGGCGGGTCGTTCTTTCTGCATCTTGCAGCGTTTGATTGTTGCGCCCGCTAAGCAGAGCAAGTACAAAATGCTAAAAAGCCAATTCTAGGAACCACCGAACATGCCGGGGTACCTGCTCAGATCGCCTAAAAAGGTATCTTCTCCTGGCTACTGTGCACGGGCCACGATGCTTGAAGGGTTATCAGCCCCAGTAAAAAAGTCAGACAAGCCACAGGGGGCGGGGCAAAGCGCCTCGCGATCTGACTTCATCTTGTTGAATCAACGACAATGAAGGCTAGCAGGTTCTTGGATGACCCCCTTTCTTGACAACGAAGCTGTCGTATGATGTTTTTTGCTGATTGAATCCCTCGTGAATACTATTGCAAACGAAAATATTGGCCCAATTCTTGCTGGCTACTTGCAATTCCTTTCTGTTCAAGCTCCTACATTTTGTTATGGACACGCAATTCATGATCGAATCTCGACTTTGAACTCGGACTGCTACCTATCATACTACTCTCGCATACCGTCATTCAGCTAATGTCTTATCATTTTAGCCAGATCTGGCAAATAGTTTGTTGCGTTCAACTATATGTTTTTTTTAAAACCAGGTTTACCGCCACCCTAGCAAAGCTCATTGCTGGTTGACAAAGCACTTTGGGTTTATTCGGGGTTCAGGTCAGCTGTTTTCCCATTATTGACACAAGTGTGTTGTGTTGGTTTAAACAAAAAACTGGAAATACCCTCCAACGATGACCAATTCTTGTTGCTGGCACGAATACACCAACTAATCGCGAACAGTCAAGTCACGTCCAGAGGAACACAGGACTATCAGCTGACACCTCGAACCTGTTTTGATCACCTGGCCGAGGTTTTGTGGGACACCTCTTTGACGTCTCCCACCAAACAAACTCGACCACTCGACCCAGAGAGGTTCTCAAGCTTTTGACAGCTGACAAACAGTCCCCACGAATGACAGAGCAAACAAAGTGCTATAACCGCGCCCAACTCTATCCCTTCCAACGGCGGCGGGCCCCTGAGAGGTTGTTTGGTCGAGTGGTTAACTGCTTGGCACCGCGTAGGCATGATCGGTATATACCAGGCTCGTCCTGGTACATACAACGACATGTCTACGCAGTGCGGAGCGGTCTACCCTCCCGAACGACCCTCGGCGTGGCCTTGCCTCAGAAACACTACCAGCCCCTGGCTTGGCTGTGTGACCAGAACCCTACGGGGGGATGGTTCGCAGTCGCCGAGGTTGGATACTGGTGCAAAGAAATATCCAAGGCGAAAGCTGGACGCGCTGTAGTATCACCACCGAGAGAGTGATAGCAGGGCGCAGAAGACGGGTTTCTTTTTTTCTTCTTCGAGGTTCAGGTTCGAATCCTCCCGTGTATGCGATTTCTTTTTTGCATACTTTTTTTTTTGAAAGCCAAACAAGCGGTTTGCCACCACGGTTGTTCACAGGTGATGGCGAAGCAACCCTGCTGTAGACCCATGGTTTGCACTGGCTTTTTCACTGTACCATAGATTAGTTGTGGAATATCTTTATGTTTTCGCCTCTAAAATACAAATCGTTTCTATCATATGACTGTATCATCTATCGTACACTCTTGACATGGAGGCCTTTTCCTCCATGCGTATGGTTTCTCTGTGACTTTTGAATAGCGATGTTACCCCGTTTAGAGTGTAATACCACCTGCAGTGCTCTTCCACAGCTCATCAAAGTCGACGTTTTCACCCTCAAACAACTCCCGAATCTTCTTGGCTGCGGCCTCCTGCTTTTCAGGACCAAACCCACCAGGCTGCGTGGATTCAAATTGTACAATCTCGACCCAACGGTAGAACAGATTTTCCTTGCCCATGGCAGTCAGAGCTTCTCGGAACGCAAAAACCTCGCGTCGGCGTTGATCTTCCACCGAGGTTGCGCCCGCGCCCGTGTCGTAGACCATCCAGCCGTACTCTCTGTGGTGCACAAGAACAAGACCCTTGAAGGCCTCGATGGCAATGTCCTTCTTGTCAACCATGGTGTGCGCATGGACCATCTCGGCCCAGTCAAGGTCCCATTGGGCATTCATCAGGAGGTAGCCAGTCTTTTGCTCCTGCACAATCGGCGAAGTGGCTTGGCGAATGTAGGTGAAGAGGATTGTCTTGGTGTCCTTGTCGGTGAAAACGTCCTTGAGGAGCGCATCCCAGTCACGGCTGCGGCGGACGTAAATCTCCTTGGGGCGGAACCCGACCATCCATCGCCACTGGCATGGGTTGCCGTGGGCTTGTCCGGCGGCAAACTCGACGGGCCAGGGCCAGACGAAGATGAAGAGGACCAAATCGAAGAGCATTGTGAATGCGCGCTTTCCAATCTCCCATGCCAGCACCGACCATGGCGCATCAGTGTCCGTCCATGTCGTCTCATTGGGGTTGCCCATTACCGACATGGCGAGCTGGGTGTACCAAGGCACGATCCAGTACATGCGCGCAACAAAGAGGAGCGCGATGACAATGTTCATTCCTACCGGAATGAGGAAGATCTTGCGTTTGAAATCAGCGGGCTTGGAGTCAATGTGCGTGATGTAGATGTGCTTCTCCGACAAGGTGCTGATGAAGGGCTCCAGGACTTCCGGAGGCCGCTTGAAAGGAGAAGGGGGCGAGCCATCCTTGGGCGCCGACTGAGTCGGTTTAGCCTTGGCTGAGCGTTTTGCGGGCGCCATGGTGCAGGAATGACTTCTTTTCGATGTTTTTGAGAAAGTCGGAGCGACGCAATGGGTTGAAGAGTCGCGTGTCCTGGAGGTTGATTAGCGATGATGTGTTCTTGAGTGGCTCAAGCGCAGCTCCACTAACAAAAAATAGCCGTCGTCAGCCCCTGTCTAACCATCCAGTTGGGATGAACTAGTGTGCTTCCAAAAAAGGATTCGACAGAATCTCGAGATTCTTGCAGCGGTTCTCATATTTTAGTCATGTTCATGCAGGTGGGATTTCTTCTTGATTTCTTTTTACAATGCATAATTGTCCGATTTCATACAAACCCATCTATTCAATGTGGCGTGTTGGACAAGCCACATCTTCCACATGCAGGTTGTGGCGGGCAATCCCGGCTCCGACACAGAGCTGTCTGTGGCTCGAAAATGTTTCTGCTCCACCTGATCATAGGTGCTCCCGCAACCGACCATAACCTAGGTCCTTCAACCCTCATGTCAGAGGCTCAGTTTAGCTCTGGCAACCCCTCATCGCGGCCATGTTAAGAGCTCGCGCGTTGCAGGTTAGTAATGAATTTCCCATTGGGTCCGCATTGGGGACCGAATTGACACAAGCTACAGGAGCGCGGCACTTCGTATGTTTGCACCTTCTGCCGTCATAAGCTCTCGCCGAGGGACGCACAGCTCAGAGATCGCACTTTTGCGACCGGCGCAGCTTCGATATCATTAAATCGAGTCTCATCGCTCCCGTTTGGCGCAAGAACATTGTCGACAAGCTCGCCGTTGCACCGACCTGACGATAATGGCCCCTCACAATCGGGCGGCTTTCCGGGCGGGGGTTTCGCCCGAGGAGGATTCGGTGCTGGGCTAGGGGGCTTCGGTTCCTTTGCAAACAAACCAACCAAGTCATCGGACTCGACTTCAACTTCGACCTCGACCTCGACCAATAGCTCGAACTTCGATGCGTTGCTCCCGCACGAGCAAGAAGCTCGGGAGCGAATGGGGCTCAGCCAACCCAAGCAGTCGGCCAAAACTCCGAAGAAGGATAACAACGGCAAATCTGCTAGCGACCGATCAGGCTCCAAGAAAGAAAAGCGGGAAAGGAACAATAAACGGGACAAGGGCGATAAGCGTGACAAGAGTGACAAACGAGAACGGAGATTCGAGCAAGAGCCTGAAGATGAGGTCGTGGCCGATGCATCAAAATCTGAAACTACGCCGTTATCAAGCACATTACTTGCCGATGCCTTCCGAATGGATCGCGCCCCTGCCCCTGTGGCAACACCTGCGTCATGGTCGGGAGCAGGTCTTGGTAGTTCGCAGCCGCAATCAGAATCCAAACCGGCCACTCTTTCGTGGGGTGCTTTTAGCGCTCGGAGGGTAGACACGGAAATCTCAACGCAAACATCAGCAGCACGAGCCGCTGTGCAAGAAGCCCAAACACCACCAACCAACAATGACAGTTCTCAGGTGTGGGGCCAGCTTCGACGCTCGCGCAAGGATGACTCTACTAAACTGAAGAGCAACGAAGGCGATTTTTGGGACGATCTTGAAAATAGGGTCAGTGATATCCGGAGCAAGAACCAGGCCAGGCGCGAAGAAGTAGCCCAAAACAACTCAAACCAATCTTTCAAGGATTCGAGAGCAGGCTCGCACATTTCACGCCCCATGAAAAGCCAGGACCAATTTGCAGAAGAGCCTAGACGGAAGTCAAGATTCGAGGAAGAGGATGAAGATGACGATTACTCTTCTCGAGACAGAAGGAACAAACGCCAGAAAAACCAAAGACGGCGCGAAGAGGAAGATGATGAGTACGACGAAGAAGTGACGTCGAGGTGGGAAGCCAGGCAACGCCGAAAAGCCGAAAAGGAAGCCAAGAGACGTGCTGGTGAGCAAATCGAGCTACAGCCAGTGCAAATATCCATCCCTGAGTACATTAGCGTGGCCCATTTGGCCCAAGCCTTGCGTTTTCCCGTGCGGGACTTCCTTCGCGACTTGGGAAGAATGGGATTCGAGGACTTGACTGAGGATACTATTATGACTGGAGACACGGCGGCTCTTGTTACCATGGAATATGGACTTGACCCAGTCATTGAATCAGGTGCTGACCTCGATTTACGGCCTCTTCCACCGCCTGAAGATCCCTCAATACTTCCAGCTCGGCCACCTGTCGTGACCATCATGGGTCACGTCGACCACGGCAAGACGACGTTGCTGGATTGGCTGAGAAAGTCATCCATCGCTGCCCAGGAACATGGTGGCATCACTCAACACATCGGTGCTTTTGTAGTTCAGATGTCCACTGGCAAGCAAATCACTTTCCTCGATACACCAGGCCACGCAGCATTCTTATCCATGCGACAGCGAGGCGCTAGTGTGACAGATATCGTTGTTTTAGTGGTTGCTGCCGATGACAGTGTAATGCCTCAAACTATTGAAGCACTCAAGCATGCTACATCTGCCAAGGTTCCTATTATCGTGGCTATTAACAAAATCGACAAGGAAGATGCTCGCATCGACCAAGTCAAGGCGGATCTCGCCCGTCATGGTGTCGAGATCGAGGATTATGGCGGTGATGTTCAGGTTGTCCCTGTCAGTGGTAAAACTGGACAGGGCATGGAAGATCTTGAGGAGAACATCATAACGTTGTCTGAAGTTCTCGATGTACGCGCCGAAACAGATGTCATGGCTGAAGGCTGGATTCTGGAGTCAAGCGTTAAGCAAATCGGCAAGGTTGCCTCTGTGCTTGTTAAGCGAGGTACGCTCCGACTCGGCGATTACATCGTGGCCGGTAAATCATGGGCCAAGATTCGTGGCCTCCGCAATGAAGCCGGAAACGATATCCCCGAGGCACCCCCTGGAACCCCTGTGGAGATTTTGGGCTGGCGAGAATTGCCGGAAGCTGGAGAACAGGTGCTGCAGGCTCCAGACGAGGACAGAGCCAAGACAGCTGTTGAGTATAGACAAGAGATGGCGGAGCGTGAAGAGAGCTCTGTGCAGCTCGCAGAACAGGAGCTTCGACTTCGTGAAAAGGCGGCGGCCGAAGAGGCGGCGGCGGTGGCTGAAGCAGAGGGTACCACGGTGGTCGCAGATGAAGAACCAAGCATCAAGTACCAGACCTTTATCATCAAGGCCGATGTGGCTGGATCTGTTGAGGCAGTTAGCGGTACTGTTCAGGAGATTGGCAACAATGAGGTGCAAACCAAGGTTTTGCGCCAGTCTGTTGGTGCCATCTCCGAGTACGATGTTGACCATGCTGCGACATCCAACAGTATCATTGTTAACTTTAACAATGCCATCCCGCCTCACATTCGCCATCGCGCCAACGAGAACCAAGTGCGCATCATCGACCACAGCGTCATCTACCACGTCCACGATGAGGTCAAGAGTGCTCTGTCAGACCTTCTCCCCAAGGCCATCAGCCACCGGGTGCTTGGCGAGGCCGAAGTCCTGCAGGTCTTCTCCATCAACCTCAAGAAGCGCGTCAACAAGAACATTGCTGGTTGCAGGATCCGCAACGGATCCATCAAGCGTACGTCGCTGGTCAAGGTGCTGCGTCGCGGCGAGGTCGTTTTCGACGGTGAGTTTTTCTTTGCTTCCTTATTTTACCAACAGGTGGAAGACACAACGTTGCTGACCTGAATTCTAGGCAAAATCGACACGCTCAAGCACGTCAAGAAGGACGTCATGGAGATGGGTAAGGGAACCGAGTGCGGTATTGGCTTTGAGGACTTCCAGGACTTCCAGGCCGACGACCAGATCCAAACGTATGAAATCATCCAGGAGAAACGATACTTGTAAGAACAGCAAAAAAAAGAGTAATTGTAAGAGACACGAAAACCATTGTACCAAAAGGAAGGCGGCAGCATTTACTGGGGGTATATTGATTTGGGCATGTGGGAAAAAAAACTCGACTTCATTTCAGCTCAGGCGGAGGGTCGGTTAACGCATATGAACTGTATCTAGAAAAGAAGGGGAGGGGTGGTGTATTATTAGGCCCGACAAGGACGGAGTGTGAATGAACAGCACCTTGCAAGGACAAGGTTGATATGGGGCGGTTTAGAATCAAATCTCAATATTATTGCATTGGATATTCATCAAGCAGGTGTCCAATACTGACTGAGCTGCATTTTATCTCAAAACTGCACATAATCTTGCGCAAAATACAAACCACTATGTATGGGGACGATACAAACGCCTTTTATTCCATGATCCCCTTTCTTTCTCCCCTTTTGTTGCCTGCCTCTAGAATCCACGCTAGATGGACATCGCTCAAGTCCATTTCCCATGGTCTTTTAACTTTAGGGAAGAACTCTCCAAGCATCATCCTCTGCCTGGCGCCGAGGTGAAGTTGGACGAAAATGTCTTGGTGGTAATGGCAGCGCGCGAGCGCTCCTTGTCCAGCTTGTTGAGCCCTATGCGGTCGGTCACGGGCGTGGCAGAGATGATGTTGTCGAATTCGTCGTCCTCGTCATCCTCGTCACCGTTGTCCGAGTCGGGCTCTGCGTCCGAGTCGGGCTTGAAACGACCCGGCTGCGGCTGCGGTTGCGGCGCGGGGATGGTGGCGGGTTTCTTGCGCGAAGACTCGTCGTCCGCGTTGGGGTTGGCAAAGGTCTTTGAAGCGAGGACCTTGCGACGAATCTCAGCCATGGCAGCCTCGTCGTCCGAGTCATCGGATATTGCGTAGGGGTCCTTGTCCTCGTCTTCTGACTCGGCTGGCTGGGAGTCCTTTGGAGGTTTCTTGCCCAGGTATATTCCGTCTATGCTCTCGTTGTCGCTTCCGCGCTCTTCGCCATCCTCATCTTCATCCTCGTCGTCCTCGTCCTCGTCGTCATCGTCGGAAGGATCCAGCCGTCTTCTGTTGGTGTTGCCGCTGGTCCACATATCGTCGTTGCCCTCCTCTCTGCTCTCTGCGTACTCCCTCTCCAGCTGCTCCATCCACTCCTCCTCCGTCTTCTTCATCTCGGCCTCGTCGGCGCAGGCCGCGTAGCGCTTGAGCAGGGTCAAGTTGATTTCGAGGAACGAGGGGCCGTAGGAAAAGGGCTCGAGGATTTGCTCGGCCCAGTCGGGGTGACCGCAGATGTAGAAGGCGGCGGCGAGGGCTTCGACGCAGTTGAGGCGCCAAGGCTTGCCGTAGTTGACTGTGTTCGCGGCGACCAGGTAGGGCAGCAGGCGCTCGCATTTCCCTCCAACCTTGTTCCACTGGACTTCCTTTGTGCGTGCCCATGAGCACTCGACGACGGCGGCGCCGTACTGGTCCATGAGCTCGCGGTCGGCGGGAGAGACTGTGTGCTTGCCGTTTGGCGTGATGATGACTCCGTTGTGGCGCTGGCCCATGTGTAGATCGCGCATCATGCCAAGCTTCATGAGCTTCTTCCCGGAGCATCGCTTAGGATCGCAGTGGCCGAGATCCCAGCACGCCGCTTTGAACGCGGGGCGACCTGCCGAGCCAGCGCCATCATCGCGCGGGGGACCTCGACGTGGGCCGCCGCCAAAACCGCCTCGCTTGCCCTTTGGGTTGAAATCCTTCTTGTGTCGGACCATCTCGGTATTTTTGCAAGTGCAGTGTATTTAGAACGAGCCTCTCGTTTCTTCCTATTTGGTGGTATGCGGCAGGTAAAAAGGAAGAAAAAAAAGTCAATAGGTCAATCGGAGATTTTTCTTGGAGTCGTTGATGGTCGAGACTCATGGTGGGGTTACAAACACAACGAGGGGCACTGAGGGGCCAACTTTAAGTGTGGCTTTGTCTGCAGGACGCCACAGGTACGATGCCCCCAAGCCACTTCCCATGCACCTTCAACCGAATAGTCTAGTGAAGCCAGGCTATGGTCATGGTTTACACAGTTACTGAAAGCACATGAAACGAAGTTTAAATGCTTCTCATCACACCTTATTTATTTATCGAGTTCCTTTTCTTTTTCCTTTATAAAAGTAAGCATTGGCTGCCGGTTCTCCGTTGTCTCTTTGCTCACCTTCATCATCAATTCGCACATTTCAATCATTTTCAGATACGACTCAGTCAAGGGAGCGAGAGGCTACGCATTACAACAGCTAAGAATTACTAATTTCGCAAAGCTAATGATAGTTCGACTTCCCTGTCGCAAGGCAATTGGATCAGTTAATCCTACTGAGCTCGGGAGATGCGCGATGTTGATTATACAATTGAGCACGACGTCTGATAATTGGGCACATTTGTGGCGGATCAACGTCCCCTTATAATTACATCTCTATTCTAGGTTTTTGATCGTTATTGATACATGTCATGGCATTTTTTGGGTCCGCCTCTCCAATGTTGCTCTGCCCTCCTTTTTGGCCATATTCATGATATCAATCAGCCTTGTTCTCTTCCTCCCGGGAGGACTGTTGGACCAACTCTAGGTCATCTTTATCTTTCCCGCGGCTCATCAGACCAACTGCTTCTTCTCCTGATGCATTAGACTTACTGGACCCGCCTGCTAGATCGCGATGGGCGGATTTGATGCCTACCCAGCCCTTTACTCTTCTCCAATTCTCAATGATTTGCGTATCCGTTGCGTTAGTTTGGCCCATTCTAGCCTCCTCACGTGCTTCCTTAAAGCCCATTCGCATATTGATCAAAGCACAGAGCAGCAACAAGACTCTGTTTCATTGTGTCAGCCAGGCGTTCCGTCCGCCCTGTTGAGTGCAAACTTACGCGACAGTGATAGTAAAGGCCCAGTTCCGGACCATGGCTCGGCAGTTTTGTCGAGTAGTCTCGTCAAAAACACTTGACCGTGTCCCATCTGGCCAGTGAAGAAAACCATGCCCCGGGAGATCATCGTCACAGGCCATGTATGTCAGGGGCATGTTGAAAGCCTGGATGAGAATGCCGCCAACGAGGAGGCACACCAGCACAAAGTCCACGGTGCCGATGAGGCCGAGGGCAAGGCCTTGGACCTTGGTCGAAGGGATGATCATGATCATGTTCCAACCAAATATTGTCCACCCCTGATGTATATATGACGTCAGAACCGAGGAGATTTGAGTTTTGAGAGGGGCCAAATACCGCGATTCCTGTCACAAGGATTCCTCTAAGAATGTTGTGCGAGTTGGGCAGCCTGTTGTAGTACCCGGGCATGGAAACGCCCTTGTCCCAGAATGTGGTGCACCATATGCCAATCAGGGCTGTGGGGATGTGGCATATGAAGCGGATGAGGCTTGGTACGGACCTGTTGCCGAGCCTCATGGTTGCTAGCGCTTCTTCTTCTTCTTCTTTTTCCACGGAAGAGAAGAGACGGGGTCGAATTGACGCGATTCCGGGCCTCTAAACAGGATGCAAGGTCGATCTTTGGTGTGCCCGGAAAATGTCAAAGGGCCGACGCGCAACCTTCTGTTTGGGGAGGAGAAGCGCAACATGCTGATCACCACACCGGGTGGAAGAATATGCGCCCGAGCGCGCACTGCGCCTCCGTCTCAGCTACGAGTAAGCTGAGGCAGGCGCGCCCAAATGCAAACATGAAACGGGGGAGCCAGGCTGTGTTAGCGGCCAGAGAGAGATTGGGATGCTGATCCTAGCCTCTCAGTCGCCGTTTTGGGTCGCAGAGTCGTAGTGGGTAATAATATGACCAACACATCGCTCTCCATTTTTTTCTCCTTTGTCAACCAGAAAAGAAAAAATCGCCGACGTTGCATGAAACTCCGACTCCACGCCAGGGAGGGAACCGAGCCCAAGGGGATGTGGGTTCTTGTTTGCGAAAACTCCATCTCACATGAACAGCTCAAGGTTTCGTTTCCGTTTCCTTCCTTTTCTCTCTCTCTCTTTCGATTGGCAAACTTGTTCTCAGAGGAATGAAAGTAAACGCATACTTTCCAAGTACTAGGTACCTAGTGCGTAGACTTGGCAGTAAGCGCCAAGAGGCTTGAATGCTGTACTACATTGAATCCTTCTGCAACAATCAGCCAACCAATCGGTTGCTTACCTTGGCGGCGATCTCAGCCACACGCGGCAACCAAACATCTGGAATTGTCCTCGCGCAGATTGGATGAAATGAAAGAGAATTAAAACCCGAGTTTTTTGCGCCCTATTAAGACAAGAGTGTTTCCGCATTACTCACCGGAACGAACGGACTTATACGCTAGGTCAAAGCTCAGCAAACCACCAAAGTCTGCCGCCAACTTGCCCGCGGGCGGCAGCCAAGACTGTGACTGACTGATCCATTGGTGCGCATCTAAAGGCATAGTAGATGAGACGAATTACAATGGTCTGGTTCCGTCGTTTTCCAGCTAGACCAAAGCCACGATCGCATCTCCCCCCCTTTTAACCGCCGCCGGTCAAAAAGTCTCGTGTTCGTCGAAGCCGCTGGGGACGAACCACCTAACTGATCCCCCATAAGGCTAAATCAGCCGCCACCGTACAAGGGCATAAATTACCAGCTGCGTGCTAGGCTGCAGTAGCACAAGGGGATGCTCCGCTTC
Organism: Calonectria leucothoes; assembly: GCA_002179835.1. Classification (NCBI taxonomy): domain Eukaryota; kingdom Fungi; phylum Ascomycota; class Sordariomycetes; order Hypocreales; family Nectriaceae; genus Calonectria; species Calonectria leucothoes. The sequence continues at coordinate 329,187 of NAJI01000163.1, read as the reverse complement.
GCTTGGGGAGCGAAACAGAAACCAAAAAAAAAAAAAAAAGCAGAGAGGCCGCCACCACCAAACATGGAAACTTGTCATTCCCCTGCCGTGATGGGCCAAGCACTGCAAATTTTACGAGCAAGTTCCGAAGTGAGGAAAGAACACACCCCCCGGTCGGACCGACAGGGCTTTCCCGGAGTCCAGGTGGCCCGAACCACGTGCGGGCCTCGGCAATGGGCCGCAGGGCAGACAGCTTTCCCTAGAGCTTCTCGACCGTGCGGGACAACAAGCTTTACTGCTTTCGATACGAGAAACCATCAAACGCCCTCCAAAAGCATAAAGCCAAAAATAGCAAAGATGCAACATCTCATCTTTGTCCGTCCCATCCATCGCCGAAACCCCAGTCCGCCCATCGTGAATCCACGTGCCGACCTTGCAGACCTTCAAGAGTAGAGAGGGAGAAGAAAAGCTTGGCACAATGCTTGATCAATCAAAGAATCTCAGCCCTCCCCCCTTGGGGGAAAAGAAATTGAAAAGGAGGGTTTCAGTGGTGCCGGCTCTACCAATTGTGACTTCTTGTTTGCCACACGTTAAACACCAAGGCGTAGGTGCTTTCGGCTAGCCCGTCGGCCAACTCAACGCTCCAATTATTCAAACCTGAAGGTGCAAAAGGGAAGAACAAGAATGAATTGTACACGTAATTTTATTTACAAAAACGTCTGCCCCTGGTCTAAATCCCCTTGTTGGAACAAAAAAAGTATCCACATGCGCCGTAAAAAAAAAACAATGCCAAGGTGATATGATGAAGTCGTAAAGTCATTAAGCCTCTAATACAATCTTCCCAAGACATCCGGGACAATGGGAACCTGGTACTCCTTCCCTGTCCATCCTTTTCGCTTATTAAACACGCCATCGTAGATCAGCTGGATCCTCTCGGAATAAGACGCTCCGCCGTGGACCGCAAGCTTGCTGAAGAGAAGTTTTTCGAACTCGTTGGGGGGCACCTCGACGACTCTCAGCTGTATCTCGTCTTCGCCCAGGCGCATCAGGAGCACTACTCTTGTGCCAATGTGGTGGTAGAGCTGTTTGGGGACTGGCCAGGTATTCCGGCCGAACGATGTGAAATCCCGGCCCGTAGTTGCCACGGGGCCATCTCCGCCGCCTGGCTGCTTGCCCTTGCCGCCGGGGGAATTGGCGTCCTCATCATCACCGTATCCCTCATCCAGGAGGATTGGGCGCTGGCCATAGACAGATCTGACAAGGTTTACAACTGACATCAGGTACGGTCGGTCAGCTCGGCTGACCAAGTCGAATTCGTTGATAATATTAAGAGCGATGGTTGGCGTGCTGGAGGGTTGCGGGTAATTCGACAAGTCAATCGGCATGGTGATTGATGGAGCAGAGCCAAATGTAATGCAAGAAAACTTGGCTCTTTTTGCTAGAAAATAGTCAGCCCGCATCCAACACTTTGGAGAAACTCGGCTAAAAACCTACCTAGCTCGGTATTAGAAAGGTAATGGAGAAAAAGCAACGAGGCCACAGCTCCGCCTGCGGAATAGCCAGTGATCAACACATGCTTAACTCCCTGTCCTGAGCTTTCGAGATATGTCTGGATTTTCTGAGACACGGCAGGACACAGGGCTTCAGCGGCGTCGAGGAAGCCACGGTGAACAAGGGGCCGAGAGCCATTCAATAGCGCAGGGTTCTACGCCAAGGGTTAACAAGAGCAATCGCCGCCAAGGTTCCATTGGGGAGCATACAATAAAATGGGTGGCATCCTTTGGCTGATCATTTGGGCTAATGACATGGTCCATTTTACTGGGACTGCCTTGGACGGAAACGACAAGGGCTGGGAGATATTCGCTTTCCAGGGATGTGTCGGCCTTGGGACAAATCAGAGTGGAAGTCCATGCATTGACGCCGGCGCCCAGCGATGGGGTCTCGACAAAGTCACTCTGAATAGTGTGGTCCGGCGTGTCAATTGGATCCCTGGCGGTGTTGTAGGCCCCTTGAGCGCACTTCCAGGCTATCGACACGAGCTGAGCCTTTGCTCGCGAGCTAGTTGACATGGCATGGTCAGTCGATATAGGAACCCGGGAGATGCATCCAAGGACTGCTCATTACCATTTCCACTCGGCGCTCGGGTGTCTCTGACTGGCCTTGGAGTTATCGTAAGTCGATCCTTCTCGGTCCAGGCCATGAACCAGCTTGTTAAGTGGGGGGTTCAAGTCGGCTAGGTTGAGACAGGGTGCTTGTTAGTGGAGCAAGAAAAAAAATGGTAGATGATGAGCAAGGGAGATTAGCGACTCACCGGATATGTTAATTTGGTCAATGGCGCTCTCAATGGCACTAGAAAGCTCAGAAACTGCCGCAGAAATCCCCCGAGGATTGTCAACAAAAGCGAAGCCGGAGGCCGGGAGTGATGAGGCCGTAGGATCGCTTCCGGCACTGGGCTTATTTCTCGAGATTTGGAACATGCGCTTCATGATTTTAGGCATGAATGGATTTTGGGGACTGCAGCTTGGGAGAAAAGACTGAGCATGCCATCTGAAGCAAAGAAAAAGAAGGAAGGGGATGATTGTTTAAAAAGGATTGACAAAGGATGAAAGGCAAGGCGCAGAGTCCGCACGATCCAACAACACGAGACCATATAAGGAGAGACGAAAAAGAAAAGCCATGACAGTCTAATATAGAGCACAAGAGGCTCATAACAAGACGGGCATTTCTTGATTTGACGGTATTTCCAATCGATGTGCATCTGCGGGTAACCAACAAGGAAGCTCGGGAGGGGGCTATGCTCCCGCTAGCGCGCTCCCCCATTGCGGGATTCTATTCGCTGTGTCGTAATTCATTGCCATGTTGTCAATGGCTGTCAGGCCATGGGGTGGTGGGACAGGAGGAAGGAGGACAAGCCCGTGGCTTTTGCTTTGGGCTAGGTGCGGGAGGGGAGGGTGGAATCTATTTCCGACGGGGGAGGGCGATAGCCAGGGCGGGTTTTTCGGTAAGTGGGAGCCTTGCGACTTGGCGACCTCTCGCTGCTGGTGTTAGTGGGCGCGGTGGGCGGGTGTGGGAATCGCCTCACCGTGCCCGCGCTGCTGTTCTGGGAGCGGATGGGGCCACAGCCAGCGGCGCATTCTCGTTCCGCTCGTAACTCTCGGCACTTTTGTTCCCGTATCTAGCTTTCCATACTGTTTCATCCAGGCCCGGCACCAAACCCGAGGTTTGGCAGGATTCCCCCCTTCTCCCGAAGAACAAATTATGAAAAACGGGCAGCGAGCGCATCCGTCCCCGGTGTTGGCCTTCGTATTGGTCAAATGCCGCCAAATCACCGAAAGCTTGGTTGCTTGGGGAAGCGAGTTAGTGGCAACGGGCACCCTGAGCCACGAGGGGTGGAGGGGCAGAGAGAGACGTGCCAGGCCTGCCAGTTCTGCCAGGCGCGTGCCATAGGGAGGCGCTAGGCCGGTTCTGGCGGCGCGGCTTCAGGAACTACGACGTCGGACAATCCATCCTCTCTTAGTGCACAGCGTGTCCGGATAGTGGCGAGCATCAGGCACCACGAATCAGAACCCGGCTGCTCTTTCGCTGCAGCCTTGCGCAAGTGCCGCACTTGGCCGTGTTTATGCTTGTGCCATTGTTCTACGCCATCAAGTCGTCATTCTGCAACACATGCACACACACACACACACAGAAAAAGAAAAAACAAAGGGACAGCTACCTACCTCAACTCTATCAACGTCATGCTGGCGCCCTAATCCACCGTGCTCCCTCCCTCTAGAGCTCTGCCTCGCCAATCACCAATCACCAATCACCTCTCAGCACGACCCCTGTCGTCCTATCTCCCTGTTTCTCTGCCTCGCTGTCCCGTCTGCAGCCTTCCCCAGCGTAGCCCCGCTTCCCACTCACTCCGCCAGCTCTCCTCCGCCAGCAGCTCCCTCCGAACCGGGGATCGCTTCACCTTGCTCCCGTCACCTCACCTCCCCTGTCCTCCTTCTCCTCCTCCCCCTACCCCTCTGCTGCTCGCAGTCTCCTCCGCCATGGAAGCCGCAAGCGCCCGCGCCGCCGCTCGCGACCGCTGGGGCGACTACAGTGGCCGCGCACCGTCCCAGCTCCAGCGCTTCATCCAGGCCGCCTGCAGTCCCGAGAACTACGAGCCCAACCTCGCCCTCAACCTCGAGATCTCGGACCTCATCAACTCCAAGAAGGGCAGCACCCCGCGCGAGGCTGCCACCGCCATTGCCAGCTACATCAACCACCGCAACCCCAATGTCGCCCTCCTCGCCCTCAACCTCCTCGACATCTGCGTCAAGAACTGCGGCTACCCTTTCCACCTCCAGATCAGCACAAAGGAGTTCCTCAATGAGCTCGTCCGCCGCTTCCCCGAGCGCCCTCCCATCCGACCCACCCGCGTCCAGTCCAAGATTCTCGAGCACATTGAGGAATGGCGCGGCACGATATGCGAAACAAGCCGGTATAGGGAGGACCTGGGCTTCATCAGGGACATGCACCGCCTGTTGAGCTACAAAGGCTATGTCTTTCCCGAGGTGCGGAGAGAAGATGCTGCCGTCCTCAACCCAAGCGATGTAAGCCTGCCCGCCGCCCAAGATTTGTAATGGCATGCATACTAACCTCCACGTGTAGAATCTCAAGTCTGCTGAAGAGATGGAGGAGGAAGAGCGCGAGGCGCAATCGGCGAAACTCCAGGAGCTCATCCGTCGAGGCACTCCCGAGGACCTACAAGAAGCCAATCGTCTCATGAAGATCATGGCTGGCTACGATACCCGAACCAAGACCGACTACCGCGCAAAGGCTGCCGAGGAAGTTGGCAAGATCCAGGCCAAGGCCCGTCTGTTGGAGGAACGGTTGGAGGCTTTCAGGGAAGGCGATAAGATGGAGGATGGCGATGTGTTTGCCGAGCTCGCTGCTGCCCTGCAAAGCGCCCAACCCAAGATCCAAAAAATGTGCGAAGAAGAGTCGGAAGACCATGAAGCCGTTGCCAAACTTCTAGAGATTAACGACAGCATACACCGAACCGTCGAGCGATATAAGCTTATGAAGAAGGGTGACCTGGCAGCCGCCGCCAAGGTCGCCGCCGGTGCTCCTCCACCATCTTCTGGAACTGCAGCAGCTTCATCGAGTGCGGCTAACGAGCTCTCCCTAATCGACTTTGATGCCGAGCCTGCTGCCTCCAATGGAAGCAACGGCGCTTCCACCAGCACGTCTCCTGCGCCTCCCGGCGCCACCGGCATTGAGAACGACCTTCTCGGCCTGGACATTAGCGGTTCATCGAGCAGTTTCGGACAGGGTGGTAACATCGCCCTCGGATTCGGTGCGAACCAAAGTAAGTGTTCCCGACTGCTACCCGCCTTTTAGAGTCATCCTGTGTAGCTAACCCCATTTCCTAGACATTCCTGGCCCTGCTCTTCTATCCTCGATGACCCAGGACAACTCAGCCAAGGGCCCCGTCGTCAGCCAGCCAACTCCTCCTCCTCCATTTGCTCAAATCCCCGGGTTCGGCTCACAACCTGTCTCTCAGTCGTCAACCCCCCAGCTTCCGCCTCAGCAGCAGTCAGCCCACGCCCCGCCTCAGCCACCTGCGTCGGATCCTTTTGCCGCCCTCACATCTCCTATGAGCCGCTCCCACCGTGCTTCTCCTGCTCCTCAACCCGCCGCCGCTGCATCCAACGATGATGATGAGTGGAACTTCTCCTCGGCTCTCCCCCCTGAGCCTGCCAAGCCCAAGCAGCACCAAGCCACTGTCAGCGACACAAACCTCCGCATCGAAATGATTGCCACTCGAAACTCTGCCTCCCCCAATGCCTTGGCTATTTCATTCGCCTTCTCCAACAAGACAGCCCAGCCCATCAGCGAACTTCACTACCAGCTTGCTGTCACAAAGGTGAGTTGGAAATGGATTGTTTCATTAAAGTTGATTTTCTATTTGCTAATCATTCATCACAGGGCTATGAACTTCAACTCCAAACCCAAACAGGCCGTGACCTAACTCCCAACCAGAGCCGAGGTATTACGCAAAATGTCGCCATCTGGCATGCTGGCAACCACGCCCAAAAGGTAGACTCTGCCAAGCTTCGCTGGCGTGCCTCATACAAGCTCGGGAGCCAGTTGACGAACGAGACTGGTGAGATTCCCGAATTCAGCCTGGCATGAGAAGGCAGTCCAGTGTGAAATGAGCATCGGGAAGAGCAAGGAAACGAGAGTCAAGAGCAAGGAAAACAGAGAAAGATGCCATCTATTACTACATGAAGGAGTGCAAAATCGACAAGTGGAGAGGAAAAGCGCCTGTTTCTTCCAGCGGATGGTTTTTGCGTTGGACAAGTTACCCCCATCTCACCCATTGCCTTGGTTGCCGGCAAGATGCAATGAGCCATGTGTGGGAAAGAAAAGGTGGGATAGTAGTAGACTTGTCAGAAATGATTTTTTTTATTCGCATAGTTATGTGGAGAGATGATGATATATATACCTATCAATAGGAGCAGCTCAATCAATATGTGGTGAACTATTCTCGAATAACCTTGATTAATTAGCCTTGGTCCCCGCTATCACCCACCCACACCTGTTTCACACTCATTGAAACATCAGCAATTCACCAATCACCATGCATGCACTTGCATAAAAAAAAGATACACAAGCTGAAGAAATTCAAGAGGGCCATTTCTGCCAGTCATCTTAACGCATCAACAACTCCTATTCTAATTCTCCACATTCCAAGAGGATTTTGAAAAAAGGGAAAAAATAATCCCTCCACAGGATTTGGCGCCTCCCCTCTTTATCCTCCCTTCCATCTTGGTCTTTGATCAATCAATAAGAAAAACGAAAAGGGAAAAAGAAAAAAGGGACTCCGTCTTTCACCCAAAGCCCAATTCCATATTCCCTGTCATGACATCCGCTCTCAGCCCCTTTAAACGCCGGAATTCGAGCCGTTGTTCCCCGTACAAGTGAAAATTACCACAACACGCCAGTTCTCCAACAAGTTCCAAAAGACAAGTATAGGCTTTGCCGACCAGCCAGATTCCGTAGAGCGGAAATTACGGACGAAGAAGAGAAAACAGAACAAGGAAAGTAAAAGCAGTGAGAGACACACATAGTTGTCTCATCAGTGAGTCCACTCTTCAGCGAAGAGTGGAGAAGACGGAAGAAAAAGAGGAGCTGACTTGCTCTTCATAGCCTAAAAGGCTAGCAGTGTTTACGGAGCACATTAGGCATCCAGCGGAGCGTCGTTTTTTTTTTTTTTGGTCATCAAGTTGGTCAGATTTTGTTGTCGGTTTCAGTGAGCGGTGGCTCCCTCAGGCTCCCAGCTCGCTCACGGCGAAAGATGGAGTGGTTGGTTGAAGCGAGTAGCCGTGATTGGGTGTCTTGGATAGCATGCTTTCTCGCTCCGCCTTTTCCCGCTCGCGCTGGGCTTTTTCCGACTTTGTGATTCGAGGCTTCCGAGTGATAGAGCCACCTCGGGAACCAGGTCCACCACCGCGGCCAGACCCAGCTCCACCACGTCCAGCAGCACCTCGACCGCCACCTCGGCTGCCTCGGCCACCGCGTCCGCGCTTGGGGGGACCATCTTGACTGCAATCGTGTTAGCAAATGTGCTCGCGTGAATACCAAAGTTGATGATACATACCCTCCTGCAGGCTTCTCTACCTCGGGCACCAAAGGTCCCGAGTAGACAAAGAATCCATCGCGGCTGGCAGCTGCCTGTGCCTCCCAAAGAAGTTCTGAATCGTCCACAAAATCATCGTCCACGTCATATTGGTCCTCCTTGAAATTGCGCTTCTTCTTGGGCTTGGCCTGGGCATCTGGGCCGCTGGTGCCGCCGTTTTCTGGGTTGCTGCCCTCACCATCGGAAAGATCCACCGACATCTCGTCACCAGATTCTCGGCCGGACTCAGCCTTTTCTAGTGAAGCAGCAGCCGCAGCAATGCGAGCCTTTCGGTCGCGGTTAGCGGCTAGGCGAGGATGTAATGCGTCCCACCCATATCGATCCTCTGCCATGCGCATAAAATTGACGTACTTGTTCGTCTCTCCCTGCTGAATCGGAATTGTAAGGACAATAGTTGGTGTTTGTTGCTCCTCGCCCGGTTTCGCCCTCCCAAAGTCAAGAATAGATCGTCCCTCACTCTCCTGGAAATCCTCCAAATTGTCCGTCTTGGGGGTTGAAACGCCCGTATGGGGTTTTTGCTTCGGCGAAACCTTTTTGATAGGCCCATTGGAGATGGTGGTGAAATTTGACTCTTTAATTACAGGTCGCTGTAGCACCGGCGGAGGTGGTGGTTGAGCCTTGATCGTCTCTGGTACTGGGGCTGTGGGAGGAGCTGAAGCAGGAGCGGCAATCGGAGCCGGAGCGAGAGGACGTCCCACTGGCGTGGGAGTTGACAGGCCCCGAACCGGCGAAGGAGGTAGGGAAGTATCTTGCGGGGGCTGGAAACGCGTTTGCGTCGAGGGAGGTTGAAAGGTGCTATGCGACTGCTTTGGCGATACGGTTGAGGGGGCCGAAGGCTGAATTAAACTTGCAATTGTGGGCGATCGGTTAGGCATCTGCGATGAAGGCGCTCGGGGGGAGCCGGCATTGGATCCGTAGGGGTCGCGAGAGACCATTGACTCGCGAACGGGGTCAATTTTGCCGCGGATAGGATCGTAGCTCTGGCCGCTTGTGCGCACAGGCACAGCTGTGCTGGTAGGCGGCGACGACTGTGGCGGGGGCTGTGGAGGGTCGGAGTTCAGGATGCTCTGCATAGAGCCTGGGAAGTGTTCTCGCTTAGGAATCTTGGGTGAGTGTCGCTGCTCAATTTGGTGATGGTGATGCGGTTGAACAGGTGACGAAGCCGTCATGTTGGAGACGTCCGAGACACGTGGCTGACGCGAGGCGGCAACCAGCGACTTTGAATCGGAAGGAACATCGGTATCGGTGTCAGCGGCCGAAGCAATCTTGCGCTTTCGCTGCATCGGGGGCGCATTCGGGTCGCGAGGCTTTCGAGGCTTGCGGGCAGCCTTGGGAGTGGTGTCGGAGCCATCAGCGTTCTTGGGCTTAACCACAGAGCCGGGCTTACGGCCAGGCTTCTTACGCGGCACACCGGCAGCGGTCAACTGCACCCACTTGTTGTCGATCAGGACATATTTCTTAGGGGGGCCCGGACCGGTGTGGACGGGCATCGGCGGTGGTGGCTGGTCGCCCTGCTGGTGATGGTGTTGGTCGCTCATCATGTCGTTCTGGGCGCGACGGGAGGGTTGTCGCGATGGAGATCCTGGCTCTGACAGAGACCCCGAGGGTGGTGAGGAAAGCTCCCCGGCGGAGGAATCGTATCGCGACATTAACGTGTTGTCGGTCGCGGTATGGGATGATACAGGAACAGGGAATATTGCAGGGCGAGGATTATGCACCGACGCGGAGGGAGTCAATGCTCCTCCTATGGGAGAATAGCGTGTGAGAGACTAGTGGCGAGATCCGAAAGCAGTAACCATGAGAAGCAGACAGAGGCTAAAAAAAAAAAAGAAGGGGGAAAATTAAAAATGCCCAAAAGGGTGATGTGCACGATTGGTAGTGATTCAAGACGGCGCGGTGTTGGGAGGAGAGGAATTGAATAGGCGAGTAAATGCCTGATTGGACGATGATTGGCGATCGATGGTTGGCTGCAAGCGCAAGTGCCTGGGCCTATTCGGTAGAATTACCTGGGGAAGGTACGGAGTACAGCGCTGCACAATGGCCGGGGCTTGGTCAGGTACAAAGTACAGTGGGCAAGTGGATGGCTGCGCGGTCGGGAACGTCGGCGGGCTCTGAGTGGCCAGAAATTGGGGGAGGTGGGTGGTGGAGCTGCGACTCTGAATAGCCTCACAACGCTGCGTCGGGCGACGACGACTGAGAATGTGCGGGCTGCGCGGGCGGGAAAAGAGGCCGGGTGCGGGTACGGGTTGTTTCGAGACCGGCAGCCGGTGCTGCAGCTCCAGGCGCAGCGGATGGTGGTAATCTTGCGATGGTGCGGATACGAAAAGGATGCCGAATTGATGAATTCGAGCAGATGCGACCGGATTACGCGGTGTTGTTTGTGAGGAAAAAAGGCGGGTGGGAAAGGTTGAAAGGAGGTGGGAGAAAGGGAAAAGTGAGAGGAAATGGGAGATGGGGATGGCTACGTTTTTTTTTTCGGGACAACATTTCTTATTTTCTGGCGGGAAGGGGAAAAACGGGGCAAGCCAACTGCTCTGCTGCTTGCTGCGACTACTACATGCTGCTGCGCGCGCACGACACCGGCACGAGGAAACGAGAGGGGGGAGGGGGGACCAGCATGATTCTGGCAATGGGAAATTTATTATTAAACGCGAATTAAACATCAGCCTCGGACCTTTGGGGCGGGCGGATGGTCATCAGCCAAGGATTCAAGGTGGATGTGGACTCGGGATGGGGGACGGGGATGGGGATGGGGACATTGGGAAAAGCGAGAGACGAAAAGAGGCAGAGGAAAAAGGAAAGGGGGGGTGTGCGCGGAAACAACATGAACATGGGAAGGGAAGGGACAGAAGAGCGAAGAGGGGGCAACAAGACAATACTGCATGACGCTATGCTCCGGATGTGCGAGCAGAGCAGCAACGCCATCGATTGCCTCAGACCAGACCGTCGGTTGCATTTGATACGGCATCATATGGGCCAGACGGATTGGGCAAGGAGAGGGGTGGGCGGGCTGACCGGGGGCGTGCGCTGGCCAAGTGTACAACGACGAACAACAAGACGAGCGAGACAAGACGAGGCGACAATCGAGCGAGATATCGGGTTTAGCGGTGGTGGTGGTAGTGTCGGCTGGCAATTGGAAGAATAAAGCCGTGTGAAAGCCCGGGACGAGGCACGGACAGGATACCTTTCAGACACTTGGGAGCCAGAATCTCAAGGCCGACACGGCCAACCGAAGACACAAGACAGCCTACAATGCTCCCCGAACTGGCAACGTGCAACCAACATGGCCTGGTCCGACGTGCTGCGAGCGAGGCCTGGGGCGCGGGTGAGTGGATAAGCGTGCCTCAACGTGGGGCCAGCAGCCGGGGGGGCAAGAATAAACACAGGCGAGGTGCTAGGTACCGTGTACAAAGAAGATGACGACCTGCTGGGCCTGCATATGAGCCAGAGCCCCCTCCCCAGGTACCTCGGACCGGTGCCTGTCGAGTGACAAGACCCTAAAAGTGTCCCGACAGTTGAAAGAACCCACTAATGAGGGGGGCTGCTACACCCCTGATCCTCCCTGCGGCGGCGCCCTTGTGCAGCGAGCGCGTCCTCGTCTGCTTCCGTGAACGTTGAACCAAGCTTAGGCGCGGCATGCCGACAAGGATCTAGCGTCCTTGGGCCAACAAGCGCGGTGCGGCCAGGGCAAGCCCGGGCCAGCCACACTGAGTTTTCTCGGTAACTCCATGTGGCTATGCCTGGTACGTTACTCGCTCATTAATTGTTCATCGCTGCAAAATAGATTAAGACACCACGCGTCCGCTTGTCGCAGATGCCAAGGGAAGGGGGGGGGAAGAAAAAAAATTATCGCGAGGTCGCCCTCACCAAGACCAGTCTCGGCGACTGTGGTGATTGCGCATTCAGTCACATGAGAACTCCCTTTTGGGGTGGTTTTCCCGCGTCATCGTCCAAACCTGTGTGATCGTCACATGTCCCTTGCCAGCAACCCTGTCTTGCAGGGGGGGCCAGCGCTCTCCGTATAACGCGTATGGTTGGCAATTGTTACTCAGCGAGGCCAGAATGCGAAGGCGAAAAGTTAGTTGTTGTGAGTTCTGATAAAAAACGTGATATTCTTCCCTTGTCCGCTTTTTATTTACTTGCAAGGTTGCACGCTGCATATCAGCTATGGGCCAGAAGCAATCATAATTCACCATTGATTCGCCCTGGCCAGCACACGTACATTGTACATGGCCTGTCGCCAGCAATCAGCGCATCCGAGTTCGCTTCTCTGCCCCATCCAGTTTCACTGCGGGAAAGAGAGCCTGCTGTGAAACCCGACCAATGGGTGCCGTGGGTCATAGCTTGAGCCAATCAAAGCAGGAACTTTCGCAGTTGTGTCTCACTCTATCCAAGTGGTGGCACCCCCATGCTGGCCTGTTTTGTTTTTACCGCCCCCCCGGCCGCGGAGTACAGGATACGTATCAGGCAACCCCTGTGGCGCTCTGTTTCTGGAATTCCGGAAGGAAGACGGGGGGATCGATCGACGCTAATGCACCTGGCACCCCAATCAATCTGTGGCGGTGCAAGATTTCTCATCCCCATACCACTGCAACATAGATTAATGAGACCCTTGTGAATGAATATGAATGCGAGTTAATTACAAAGCGGGAAGAATTTTAGAGTTGTGTTCCAAACACACGAGGGTTTTTAATTTTTTTTACGTTTGCGTAATGTTTCTTGCATGGCACGCTAATATATTGATGGCATTAGCCGTGCCAGCGTTTCTGATTTTGTCCCCTAGGAACAGCCGACAAAATTCCGTGCTCGCGTTTCAGGAATTCGAGCGCCGGTGATCAAATTTGCGCGACAAGTCTAGCCCGCAATTTATTATGGCCTCATGTTGCCCGACCCTGACGCATCCCGGAGCAGACAGCATCCACCTTTCCGCAACGGGAAGCTGGTCCTTCAACTCAAATCCTTCACTCTCAGCTGCGTTTTTTTTTTATTTCTTGGCGAATTCGCAATGTTTTTAAAAAAGCGGCCTGCGCGCGGCTCACGTGGCATGTGCCATGCGGATCCAGGCGGATGTGTCCGCCATCGACGGATGAAAAAAAGAAGTGGGGTTCCACAAACCGCTGCCCCACTTGAGATTCTCCCCGCCACTCCACCACCAAAAAATGTGACGCCTTCTTTGTCAGCCTGTCCATTTTGACGTCGTCACTGGGACCAGGACGAAACCACCGCGCTCACCATGGACCCGTCGCTCCTCATCGGCGATATTGTAGAGCGCGATTCTGGCGAGAAGAAGCCTGCCAAATTCGACGACCACCCCGTCTCTTCCTCCGGGTTCCCCCAGCACAAGCGAAGATGGAGGGGCTCCGCCTTCAAACAGCAGCGCGCAGCCCAGGCTGCCGGGCAAGAGCCTGCTACGCGGCCATGGGCACAGGACCAAGATGATCAGAAAAAAACACAGAATACAGCTCAGAGCCCTGAGTTTGAGGTGGTCGAAAAGACCCGCATCGACCAAGAGAACCGACAGAAGATTGCCAGCATGACCGCCGCCGAGATTACCCAGGCGCAAGAGGATATCATGAGCGGCTTGAACCCGGCCCTCATTCAGAGACTGCTACAAAGAGCCAATATTGATGAGTCAAACGGTCCTTCTCCATTCGATCCTCCAGCGGCCAAGGCATCTGAGGCATCCGAGCTGCCAGAGCCGGTTCCCGAAATCAAAATCGACGATACCTCAAAACAAGATGCTCTTCCTAAAACATCAGCGCGAAAGGTGAAATTCGAAGAGCCTGAGGAGACAAAACAACCAGCTCCCACAGTCGCGACCTCATCATCCAAAAACATTGCAGAAGGCTATGACGAAGATCAAGCCCCGACTCAAATACCCCCGGACATATTCCCCATCACCGATCTGCCAAAGTCAACGCACTTCCCGGCGCCACCTTCTCTTCCAGACCTCGATCCCTCCGATCCAGACTTTCTAGCTACGCTTCACGAGAAATACTTTCCCAGTCTCCCAGCAGACCCGAGCAAGCTCGCATGGATGGCACCCGTTCCCACCGAGAACAGTCCGGCGGATAAAGATTCGTCATATTATCCTCATCCTGAAATACCTGTTGCGGCGCTGAGATTTGATTTTGAGGGCCGGTTTCTCTCACCTCGTGTTAGTCGTTCAATCCCGTCTTCCAAGGGCCTGCATCACCACGGCGATGCCCCAGAAGCTGCCGGGTACACTGTCGCGGAGCTCGCACACCTGGCCCGAAGCGCTGTTCCGGCCCAGCGATGCATGGCATTTCAAACTCTGGGTCGAATCCTCTATCGCTTGGGTCACGGAGAATGGGGCAAGACTGTGGATGATCCCATTGCCATGGGTGTTTGGAGTTCAGTGAAAAAGGGCCGGGTTCTGGACACTTTAATGGAAGCGGCTATGAACGAGGGTGGACACAGAGGAAGCCGTGCATATGCAACAGAGGCGCTATGGTTGTTTGAAAGGGGCGGTTGGAAGGAAAAATCCAAAGGACGATGAAAAGCATTTACAGAAGGGCATAGCTATTGGCTGCGCATGATGGTGTGTTCCTTGTCGGCGTCATGGCATGAGAATAACCGAAGGTTAATGGGAAACCGCATATATTTGATAATTGAGCACAATCCAGCCAACGAACACCAAGTGAAGGCGCCTATTGCTACGCGCGTGGCTGAAACCAAGGTTGCCCGCTGTTGTGATGACAGGGATGGGTGTTGACTATTGAAGCCCTAAAGGCGTTGGTTGGCTCAGCGCGACGACACCAACTGGTGTAGCTCGGAAATGGCAATGGGTGGTGGTGATTATGCCACGTATGAAATTGGTGAACGAACCCAAAAATCGGCGAAGAGGCGCACTAAATCGCTTAGCATGGTGGAGGGAGATGCGTATGAGTTGGATGAACATGTTGGGCCCTGTAGGGTGGCATCATGAGCAGCAAAGTCCCCTCGCTGGTCCCAATTGAGCCGAGACAGCACAGAGCAATTAAACCATTCAAGCCTGTCTCCACGGTTTCAAGTCCCGGCCATTGCATATCCACAAATTACAGCACAGCACATGTGCACGGTGAAATTGAATAAGCGGACATGTCGTCCGCAAAACACGGGATCGCTGGTCAGATGACCTTAGCTGAGCTGCAACTTACTGGATGCCAAGCACGATCAAGGTGAGTCTGACCGCTCTGAATCCCTGCGCTTGCGAGGGAGAGCGTCATCTCTGGCATGCACCTGGAAGCGGGGGTGTATCATTGACGAAGTAGACAGCTAGATTGCCATAAGCGACGCCGAAGTGGTGTGTGGTTTGCTCAAGGTTTTGATGTAGTCGGGCCTGACACAGATAAGAGTTGGCGGATTGGCTTTGTATTGCATCAGACTTGGGGCCAGTGTGAGGGCTGCCGTGACAAGACGGATCCATCTGCAGTGAACACGCGACATGTCTTGGGAGGCCCCATTGTGGCTCGCCCCATTCGGATCACCCCTTGGGAGTATTCGCACCAGGTCTTTGAGCTCTCAAGTGACGCGCATCGAGAACAATGGCATTTCATTCCAGATCCAGTCCCCGTCCCAGTCCCGCAGCGATCCACGGAAAGGGCCCCACGAGGCGGCTTGAAAGGGCATAGCCTGGGATCAGGCATCGATTAGGGCGCTATCTCCGCTGAGCGAGACCCTATGGGCAACCTAAGCAACCTACGAGCAGCACGCTCCCGCAGTGATTGGCTGCCCGAGGCCCCTGGAAACTCTCCAGGGCAGTTGGGCTGCGGGCCCTGCTGAGGGGAACTGGCTCGTCGTTTGCGAGCTCGTCCCTGCGAGGCGATGTGGCCTGTGAGCCTGTGGCTCTGCGTGTGAAATGGCAATTTGATGGCCCGTCAATCGGGTCTCCCTCGACCTGCAGCGCAAGTGTTTGACACTGGGTTCCAGCGTTCTGAATCGTGGGCACGGTACGCCCCGTGCGAGACTGAGTCAGTGGCAAGAAAAGCCCGACTGCATCGCAGACGGTCCGAAGCGTCAGAGGGGGATTTTGTATTAACACTGTAACGACGAGTGACAGTGTGGGAAGTGTGGCGCGTGCGTGCGCTTCTGTCAAAGCAGTGGGCAAAAAAAAAAGACATGAAAAAAAACATCCACCCCCAGTAGCCTCCACGCTTCCTTTTCTCTTCTTCTTGTTTCCCTCCAGCCCACAGCATCACGGCACTGCCGCGCCAATTCCCCTCCCCCTCCTGGGTGCTTGCTGTCTTCTTTCATCTTTCTTCCGGCATCTGTTCTTCCCGTTTTTCTCCTTCCGCAGGTCCAGGCTTCGGCTTCGCTACGCATTCCCCCGCCAGCCGCCCTCCCTTGTGACGTTGACGTTCCGCCTCACGCTTTGCGCTGCTTGCTTCACGGCTTTGTTGCTTAGCGACGCCTCTTCAACTCCCCCGACGCCGCTCGACAATAAACACCCTCCGGACGACCGCTTGCTCTTAGCGTGCTCGACCCGATCCAAGCGACTTGTCCACTCTGCTGCGCAGCTCCCGCCTGCTCTTTTCGCCTTCTGCCAACTTTGGACATTCCCACTCGCAGGGTCCGCCCCGAGCTTTGTGCCCCGTCGATAACCTCTACCTGTCCCCGAAAAGACTAGGAGAAAGTGCCAAACGGCCTCTAGTCTCAACAAAAAAGAACATTTGACTCCCGACCAAAAACAAGACACGCAAGACACGAGACACTGTGACTTTCACTAGCCATGGCGTCTCCGCTGCAGTTTGCCTACCGAACCCAGAAGACCATCGGCATCTTCGATGCTGCGCCTGTCTACGAGCCTCTCGTTGGGTTCTCCAAGCCCGAGGGAAACCTCCGATGCTGTGCCTACTCTGCTTGTGGTCGCTTCTTCAGCTGGGCCTCCCCCGAGGCTGTCAGCGTCGTTGATACCGCCACCGGCCAGCTGATCCTCAACCTACCCATCCCCAATGTCCTGGAGCTTGGCTTCTCCCCTCGCGGCACCTACGTCATTACCTGGGAGCGCCCGGGCAAGGATGAGGCTGGTGATGCGACCAAGAACCTTAAGATCTGGCGTGTTGTCGAGGAAGGTGTTGCTCCCGAGGACAAGCAACCACTGGGCCGCTTTGTTCAGAAGCAGCAAGGAGGCTGGAACCTCCAATACACGGCCGATGAGATGTACTGTGCTCGCCTCGTTTCCAACGAGGTCCAGTTCTACGAGAGTCACGATCTCTTCAAGGTGTGGAACAAGCTGCGGGTTGAGGGTGCATCCAACTATGCACTAGCTCCTGGCATCAAGAACCACGCCGTCGCCGTTTTTGTCCCTGAGCGAAAGGTATGTCCTAGCTATAATTGCCTTTGTTCGTTTTGTTCGTTACCGGATTCTCGCTAACGTAGTTGTGTGTGTACTAGGGTCAACCCGCTGCCGTCAAGGTGTTCAACGTGCCCCTCTTCAACAACCCCATCTCCCAGAAGACTTTCTTCAAGGGCGACAAGGTCCAGCTGAAGTGGAACAAGCAGGGTTCCAGCATCTTGGTGCTGGCCCAGACCGACGTCGATCGCTCCGGCAAGAGCTACTACGGCGAAACCACGCTGTACCTGCTGAGCACTACCGGCGCTTTTGATGCTCGCGTCACCCTGGACAAGGAGGGTCCCATCCACGACGTCTCTTGGTCCCCAAATTCGAAAGAGTTTGGTGTTGTGTACGGCTACATGCCGGCCAAGGCCACCATCTTCAACCACCGGGCCGTCGCCACGCACTCGTTCCCACTCGCGCCCCGAAACACCATCACCTTTTCGCCCACCGGACGATTCGTGCTAGTTGCCGGCTTTGGCAACCTTGCCGGCCAGATTGACGTTTACGACCTCGAGAAGGATTTCCGCAAGATTACCACCATTGAGAGCGGAAACCCCAGTGTTTGCGAGTGGAGCCCTGATAGCCGCTACCTCATGACTGCGACCACGTCCCCACGTCTGCGTGTTGACAACGGAGTCAAGCTGTGGCACGTCAGCGGCAGCATCATGTACCACGAGGACATGGTCGAGCTGTACCAGGTTCAATGGCGCCCGCAGGCTCCGGAGGCGATTGCTGCCGGCGACCCGCTCACCCCCGTCCCGACCCCGCATGCCTCGGCCACTACTTATCTTGGCACCGTCAAGACGCCCAGCAAGCCGGCGGGTGCGTACCGTCCTCCCGGTGCTCGTGGTCTGGCTACGCCGCTGCACTTCAAGCGTGAGGATGAGGGTGGCGCTGCCCATGTTGTCAGCAACGGGACCCCTAACATTGGTCCCAACGGCTTTGGGCGCCCGCGCCGTGCCATTCCCGGCGCTGAATTTGCTGAGCAAGCCCCTACGGTTGTGAGGACCGTCCCGGGAGCTGAGCCCACGGGCGATGAGAACTCGTCCAAGGCAAAGAACAAGAAGAAGCGCAACAAGAAGGTCGGTCAGGGTGAGCCCAATGGAGGAGCCAGCCTGGCCCCTCCCCCCCGCGACTACGGCGCTGGCTCCGGCAGTGAAGGCCGCAGCCCTGAGCGCCGAGGAGGCCCAGGTGGCCACAACCACCACAGAAGCCAGTCCCGCAACAACGGCGGCCGCAGCCGCAGCAACACGCAGCGCGGAAACGCCAACGGCAACGGCCCTCCCCAGGGTGCCCCTACCGGCCCCGCTGCCGATGCTGGACAAAACCCTAGCGCGAAGAAGATTCGCAGTCTTCAAAAGAAGGTTCGGGCCATTGAAGACCTCGAGATGCGCTTGGCGGGTGGTGAGAAGCTGGAAGACACTCAGCTTAAGAAGATCAACACCAAGTCTGCCGTGCTTAAGGAGCTTGACCAGCTGGAGAAGGAGAACTAGGACTCAGAAAAGTCTTGTTTACTTTTGTGGCATGACCCGGTTCGGGGTCTTTATGGATTGAATGGTTTATTTGGAATCTTTAGGGAAAGAGAAAGGATTGGAATGGCTACGGCAGGGAGCGAATGTCGCTGCGTATGCTGTTTAGGTGTATTCGTTGGACAAACTACAGGATGTGGGCTGGTTGGCGTTCACATGTCTCGTGGAAAACGGGCTAGGTCAAGGATAGACCAGGTCAGGACGATTACTGCCGAGGGCGGCAATTCTTAGTGACACTCGACGGGTTAGTGTGTGTGTAGTGAATAGTAGAAAAATCAAAGACGAGTAAAGTAGTATTACTTGACATATGTTTCATCGTTACGCGAAAGTGGTCTTAGAGTGTGATCGCCTCCCCCTTTACCCAAATTCGTCGATGGATGCGAGATTTGTCGCAAGTTGACGACTGCTGTAAATGCTGACGCCCCAAGCCATGTGCAGGGCCAATGGATGTACATGAACCGTGTTCGATATTGATTGCTGTTCATTTTAATTTAAATAAAGCTTGTGCTCATGTATTCGTCGCGTATTAAAAAAAGAAGCAGAATAATATAATTGGTTGCAACGTGATGCGGGTAGCTTCACTCAGTTAATTTTTGCATTTGCCACGTTGTCTTATATCAGAGACAATCACGTGGCTTAATTACGCACATATTTGCAATGCCTCAGGTTTTTCAAGGTACAATCCACTTCAGCACGTATGCTCATTTCCAACCCTGACTGATCGATCCATTTTCATCTCTGAGTGGCACATGAAGGAAAATGGGATGGGGTCGTGCCCCACACCCCGCATCACGAAAGGCTTGACAGTTCCTCCATGTCTATGGGCGAACCTAACCGCCAGCCGTCCTGCGGTCCAAAAAAACCATAACAAGCCTCAACGAAGGTGACTTGTGAAGTGAGACCCTCTCCAGAAATTCTACATCCTGGAAAAACTTTCTACATCACGGGGTATTGACACAACCAGGTGGGCAAAATGCAATGATTGCACGTATTTTTCCAAGGCTTCTCATTTGTGGGAGATGGAGGGTCGGGCCAGCTTCCCCCAGATTTCATGCAAGGGTAGCACTCATGTGGAGATCAAGCTTGGCTCGTCCAAACGCTGTGCACATCTTCTTTGGGTTACCCGAGCAAAATCATCCATGTTCCGAATTCCGAGGGATTGGGATCGAGTTTTGCACGCCAACGGAAATTCCGGTATTGTCTTCTGCATCTAGCCGTTTCGATTTCCTCATTTTCATTTTCAGTTTTCTTTCCTTCTTTCAGTCGGTTGCGCTTTAAAAAAAAAAAAAAAAACTGGCATCATTTATTAACATTAAGCACTTTTTTGGTGTACCGCGCTGGCCCAACCGACATTCTATCCTCTCCAACTAAGCCTTGTCCCAAGTTGTTAGACTTCCAGTGTCTGCGAACCGGCGGACTTCTCTTGGTCCGTGGAGTCCGCAGAAATTTTCAAAACCCCCTCACTTTGCGCTTCCGCTTCTTCCTTCTCCTTCTTACTTGCCATCTTCCGATTCATTCTGGCCCTCTTGGCATCGATCCGTTCTTGCTCCTCTCGAAGTTGTCGGATGGCTGGGCTCTTGGCTCGGATCTTGGCGCCATATCTCCAGAAGACGAATGGAATCGGGATCATGACGACTTCCAGGAGTCCCAAGAGGGTGCCTGCCCACTGAGGCGTCAATGCCGCGTACATCTTGGGACCCGCAAGGGGAAGCGTGGCCCCAAAGACACTTCGCATGACGGCGTTGCCTGCCAGCGCACTGGCGGCGTAGATTGTGTAAGTTCCAGCAATATAGTTGGAGGCGTAGATGAAACTAAGAGTGTTACCGCAGCCAAATGGAATGCCGAAGGCAATGGGGACGGCCCAATGAATCGAAGTGGGTAGACCCGTCCACGAAAAGACAAGCTGGCCGATGGGGGTGAGGATGGAGCCGATGGCCATGATCATGGCAATTGCCTCAGGCGGAGCTCGGCCAGTTTCTGGATCGCGGGGCTGAGAGTTGACGAGTTTTCGAAACAGAGGCTCGCAAAAGATGGCAACCAAGGTGCCCACACCGATGCCGACAAACGATAGACCGGCCATGCCCGGTTCCCATCCACGATGCTGTCTGAAGACGATGGGGTATGCGACGAAACAAAGGTACAGAATAGCGTACACCACGGAGATCCTGCGAAGAGTAAGAAACCGACATTACAAACGTATGCGGCGTGGACCAACTTACCAGATGTTCAAGAACCACAAAATAGGCTCTGTCGCAAACAGAGTAAAGGGACGGCTCATGTTGATCTTAACAAGCTCCAGCGAAGACATCTTTTGATCATACTGACACCAGTACCGCGGATCGTCATTGTCCTTGCGAAGCTGCGCAGCCTTGCGCCTTAGAATTGCTGGGGGGTACGTCTCCTTGCACGTCGCCATCATGACGACTCCGGCACCACCTAGGATCAAAACTATCCAGTTATCCCATCGCCATCCAAGGTACTGATAGACGAATCCTCCAATGATGGGACCTGTGGACGGGCCGTTAAGCGGCGCGATTGACCACAGGGACATGACAAGAGCTAGGTAATCGGGGTTGGCGATATCGACAATGCTTCCAGGGCTGTTGGAGATCATCGCTGCGCCAAAGAGAGCCCTAAACGGAACCAGGTTAGCCACCATGTCTAGTTCAAGTCTAGTGACACTTACCCAACGAATCTCACGACGAGGATCTGAACCAGAGAAGTTGCGAGAGCGCAGGGGATAACTAGGACCAGCCAGAGGACCAGGCAGACCATGTATACCTTTTGGCGTCCGAACAGCTCGCTCATTGGAGCAACAATGAGACTTCCAGCTGCGAGACCCAGCATATACGTGGTCATGCCCAGTGTTGCAACAGTGTTGCTCACACCATATTCTATCATCAGGCCTGGCACCGAGGATGTATAGCAAGTGCTATACAAGACGACGACCCAAGTTGTATAGGCAATGGCAAACGTGATCCAGGCACGGTACCATAGTGGCCAGTTCTTTGGGTTCTCTGGGTCGCCCTCCTCAAAGATGACCTCATATTCGGGTGGGCGCGAGGCAGCGCTTGCAATGCTAGTTCCTGTCCTGGTGTATGTGATGGGGTCGCGAGCGTCGCGTTCGGCATCGGTCTCGACGTCATGGGTTAGAACATGCTCGAGAGCATTGAGGACTCCCGGCTCTCTCAAGCGCTGTGCTGAAAAGCTGGGCCGGCTCCTCTGAGAGCCAGCGGTTTTGATGGGCTCAAGGACGGGCGAATTGGTTGTGGAAGATGAACATGACGAGGACGCTGACGAGTGTAGCTCAGCGCGGGCCGATACCGACGCCTTTTCTAGGTCATCAGCCATGGCGGGCTCGATTGTCCGGTCTCGGCAAGGGTATGTATGGTATGTCTTATCGGTGAGTGGCGGGGGGGCAAGTCACACAGTTGATGAAGCTCTAGACGACATCAATTGAAGCAAAAGGAACGGCACATTTCACGATCCGAGCCAGCACAATCCAACGAAGAAATCGACAACGCTTATGAGACCGGGGGAACGACCAGACAAATGCCCTGGACGCACGCTTAGGCTCTTGGGCGAAAACCAGTTCCGGCCGGAAGACCCTAGCAACGGCTCGTCTGGGGTGTTCCGACCGATGCGGCACCGATGTAGCCCCCCCCTCCACTTCCTCCCATGACCAACCCAAGCTGAGGAAGGGTGATGGCAAAGGGGGAGGGAGGATTGCTAGCGGGAACAGCGCCGGACATTAGATCATTGGCGCAAGCTCGCGCGGAAAAGTGGAGGTGGAGGGGACCATGGGACCAGGGCCAAGTTGGAATTTCTCATTTATCACGACCAGAGGTGGAGCAGAGAGTGGAGGGCATCTGACCAGAATGGCACGAAAAATCTCTGTCCCAGCTTGGCAAGCGAGGGTCATCGGGATAGGGGCCGGGAAAGTCTTGACCCTGGGGCTGAAGAGGGAAGCTGACGACGAGATTTAACATTACACACTGCTTGCTGAATCCTGGGAAACCAACGATTTTGGAAGCACTTCAAGACACGGAGAGAGGAGGGGGGAAAACTACAGCAATACAGTAGGCGGTGCTCTAGTGCTAGCGGGGTGGATCTTGCCGAGGTATGTGGCAACGGAATCAAGTTTATCTTTTTTTTTTTTTTCTTCATCATTTTAGTTTGTAATAGAGCCAGGTTTAATTGTTTAACCGCTTGGAAACCCAAAGGTGCTTGCTTGCTTGCTTGTTGTCACTTGCCTTGCTGGCATAACATGTCGTAAGTCTGAGAGAAAATCCGCGGTGGAGCCTCGCTGGATATGGATTTTTTGTATGCAATTCCACCTCGCAACAAAACAGATGTGGTGCACGCCATTCCGAACTTCGTAATTTATTTCCTGATCCGTCTGGGGAGGGGAGAGAGTAGCGTACCCGCCCTTATCGCACGCTGGGGAGGCTGGCGTGCCGCACCGATACACGCAACTTTGCTCACGTGGGGCCCTCTCTCTCTCTTTTTTTTTCTTTTCTTTTTTTCCTTTGCGCTGTCTTTTTTTCCGTTTGTTCAAAACTGCCGACGGTGGTCCCGTCTTGCCGATGCTGGCCCCGCCTCGGTGCCGAAGCGCGGCTTCGGCCGATGCTCCCCTTGGACGCAAGCACTGCACGCATTGTTTGGTGGCATCGTATCGAAGCTTGCATGAGGAAACTGCACTGCCGGGAAGAGGACGGCAGATCTTCATTCGCGTAATGGTTGATACGATGCGCGCATCGCACACACACAGAGAGTCGCAATTGCAGGTGCAGCCGCGCTCACTCTGTACGACCACCACACAAAGCCAAGACCCAGGCCGGCCACTGCGCCAAAGGGATTGACCGCTAATGAGGACAAGGTCAGGCTGGATGGATTGAGCCGCGCAACTCCACAAAAAATTTACCGCCCAAAGAGCATGGACACGGCTTATTGTGTACAAAATCCTTTTCGGCGTTGTTCCCCACAAAGAAAAATACACTTGCAAATGAGGCTGCTGGCGAGTTTTCGTCTTCTTTCCGCTGTTCGTCGTCGGCTCCAGGGGCTAATGCACTGGTCATGCAGTGAGACAACGGTTTGACGGGGCTGGCTGGGAAAAATAACTCCATGACTCGAGTCGGTTTCGTGCTCTTTCCTCCTCAATTGGCTGGCCTCGGTGGGGACGGGTGCGGATCAGCGCCCAGGCGTTCCCACCATTTCGAATCTTACTGCCGGGAGCCCGAGCTTCGGGGGCGGGTTGGATTTTTTCTTTTTCTTTTTCGTTTCCCTCTTGCGATTTGCTTTTCCGGTTGGTGGCAGGAACCGTGTGTCGGCGCGGGATGACTGAGCCTAATGTACTAGATTGCCAAAGAATTGTGCGACACTCCACCGCGGCATAGGCCTAGTATCAACGGCATGTCTCTTTCTGTCCTTTTTACATTCACGTGATCATTCTTATCGTTAGATCGGCTGGTTTCGTATTTTTAGGTTTGTCACAAAGGCTTATTTATTATCCAACCTCCCCTGCATGGGCCATTTCATACGTCATGATGTGATTTCATTCCACTTTCACAAGAAGGATCATGATGCATATCGCAATACATTCGCACAGAAAAGTTTTACAGTTGCTCAATATTGAAATCACCACTCGTGGGCACGCACCATTCATATACCATCAATTGTTTTGCATTGTATTTTGATACCGCGTTAGAAACCATGGGGTTCACGGGCAGTGGCTAGCTAATGTTGGTGACTACGACAGCTTGGGCGCAGTAGCCAGCTTGGTTCCCATGCGCGAGTAGGTGTTGTTATCGGAGTGCTTAAAGTCTGCAAAGTTCAGCCCGGCCTTTTTCTGGAAGACGCAGATGATGTCGGAGCCGCCAAACTCGAAGCACGAGATCTCATCTCCCTTCTCCACGTAGTCGCCCTCCGAGACCGACAGCTTGACCGACGACACCTGCGCCATGCCGATGGGCAGAACCGCAACCAGGCCGAGCAGCGGATTGTCGATGATGACCATGCCTCTGGTCTGGAGGAACTGGTAGCCCGGGCGGTCCGGGGCGTCGGGTCCGCACATGTATCTAATCGGCTCGCACTTCGCGTTGACCTCGAGGTAGCACGCGCCCTGGATGTTCTTGGCCTCCATGACGACGCCCTTGACGGGGGCGTGCTGGCGGTGGTAGTTGTACGTGTTCAGGAAGGCGTGCATCCAGACGCCGCCCTTGAACTCGTGCGCGTACTCGCTTCCCTGCAGCAGAGAGTCGATGGTCCAGTGGAGACCCTTGATGTCGACGACGCCTTCTGTGGTGACCTCGACAATGCTGTGTGTTGGCTTTCCGTCCTTTTCCTTGTTTTCAAAGGTGCAGTCGGCTGGGTAGACAATGACGTGGTCATTTTCGGGGTGTGCGATGGGCCGCATGCCGGGCTTGAGGTGACGAGAAAAGAACTGGTTGAACGTCTTGAAGCCGCCGGGCGGCTCCAGCGCCTCGTGGTAGCTGTAGGGAGGCGACTTCTTGAAGGAGATCAGCGATTCAGGCGTCAGGGAGGTCCTGGCGTCCATGTGGAGGCCGATGAGCTGGGAAAAGACGACGATCCAGGACGACAGCCAGGTGAGGGGCTGGCCGACAGACTCTGGCTTGATTTGGGTCTGAAGGTTGTGGAAAGGCTTTTGATCAAAGATGAAGTAGAAAACCGTGATGATGTTGTAGATGTCTCGGCCCTTGTAGTTCTCGTGGGGGATCCACTTGAGCAGGTCGTTTGCGAAGATGAGAAACGAGGCCTCGTCCCTGATCTTCAGGTCATCCATGACTTCGGGAATCTTGTGGTGAGCTTCCTTGACAGCCTTTTCCAGGGCACCGTGATGGGCTTGGTTGAGATATCCGCAAAGCATGACGATGATTGGGTTGAAGATGACTGGGTCCTCGCCGCCAGCGACCGGAGCCATGGGCGGAGGGAGAGCATCATAGGGCGACTTCCCAATGGGTAGCGTCATTGGAGGTGGCTGAAAGCCGACGTCCTTGTCGGGGGCAGTGGGAAGGCCAGACATGTTGGCGGATTGGTGTCTTTTTGGTTTGAGAAATGGAGATCTCAGTCAAGAGGCTTTGTTGCGTAAAGTGGTGAGATGCTGAGCTTCTGAGGCTTGAAGTAATGGAATCAACGGCTTGACAGGGAGGAATTCGAGGGTAATTTATACCCAAAGTTGATTGATACTTCTCCATCCATCTCGGCGTGGATCAAGAAGCCACACGCGGCACGCCCGAGGGTCTCCCAACCTGATTCGTTTCGTTGCTGCTTTGCCAGAGGCCGACGCAATGTCTCACAACCCCGCCTCCGCGATGGTTGCACGCTGCTATAATAATTCGTTTCTGCAGGGTCAGTCTGCAGGTGTCTGGCGGTGTAACAATTTCATCGTGTGCCGTGAGTTGCGGGGGGAGAAACGAAACACAAGAAGACAGCCAATATCTTACTGTGGACGGGTCGGTGGTTCGATTAATTCTGTATCATGTACCCAAGAAAGAAAAAGAAAAAAAAACAGTTTGTGCCCTGGGAATGCCCTCAATCCAACGATGTAATTCCCCTCGCCCACTTCGTTTTGAGTTGCGTGCGGCTCAGTGTGATAAATACGGCCTTTGTATCACGCTTGGTTGACTTTTGAAGTACGAAATAGAGGCTGGATATGCATTGGCTACCATGTAGCCCTCTTGATTGAGCGGGCGTGCATATGTTCTATGCGGCACCGTCGAGCGGGCACCAATTGCACTTTGGCGCCCACCATACAGCAGGGGCGACCAGTCACTTCTGGTGGATACGGTATATGCCCTCCTCCAAATAAAACGGCAGCTCGTGTAGTACTGAGCTTCTCATATAGTTTCAGATATATCGGAGTGGTTGCGTAATAAGTTTCTTGGTCGCACATCACCATCGAGTAACCCCAGCAAATGTTTCCGCGAATCAGCATTTGTACCAAAACAGGGCGAGCTTGCACTCAGAGATTTTGAATTCCCGTAGCCACCTGGACTATGAAGCTGAAAAGCAGCCCTGCGAGCCAAATCCTCAGCCTCAGCTTGCCAAGGCGGTGCTATAAAAAAATCAAACGACCCCTGGGAGTTCTCGAACCGCGCACCGCTGGGCGACAGTTTTTGGCGACACTGGCAACGTGAGCTTCAAGTTTCGCCCCCAAACACTTCTCTCCCGCCGGTTACACCGTTGTTTCTCGGGCCGAGTCGAAGGATGGCACACTCTCGCTGCAGCACAACCCTCCAGTACAACGGCAGGTCTCAGGTCGAAGGAAGTCGGTGAGGGGAAATGCCTGCCACTGGAGCAACTTATTCCTGCCCCTACTGGCAGGAGAAATGCAAGTCTGAATTAAAAAAACAAAATGGAATGCAGTCAGCTTGAAGAAATAGGGCGGTGCTGTGATTGAGGGGAAAGTCTCATGCAAGGGAAGCCATTCTCAGGATCTGATACGAGGCTGGACTGACCGGGAACGCCAATCTGGCACTGCGGGCCAACGCCACATTTGACCGGCAATGTGGAGAACGCCCGCTATTTGACAGGAGCAAGCTTTTTCCTCGATGTGAGCATCTCTTGGCGATCCTGAGATGTTAGCAGGTGGCTGGCCGGGGATGGCGCCCATCGGCCGTAGTCGTATGGCTACCTAGTACGTAATCATAACCACACTGGCAAGAGGACAGCCCTGCATGCCACAAGAAAAAACAACAGAGAGGGCTCACTGGTGGACTTCCAGTCTTCTCATTTATGTGTGATGCGCTGTACTGCTTAGCTGCGTCTATGCAATTCGTCGATAACCCGCTCAGTGGTTTACTCGCGACTATGCATTAAAGCCTTGGTTGTTGTTTGGACTGATCGTTTTTACTAATATAAAGCTCTGAATTGTGCCTTTCTTTTTTCAATATTATTTATCTATTAATCTTTTTTTACAAGATATCAAAATGATGCTAGCAAAATGATTGAAATGGCCCGTTCGCGTGTGCTAGACCTCTCATATGTGCATGTGTTTCACGCGGGACGAACCTTTCGGGCCTGTCGCGGCACGGCCCCACCCGCTCCGCGAACTGATGCTAAATTAAACCCGGAACAGTTTTGTTGCTTTTGCTTGGTAGCGCTGGACGAGTCCCCAAAGGATGGAAACATCGCAATTGGGACTAAACCCGAGCAACATCTTGCTGGAAACCATGGACCGATGCCGGGCTAGCTGCTAACGTTTTCCGGCCCTAAAACTAGAGCTGCCAGGGCGAATGCCCCGCGGTAGTAGGAGTGAGATGGAGGAGGGGGGTTCGAAATATATTGATAAGAGTTTCCAACTTGAGGTTTTTTTTCTTTTTTTTTTTTAAAAAAAAAAAGACAAGAAGAAAAGAGGAAGAAAAGAAAGGTGGTAAATTGCCGGGACACTCATGTACAAAGACATGGCAGGTTTTCAGGACAAAGGTGCTTCGGTGGAAGAGGTGGATGCGGCCGAGACAAAGTCGCGATGGCATCGTCGACATGTTGAAGAGGCCAATATTCCCTTGGAGCAGCGCGAAGCCGAAGGGCGCTTGGTGTAATGACCAAATTCGCATATGAACGAACTTGATTTGATGCTAACTTTTATTCTAGCCGCAAGGTCGATTGGCGTCTCATCCCCACGCTCGGCATCCTCTACTCCATCGCCGGCTTGGATCGAGTCAACCTTTCAAACGCCCGCGTGGCGGGCATGAACGAAGACCTCGGTTTCGACGTCGGCAACCGGTACTCGATTGCGCTGCTCGTCTTCTTCATCACGTACTTCCTCTTCGAGATGCCCACGACGCTGTCACTGCGCTGGATTGGACCCAGGCTGCTCCTCAACGGACTGGTGCTCAGCTGGGGGGCTGTCATGCTCGGAATGGGCTGGGCAAACGATTGGCGAGTCATTGTGGTCTGTAGGATGCTCGTCGGTGTATTCGAGGCAGGCTTTCTTCCTTGCTGCATGTATCTGCTGAGCAGCTGGTACCAGCGGTACGAAGTTCAACAAAGGTGCGGGGAACTCGTTTCCTTTTCTTTCTTCTTGGGGCTTGCGGAACCGGGGCGGGCTAACAAAAGGCACAGGATGGCTTTGTGGTACATGATCAATCTTTTCATCTCGGCGTTTGGTAACATTCTGGCGTACGCGCTGATCAAACTGGACGGATCTCATGGGATTGCGGGTTGGCGCTGGATCTTCATGTGAGCAGCCGATACACACATTTTTCAAGCTTGACCTTTGACCCCGCTCACAAAAACACAGCATAGAAGGGGCCATCACCGTCGGGTTTGCTTTTATCGGCTTCATGTTCACGCTGCCCTTCCCGGACCAACTTCTCGCATCGGGCTCTAAATCCTCCTTCACTCGACAGGAGCTCGAGACCATCCTTGATAGAGTGGAGAGAGACCGCGGAGATTCCGACCCAGATGCTCTGACGCCGAGAAAAGTGATCCGAATCGGCTTGCGGTGGGAGCTGTGGGTGTACGGCTTCATGTTCTTGTGCTGCAGCGCTCCCATCTACGCGTTCGCCTACTTCATCCAGATAATTCTGACAACGCTGGGGTACTCGACCGCCGTAGTATTCTTGCTTTGCGCCCCGCCGTACTTGTTTAGCATCATTTGGACGCTTGCGGTGGCCTGGTTTGCGGATCGTTCGAGGCTAAGGATGCCGTGGATGGTGCTGAATGCGGCTATTACGCTCACGGGACTATTGCTAACTGCGTACCACAAGAACAATGGGGTGAGGTACTTTGGTAAGTGTTTTCTTTCCAAGAATTTATATCTCCATGGTGGATATCCGCGCTCACAGCGATGCAGGTGTCTTCCTTGGTGTCTCGGGTTGCAATGCCAACCTTCCCACCATCATAGCCTTCCAGTCCAACAATGTGCGCGGTGCATCCCGTCGCTCCGTTGCCAGTGGTGTACAGATGCTATTTGCTGCCATCGGAGGCGTCTATGCATCGTGCACTTTCATGCAGGAGGAATATCCCACGTATCGTACGGGCGTGTGGTGCAGCGTTGCAACCCAATTCTTACTCATCCTTTTGGTCGTGTTGATGTATTGGTGGTTCAAGAGACAGAACAAGAAGGCCGACGAGCACAGAGCGACGATCCAGGATGATGTCGATTACAGATATACGTTTTAAGGAATGTCACAGGCCTTCAAGGAAGCAGAGTAAGAACCGTTGCCAGTTGGTTTGTCTTAAATCATCGCTTAAATCACACCTCTACACTGCCTTATTTACATATAAAAAAAATGCATGTCCCTAACAATCCAGATATACCGCTATAGACTAATTAGTTTTTGCCGTTCGATATGCCGCCATGGAGGAAATGTTCGAGAGGCTTACCATTTGCGTATAGGGAGTACGAGTCAGCGTTGTATAAACACGTCTTGGCGTCCAGCGCCGTGCTGTTTTCGTAGCCATAAGCGTAGTCTTGGGTCGAAACCTCCTTCTCATAGACTGCTCTCGCGTGCGTCAATTCGTGAATCGTGGTGGTCGCATGGTCCTGCTTGTGGCACGTCTGTGGCAGAGGTGGCAGAGTGTCGTAGAAGAGAGGGCACATGGTGACCCAGCCGTTGACCCAGGTAGTGTAGGAAATAAGGGGGCCGTCCGTCTCGCAGTATCCAAGGTCATCATAGCACCCGACAGATGTTTCTCCCTTGTCCGTGGTGGAGCACTGTTCAGCGACGGCCAAAAGTCGACCACAGACGTGGTTTCGCGCGGCCGTATCGTTTGACTTGAAGTACTCGACAAACCTCTCCGAGTTCAGGTCGGCCGCGTCGGCGGCGGCGGCGCGGGCAAGCGGCTCGCAGTTTTTGATGCCATTCAACGTGGCTTTGAGTTGAGAATCCGTGCAGTTTTCGGACTTTAAAACGGTGCGCTTGGCGTGCCTTTGCTTCGTGACGGCGGTCGAGGCCTTGTCGACGGTGACTGAGACCGTGTTGGACTTGTATGTGACGGCTTTGGTCTTATCTGCAGAGGGAAAACCACCCTCGGCGTAAACCGAGTATGTTCCCGCTGCCAAGTCGTAGGTTTCGGAAATGTCAATCACGCGGGTGAGAGACGATCCTGCGGCCAGCTGCTCAAAGTGGCTCGCATCCAAACCCTCGTATAATATGCTGAGATCAATACCTTGGAAAGCGACTTCTGCTCCTGTACATTCTGTTAGATCATAGCAATGGCCTGTTGCACGCCCATTTACGCACCGTTCGCGTCAACTACTGTCAACTTTCTGACAGGCTTTTCGTCTAGAATTGTACCTATCTTGAGAAGGCTCAAATCGCTTGTTCCTACATTCTCAATCGTCGTCTTGATTTTCGTGGCCTCTCCAGATGATTTGGCGTCGAGCGTGACTTTGAGACTACTGGCTTCGATGTCCCGAACATGTCGAGTGGCATGAGCCTCGACACCCAGCGCTAGGGACACAAGCGCGGTCAAAGCACGAGAGAAAAGCATTTTATTTGTTTTCGCCGATAATTAGGACAGCTCCGAGTGAACAGGAAATAAGAAAGCCCAAAAGCCTAGGGAAGACATCAGTTGATTGCCTATATATACAAGATAGCGGCGCGGAGCATCGGTTGGAAATGAAGCAAGGGGCTTGTATAAGCATAAAGAATGGCTGAACCGCACATGGCAGGGATCATGGCCATCTGTCAAGCGCAGACACACCAAAGAGCCAGGGTATGCTAGCGCTCTCTGACTTCGACAGCCTTATTCTGGACACTATCCTCGTATAAACAGGTGCTTACGGAGCTCCACTCAAATACTGCCAACTTATTACGAAGACAATACAGCGTGATCATGCAGCGTGGCAATGTTGCTTGTCTACTGTGCCATAGTTCCAAATACAATCGCAATACCGGCCCTCGAATTCTTTCTAAACTCACAAATGGCTTGCGTTGGGTCTGTTTCGGGCAATTCTCAGCACTGACAGGGCCGGAGAGATTTAAGCGTAATGTCCGAGCGGTTTAGTTGAATCAAACTTGAGACGAGGTCACGAACTTCTAGTTTCTGTTTTACACTCAGCCTAGTTTGCGAGCGCACGGGCTCGTGCTCATTCAGTCGTGACAGGATGATTCATTCAACGCTAGATGCATTCAACTTGAAATATTGACCCATGAAAATCCGTGTCACCTTTAAATGCTGCATCATCAATGCCGATTGCAAGCCGCGGTGGCGATTCTGAAACTAAAGTTGACACCATAACAATCAAATTGAGATCCAAACCCCCCACGGCAACACTCGGGGCTTTTTTTGGCGGGATTTTATCAAGAAACTTAGATCAACAGAGAAGATGATATTTTCAAAAATGCAAAGTCATGTTTCAAATCGGAAAACCTCAATATTCTAGATGTAGTATGATCTGCATCATGGATGCCATGGGATATTTCGATATTTCTGAATATGATTTGCGACATCCTAACCAGATACATGGATGGATGGAGATTGCTTTTCGTCCGGAGTATTAAGTGGTACAGGGCTCATTGTAGGTGGGACATCGACATGGCCACTTTGCAGACTGGAGCTCTGGCTGGGTAATAAATTCATCAGTGGCACAATTGTAGAACCGAAGCAAGCAACCGCTAAGCAACCACCCAAAAGGAGTGATATACTTTTGCCTCTACCAAGAGATCTTATTTTTGCTTTGTTTTCGGCAGCAAAACTCAGATGCATCATCCTCCCACTACGGCCCACCTAACCCTAGAGGAATGTGGTTGAACCAAGCCACCAGTGCAAAGGCTGGACAGCCATGGAACACATAAACATCGGCATAGTGAAAGCTCCGAATTTACTGCAGCTGCACGTAGTGTGCCTCTCAGTCTGCCTAACGCCAATCCACCAAGTGGCTGGGTAGGTTGGTTTAGCGTGTCTTAGTCCTACGCGTCGTGCTTCAGCTGAGGAGGGAGGCGAGGTGGGGAAATACAAACTGCCAAGCTGCATACTTCTGCTTGATCGCTTATCATTGCAACTGCTGTTTCTGCTCGTAATAACAAGACCTCAGAGCACGGGCTGAGTTTGAACATCTTTCCCCCATTTCTCGTGTATAGACAGATCGTTTGGCATCATACTCAACTATCATGCCTGTCATTATCAGGCCATCTCCCGACCTGGTGGGCAAAAACAAGGACCCATTTGTCAGTAGTGGTCCTGGACTATTTGATGCTGCCTCCAAGGCTTGGACGATCGATGTTCCAGACCATATGCCAACGCCACGGACCAACAAAAAGATTGGCAAAGAAGACCGTCGCCTTCTTCGGACTTCCTTTGAAGATGGGATAGGGAACAAAGACATCATTACTTACCAAAACGGGTTTGTCACGGGCATCATCCGTGCTTTCAACCAGGATCTCCATCTCGTGTTACGCCCAGACGATGTATGGCTCGCCATTTTGTCTCAGTTCAGTTTGTACATTAATGGTCATGCTGAGGAAATGAGACCTTTCTTCGTGAAGCACGAGGGCAAAAAGGAACTTGGAGTTAATATGGGGCCTGAGTCTATATTTGACATCGACCTGGGCGAGGTAGCAAGGCGGTTCACAGAGAAGGTCCAAGAGAACGTCGTCGACCCAGAACTTAGAGAGTGGATGATTCCCAAATTCACAACAACAACTGACAATGACACTTCTGTTGCATCATTTGTGATGCTGGCCACCCTTCAGCCTTACTTTGAGTATTATCTCAGGTGTGGCTGCGGCTTCCCCTCTGTCACCTTGCTTGGCGAAAAGTCAGATTGGGAGTCCATTGCAACAAGGGTCACTCGACTGAAGAGATACGGCGCTGAGACTTCAGAATGGGGTCGTATCTTGTCCTCGGTCATCGAGAGCATGATAAATAGCTTTGATGATCCCGATGGACAAGGCACCAAAGATTTCTGGATGCGTGCGTGCTATCAGGCTGGGAGGGAAGGTTCAGGATCCCACGCACTACTGTCTGGCTGGATAACAGCCTTTTGTTTCTGGGATAAGGATGGCAAGAGGAACTTTGGCTACAGCTACATGGATTTGATCCTCCAGGTAGCAAAGTCAAAGTTGCCATTCCATGCCCGACTTCGGCTGGCATGGGACGGAGTTTGGTATCCAGTGATACATCAACGATCGGTACCTCCCACGCTGATTTCA
Organism: Calonectria leucothoes; assembly: GCA_002179835.1. Classification (NCBI taxonomy): domain Eukaryota; kingdom Fungi; phylum Ascomycota; class Sordariomycetes; order Hypocreales; family Nectriaceae; genus Calonectria; species Calonectria leucothoes. The sequence goes on along the minus strand of NAJI01000163.1, from coordinate 295,545 downwards.
GTACCCATTGTAATTGATGACAATTCCTCATTGACCAGATACATGACTACGGTAGTGGCTGGACATGTGGGCATGTCCTTGTCAAAGGACCACACGACCGTTCAACCTCTGTCTGGTTGGTGGATGCTGGAGGATTCTTCTAAACCTATCGCGAAGTAGAAATCGAAGTGAATAATTAATGGAGCGACTAGTTTACCTTTAAAATTCTCCATTTCGTAGATGACCATGACTACAGGCTGTGCCGCTCCATTTTAGTAGAGGCACGTTTCGTGATTGAATACATGAGATCAATGCGCAGCCTCACTTTTGCTCCATATTCTTGCCATAATAATGCAATGGGAATCGATTATTTACGCCCAGCTTCGACAATTGCTGCTACAAATTGACCCTCTCACTCGTTCGAAAAGGTGCCCCTCGCATGTCTACGTTCTCGGCCCAGACCTCACTCACAGCCACTTGACTCTGGCCGTCCCATTAGCTGCCAAAAGAATTAAAGCATGTGATCATGAAAATAGCATACATTACAGTGGCGCTAAAATTATAGAACTGGATAATGGGTGTTGGGCCGAATCTTTTTTAGTAGATGCTTGTGTCTCTTGTCACGCAGTCCCAGAGGCTGCATACACGTGGTTACAGGCAAGGCCCAGCATTCAATGCATTGATATAACCCGAAGGCCTTTTATTTCTCAACTATACCCAGGAGAGATTTGCTGCGCCGTTGTATTAACTTGACTCCAATGCTTCACGGATTACTGCGTCTTATTAGCTGGTGTGCCCCTGCTCTCAGCAGGCACTAAACCAATCGGATCACCAATCGCTCGATCCTTCGTCCATTTTAATCCTTGCGATTTCCTGTGGCACATCCCATTTCCTGCACGAGCAGGGGATGGAAATTTCACATGGATTCTCGTATGCACCTTCATTTAAAGTGTTACCAGGCTGGTCTGCTTTTTACCACTTTCTTGGCTTTACTCACTTTTTGTCAACGTACACCAGATATCTTAAAAAAGAAGACCTTCCTTTGTCTGCGATGCCTTTTTTTATGAGCAAGTACACCATCAACAGCCTGGCTCATCCCATTTTCATTTTCGCATTTTATATTGGGACTGCCGCCGCTGTCGCTATTGCGGAAACCACACTGAGCGTCCACCTCCTTGGGTTTCAATACGATGGGATTCGGGGATCGATCGTCAATGCTGACACCGCAACCACAACTGTTTCCCTCAATTGCCCCCCAGATCGCCCGAAGGATGATGAATGTCAATACCTGGATAACTATACTTTAACGTACGGACCTTCCACCATTGTATACACGGTTTCCTCCACAATCAACGAGCATATTACCATGTAGGCATCCACATATGCACTCAAAATTTACTGGGACATCGTTAATGAGCAACTTAGGACCAATATTGGTGATTGCCAATTGCAGGTTGCTGATGATGTGATGAGCTGCATTGGTAAAGGCGAGGTGATTGTGTCTGGCGAAACAAGCAAAATGACTCAGACATTCGTAACAAGTAGCTTTACAGCCCATCCACTCTATATTACGGCGACTGCAGGGTTGGAAAAGCTTGGTGGAAATGGGGTTGATGCCATTCCAGGAGCATCTACGACGGAGGCAGCGCATGCTTCTATCCAAACCTCGTCACCAACCGATCTTTCCACAACCGACAAGACCGTTCTATCCGCATCTGTTATCCAAGATTCTGCTGGGAAGATATATGATTGCATGATCCATATGTGCGCGCATGGTAATTTCTTGGTGGGCATGGCTGTCGTGATCGGAGTGGCTGGTATAATTTTACGAAGAGCCCAAACTCAGCGGAAGGCAAAGCCACTTGTTGAGGAAGCGCCGCCTTCCGAGAAGCTCGGCAAATAAGGGAGTTGAATTGCCTAAACTGCAAGCAGAGAATAGAAGAGATGGCGGGTTTGTGATCGGTCTAGTTGGATGAAGGTCGGAGTAGCTGGGATGGTCAGCGTCTTCCACGAGAATTGAACTTGCGATGGAGAGCGATGAGATGCACCTGTAATGCCTCAGTCTGAGTAGAGCTATGCCTATATGGATCAATATTTACTGCAATTTACGGTTAGTTTTGTTTCATCGGCGCCTTCCCTTTTGAAAGTGGTTTCTGTACTGGGAAGGAGAGGTGGGTGTCGACTCAACACTGCCAATGCCGAAGCTTGTGTGAAATTCTGAGTAAGAGAAATCGGCAACAGAGAGCCTTCTAATAAAACATTCCCTTGGATTTTTAGCCGGAACGGACTGATTTTATCCATAGAATCGCGTCCTTGACGATCTGTTCTCTGAAATCCACGTGCGGGCTGCAGATGTCGGCGGGTGGCAACGGCTGGCAGGCAGATTCACGAGACCCCCCGCAAACAAATACATTTTGACCGAGTAATTTTTGTGCTTCAATTTATTTTCTGCTCACCCTCATACGACTTACTCTGAAGCAAAAACGAGAAATATCAGCAACAAAAAACGGGCTGGTGCCTTGGCTCCTCTAGAGTCAACACCCTTGGGGATTTTCTCTCCGCTAACCAACACCTGCTCGCCACAAAGCACCGAGTTTGCAATAAATGCCTCGAGTTTCTTGATAAGAATTTGAGAATAACCACTCGACACCCTACCGTCTCCAACAATGCCTTCTCACGCTACGGGAGAGCGGGCTGGACCTCGCGATGAATCGGACAACCGAGGCTCCTCAAACCAGGTGAAGAGAATTTGCATGCAATTCAAGACTGGAAAGTGTAATTTCGGTTCAAGGTGCAGATATTCCCATGATTTGAGCGACTTCCATATGAATGAGTCACACACGAGTGAAAATCCTCCTTCTGCGGACGAAGTCAGCGCCCAGCAGCGATACTTCGCCTTAAAGAGACTGCTCCGGCGTAGTCATACCGCATCCTCACGATTCTCAAAAAGCCCAAGAGAGATCCTTGACCTTTAGAATGGGGCACTTGGAGTACTCAATGCCAATCATCGCGAACAGCACCAACTACTAGCCAGAGATCTTGTGGATGACGACTTTGACGGTCACAAGTTCATCTTATCAACAATGGACATGTCGACTAATGATCATAATTTTGCATTCTCATCTGCTGATTCTTTCCTGAGGGTTATAACGCACTCTTCTTTCACTGAATGCCTCTCTGTTGATGCATTTGTCGGTTCCATTTACAGCACCTTTGGCGGAACCGACGGGAACCGGGCAGTAGAATTTTTGGAATATCTGTGCCAACTAATCTCCAAAGCCCCCCAAAACACCAAAGTCGCCAGTTTATTACGATTATTGCCAAAGGCCCTCTTGGAGCTTCTGAGCAGAGACCGCCGGGCTCGGCTGAACCGCGATATCCTTGACCTCCTCAATCGACTTGATGCTTTAGTCTTGGGGATGGCGGAAGCGCAGGAAAAGGTTGACATCGAAGCAAGTCAAGTGAAGTTGACCAACATCCGAAGACTGGTCGCCAACGCCCATGGAAATCTTGGCGTCTCCATAGAATCAGCAGTGAAATTGGAAACACCCAAGTTTATGCAATCCAGTTTTCCCGTGGAGCTGGAATTACCTGGGGGCAGACACGATAACGATCACGAGGACATTTCAAAGATCCAGATTCTCCCCACATATGACGAGATTATGAGCGAGCGAGCGGAATACCTACCATCGACGAATTTTCTCGAGCCTCACGTGTATAAGGATCCGTTTAAGCGGTACATTGACACCAATTTTCGGTTGCTTCGCCATGACGTTTTTGGTTCCGTCAATCAAGTCCTCTTTGAACTACTGCGTCAAGACACCATTTCTCTATCAAACAGGGATACTAGGGCACATCTTTATCAGGAATCGAATATCACTCTGGTCCGTATCAACAAGAGACGTCGTCTAGAAGCAATCATTTCTTTTGAACCTCCACCCCAAGTCAGGAAGAAGACGATTTCTGAACAAACACAGTGGTGGAATGATTCTTCTCGATTACAAGAGAGCACACTCGTGTGCTTTCTGTATTCTTCAGGCGGTGAAAGGGGGATTTTGATGCTTCAAGTAACCAGAAGACGCGTCAGAGATATGAACACACGTCATATGAACGAAACAACAGACGGCAATGAATTGAAGAGCAGCATCGTGTCTGAGGATTCCCTTCCATCCATCACGGTCAGACTAGCAAACCCCTCAAAGAACGATCTGAGCCTGCTCTTGCAACTATATCAGCAGAAAACCCGGGGGTACCTAGTCGATTTTCGCGGATTGATTCCGATCACCTTCTCTCCCATTCTAGAAAATCTCCAACGAATCCAGCGCGAGGGAGATTTGGCATTTCGGGAACAGATTTTACCAAGTGCAGATACCAAAGATGATGTTGCAAACTCTCCACCAGCATATGCTCGACGGCCTGGGTTTGTCTTCCCTCTTCAGTCGATCACAACAGGCGGAATGGCAGAATTTGACTTGGACCCCAACGCCCCAATTGATTCCGTCGACATTTCGCAGCTTGAGACCTTGACAGGGCTCGATCAAGGTCAGTGTCAAGGGTTGATCGGCGCCCTCACGCGAGAGTATGCCCTCATCCAAGGACCACCTGGCACAGGAAAGTCATATCTGGGTGTTCAAATTGTGCGAGCCCTTCTTTCTGTTAGGGAAACCGCCAAGTTGGGTCCCATTGTCGTGATGTAAGTTTACGCCAACCATTATTTTGCGGCTTTTTTAGTTGCTGACGTTTTGTCTAGATGTTACACCAACCATGCGTTAGATCAGTTTCTGAATCATCTCCTTGACGTCGGAATTGAAAAGCTTATCCGAATCGGAGGTCGCAGCAAATGCCCCAAGCTTGCCAGCAAGAATCTTCACGAGGCCACAAGAGGAATCATGAAGACCAAAGTGGAAAATGCCCTTTTAGCCAGGACATTCTCGAAGCTGGATGAATGCATGAACATAGCCGACGATTATATGCTTCCCATTTGCCAGGCTCGGAAAGGACCGACCTGGGACATCTTGAAAGACTTCCTACGGGACCATTCACCATCCATCTACCAGCAGTTTAACCCCACGGACTCGGAAGGCTTTATCACAGTTGTTCACGATCCTTTGGTGAAGTGGTTGGGGAAACCATTGCCAAATTCCCTTGACGCTACTAGTCTGGTAAATACTCACAAAGAAGAGCTGGATCGCCTTGCCGGAATCGCCGAAGCCAGCATCAATTCACTTGAACCGAGAGAGCGCCAGGTGCTCGCTCAGAGCTGGCTCAAGCAGTCACTGGAGGATCAAATTGAATCTCTTTTTGAAGCAATGGAGCGCGCCGAAGCTCTCAAAAAGAACATAGACAATGTTCATGATGAAATTAGTCGACGGGTTCTCCAGAATGCTGAAATTGTGGGGTTGACCACGAACTCCATGGCACGAAATCTGGGGCCATTGAGTCGCCTAGGTTCCAAAATTGTCATTTGTGAAGAAGCAGCTGAGGTTATGGAGGCGCATGTCATTTCGGCATTTATGCCGAGTGTCGAACACTTCATTCAAATCGGTGACCACCGACAACTTCGCCCTCAAATACAAAACTACTCCCTTAGTCTTGAATCAAATTCGGGAATGACATGGCAATTAGACCGAAGCCAGTTCGAGAGGCGTGCTGTCGGTGAGCCTGGTCTCCGCGCAGCCCCCGTCGCGCAATTGAATGTTCAACGAAGGATGAGGCCCGAGGTTTCACGCCTAATTCGAAGCGTTTACCCAACACTTCAAGACCATGAAAACGTCAAAAATCTGCCAGACGTTGTCGGAATGCGCGAGAACGTCTTCTGGCTTGATCATCGAGTAAACGAAGACTCGCGTGATGATGGCCCTGGTTTCAGTTCGCACAGCAACCAATGGGAGGTGAACATGGCTACAGCTTTGGTTCGCCATATTGTCAGACAGGGAAAGTACACTAGCGAAGACATTGCGCTATTGACGCCTTATACAGGTCAACTACGAAAGCTTCGGTCGGCTCTTGCCGGAGACTTTGAAGTTTGCCTAAACGATAAGGATCTCGAAACACTGGCAGCCGAAGACAATGATGATGAGTCTGAAGGGATGTCAGGAGAAAAGATACAAAAGTCTATCCAGAAGAAACAGTTACTCCATACACTTCGCCTTGCCACCGTCGACAACTTCCAGGGTGAAGAAGCCAAAGTCATTGTTGTGTCACTCGTTCGCAGCAATGATATTCGCAAAGTGGGATTTCTCCGCACCGAAAATCGGATAAACGTCCTTCTTAGTCGTGCGAAGCATGGCATGTATCTCATCGGTAACGCTTCGACGTATCAAAACGTACCCATGTGGGCGGATGTCCACGGCCAGCTCCTCCAAGCTGGCGCTGTCAGCACAGAAATTGGCCTCTGCTGCCCTAGGCATCCCGAAGAAGCGGCGTTTTGTTCCAAACCAGAAGATTTTGAAAGAAAAAGCCCTGAGGGTGGATGTACCCTCCCATGTGGCCGACGACTCGAGTCATGCGGTCATCACTGCCAGGCTCCTTGCCATTCGGATGCTTTTCACAAGGGATACTCGTGCAGCCAACCATGTCAAAGAACTCGGGAAACCTGTGATCATCCATGTTCAATGCTCTGTGGTCAAAAGTGCGGCGACTGCTTGGCAAAGGTACATGATGTCATGCTCCCTTGTGGCCATGAAATAGAGACAATTCTCTGCCACCAACAGCAATCGCTGGAGGGAGTTCCGTGTTATTTCAAGATCGAAAAGACAGTCCCAAAATGTGGTCACCATGTCCCTGCTCCTTGTTGCACCGACGTAAGTAGCACGACGTTCCGATGCCCAAAACAATGCGCAGAGATTCTTAGCTGCGGCCACACCTGTGCTGGATCATGCGGCACATGCCGAAAGGAGGATGAATCTGGTAACGTTGTCTTCCAGCATGCTATATGCCGAAAAGCATGCGGCAAACCTTACAGCACCTGCCACCATCGATGTACGAAGCCATGCCATAGTGGAGAAGAATGCGGGAGCTGTGAGTCAAAATGCAAGGTAGGTTTGAGAATGCCACGATCCAAGTGTTACACAACGATACTAATGTTGCTGACAGGTCCAATGCCCTCATTCGTCTTGCACCTTGATCTGTAACAATTCGTGCATCCCTTGTCTGGAGAAATGCACTTGGTCCTGCCCTCACCAAGGCTCCTGCTCGATGCCCTGTGCAGCGCCATGCGACCGACTTCCATGTGACAAAAGATGCGAAAAGATTCTTGAATGTGGCCACCAATGCCCGAGCTTCTGCGGCGAAGACTGTCCGAATCAGCATTGCCAAGAATGCGGCGATAAGGGTGATTATCGCGTCGATCTCTTGGAGCACAAATTATATTCCGACATCAACCTCGATGAACGCCCAATTGTGGTGCTTGGGTGTGGCCACTTCTTCACTGGCGAAACGCTTGACGGCCTTGTTGGGCTAGATAAAGTATATTCGAGAGACAAAACTGGCAACTTCGAGGGTCTGAAATCCGATTCTAAGGCTTTCGTTGATAAGTTGCCCTCTTGTCCAGATTGCAAGCGCCCCATTCTTCAGTTCGCAATCAAGAGGTATAACCGAACCATGAACCGGGCTGTCATGGATGAAAAATGCAGACGATTTATGACACAAGGTTTAGAAGAGCTCAAAAAACTTGTAAAGCGTTTAGGAGTTGTCGAAGATGAGCTGTACAGCACCCGCAACGAATTGCGTGAGAAGAGGGAGAAGGCAAAACTTCTAAACACTCGACACAGTGCCTGTACCACAGTTGAAATCATGGCTTTAGGATTCGGAAAAAAGACGAGGGAGGAGAATCAGCCAACCAGGAGGCTCGTCGAGGCCATAGCCTACGAAACGCTTTCTCTAGAGGAGCGAATGGGGAGGCTGAACATATGTGCGTCAGAGGCTGATAACCAAATTACACTTGAGGCACTGTCGATCTATACACAGGCCAGATACGCCAGATTGCACGATGCATTCTCCCTGATGCATTCGGGGGTTGATATTACCGCTTATATACCTCTTCCCGACTTTTACAGGACTGTGCTGTCAAGTCTAACTGACTGCCAACGTCTGGCTGCGACGGCTAAATCGGCAGGCTTCTCTCGGATCTTGATCGCGGTGACACTGACTTTTTCCAAGATTGTTCATATCGAGGGATGGTTCCGCAGCCTTCACCCAGATCAAATACCCTCGGCGAATGGTGGCGTGAATAGAGCAAGCTCGAGAACCTCAAAGTCGTCAGAAGATTGGGTTGTTGCAGCCCAGGATCTTCTCGATGACGCTTCAGTTATGAGTGCCGGGTTAAAGGACAGTGAAGAATTGCAAGAAAAAATACAATTGGCTTGGGATGTTTTTGAGCGCGCTTGGTTCGAGCCGATAACCCCAGAGCAACTTGTTTCCATCAGAACGACAACACTAAGCGGCCTTGGCAGCATTCAAACGCGCCCCGAATATTGGTACCGCTGTGGCAATGGGCACCCGGTAAGTGACGCATCCCTCTTCTTCTAAAAGAAAATTGGAGCAGAATCGATTTCTAATCTACATTCATTTGACAGTTTGCGACTAGCGAATGTGATGTGAAGGTGGCACAATGTCCCGAATGCGGAGCTTAGATTGAAGATGGAATTCAACACGCTGTCAATGTTGCCTCGTACAACACGAGTGGAGGATTCGGGTATAAGTTGACGTTGTAAAATTCTGAAAGTATGAATGAATGGGGAAGAAAACGGGTGATCAAATGAGGGAGATGTTGATGAGGGATTCGCCCATGTGCTCGATATTGTCGGAGTCTCGGTGCGCAGAAAGCTTCCTCAATTACTTCTAAGAAGGTGAATTTAGTCGCCTTAAATTTTTCTGCCCAAGAAGTTAGTTTGCCAGGAGATTTTATCATCAATCAATCAGTCAGGCTTTGCTGCAATCCAATGTCTCTGTCGCAAGTGCCAAACAAGTGTCTCTACCACTTAACACGTATGGGGGCCAGTTACTGGCTACTGTTGAACTAGTTTTCGGTTTCATGGCGAACTACGACGATTTTCCTATGCGATCTTCATTTGTTTCAACTTGCTCAGGGATATTTGAGCTGAGTGAGACTTCTGTCTGCACATCCAGTGTTCAGTTTCGGGGCGAGATGGACACCACAGCCCCTCCGTTTCGGACAAAAAAAAAAGGGTTTGACTATAGATTGAGTTTTAGGCTGAATGTGGCCGCGTGGGCTAGGTGGTTCCTATATGGTCTCGCCAAGAAAAACAGAAACGAGAGAGACGAGCCGATCTACGACCTCGATTAAGCTCGCCTGCATCAACTCATACACTCTCCCCCGATATGGCCCAATTCTTTCTCATACGGCCATTTCACACATTAGATTTTTTAGCAGCCAAATATTTCGAACAACATCTTTTAGTGCCAGGAGGCAGCCAAGCTTGCTTTGCTCGGTGCAATTTGCTCATCGAAAGCAAACGGGGACCCCAAATGCAGACCAGGAGATCAGTTTGGTCCGTCGGCTCGGGACACAGGGGCAAAAGTGGGTAGCATCTTAGCACTGGCAGGAATTTGGATACTAAAAAAGCCATCACGAACTGATCGTCGTTTCCCCTTGCATTCTGCCCTAGCATTGGCACCCCCTCGGGTCCCTTGGTCCCTTGGTCCCTTGCTGGTTGGAGGGCAGGGGCACTGACGGGGCTGGCTCGCGTCCCACGTTTTCCTGTGCAAGCAGATCAAGCTTTTTTTTTTTTGCGTGTATTATTCTTATCAAGGGGGAGGGATTTGGGTTCTTGGTTCCGGGTCAGATGTAGGGTTGCAAACCATAAGCCAAGAGGGCGGATACGAGGCATCGGCAGTGCCTATCTCCATAGCCTAACCACGGGGCGAGCTGTTCCCTGGCTGTATACACGCAACTGCTATAGACAGGCCCAGCCTTGCCGGAAGCCGCCATCATCGTCAAAGTTGCATCTACCCACATTGCTGTATCGAAGTTGAGCGGCGATCCCATGCAGCTAGTCGCGACCACCAGGCCCGAGTCACCGTTTTCTGCATCTCCACAGAACCCACCACCGTGGAAAGCCAAGATTGCTTGCTTGCTTGGCCTCTGGGCTGATGATCATGTTTCCAAAAATATTCCATCATGGTTTGTGTCTTCCCCCTCCCCTTCCTGACCCTAGTTTGAAGGAGAAAGAAAACTCTTCCCCCCCCCCCTTACCACCAACGTACCATCGCGGGCTCCCGGGAAGCAGTGATCGACGGCGGAAGACCAGAAGTGATCAGGAACCCGACAGCACCGGAGAGAAAGTGACTTTGGGCGCTGCGCACCCACGTCATGCGGCGTCTCGCGTGCCTCGGAGCTGGAACCGCGGGAGAGGGTGGCGCGCAGTGCAGGCTGTTGCGGCCATGCTTGATGATGTAGTGATCATCGTGCCAGGTACCGAGTTTGGAAACCCCCCCGCGCCGAGCGTGGTAAGGCCAGCCTAGCCGGGAGGGAGGGGGACATTCTGGAAGACCCTGAAAGACCCCTAAAACCTACATGTGCATTGGGTGAGCACAGCCTCAACACCATGGGGATCCTCCTCCTTGATACGAAGCCCAAGCAAGTGGTGCCATGATCGCTGGTGGATGGGTAGCGTTATTGTCATTGAAAGTGGCACCCTGCATACAGACCAGCTAGCTGCATGGGAGAAGGGGAGGGAAAAGTGAGTGGTCGGCTGCATCTCCCTCGAGACAAGGCGCCGTGTTTCCCTGGTTGAAAAGGGTAAAAATAAAGGATAATCCTCAGACTTGCAGGAGTGTATGTGGGAACAGACTATTCGCTCGAGGGGGAGGGCTGACTGTGGCGAAAACCCCATACATAGTCTCGCGTTGCATCGCGATCCGCGAGCTCGAATTGGGTGTAAGTCAAGCGGGGCTTGTCCTGGGGACGGCAAGACAAGGAGAAAACCAATTGTGCGGTTCGCGGCCACCCCGAGTTTGCATCTGACACGGTGATATGTGATAGATTTTTTTTTCTCTCGCTGATACAAAGATCTCCCCTCGCAAGGAGATACACGCCTAGGTAAGGACCTAGTGTGACGGACGGGTCTCTCGGAAACAACCTAATTTCGACTTGTGAGACATGGGCAGCAGGGCTAACTTTTCTCGCTGACATAACATTCAAGTTAAGAAGAATAAGAAGAAGACGACGAGACGTCCATGTAGCTAGGCTACCAACACCTAAGACAGGGCGCAGCTTGACAGATTGGGCACTCTCAGCACATAAACTCGCCACCCACTCCCCCCCCAACGGAACGGCTATTGGTCGCGTATTCGTCCGTCCTCAAATGCAGTGCCGAAAGGACAGGGCTGCACTCCAAGACATGTCCCAATGGTGATGGTGGCATGTCAGTGCTCGGTAGGGTTACACCGAGTGCAACCGTCAACACAAGGCGCGGAGTGATGGGCAGGCTTCACGAGACGCACCGAAAGAAAAAAAATCCCACTTGCCCGCAACTGCCGTGTTCCTGACAGCTCCTTTCATGGTTTGTGCAGTGGGCGAAGGGAGGGAGGAGTCATCAACCGAGGGCAACGCGACAACAACAGCATACACAGGTACATACATGCAGATCAGCTCGAGAATTCTCCTCGTATTCCTCAGCCCAAGGGGCAATCATCATGCCCATCATATATACATGATGTAGATGCATGTTACTGTATGCTCACGGGAGGGGGACGGGGGGCATTCACACACATTCGGCCGTCAGAGATGAGATGGACTTTGGACTTTTGGTGTAGGCAGGCCGTGGTTCATTCATTCCCCAACGAACAGTCACGTCCTTCTTCTCCCTCCCTCCTCTGTCACCACCGACTGTGGCAGCAACAAAACACAAAATGCATCACCCCGTATCTGTCTAGCTGTCACGTTGCGAACGATGACGTGAATGCCTTCTCTGTGAAAGATATGGTGACCATTCGGGAGCATCACAAGCGGGTCGACACACGGGATGACGAGCTTTTGTTTCAGGACGGCGCCACTGTCGGGGAATCAAACGTCGAGCGAGCATGGAGGCAGAGAACCATTTCCGTTTCAAGGTGCGGGTGCTATGGCCAGGCCTGTGCCACGTCGACGGCCAGATGACGGCCCGCCATTAAAAAAATTTAAAAAAAAAAAATCGATTGCGTTGGTTCTCGCGGGTTGCAGACGTCAAGTGGGGAGAAGGGGGGGGGGAGGCCCTTGCTCAGTGGGTTCCCCGTTGGTTTCAGCCTCGTGGATAAATTGACGTGGGAGGATTACGGGAGAGTAACATTGACGTCATAGACTTTTTTTTTCTCCCCCCCTTCTCTTCTCGGCTCCGCTCCTCTGACGCCATCCCTCAACAACAGTCCCATTCTGGTGGACTCCTGCTGCGTGCATGCATGGCGCCGCCAACCGCGTAGGTCGTCTTATGTCCCGTGAACAGAACAGAATGCTATCAGCGGCCTGCAGCAACCGCCCACTGACCGCAACCTCAGCGTCAGGGTATCGCCCCTCGTCTCCCACCTCGACATCCCACATCCCAGGCGCTGCTGCAGGTCATCACGAGGGTTGAGACCAACACAGGATGTTTTCTGAGGCTTTGATCGACGCTCCAGCTTGTCCTCTATGGCATCCAACATGAGACTTGTCCGCCTTGCCAATGCAGTCCAGAGGCGTAGGCGATGCCGATGATGATGCTGGGGCTGAATCATCACCATGTAAACAACCGCTTCGTGATTTGCAGCCGTTAGCTATCAATAGCTGCCAAAATGTACCCTTAGCGGGTAACTTTGCAAAACCCTTAAAAAACAGAGCGATCCTTGGGGCTGAAGATTGGTCTGGTCCAAATCCAGAAGGATCGTCGCATAAATGGGATGGCATTCGTTCGTTGACACGAGCAAGGTCAATTCGCTCGCTGAACATAGCGGAGATTGCCAGCGGACGTGCCGAAACACCTCTCCTCTCCCTCGTTCCTCTTTTTTTTTTAAATTTTTTTTAATTTTTTTAACCTCCTTTGGCCTCTCCGTACTTGTGGAGTTCTGTCCACGCTGACGAACTCAGCATCTTTAATATGACGTCATTGCCGCCGTGTCAATAAGACCGGTGAAGTGACCAGGGTGTATGCGATGGAATTTGGGAGGGGCATCGTCCCAAGCCTGCCGCCCATGGGGGATCCCTGGCCATTTGGTCAAAAGCCCCCCAGTCAGTCTGCATCCGATAAATATCAGGATTGCTAATATCGCATTTTGAACATTTCCCCCATTGAGGGTTGCCGAGGGCTCATGCACAAGCCACCCAGCGGCATCCTCCCATCCACTATCCCCTTGTAGTCACTTAAAGACGGCATTTTGACCCACTGCGGCGTCGAGTAAGCATTATTCTGATTTTATAATCCAGGGCCTGTCTGGGGTCCTTGCGACGCTCTGGGGTGGTGATAGCACGGGACTGCGCAGGGTTGGCCCTAGGATGCTTCAAATCCAAACACATCTTTCCGCCATCTTGTCACGGACAGTTTCGCATCCGGGGCAAAGAAAAAAAAGCATAGCAGCTATGAATTGAGGGAAAAGTCAATAATGGAGACCCTCAATTCTCTGAGACACACCGCTGAGAACGAAACCGCTCCTGTTGCCGGAACCAATAGTCTTCCGTGGTGTTGAGAGCAATATACTGAGACCACCACGGCGCACTTTACACGCGAGCAATGAGGGCGTAACATATCCATGCTTGCAGCTTCCGTGCACTCTTCCCTTCGCAATGGGTCCATCGGGTTTACTAGATTTGCTTCTGAAATGAAATCGATGCAATCCCAACCCCTTGGCCGATGGGAACATGAGAGCTTCTAGCCCAAGCTAGGGTTAATGCTAGTGTCGAGTGGTCAGTCGTCCAGTTCAACCACAAAACCCCAAGCTAGCCGGCTCAGTTCCCGAATGGGGCCTGATCGTCCGGGAAGGCATACCGCCGGGGAGGGTCAAGGGCACACTCGCAGGCATTGCAGAATATTGCCACCGAGTGGCCAAATTCGTAGAAACGTTGCTTGTGTGAAGCATGAAGCAGAAAGAGTTGTTTTGGGTTCTGAAAGCCACCGTTGCACTTGGACAGCGGCGAACAAGCCACGCAAGAATACGATAAGCCACGCAATATCCGCCCCATAGGCTTCTCCGCTGTCAAGATTTGCATGATAAAAATAAGTGAAGCGACGTAGATCAGGGAAAGATCGCCGAGAGCTGCATTGATTAAACGATGGAAAGTAAATCCCATGTTCCCCGTGTCGGTTAGACTGAGCCTAGATGTGGCTTGGTCGCTTGAACCCTCTGAAATCAGTCTCGCGACACCCAGTCGAAGCGCGTCGAACACACTAAATGGAAATGCAGCAGTTGTGGTCGGCCCGGCATGGCGCAGAAGGAGAAGAAAACCGTCTAAAGCCGGGTGCAAACTAGTTACCGAGTATTGGGTAGGTAGACACGCCCGCCCGCACCGGCAGAGCTTGCGCATGCGAAGAAGCACATGGCCACTCTCAGTCCGGTGTGATTGATGAAGATCACAAACAGCGAATAGCGGCAGGGAGTGGTGAAATAGTGGCATGTACCATGCCGGAACTAGCAGACGGCGGATGAATGGTGTGGCGTCAAGTAGACGTGGGTCGTTGGGGGGGAGGGTCCAGTGGGTGCGTCTCTGTGGCTCTGAGTGTTAGAGGGTATTCAAACAGAGCCGGGGTCAGGTACATGAGGTAAAGCGGTGCAGGAAATGGTCCGATTGTGACGGCTTCGACTTTTGTGATAGCAACAGACATTGGGTAGCCCCGAGCATTCATAACATTGTAGTATACCGTGGTCGTCCTCAAATAACATGGACGGAACTGGTGAATTTGCACCGCCACACGGAAATTGCACCGGGTCTTGAAAATAGTTACCGCCCTCATCTCTCAAGATCGAGTGATCCATCTTTTTGATCGAGCATGTAGTTTTGTATTCGCCAGAGAATTGATTACCACGCTAGCCTGTCCATCTGATCAATAAAGCTTTGCTGTTGAGGGCAGGGCAGGACACAACGATAGACGGCTAAAAGTCTCGTCATGAGATGATGGGAGTCCCCTGGTCAGTGGCTGATCCCAAAAAGGAAGGCTTGGAGAGAAAGTTCCTTGTCACTTCGTGGGTGCAGATGGAACAGGCAGTCCGTCATATCAGTCATAAGTCACCTTTCTCTCCAGGTGCCCCGTAGCCGGGCTTGAATGTGCAACTTTTGGGCGTCATGGCAGGCTCAGTCCGGCTGGGTTGATGTTGGGCAAACCATTTCAACATGCACCAAGTGCTTAGTCTTCCCGATAGAATACCTCCAAACACGGCTGAACCGAGGCGCGAGCGGGAAGCCAAAGACCAAGTGCGCACCGTTGCAGCCGTTCCAGGCGTTCCATTCCTTCGGGATCGATAAATTGACTAGCATAGTCAACACGCTGCTTCTGTCTCATCAGGTGCAGTACCCCGGGAGGTCAGCGCGCGGGTATAGCAGTACCCGGGGCGGCGCACGGTGGGCATCAGCGTGAGAAAGGTCGTCCGACAGGCGCCCGATGACGGCAAGTCGAGGTTGGGCTGGAGAACCGATTGCGCGAGAAAGATCCGATCCGGCTAGTAAATCGCAGTGGGTTCACCTCCACCTCCCACAGAGTCGGAGGGACAGATGGCGTTCCTGCGTAAGGGTCACCGCTGTAGGATAGGTCGATGATGGAGCTGGGGGTGTCCTGGCCTGTCTGCTGAGGAAAAAAGGTTTTTTTTTTCTTCCCTTTGGCTGTTGGCTGGGGAAGCCACAGCGTGCACCCGGCGGCGGTGGCAGACTTGAGGAAAAATGCGAGAGGTCCGGGCTGCTGCGAGTGTGTGGCTCAGCGGGTGCAGCTTCACTGGAGCTCAGCACCCAGGCCGCTGTAATTCGCTTGATAGGCCCTGTAAGTCCGCACATAATCCCACATACATGCCTAGTACATAGCGCAGGTGTGCTGGACGGGCCCCGGTTTCATGGGCATCAGTTGGGGCATGTCCCGTAAGTGGTGCGTTGGCATCCTACAGTATGACATACCCTCGGTGGAGGTGAGGTTGTCGAGCCCTAACTTGATGGACAAACGAGGAGCAGCAGATACGGAAGCGCAGCGTTCCATTCGGTCCTCTAGTACCGCCTGATGTACTCAGCAGCAGCTGGGGACCAACCCCAAGTTCCCCGGTACCGTCATCTCCATCCTCGGGCATGCAGCGTTATGGCTTGGCTTGGGGGCAGATGCAACTGAAGAAATGCCAAGAAGCGGAGGGGGGCGTCGCTGTAACGGCTGGAGGTGAGCGACCAGGGTCCTTTTGTCCCGCACTAACAATTTCGAGATGGGCGAGTCCCCTCTCTTCTCTTCTTTTCTTCGTCGTCCTAGACTGGCAGGGATCCCAGAGTGGCCGACCGAGGTGGTCCAGGGTCCCCTGCCAGGCGATCCGTGGTTGTCACCTCCGTTTTCTTTTCCACCCAGGCTCCAGCCGGTCAACGGGGCATATTGGTGTTTTTTTCATGTTGTATTAGCGAACAGCCCATACCAAGAGTTGCTCCCAAGACCGGCCCAACCTGGTGTCGCCAACGTCCGCTAGGCTGGGCGAATGGAGTTCCCAGACTCCCCTCTCCCCGCTGTCATGACCTCGCGTCAACAACGGCCACCTTACCCTCCTCAGCATCCTATACTCCCCGCGCGATATAACCGCCAGCGGCCAGGCTCCGGACAAGATCCATGCCATCTCGAGCTACTCTGCCCGTTGCTGCTCCAAGCACGATGACATACTTAAACTCTCACTACCCACGACACGGCGGGCGAGCTATCACACTCCTTCATACTGACACCCCCCTCTGCCTTTGAGACGTCCCCGTCGTCAACTCGTCGAGCCAGACGACCAGGACTCCTTCAACCTATCAACGACACCTATCAATGGTACCTACCAACTACTACTACTGCACAACACACACCACCGTCCACTTTGGCTCACCCGCCGTCCCCATCGGACGGACCCATCGTTTGGGACCTTCACAAACCGTCGCAGGCTAGCCGTCGACTCACGTTCGACGCCTGTAGCCCTCCACGGCCATCTGGTTTTATTCAACTACCATTAAAAAATACAAAAGAGAGCATCAAAAGTTGAAACAGAACCGCCGCGGTGGTGTAGAGCCAAAACCTACATCCACAACAACCATACGGACGATCCCGCACGTCCGCATCGCGCCCACCCACACACACAAAGAGCACACATCCTTGACACAATATTCTCACAACGCCCACTTCCTCTCACACCTGCAAGAACTCGATCCACGACACCGCCTCCACACCCCCCCGGGCTGCTTGGGCCACCTCCACTAGACTGACTCCGTCGTCTCCAGACTGACGACAGTCCCCACCACGCCTCTCATATACCATACCCATCCAATACCTTACCTCACCGTGCTGCTGGCTTGTGTTACCGACCACTTCTCAGTATCTTTCTACAAAACATCCCGAGCCATAACACCTCAGCTTTTCACACAATTCTTCACTTCGCCCACCTATCCCTCAAAACACCCACAACGCCCGCCCCCTTCGCTCGCTTTTCTCGCTCGCATTAAAGTCGCATCTGAACCCTCTCTACACCTTGGACATCAACGTGCTGCGCAAAGCGCATTCCCACAGCCCTCGTTGCTCGCCATCTTCCCCTCGTCTGCAACGCGACACAGCCGTCTTCGCCTTATCCACCCTCGATTCTGCTGTCTTTGACACAATTCATGAGCTTAAACAACCAGAGCTTCTCGATTACCTTTTGGGCAGACTGCGCGCATTCGTTCCTGTCGCAACGTCGCAAGACTGCGAGCGGCTAACGCTAAACGACCTTACTCTCCCCGCTCCGTGATAAATAGAGAAAAATTGCTGGCTCGGGGCGGCCCAGCTGACACGAGATCGACATGTTCCGACAGAGGTAAGCAAGCTACTTGTTGAAGCTTGCGACTGGGCGCGCAACCTGGGATTATATTCCTAGCCATTGTCCCAGTCGCGACCAATTGTGCGCGGCATGGCTAACATGTCTCAATGAAAGAACAAGCTCAGCAAAGCCCGGGGATGAGCTGCTGGCCAATTTCCGACAGCAGTTTCCTGAGGTAGCCGTCAGCACATCAACCACTGCCCCTGCGATATCGCAAACTGCTGCTCCTGATAATACTATTGTCCAGGCGCCACCACAGTCGGAAAGGTATGTTTTTATGTGCTCCTTCTTCTGGTTCTACCACCTCCAAGTCATGGAGGGGGGGTTCCCTCGAGCGCGTGCCATCTCATCAATACTGCATCCCGCGCTCTTGTTCACTACACTCTAGCTTCGCGCTCCAAGAGACTTTGCTAACCAGGTTCCTCGGATAGGATTCATGGTATTGCGCAAGACCTCTTCCGCGACCAAGATCCAACTCCTCGGGCTACAAACGACCAGTGGAGATTTACTCCCTCTCTCCTGGATCCCAACTCGCTATCATTTGCCAACTTCGCCAATGCACCTCCTGGCTATTACACGCCCACTCCAGGTGGGACAAACACCATCTTCCACTCCCAGGCTGGTGATCTACATACCCCAACACTAGGCCTAACAATGGGTATTGGAACTCCTTTGTCGATGCCAACCTCGGGAGACGGCATACACGTCGGCCCAGGTGCTACCGGGATGATGGATATGGCCGGATTCCAGGGTCTGCATCCCCATCAGTTCCACCACTTCAACCCATTTGGCCACCCTAACCCTCCCCAGCCTGCATTTGCACCTTCAACCTTTGTTCATCAAGACACAGGCTATGAAACCATGGACCAGGACAACTCTCAGGTGGGGTCCGAAGCACCTGAGGAACCCATGCCATCGATCAATTCAGCCTTCCAAAGCCCAACCCCAGTGGTCGGCCTCCCAACGCGACAATTCCCTGGCAATCAAATTTCCCAGCAGCTACCGGCCTCGGCAGAAAAGTTTCGGTTTCATTCTACCCTCAACGCACCAACTGCCATGATCAAGCACGCCGATGAGATTCCTGTAACCTACCTCAACAAGGGACAAGCGTACACGGTCTCCATCAGCGATACAAACGGAACAGTGCCTATAGCTCCTGGTACCAAATACCGCACATTTGTACGAATCTCTTTCGAGGATGACCAGCAAAGACAACGCCCCGGTGTCTGCTGGGGTCTCTGGAAGGAAGGCCGAGGAACCAGCGAAGCCCACCAGCGCGGTGGAAAGCTTCAGGCTGTCGAGTTTGTGGAAGCTGGACAACCCGCCGAGGGAGATGACAAGAAGACGCGTGTAGAGCTCGAGTCATCGTCATTTGATGGCTTTTCTGTCATCTGGACTCCAGGCGCAAATGGAGTCCCCGAAGTCAGTATCGCAGTACGGTTCAACTTCCTATCCACCGACTTTAGCCACTCCAAGGGCGTCAAGGGCATTCCCGTCAGACTCTGTGCCAAGACCAGTCCAATCCCGTCCAGCCCTTCGCTGCCTGCGGCTGATGCCAATCCTGAGATTTGCTTCTGCAAGGTCAAGCTTTTCCGAGACCATGGTGCTGAGCGAAAGCTATCCAACGATGTCTCCCATGTCAAGAAATCTATCGACAAGCTTAAGCAACAGATTTCACAGGCAGAGACTGGCATGAAGGACTTTGGAAAGCGCAAGCGGTCAACCGCAGCGAAGGCTGGAGACATGCACCGCCCTGGAAAGGTCGTCAAACACAAGCGAACCTGGTCAATGTCCTCAGCTAGCTCTGCTGGAGGCGGACGCGGGTCCGCAGAAGATGACCTCCATTTCAAACTTCAATCGTTGCAGGACATGTTTACAAGCACCCGTCCCATCAGCGTCTTCTTCCTCCGTGGCGAAGAGCTTGATGACCCAGACCTACATCCCGTCTCGCTTCCCGGGGACATCTCTCCCGGTACCAAAGTGGAGGCTCGCGATGGTCCCAACTGGCAGGCCAGGAGTGGACACAGTTCAATGACCGGCTCCATGATATCTCCTTCACCAAGTTCGCTGTCACTCGCATCCCAAACTTCTGCCCTTGGCCACAGCAATCAATGGCAAAACTTTGACTCCGCTCCTGGTGAGGCCTCTCGAAAAGGCTCAGAACAACCAATTAAGATCAGCAAAGGTGGCGACGACGGGAACCTCAGCGGGTGGATCGAGGCTCTTGGTGTCGATCCCTCGTACCGTCCCCCTTTGGAGCGAGGGCCCAAGCCTGTTGCCTGCTTCTACGTGATGCGCCGTGCTCAGCAAGGGTCTGAACAAAAGGACTACTTTCGAGCAGTCTACGTGATGCAAAGATCACTCAAAGAATTGACCAACCGAATCGCTGCGAAATGGGGCATCGACCCAACTCAAGTAATCCGAACCATCCATACAACGCAAAATGGCCTGGAAGTTGAACTGGACGACGATGTCGTTCGCGAGCTCAAGGAGGGCCAGGACATGGTTCTGGAGATTGAAGAAACGCAGCAATCTTCCTCTGTTAAACAAGAGTGGGAAATGGCCATCGACTCCAGCGATGGTTCTCCCGACACGGAATCCTCCGACAGGGTGGCAGGCGGGTTTATCTTACGCCTCACCTTCTAATGATTGTTTTAATTTTTTTTTTCCTGTTTTGCGTATGTCTTTTTGTTACGACCACCACTGAGCTAGACTGGGATGTGTATTTGTTATGATAGCTCCCCCAACCTGTCGCCAGGTTGGGATTACGATGGCACATACAAAGGATGGGTTTTGCTTGTATTGAGGCGCTTTTACGGCTCTCTTCGTCAAAAGATACCACAGCTTTTCTGTGAGCGCTTACGGGGAGGCGAGGATTTACTTTTGTTTTTTTATCAGCGCTTCGTTTCAATACCCGAGGAACATGACACCGGATACTTCCCATTTTGCTTTTTTTTTTTTTTTTTTTTTATGTTGAGAGTTTGGAACAACTTTTATGAAATGGTTTCCTGTGTGTCCTAATTTGCGAGCACTGAATTGCGTCCTGGTGACCTTTGCCGTGTTTGTGTGGATTCGTGACCATAGGGGGCCTAACAGGAAGGACTGGTGAAAAAGAAACGATTGGATACCCTGTTAGCGATGGGCAAGGGCTTTTTGGTGGGGGTTTTCTTTGCTTTTATTTCACCTCCATGTTCATGATATTTGATTTCACTTCCTTTATTTTATATTTACAGGCTACGTCATGAAAGCGTTTGATCTGTTGCCGACGAATACGATGCGAACTGCGGCTATACAGCATACACCGCTTTGAGTTCTTCTTTTACACAGTTTAACGGCCCCGAGGCAGACGATATCAGGGTCTCTGAAATAATAATGTGAAGGCATGGGTCGTAAGCAACGACTCCCAGCCAGCCTGTCAAAATCTGCCAAGTATATAGTATAGCTGCGTGGTTCAATATTATATACTTGCTTTTGATCCATGACAAAAGTGAAGTTTTCCTCATGTGCCAATGCAATAAAGCACCCTCCCAGGATATAATTCTGACTAGCTACACGTCCATTGCTCGACATAGGGAGGGTCAGCAAGACATACAGGTGGCGTTTAGATTATTGCCCATGGCGCAAAACTTATTCACCAGACATGCGGACGACATGTCATGAGATTTTCCAAAGCGTGTCCCAGAAGTCACCATCCTGCAGCCTCCAGCTCTGCCACGACAAGGCTAGACATGGTATGTCGCTGCTGCCATAGGATTAGCTGGCCTAAGCAGCTGGTTACGTTTTGAAGCGCGTTGTAGAAAAGCTGTTCATGCTAAAATAAAAGTCAGGACAGGAAAACCTTGGTCCAATTTCGCAGAGACATCTCGAGTGGCTGGGGACCAACCCAAGTGCGCGCATGCCCACGAAGCCAGCCAGAAGACCGCCACTTGGCTCCCTCCTCTCAGTACAACGTGACAGTTTTGATGCCTACGACATGCTGCATGGTCGGAGCATTCGGTCCGGTCAAGTTTCAGGGTACCTTTGGTTCTTTTTTTGTTTTTTTTTCTTCCTACCACGTCAATCGGCAGGAATGGCTGTCAGGTGCTCTCTGGTTTGGCTGCTGGGCTCCAGTTGCTTGGCCTAGGCCGGCGTTGTCTCGAACTATGCGGGCATGGCCTGTTTCACGGATAGGGCTTCCTTCGAAGCGGCCGGGGGTAGCTGCAGCGTGCCAACAGGAGGTGTGTACCCATTGTTCCTCTTTGGATCGATTCACTCGCCACATGGGGCTGTCCTGTCGACTGCAACACACATTGGCATATGTAGTATGTATGTATGAGGTACGATGGGATCTGCCGCCAGCACTACATACACTGCCACGGGACTGCTAGCCTGTTGCCACAGGGTTGAAGGCAAGCCACGACATAACTGTGGCAAGGTGGCTTGCGCGTCGAACTTATTTCGTCCAGGCACTTATCGTGAAGCAAACCCTCTTCCTATTTTCTCTGGTACCATCACATGCCTTTTTTTTTCTTTCAACCCATTGTGCAAAACATTAGGCCCGCCATGTTTCTACTCGGTTTTAGAACAATGCAACCCTGTGTCTACATTCGAGCTACCAGTTGTGGCGAAATCCAGGCCGGGACGAGCCCCGAGGGAGGGTGTTGTGGTTGTGTGAGATTCTGGCACCAGATTGGGCGGCCTTCTGCGGTTCCAAATTTCCGCAACTAGGCGCCTAGTTTCCCCTTCTTACTGCTTGTCTTTGGCGCTGGCAAGTCGATCACCCTCTCGCTTCCGAGCCTCCTCTTTTGGAGGGGGGTGGGAAGGGGGCCCCATGTTGTTGCTCTGCACGGTGAGATCCCGTCCCTCCTTCAACATGCGTTGTCAATAGGTCGGTAGGGTTGCTTGTGGCTGATAGCATTGATTTCCCGCGTTTTTTTATGATACGGGATAGAGAAAAAAAGAACCCGGGAGAAACATGCATATCCATGTTTGCTGCTCCAAGGCGGGGGATTCCGTCCCTCGAAGTCTTACACCATCGGCGATCGCATCATCTCATCGTTTGGGCACCATCTGCCCAACCGATCCGACAAACCTTTTTTCTTGGATTGCATAAGTTTTACAACAAAATAACATGGTCAATCCGTCGTCTTGGAGGGAATGAATTGTCAACGCCGTTGTCAGCCTAGCATTCACTAGCCACAACCGACGGAGTCTACGCCTCACCATCTCCTCAGGGGGTGATGATCGACGAAACGCGCAATCTCTCGATTCGAGGCCGGGCTACCAGCGAAGCCCTCAGCTGGGCAAGGATTCGATACTCATTTGCTGAAGCGCTCCGTTTGAGACAGGGCCCAGACTTGGGGGGTGACCAATTGCCATGTGGCCTCGATAGCTTTTCTGTATCTTCTGGGCCGCTCAACGCACAGAAACTAGTACATGAGCCACACAAACCAGCCGCCCGCAACTTTCACACATGGTGCTACGACAAGGTCTACACTGGGGTGTTAGAATCCTTCTCTCCAATGCTTTTGTTAGCTGCCGTTGTGAGATCTGACTGGCTCTCTAGTGCTGCACAGCAGCAGCAGCGACCCCAGCTTGCATTGAAGAGGGGGGGGTGGGATGCGCCCGCGAGGGGGATCGACAAGTCGCGAGCCACAAGTCACTCGATATCAGCCTAGAGAGCACCCCCATGCCCCGTTGGGTGGAGTGAATTCCGCTCAAGGCAGAGGGGTTGCCATAGCCTGAGGTGGAGGCTCCGAGATTGCCATGAGTCCTCGGGATGGGCATATCAGAGAGTTGAGCAAATCCGAAAGCATCTACTCTTGAAGCCATCCGCGACTACACGGAATTTACAGGTCACCGCACTTCATAGAGTGCAATCTTTGCAAAGAATTGCTGTTGTTTGAAAAGTGATGTCCTTCAACAGCATCTCTACAATCAAATATGCACTACCACGTCCCTCTTATGCATGGCAACTCTCGACGCGGCCAATAATGAGGACTAGTTCGGCCAGCAAACTTCCTTTTCAGGTAATTCCATTGTTGTTGTTGCGATAGCAGTGCGATAGCAGTGCGATCTAACAAGCAATCCCACCTCAACAAAGCGCCGACGAGCTATGCAACGAACCTTCATCCACCAAGCAAGAGCCAGGCCTCGTCCGATCAATCGTCTCCCGCCAAAATCCACTTCGGTTCGCACCCGGATGCGCGCATCATCGTCTACGCAAAGCATCTTTGAATAATTGACCTAGCCGGCGTGCGGGGGAGGCCAATATTGAGCAAACCAACGTGTACTTGCTCAGGATGGGAGGGATCGGCAAGTTAGCTGAAGAAGAGGGGTCGCTCCTATCAGTCAATTGAGGCGCGAGAACACCTGGAGCCATCGAAAGATCGATCGCAGATCATCCTTCTTCGTATCATTATCAATATGGTGCAAATGTTTCGTGCTTCCCCCGATCTTGCGCAGTCAGCGGCGATGACGTCGTGACTACAATGGCTGGAGTTGACATCTCCTCTTGGCGCAGTTCTTGACCTATCAACCGTACCAAAGAAGAGAGGGATGACAATACTGGAAACATACCAAGCATGGTTATCTAAATCACAACGTTATTCAATCGCTCAAATTGATTAGATATCACCCAATCTACTGCTGCTTTGCATCTTGTATCTCGGGTGTCTAGGGTAGCGGAATCGCCATGATGAGATGTGAGGTGACGATCATATCTTGATGATCACGAAGATCTTGGTGAGGGAATGAAACGTCGATCATGAAATGCCACCAGTTTATTTGAGGGGGGGGATTATTCGAATTGTTCGAAAAGTTTGTGGACCTCGTAAGGTGTGTAGATAATATCTAGCAAAAAAGGAGGCACCAGTGATTTCTCCCTGCTTGAGAAATACAACCACACAGTATGACAAAAAGAAACGCTACCAGACAATCCGTTGTGAAAGCCACACGATCAAAAGATGGTTCGACGTAATCAATTGATGCTTCCGTACGGCCATTGGACTCCTTTCGATCGCCTTTCAGTGGTGAGCGGAGCATGTTGTGTCATTCAGCCTATGTGTGCTGTAGCTCGGCGGCAACTCGATTCAGCAAGTGAAGTTGTCGATCCAGAGCAATAAGACATTTGAGATTTTCAAACCAAATTAAGATTAGAAACAACACAAGCAAAAAGGGCTGAAAAGGGGAGAGAAAAGCATGAAAAAGGCCAAAAAAGAAATCACATTCTCATGCCCCGTACTGGAATCGAACCAGTGATCTTGTCATTTTGTAATGCGCTACTAGTGACACGCTTTACCACTGAGCCAACGGGGCTTATTCGAGTTTGTGTGCCTTCATCGATTCAAAATTAGGATTATGCATGCTGACGGTTTTGAGAATAGAGTTGTAGCCTAGTTGAGGGTGTGGCAGGCCCGTTTTCCTCACTACGACTGGCAAGTATTATCAAAGCAATGTTGGAAGGTACAGCTGTTCGCCAGCCAAGCAATGTGACATTATTTAGATGTTTACATTTCAGACCCAACCAGTGTCGTGCCAGAAGCACGGTTTAGAATAGAGAGACACTCCCCATTAAAGCGGAAGACCAGGAATGCGGCTTATTCGACGGCTCTATCCAACAATTCCCGAATTGTGTTCGCAAACTCCTCGCCGTCTCCTTTGATATCCCCCAAGACGACGGTCTTGTCGCGTGACTTGAGCCCGTGTGTTAGCTGCAGTCTCGATTTGGGAACGCCGAGCACGGAGCTGAGGACTTGGACGACGGCCTTGTTGGCCTCGCCCTCCCTTGCCTGAGCGGCGACACACAACTCAATCGCCGAGTCCGTGACGGCAATGACACCCTCCCGATTCTTGCTGGCGCCAGGCTTGACGTGCAGCTGCAGGTGGAGCGACCCAAGAGGGGACTTCTTGGTGCCGGTGACGAAGCGAATGGCGGCGCTAGGAGACGCCATGGCCAAATATTGAAGCCCTGTAAGTTTGGGGCACCCAAGCTGGTGAGAAGCTTGGATGCGTCAGGCGGATGGTTGATTGTGAGGGGTAAGACCCTTTTGGAGGGACATTACATCCCGTTACCCGGCCGGGTGCAGCTTTATTGGTAGCTGGTCCCCCAGTGAGAGGCTCGCGGCTTTTCTTCCTTCTGTTGAGTTGAGCCGTGGTCCCCAAACCCAGAATCAGTCGTCGCCTAGAAGGGGTGTGGTTTTTTTTTTATTGAAGCTCGACAGCTCGTAGTGACGTGAGACGTCCATTGGAGCCCCCCTGCGATGGAGCCTGCGCGGCGTCTATCGCCTATAAACGCGCTGAAGCCTCAGGCTAGCCGTGCCATCTTCAGGGGAGCAAGAGCCAAGCTCGCGGTTGACTTGCCCCACCAACGTCGCAGCCTCTCATGGTTAATTCACCAAAAGAAGCTGCGACCACTTTTAGTTACACCAACCATCAACACTTTTATTTCGAAAGCGACAGAGAAGCAGGCGACGCCAGCACCAGCGCCAGTCTCACCACCCTCGTCACGCACCTTGCTCTGCTCGATCCTCTCGTCCCCTCGGCAGCTGCCACACTGCCGCTGTATGCTCGCAGCCATCCCTCGCCTTCGCAAACCCTGCGTCGTGTCGGGTGCCATGGCTTCGGCGTACAGCGCGTTCCATGGCGCTGCCGCGACCGCCGCCGCTGCTGCTTCGTCGCAGGCTTCGCAGACCTCGCAGGCCGCGCATTTCACCATCACAGCTCTCGGTCGCTGGTCGGTCTTGAACAAATCGTTGCCCGCTGTCCAAGACATCAAGTCGTTACACGTTTACGACTTTGACAATACATGTTCGTTCTGCCCCCCTGCAAACCAGACATAGCCTCATCACGACTCAATTGCTGTTGCAAGCCCGGCTTTGCATGCTAATTCTTCCATCTACAGTGTTCAAAACTCCTCTCCCGAACCCTTCGCTTTGGAACGGCCCGACCATTGGGACATTATCAAGTCAAGAAGTCTTCATCAACGGCGGCTGGTGGCATGACAACAGGATACTCGCTGCGACTGGCGAAGGCGTTGACAAGGAAGAACCGCGCGCGTGGGAGGGCTGGTGGAACGAAAAGATTGTCGAGCTCGTCAGGCTGAGCATCAAGCAAAAGGATGCGCTCTGTGTTCTCCTGACTGGCCGCTCGGAAAAGGGCTTCGCCGAACTGATCCGGAAAATGGTTACGGCCAAGGATCTCGACTTCGACATGGTTGGCCTCAAACCCCAGGTCAGCCCAACAAACCAGCGCTTCCAAAGCACAATGCACTTCAAGCAGCTCTTTCTGGAAGCACTGATGGAGACGTACAAAAACGCCGAAGAGATCCGAGTATACGAAGACCGACCGAAGCATACCAAAGGATTCCGTGACTTTTTCGCCGAGTACAACCGGAGACAAAACTCAATGCCCACCCGCGGAGCATTGACGGCTGAAGTGGTCCAAGTCGCCGATACTTCCACGACACTCGATCCCATCGTAGAGGTCGCCGAGGTTCAACACATGATCAACATCCACAATGACCTAGTCACCAAGCAGCCACGAGCGCGTCAGAACAAGCTCAGGATTAAGAAGACTGTATTTTTCACTGGCTACATGATTGGCCCTGACGACACCAAAAAGCTCATCCAGCTTGCTCAGATCCCCCAGAACCTACCGCAGAACGACCTCAAATACCATGCGAACAACATTCTCATCTGTCCTCGCCCATGTCCTGCTAGCATTCTGGAAAAGGTAGGCGGTATGGGCAGCAAGATGAAATGGGAGGTCACCGGCACCGCATGCTTCGAGAATAGCATATGGGCTGCTTGCCTGCGCCCAATTCCTGCAGCTGCCAAATTCCATACAGATAACCCAAGCCCACTTGTGGTTCTGGCACTCAGAAAGGGGGCCCGTCCTATTGATGCTGGCAAAATTCAAAACTGGCAACCTATTTCGCCAGACAAAACGTTCGTCTTTGAGACGGTTGTGAGTGAAAAGGTTATTCTTCGCATCGAGCCTGAAGATCCTCGGGAGGACGCGTACGAGAGCCTCTTTGCCAACAAGACATCAAAGCGAAAGCACACGGGCGAAGATGACTGGAGTCAGAGAAATACCCATGGTCAGCATGGTGGTCGGAATGAGTCCAGGGGCTTCCACAC
Organism: Calonectria leucothoes; assembly: GCA_002179835.1. Lineage (NCBI taxonomy): Eukaryota > Fungi > Ascomycota > Sordariomycetes > Hypocreales > Nectriaceae > Calonectria > Calonectria leucothoes. Next base: position 267,487 of record NAJI01000163.1, on the reverse strand, counting down.
TGGTGGCCGGGGTGGGCAAGGACGGGGTCGTGGTGGCAACTCCAACCGCGGTTTCCGGAATGGTGCAAGGGGCGGAAAGGGAGGTCGTGGTCGTGGAGGTGGCTTCAACTATCGCTCCCTCGACGACGTTGAGCCCAGAAATCAGCAAGGAGGATATGGTCCTCAGGTTGATTATGATGACGCCCATCAACCAACTACCCAGTCTCAAGCTCCCCCGTCTGCACCGACAGGTCCCAGCCAAGGTTGGAGCACACAGCCGCCCCGTGGCCCAGCTGCAGGTCCTCAGGGACGACCTATGGGTGGTTATGGAGCCGGTAACGGCTCAGACTTGCAGAACTACTACTAGAAGTAGTATTTATTCTGCATATATGCATGCTTTTCCAGTCACGGATCATGGAAAGTGCATTGAAATTTTTGGGGGATTTCAAGTCTCTGATTATCAATCTGAAGACTGTCTTGTCGGTCATCTTCGCATACGGTAGGTATCCTTGTGGGCTGGACTGGGGTTTTTCTTAATACCATTCTCACACTCGATTCGAGCATGGCGGAGTATACCGGGCTATTTTGGTTCAAGGCGTCCAAGGGAGGGGGAGGAAAGTGAAAATGATACCTAATGAATGCTCAAGAATATTTAAAGTCTTGCTCTTTTATTGCGCCAGCATTAGTCGGCAACGCACACAATACATGAATTGTTCACATGTTGCAACCGTTTTTGAGGACACATTTGCAGTGAGTGCAATTGCTGAGACATTTTATTTTCAGGCTCCCTCTTTTTTTGTATCTACATATACAGATGGGAAAGCCTCGAGAGATTTTTGTATTTCTTTCTTTTTTTTTTTAACTCATTTATTCGTCATCACTGTCGTCTTCGTCGTCGTCATCTTCATTTTCAAGCCACTCTACCAGCACGCGAACCTTTTCCCTGAGGCCGGTCATGCCTTCGCCATCGGCAGCACGCTCGTCTGCCCACCAGCCGAGGATGCCCTCCTCTTCAAGAATGTCGAGGGCGTAGAGCCGCTGCAGAAGGGCGACGAGAAGCTTGCCGATGTTGGTCTCGTCGCCCTTGACGTGGACGAGAGCCTTTTGCAGGGCGAGGATGAACTCGACCTGCTCGGGTTCGCCGCCGCCGACGCCAACTTCGTCGACAAACTTGATGGCGCCCTTTTGCGCGGTGAGAGCCTTCTCTGCGGCCTTGGGAGGATCGAGGGACCCGTGCTCGGGAGTGAGAAGCTCGGCGGCGCGCCGGGCGAATGCGACGGCGACGGCACGGCGCATCATGGAGTCGGAGGCATCGTTGGCAAGACGGAGGCCCATAAACTCGAGCTTGGCTGAGTCGTAGTCACCCGATTCGGCGCGGAGGGCATCAAGCAAGCCGTGGACGGCATCGTTGTGGAAAGCGAGCTTGTCTCCTTCCGCCGAGGCAATGGACGAAACACGCGAGCGGACGGATTCGCCGCCGTCGGTAGGACCTCCCATGTCGGAATCTCCATCAGAGACATCCGAGGACAGCGTTGAGACGGACGAAGTGGAAACGTTGAACTTGGCAAGCGAGTAGATGAGCGATTTCTGAAGCTGGCAAGGATCCTCGTCGTCGACGTCCTCATCCTCGGGGTCAATGAAGGACGAGGCGTTGGTGGCGGCGCCCAGCAAGTTGGCGTCTGGAGTGACGGGCTTGCCTTCCCAAGTCACGGAGGAAATTATAGCATTCTTGGAGAGGGTTGTGCCTTCGCTAATCTTGACGCCGAATGATACCAGAGTTCCCTCGGGGAGAGTGCTGTTCTTGGCGATGACAGACGAGTCCGCAACGATGGAGCGAGATATCCTCGTACCATCCTCGATTGTGACATCGTTCCAAATAAAGCAGTTTTCCAAAACCACGTTGGCACCGATTTTGCAATCCCTTCCAATGATGCTGTTGGAAACCTTGCTCGCCGAGCCAATGGTGCTGTCTCGTCCAATGATGGAATTTGAGACCTTGGCATCGTTGGCATGGAATGCTCCGTTTTCTACCACGACACCGTTGATTTGGCGCTGGTAGGTCTGCTTTGGCACTACGTTGCACTCTGGAATAAAGGGATAGGTCCAGCGACTCAGGACATCGCGGCTAATGGCGTCGTATAGCTGGAGGTTGCTTGCGCGAGCGGCGTATCCCTCGTCAAAGATTTCCGCATAAATCATCTTGCCATTCAGCTCCCAATCCTTCAACACACCGTGCAGGAAATTTCTCCTAGGCAGCTCATAATCGAAACTCTCTGACCAGAGAGCGAGAACTTCGGGTGTGCAGATGTCGATCTGGGCATCAATCAGATCGGATCGGATTTCAAACTCGGTCGAGAGCTCGTCAACCACAGCAGGATCCAGCGACATGTAATGGTCGCTGTCTATAGGGCTCATCTCGTCGTAGTGCAGGCATCGCTGCGTCTTCGTGTCCACCACAAAGATCGGGGTAAGCCCGTTGGTCTTTGTTCGGTGCTCTTCTTGGCCTCCACTTCGCAGAATCATTGTCATAATGTTGGCAGCGCTGGTCTCCCTTCGCTTTCGGTGCGCCGCAAGAGCACCATCGAGCGTAATGTTGGAAACAAGGTCGCCATGGACAAGGATAAAGTCTCCATCGACCAATGATCGCTTATCCATGTCACGGAGGACATCGCCAACGGATCGTGCGTCAGACACCCGAACGAATTGGAGGACAGAGAATGGGCAAGTTCGAGATGCCGTCGACCACCGCGAGCGGCTGATGTAGTCTTCGACTTGGTCTGTGTGGGCGCCGCAGTAGATGTAAACCTCGTTGACCCCATTCATGGCCAGGAACTCGAGGGTGTATTCGATGAGAGGGGTGTTGGCAAGCGGGAGGAGGCACTGGGCGCATTCTGGTCAGCGTATTCAAGCAAGAATGGAGCGCTCCAGTATCGAGTCTTACTCTTGGTTTCTCTGCTGTAAAGGGGCGGTATCTATCTTGGAACGAATCGGCCAGGACCTATGACACATAGTGAGCTCGCGGCGCCGGCGTCCAAGGTACCCCGCGGTGCACCTACAACTGCCTGCAAAACATCCTCGCTCTTGCTCTCGGCGCCGGCCTTGGCCGACTTTTTGCCCTTGGCACCGCTGTTCCCTTTGTGCGACATCGCCAATATATGGGAGATTGTGCTTGGAGGCAGACCGAGAGCGGTTGTGTTGTTGATGGTGGGCGCAGGCTGCGGGACCCGGTCAAAAAACCGCCTGTGACTCAATTGCGGCGTGCACGGGGAAATTTCTCACCTCGGTGAGTGGGCCGGTCAGGCTCGGTGTGTATGTGTTAAGATTATTTCAATACATGCTCGAGAATAAAGGGCAGAATTTGCCCAACTCGCAGCGAATACCCAGCTTGGTACATTCCTGCATTATACCAATGCATGTTGTTGTGCAGTCCCAAAATTTTGCGCCGCTTGATGCCGGTTTCGCACCCTTTCTCAGTAGGATGGCCTTGAACAGCCCCGGATCAATGAGGCAAGGCTCCTCCACTCACACCCACCGGTCCCTGGCATTATCTCGGACCTACCATTCGCTAAGAAATATGCAGGTGCAATTTGCAAGTCCCGAAAGGTTCACTATTGTGGGGGAGATGGCCCTTCCGGGGATTGCTTCTTGGGAGGGTAGAGCAAGTAATAAGGGTTTTCTTTAATCATTATTTGCTGTACATTTTCACATTTACCTCCACTGTGATATCAATCTCAAATCCCTCAAGCCTGTAGTCCAAACCAACATCTAAACTCGTCCAAGATGTTGTCCCTAGACGTGGCAACACCGATGGCAAGCTATCGGAACCGTCAGCGAGAATCACGTAGTATAATGATAATACGTAAAATCCTGATTCATGTAGATTTTGCAGCAGAACTTGAAGTTGTCACCGCATCCACTCTCGCAATCAAAATAGCTGACGTGAGTTGGGATGATTTGTGCCATTTAATGGGCCCATTCGTTATTCGGGTGTCTCTAAAATGCCGGTAGGGCTTGGTTTCAAGGCTAGTCCTTGAAATTTGCCGTAGATCGTGTTGGATTGGGCGAAATATTACTTCGACCCTAGGCGGGCGATCGCAAAAAAAAAAAAAAAAAAAAAAAACCGGCCAAAGGGCCGTCCAACATATAGCGCTGCATGCCGAGATGAAACACAGGTCAACCAATATTTGTGAGCTAAACGATACTGCCGGTGGGCTTCATCAACCAATCGGTCGATGGGATCAGATGCCGTAACATGCATCGCAGTCACGAGAGTACTCTTGAGTTATTCGTCATCTCCGATAGCAAGTCTACCGCTGTGGAGAATGTAGTCAGGTTACGCGCTCGGTCTCAAATTTCTCAGCAGTTGTGGTTAGGTCAATGGTACGAATCAATTCCTGAGAGGCTTTACGAACTGGAATGGAAAGCAACGACACCCCTGTGGAAGGCATGAGGAGCTCCAGCAAGAGATGACAGAGGAAACGATGCGGTTGTTCTCTTTGTTTGCTCCTTGCAGAGTAACCTGTCAACCAAAGCAGCACGCAAGCTGAAGGCTGACGTGACACAGACAGGTTCAAGGATGATGCGATTTCGTGCATTCATCATTGATATGCCAGCAAGTCAAAGTGATTGAAAATCACTAGACTTGTCAAATACCAATAGGTTCCAAGATGTTGAGGACCAGAACAATCCCATGTACAATCACATCAAGTGGCGTCCCGCACTACTGTTGACAAATAGTTGGCGCCAACGCATCAGTGGAGATCGGAATCACATCCCTGTTCTTCAAGTGAGATTCTCAACTAAAGGCTCGCGCTGAGAGTCTATATAGTGCCAAGGATTGTGGTACCACCACGATACTGTATCAATTCCCACCTGCATCTAAACTCTTAATTGTACTTGCCGTTGTTGTTTACTAAACACCGTCAAAGGTCGGCCTGGAAGCCTTCATGGGAGGCGGGGTAGCTGTTAGCCCATGTGGGAAACTGATCTTCGAGTCAGCATGGGTCTCGACTTACCCTACATCAGGTCATAGCCACACGGTGCACGGGTCGATAGACTTCGTGCGGCATTCCTGATCGACACTCGTGCAGCCATGCGAATCAGAAAGGGCTTGTGGGCGGATTACTTAATCGATGAGATGGGCTCTAATGAGTGGAGTGATCGACAAATCCGGTGCTGACGTGGGGTAGGCTAAATTGAAAGTGGTGCTTGTGCTCGCTAAATTCATCATGTCTAACAAAGGGCCAGCCTGCTGCCGCCCGTTTCGAAGAAGCCCTGGAGGGATTCCGCCCCAGCCGCGTGGCAGCTCAGAAGGCCAATATTTGGATGGGCAGCACCATCGTCTAGCGAGCAGCGGAGGCTGCTGCAGGCCCCTCGGAACGCCGTGGACCCGGTTCGGTAACTGCAAAAGCGTGTGCCGTGGCTTCGGCCGGCAAGTCCGGTGACAGTTTCTTTTTTCTCACATCACCTGCTTGCTTTTTGCGGTGCCGTGTTTGGCTCCTGTGGCAGCATTTTGGCGAGAGGGAGGGGACGGCAGCAGGGACAACAACTGATCTCAGGTCTTGAGGGGTCTCGGAGAACTGGAATTGTCTGACCTTAACCAAGATTGGTCAGTGAATGCGACCGATGCTCCGACAACAACGTATTTCCGAGACAGGCGACGCCCATGAGCGTCGCAAGGTTGAAGGGAATATGGGGCGGAGACGTTGGGAGGGCCTGTCATCGAGTATTGCACGGTTGAGGAATGACGGCTGATGAGACAGTGTCGTGAACCCTTTGGAGCCCTGAGATGGAGGCTCCACCAACAAACAAGTCAGTAAATACGACGGGCCCTCTTGCGGAAACTTGATCATCTCGGCATAGAGGGCGTTGAAACTGATGCAGATGATGCCGGTAGGCATTTTAAATTGCAAAATTGCGAACCGCTAAATCGCTTATTTGGACCCAGATTGCTGTCAATGTCTCCAAACAGAAGTCGGCACAGAGTGGGCTTTTTGGGGGAGAAATCAACCAACCACGCACCTGCCGCATCTATTTTCTTCTCCTTCTCTCTCCCTCCTTCAATTAAAAACCCTTGCTCGTCTTCGGATTTGGCAGGAAGAGAGATTCTGAAATCAAAGAGGGAGAGAGATAGAGAGAGGGAAAGAAACAAACAAGCAAGCAAAGCAAAGCAAAAAAAAGAAAAGAGGCATGATCAGCATCGCTCGTCAATGGATTCTTTTCAGTTATTTCGCGCAACCGCCTGTACGTGGTAAGACTGTCATATATCAAATCAAATCCTACGTGGCCATGTGTGAAATGGCAGCGCACGGTGGCATCCAAATGATCCACGTCAAGGGAGCAGAGGCCACTGGCGCATCAAAGCCCTGTAAGCTTGTTGGCCACAGACAGGTAGCCCTACCATGCCCCGGTCCGCCAGCGGTATGCGAGGAGCACATTTTTCTCTCCCCCTCTGCCGTAGCTCTTGCTTAGGAAAAGCCACACCCTTGTCAGCGCTATCAATGTTCCTCGCTCAGCCTGGTCGATCACACCTCCGCCCGGCTAGATCCGCGGCATCAGATCCGACATGCCGACCTTGTGCGCTGCGGCTGGCATTCCTCCTGCTCCTGCACAGCTGCGCACGGCTAAGCGGCCGAAAACGCACTTCCAGGTGCCTCGAGGAGCTGAGCGTTGCTTGGCTTTGGTGCATTGATTTATCGACTGTAATTTGGCAAAGTGAGTTTCTCATCTCCCCTGCAATACGACCAAGCCAGACAGCCCAAGCGTCTGCTTGTCTGGAGACACCATCCTAATTCAATTAGTGCCGACCCAAACCTTCTGATTCTCAACCAGTCGGGCGGTACTCCCCGTTCAGTCGTGCTAAAAATTTCCTTTTGCCCCTAACGCCAAACACCCTCCCTACATCCCATCCTCGACGCCTCTCATCCTTCAAGTCCTCGGGCATTGTGGCACAACCCTGCCTGAAGCAGCAAGCCACATTTTCCATGTAGGCTCTTGATTCGACCTTGGTGCCATGTGGTCTTACTGTCCGAGGGCTCTGAAAAACTTTGCACGGCCGTGTGTCATGAAATCATGGTTCGATGAAAAAGCAAGGGCCGCTGCCAATTTTCCCCTTGGAAAAAGGATGGCGGGCAATCGTCTGATATCTGAGTTGGGAAGAAAAGCCATCGTGATGCCGCAGGGATTAGGGGGTTCTCCAGGATGGATGGAGTAGCACAGGCATGCAACACATTTACCTGCCGGCTCGCGCCAGTTGGACCGTGATTGGGTCTTCCCAGATGCCGGGCAGGTTTGCTGCAAACAGGGCTCCTTGTCCCAGGCACGTACGGGGGAAACGTGGGACCCAAGCTGTTGGGTCTAGGTCGATTTGAAAAAAAAAAAAGTGTGGGATGCAACTTTGGTTGCGCAACTAACAACCAGGTCGAGGAAATTGGTCAACATTCCACTAAGACTAGTTGGATTCCCTTCCAGGAACGCGGCTCCGCCAACATAGAAGCAAGCTATCGACGTCGCCTTGGCCGCCCTCGCATTGAACGGACCTGACTTTGGTGATGCGTTGTGCCGGCTGGGTCCGCCCACATCCCATCCCACATAGGCTCTCCCTGCATGGCTTGCTGTGCGCCATGGTATTAGGGACGGGTCAGTTTGTGGTGGACTGACCATGGAATCAGAGACTGGCGAATGGCGAGGGAAGGAGCTGCGCCCGCGCCAATGAGCCGTCTCTGTGCTGAGAAACAGCCATGATCTAGAAGCTAACGAGTGTAAGCAACTGATTGGGAAACCAAGACAGGCTTTATACGGAAATGTGCTGAAGGAGGCTGTCACCTGCCCAGAGACAAAATTAAGACAACCGAACAAAAACAATAGCGCCCGGACCGGACGGGGCGCAGGGTGCCGAAAACGTTCGGGGAGGGGGGGGGGGAAGAGGGAGCGAAATGGGGGATGGGAGCATGGCCTGACGGGCACGCCGCACTGGAGCAGCTGAACAGGATGACCATAGCCCCCTGCTCGCAGCGCGAAGGCGATCGACGTGGCGCCAACACGACATAGATATCAAGCAGAGCAAAAATCCCAACGACAGATAGCCTCTGCGATTGGGGGACTTCGTATTACATTGGTCTATCCCCAATCGGCGAGAGGTACCCAGAAGCTGGGTGGCTACGGTGCGTGATGGCCCACGCCACACAGTTGAGTCCGGGGCGATCTCAGCTGGCCGACCAACCACGGAGCATCTGGCGGAGCCATGGCCAAGAGGCCCCGTCGCGGCGACACCCCCCCACGGCCGCCAAACTTCTTTTCTCAATGGGCCTTCATTCCCACTGCGATCACTATTGGGGGCTAGTCCACCCCTGGAAGGGCCCCTTCGCGCGACCAAGACTCAAGCTTTTTCCCTGGCTGAAAGAGGAGGAGGAAGAGGAGGGTGTGGGCGGGCGGGCGGGCGGCCTTGGTGTCTTTGCTGCTCCATGGCATGGCCCGATCCCGGCTCCCCTGCCACTCAGCACTCAGTGCAAGACCAACAGAGACCAGCAGAGACCAGCGACGGAGGCGGTACGGAGTAGTCTGTACACACTACTGACTACCTCACACTACACTACCACACAGGCCTGCCAGCCTTGGCCTGTCCCGTCCTGGAGAGGTGGGCACAGTACAGCTGCAGTGCCGTCCCTCCCTAGCACTGAGCACCAAGGACCCAAAGCACAAGCACAAGGTGTTCCACCCACGCCCGGCCCGCCCACTCGCACGCCCAACCTCGATCCCGAGATACAACTCTGTCCCCGTCCCCGTTCCCCATTCTCCATTCCCGTCCCCCGTCTCCCGTCCCTGTCCCTCCAATTGCGACGGCCTTCCTTCATCGACGCTGCCGTTCTCTGGTCAAGTGCCTCTCACCAGAGCATCATTTTTGCGAGCATTTCGCGCCGCGCTGCCCCCCTTTGACGCCGCTGCGCCTCCGACCAGCGCGCCCGACCCCCCGACCGTTTGTCCTACATTGCGACTCCGACCTTCGCCGTCCCCGTCGCCGCTTCTCTCGCCGCGTCCCTCACGCGCTGTTCTGCCCGACCTGTTGACCGCCCGTCGCCTCAGCTTCCATCCTTTGACCAAGCTACAGCCAGCCGATTCTCACTACGGCCGAGCGGCACAGCTCTCAAACACTTGCCCACCACGCCGTCGCTGGTGCAATACACGATCGATCCAAACCGACACACTTGATATCCCACACTCGGTTATTGCTCGACTCCGCACTCTCTCGCCATGTCTGGAGGAGAGGTTGCCCCAGCCCCTGGGGTTGGTGGCAGCAATGCCAGCGAGTTTGTAAGTTGGATGCTGCCCGGATCCAGGATTGACATGCTAATAACCGTGTTATAGGTTCGCAAGCTGTACCGGTACGATATCTACCACGGCATGGTTTTTTGGTATGAACTTGGCTAACTCAACAAAGCATGCTCGAAGACCCAGCGCATCAAGATGTCGCGAGATGGGGTAAAGATGGCGATACGTTTGTTGTGGTTGAGGTGCGATATGTTTAGCCCAACCACCACCCCGCGTTGACCAGGATGCTAATGTAGACGGCCAGAATGAAAAATTCACACGATCAATTTTGCCTAAGCACTTCAAGCACAGCAACATGGCCAGTTTTGTTCGACAGCTCAACAAGTATGACTTCCACAAAGTGAGGCAGACAAATGACAGCAGTTCCTCATCGAACGGCGCCAACGTGAGTTTAACATCTGCCATGTTACATGTCCAGCGTTGACCGTCAAGACCAGACTCTTGAATTTAAGCACCCCAACTTCAGGGTCGGAAGCAAAGACGACCTGGACAATATCCGCCGTAAAGCGCCAGCACCAAGAAGAGCCCAAGCTACCGAAGACTTTACCACGACCCACCACATCAGTGTCTTGACCGACCAGCTCACAGCCACCCAGCAGCAGGTCCAGCAACTACAAGAGCTCTTCACCGAAGTTTCCCAAACTAATCGCGTGCTCGTCAACGAGGTCTTGACGCTTCAAAAGATGTTGAACGCACAGAAGCAATCCCAGCACGAGATGCTCAACTTCATGTCCAACGACAGAAATCGCCACCAACAGCCGATGCACCTTGGCGTCGGAGCGTCGTCGATGGATGGAGATGAGGCGGCACCTGAACTCCGACGGGCCCGGGAACTCCTGTCCAGTGTAACGCCGGACTCGATTGCGGACCGGGAGCTCGAGCGTCTCCAGGGCGTTTACGGATCTCCCGCCGACTCTGCAGTTGTGATTCCCCAGGCTTCGATGCCCATGATGCATGACCCAATGAACGATATCAACAGATATCCCGTGTACCCAGTAGGCCAGACAGTTGGCATCGACCCCTTCCACTCAGACCATATCCACAAGATTCCTTACGCCATCCCGAACGATGCGAGCGCAAGCAACGCAATGCCCGATCCCCCTGCGCCCCAGCCCATCAACATCGCCAACCCAACACAGCAAACCACAAACTCCAACAACGGAACGTTGCTGTGGGGATCCAGAAAGCCGAGAATCTTCCTTGTCGAGGACGACCCCACCTGTTCCAAGATTGGTATCAAGTTCCTCAAGTCGATGGGCTGCGAGGTTGAACATGCTGTAAGCTTGCTTGCTTGGAATACGTAATTTACCTGTCACTGACTCGCGGCGTGTAGCAAAATGGTGCGGAGGCTTATAGCAGAATTACGAGTGTCGGCCGAGACCACTTTGACATGATCTTCATGGATATCATCATGCCTCGGTTGGACGGTGTTTCCACTACCATGTATATCCGCCAGGATTGCCCTTCGATCCCCATCGTTGCCATGACGTCCAACATTCGATCGGACGAGGTGCATTGCTATTTTGAGCACGGTAAGCTTCACTCTCCCGCCCGAGCTCACCAAGGGTCTAAAAACGCTGACTTTCACTAGGCATGAATGGCGTGTTGGCGAAGCCTTTCACCAAGAGCGGCATGCAGAAGATTGTCGAGAACCACCTCGGATACCTCCTCAAGAACTACGACCCAGCCACCCAGCAAGAATCCGGGTCGGGGTACGTTGTTGGCGGCGCAGGCTATCTGAACCCACCTGGCAGCATAACCACGACAGCGACCAACTTCAAGTTTGAGACGACTCCCACACCTCCTGCAACAGGTTCCACTTGGTCACCAGGGCAGATGCCGCAGGCGTCTCCCATGAACAACGGCATGGACCAGAACTTTGGCATGGTGAATGGAAACAGCCAGTACGGCATGGCACCCAACAGTGCGACCCGAGCAACATTCCCCGGGGGCATCTCCCAGGGGCAATCCAGCAGCGGGCGGATGGACAGCCAAAGTCCTCCCGAGAAGCGACAGCGCACGTATGCGTGAGCTCAACGGACGAAAGCGTCATCTGTCTTTGTTGATTTACACCGTTTGACTGTGTCATGTGGAGTGCGGCGTTCACGGATGGGATGGTTGGGATGGGTCTCGATCCCAGTGGGCCAGCGGATAACCTTTTGGTTTCTTTCTTGTATAGGATTCGGAAGAGGTGCCCCGATTCGGTTCATGACGGAAGGCATTGGACGAACTGGGAGGAAATGCGGCTAGGGAAAAGCAGCGTCCCGGGTCCCAGTTGCCGATATATGGCGGCGTGTTGGGTTGATTTTCGGGTCATATTTTGATGAAGTTGTTTGATACCTTAGCATAATATCATTGTCAATTGGACAAGGAGCTAGTCGAGGAAATCCAAGAAAGCATATTTCCGATGAATGCCTGACAAACTTGCGTGTTAGTAGTTAGTAAAGGCGAAGCCCCTTGTCCCATCCACTGAGGTAGAAACGATGTTGTCTGTGGAGGGAGAGGATGAACGTGAGTGAATGAATCCGGGCGAGGGGGGGAGGAAGGTGGTAGATTTAACCAGCCAAGCCCGGGGACAAAAAGGAGACAAACCCGTTCCCGGGCAGTAACAATTGGACGACGGGAAGCGGGATAGGGTTGCATGATATGAATTTCTAGGCATCACCGGTGTGGCACAAGAGGTGCAGGTCGATGGAGTTCTGGACCGTTGGAGTGGTGGGGTCGGCAGTGGAGAGCTGGTCTGGACGTTGACATGATGGATTCTCGGCAGATGCGCTTGGCTGACTGACGGACGGGGGGGTCTCTTTTTTTTTCTTCTTCTTCTTTCTTTCTTTCGGGCCACGGAGGGAGAAGGTGACGTCGGGCGAGAGCGTGGTCAGCTAAATGAGCTGAAAAGTCATGCCATAGGGCCAGGCTGGACTCTTCTGGAGCGTGTGGTATGCGGTATGAGCCGGGGGGTGGAGGGCGGCATGAAGCTGCAAGTGGTGGTGATGGACGGGTCTAGAGTCCTTCGTGTGCGACGACGGTGACGCTCGCTTCGGGTGCGGAGATGATTGGTTTTTTCTTCTTCGTTCTTTGCTTGGCAATATGCACGCACGAGGAAAAGTAGACCACTTATCTCGGGGGGAGTAGGAAAAGGAGGAGGAGGAGAATATTTATTTGTACACGGGCGTCGTCGTCATGGGCTCGGGGCTGGAACGTCTTGGATTGCTGTCGCCGCGGGCGGGGGGCACAGGCTGCGGGAGATCCGGGCGTGTGCTGTGCGAGCCGAGTGCTGGCACTCCAAGAGCTAGCTGAAGCTCTGTGGAATTGCAGGGGACCACGAAACAATCAACGAGCCATGTACAGACAGACACGACACACACACACACACACACACACACACACAGAGGCACACAGGCACAATTTGAACTAAAGGAGCGGCGGTGAAAGAAAAAAAATTAATGACCAAAAAAAGGCGGAAGCGCGTCATGGCATGGCCAGCCCCTAGAAGTCATGACCAGCCCCTTGTAGCCATGGCTCGATTTTCAGTCTAGAACCCGAGGCTTTGACCACGCCTTGGGGCTTGCTTGCTCCCAGAGGGGCCCTCGTGGCAATTGCTCGCTCGTCATTCTCGCTACCTTGGTTGGTTGGTTGGTTGGTTGGGGAATTACGGCCGACGTGAGAAACGCCGAGTTACGAGATAATCTCTTTTCCTCTCTCCCATCCAATGCGTCTGTGTACCGTTCTACGGTGGTCATCCATCCGAGTGAGCTGGCGGGCGATATTACGCTTGATAGTGTGGTTGCATGCGTGGGTTTTTGCTACCTACCTACCTATGCAGTGTAACGTCTTCTGCTCAGCCCGCTTTCTTGTGCTTCCGGGAGAGATGTTTTACAAAAACAAATGAAGAAAAAGGAATGTCCGAGAACTGCCGCAGCAGGCTTAAAGTTACATTGTTTTGCTGCTGTGAGATTACGGCAGGTGCGTTTTCGGGCCTTTGGTTCGAGCTGAGAGTTTGGACGGCGCGGTTGAATGCAGGGGTACTGGGGGGAGGAGCTTGGCTTCAGCCCTGCGAAGGAAGAGGCCGAGAGGCTAAATTGAATGGAGGAGAAGCAGAGCAGAGCAGGCTTGTTCTTGAAGGTGAAGGAGGCATGGAAGGAGAGCATCCGCAGCTGAGCGTGTGTCATGTGTTTGGCAACATGGGTTGTATCCAAAACAGTGGCCGTAGTTGTGGCGAGTTGCCTGCTCCTCCCTCCAGGGACCACGAGCTTCTTTCTGTTGGTGAAGGAACTTTTGGCTGTAACAATCCTTTTCTTGGCGCACCGATGGTAGCCTCGTTGGACAAATTCGGGTGAACGAGCTGGACGTGGCCATGCGTTTGTTTGTCAAGCGCGGCAGCAATCTCGTCCTTCTTGCAGGCACGGTAATAGAACCCTGCTGCTCTGGCGAGGATCAAGCTGAGCTGCAGCAGCGCTGCACGTCAAAGCCCGTGTCCGTGTCCATAGGAGCCTCGTGGCTTGATGAGAAGGACCATGGAATCGTGCGACTTGGCCGTTTTTGTCGTAGCGTGGCCAGCAATGCAGACATTCTAGATGGAGTGCCGAAGTGCTGCGGGCCCTGTCAACAAAAGATGATTCCTGTTCGAGCTTGTTGCCCGCTGCACTTATTCAAACACGGTCTTATGTGACGCTCTTGGCCCCCACCAAACACCCGTCAGCTTTGGTGCTGGGGGATCAGGGCTGAGTTGAACCGGCGGGTTCTGGCTCGGCTACGAGGTCCTGTTTTCGCATCAGCATCGCTTCGTATTCCGTCATCGCAAGATCTTGGCGCGTGGACTGGCAGGCGGTTTGGCTAAAATAAACCAGGAACGGCCCCCAAATGGGGCATCTTAGCTGGCGCCTCTCGAAGCTTGGAGGATTCTTGGGGAACAGACGTTTCCGTTGCTGAAACAGCGGACCAACATTAGCGCCTTTGAAGTGGGATTGACGATGGTGAGTGGTGGGCTTTGCATGGGCAAGGACACAACTCTGGAAGACGGAGGTCCATACGAGTTGACTCAAGGCGCCCCCAATGGATCCTTATGCTTGTTTTGAAGCACCTCATCCCGTTCAGCTGGAGGGTGGCATCTCGTCGGGGAGGGGCCCGCCAAGGGGCACCTTCGAGGTTGACCCTTGTCAATACGACACCGATTTTTCCAGCCCTACAGGGCGTCTGGGTGCGAAAAAGCTGCGGCTGTGATGTCTGAATGCACGAATATGGATGCTAGAAACAATCGTAAATAAATGCATCCCGCCGCATCGTTGGGTGTAACCGGGGAAGTCCTGGTTTCTTTCACTAACCTGCCAACCCAAGTCGCCCAAACCGTGAGTTGATTTTTTGTATAGTTTGACGGGTTGCTTATCCCATCAAAAGCACCATGGCTGGATACACTTTGCGATCTCTGGGCCTTTGGGCTGTTGCGTTGGTCCTGTTTGCGGTCCCGGCGTCAGCATCCTGGCGCAACCCGTTCGAGGCCTTCTTCCATGATTACAATCATGGGCTTCTGGAAATCATCAACAACAATTGCTCAGACGAATACAAGTGGTTCCAGGAGGACAAGTACAACCCTACCGGCGTTAGCCCCGCCCTGAAGATCTTCGGGATGAAGACCATAACCTCCGAGTTGATCGAGTGCATCTTGTCCAACTCCCCTGAGCTGGTCAAGACCAAGATGGCGGCTGCGGCCATCGTCCTTGGCTTGACGCCCTCTATTGTTGCAACACTGGGGATCCGACCCCAGGACACCGCCGTGCTGTCCATCGTTGGGCATCGCCACGTACTGGCTTTTGCCGTTGCCGTTGGATCCCCAGCACTAAACGCCTACCGAGCATCCGAGTACCAATCCGTCATCGACAGCCTGCGAGACAATACAATGAGGCGGCCCAGGGCCATCCGGAGGTTTGATACCGTCATCATGGTCGTCGAGTACGCGCTGGCGGCGGCCTCGATTGCGAACATTGGCGAGCTGAGCTATCGTCTGGGTGCTAAGATGATCTTCACTGTCGCACCCACGCGAGCATATGTTGTTCTGATCTGGGCTTTCCTGGGCGTCTTTATCCACATCATGGCCGGCATCACCATGAGCTTTCGTGTGTCATCGCGTATCCAGAAGCCAGAAGAGGAGGAGGCACCGACATCCATGTCTTGGCCGGTCAGCGTCGCCAAGAGCGAAGTGGACATTTTGACGCGTCGGTCAAAGATCATCTTCTCTGTCCACCCAGAGTCGCTTCTCTTCTCCTTCTGCTCCCTGTTGACGACCGTATTCACGGCGTGCCACATCATCTTTGGCACACTGGTCTTTTCCTCTGTCGTCTTCATCTCGGTAAACGACAGCCTGTATATTGTCGCAC
The DNA here is from genome assembly GCA_002179835.1 of Calonectria leucothoes. Classification (NCBI taxonomy): domain Eukaryota; kingdom Fungi; phylum Ascomycota; class Sordariomycetes; order Hypocreales; family Nectriaceae; genus Calonectria; species Calonectria leucothoes. The sequence goes on along the minus strand of NAJI01000163.1, from coordinate 251,810 downwards.
GCATGATGGCTGGCACCATCCTTACCCGCATCATTGTAACCTTTGAGTTGTTAGTCCTGCGCGAGACGATAGAGGAGGAAGAGGACGACGTGGCTAATGAGCATGTCTTGAGCTTCAGGAGGAGGGCGACCAAAAAGATACCGAGCGCTCCGTCTGAATGAAATCTTTTTTTGCTGGCTGCCCGCTGGGGCAGTGGAAGGGGAGACATTCTTCTTTTTCAGGACGGAAGATTGAAAGAAATAGAAAATGGCCACTTGGCTCATAATGCGGAGGAGAACAACATTAGAGAAGCTAGGATGAAGAGAGTAGCCTGAGTAATGACCCGCATGGCCTTCTGTATAGGTATGATAATAGTGTGTGGATGAGTGCGATGGCATTAATCTGATGATCTCGTCTTGCTACATCGGGGAAAACGCTCCGTCCAAGTGACAAATAGTGACAAATATTGGTGGCTTATAAAGGCCTTTGGCACGGCCCAGTCAGACGGGATGAATTTGAAGGAGTATCGGGCATCCACATAAGCAGGCGCAGTTAATATGGGTAGTATTTACACTTCGCAGCTGCGCAGGGCACACAGCCTTCTAATAGCAAGGGCTGTGTGGCTTGAACGGAGTGCGGAAAGTATGCAAAAGGCCGACGGGAGGGCATTGATTTTGGTTGGATGCACTTTGCAGAACGGCCTTTCTGCATAAGCTCCGATACGCCGAGGATGTAAGAACTTCGGTATGAGGAGTGGCCGGGGCTACCAACACAATGCTTGATAATTTATACTAGCGAATTCTTCTTTATTGATGGCATTGCAAATGTCTGGGCATGCCTCAGATGTGCAGTGGGTGTGAAAAATTCAGCCCAGTTGTAATGTATAACCCTAGTCATGACCCTAACCCTGGGATTAACATATCTCTTTATTACCTACCCAAATAAGATATCAAGGACCAACATTAAAACCTCCATGTTCAACATTATAGTTATATTTTATACATTGAAATAATTATGTTTTGACCGAAGAAAGGCCATTCTAAACTTCCACGTTTGAGTCACGCGAGTACAGGATATATAGAGACTGTACTTGCCATGGCGATGGAATAGGGACTTGAACGCTGCGGTTATATATAATATTCCTTTCACGGGTGAATGAATAAAGATAAAAGCTAAACCCAACATGTAATCGACCAAAATTAACATAAAACAGGTTATTATGCCTTCACCTATAGATTCATCCATTCTTTCATTGAACCGTTGGAGTGCTCGGTCAGATCACAGTCTTGTTAAGCGGTTATGCTGTTGATGGTGGGGTGTAGAAGGTACGTACTCCTCCTGATGGCTGCCCCCCCCAAATTTCGCTTTACGCGAAAGGACGCGTCTTGACGCGCTTGGACCGCAGCCACTCTGAATCTGCTAACGACTGGCACCATCACCGCAACAACCCGCAACTCCATGCAATCATCCAGCACGTCTGTGCCAACAATTCCTCTGCCCTGAACTAAGGGACGATGCCTCACTTCACCAAATCGGAAGCCATGTCCTCTCCAGCCCGCGTTAAGGACGAGCCTGTGGAGGACAATGGCATCTCCAGCCAGGCTGCTGCAGATGTCCCCATGGCTGAGACGGAGGATACCAAGCAAGACATCAAGAAGCTCGAGGACTTGTTTGACGATGTCGATTCGGACGATGAATTCCCCAGCACGGCACCCGTTCAGCCTAGCTCGCAAGTTGCACCAGATATCTCAACGTGAGCCTCGCCAGCCGATCCATTCCCATTGGCAATACACTGACGTGAAGAGCAGTGGTGTAACGGCTCTGAGTGCTGCGGACCCCGAGGTCATGCGCAGCTTCTACCAACGTATTTTCCCCTGGCGTTATCTATTCCAGTGGCTCAACCACAACCCTACTCCTACCAACGACTTTGCCCACAGAGAGTTCGCCTTTACCCTCCAGAACGATGCCTACCTTCGATACCAATCCTTCACAACATCTGACCTGTACGCACTTCCAAACTAGACATCTGCTCGGGGATCCCCCTCACTCACACTTAACAGTCTCCGCAAGGATGTCCTCCGTCTGATGCCATCTCGTTTCGAAATTGGCCCTGTCTATTCCGCCAACCCCCGTGACCGAAAAACCGTCAAGATCAAGCCTCTTGCCAAGGAGCTCTGTTTCGATATCGATTTGACAGATTATGACGATGTTCGAACATGCTGTGACAAGGCAAACATCTGTAACAAGTGCTGGCAGTTTATGACAATGGCGATCAAGGTTGTGGATGCATCTCTTCGAGATGACTTTGGCTTCAAGCACATCATGTGGGTGTACTCTGGTAGACGTGGTGCCCACGCCTGGGTATGCGACAAGAAAGTGCGGAACATGGATGACCAGAAGAGGCGATCGATTGCTGGCTACCTAGAAGTGATCAAGGGAGGTGCTCAGAGTGGCAAGAAGGTCAACGTGAGAAGACCCTTACATCCTCACCTGGCGTAAGTAACTGAAACGACGGCATCTTGAAACATCGCTAACCCCCTGTAGTCGAAGCTTGGAGATTCTCAAGACTCACTTCCAAGAGGATGTTCTCGAGGCCCAGGACCCTTGGGCAAGCCCGGAGCAGGCAGAGAAGCTATTGCAACTGCTGCCTGACCGCAATCTCAACGATTCCCTACGCAAAAAATGGGATGCTGCCCCAGGGCGGGCTTCCACCTCCAAGTGGGCCGATATTGATGCTATGGCCAAGACGGGCGCCAGCAAGCATCTTGATGCCAGGGCACTTCTTGAAGCCAAACAAGACATCGTCTTGGAATACACATACCCCAGACTGGATATCGAAGTCAGTAAGAAGCTTAACCATTTGCTCAAGAGTCCGTTTGTGGTGCATCCCGGAACAGGCCGAGTGTGTGTACCCATCAACACTAAAAAACTCGAGGATTTCGACCCCCTTGGCGTCCCAACCGTGCAATCTCTCTTGGCCGAAATCGATGCCTGGAAGGAGGAAGAGGGGAGCGAAGACACCAAGAGCACTGCGGACTGGGAGAAGACAAGCCTGAAGCCGTATATCGACCAGTTTAGACACTTTGTGAACGGCTTGATGAAGGACGAGCGGGATATCAAGGTCAAGAGGGAGAGGGAGGAGGATTCAATGGACTTTTAAAGACATAATGAATGGGTCAGCGTCATGTAATTGTATATAAACGTGGTATTGGGTTGTAACGACTGGGCGCATATGGCACAGCAAAGGTTCTATTATTTTGTAACCGTATCATCCTCATTTTGTGTCACTTTTTGGTCATCACCCGCCTCTTCAACACTGTCAACGTCTTGGGCATCCTCCTCATCTTCCTCTTGAGCGTCTTCGTCCTCTTCAACGTCATCAGCCTGGTCCTCTTCGACGCCCCCCTCAGCTTCACCGTTCGTCTTTCGAAGGTGTCCACCCTTTCGCTTGGGGATGACGCTCAAAAAGGCCTCGCCCCAGTCCTCAAACTCGAGCCACTTGAGCATAATCTCAACGACGTGGTTGGTTGCGAGGACCTGCCGGCTCTGCATCACCATGTACTGGCCGATGGGCAGCCGCGCTGTTCGGATGCCGCGCTCCCGCGCACGCTTGTAGCAAATACCCTTTTCTCGATTCTTGTCCACGAGGCCACCGATGATGTAGCTGGTGTTGGGCTCGAGGCGCTCCAATGTGTAGGGCGAGTCGGAGGTCAGGTAGACAATGTCCTTGTACTCCTCTCGAGGCTCAGGCTCCGGGTCAGGCAGGGGGAGCGGGTCCTTCTCATCGCGAACCCAGGGAACCTTGTGGTCGAGGCTTCTCTGGAGGGCCTCGGTCATCTTGTCCTCGCCATTCTGCATCTTCTCCCGAGCATGCTCTGCGCACTTGATGAAGTCCCCCTCGAGGAACTCGACTCCTCTCCAGTTCTTGTGCATGTCCCCGAGGACGCCGTGGAACCGCTCAGCTAGCTTTCCATTCCAGTTGGACATGTACAGGTGCGTGCGGTACTTTGATGTCCTGTTCTCCGAGTACGAGCGGGTGATTTGGCTGCCCAGCGAGATGAGCTCCTTGCTGAGCATGAACTGCTCAAAGTCGCAGTCGAAGATGAGGGTGACAGGGACACCGACGGGCGGCAGCTTGATCCGGACGAGAGACTGAGGATCTATGCCCTGGGCAACAAGTGCGCTTTTTTCTTCTCTCTTTCGGACCCTAGTTGCTTGACGCTTCTCCTTGCGCATCTTTCTGCGCGCTTCCCTGCCGTCCTCCCACTCCTGTCGCTTCTTCAAGCGCTTCATAGCCTTCTTAGATAGAGGAGCCTGTGGGGCTTCTGAGGGGTCTGTGACGTTTGGTGTGCTACTGACGTCAACAGCGCCATCATCTTGGGCCTCTGAGGGAGTGTTCTCTAGTTGATGAGTGGCTGATGAGACTCCCTCCATTGGAGTTGGCTCAGGGATCTCCTCGGGCTGGACGGAGGCCATTGCGGATGAGAGAGGGAAGTTTCTGTGATCTATGCAGGATGAGCTTCTTTGTGAGAATATTCAAGTATGATCTCAGGTAGATGAGAAACGTTCGACACTTCCTCGGTCCGCTGATACTTGGCCAGATGCGTTGACTAACACAATGAATGGGTATGACCTTGGTTCAAGGGCTGAGGATTCGGCTCCGCTCAGATGAGTAATCCTTATACAGTCCAGGTACTTCCAGGATTGCGAGATTCATTTATTCATTCAGCTCCGGGCTTGCGACCGAAAGATGGGGTAAGAATAATAGATCTATCTGACAGGACAATTCGCAGTCAACTTTGCGGTTGGCTGAGCGCTTGCTGTTTTTTGTTAGTGGGTTTTAAGTGGAGCGCCTCGAGAGAGGCAGGTACGTACCGGTAGCAGTGTTGCTTCAAACTTTTAAAAAATTCACTCGGGAGCCACCGGCCAATAAGGACGAGGCAATTGAATGACCATGCATCACGTGTTTTGGTGGAGGCTCTCCCTCAATCCTCCGGACAGAGCTTCGGCTTCAACCTCAGGATCCCAAGAACCAAGCAGCTCCGTCCTCACCCGCCGACGCCATGGAACGAAGCCACTCCGCAGAGAGCCACGAGGCTCACCACAAGGGTGAAAAGGTCTACAAGCCTTTCGACACCCTGAACGACTCCGCCAAGGCTGGTATCGTCGGTGGTGCCAGTGGTCTCTTCCTCGCATCCGTCCGAAATGCCCTGGCCAAGCGCAACATTGGCGCCCTGAGCGTCTTCACCCGCGGCGGTTCCATCATTGGCCTTGCTAGTACGCCCTCAGACTCGACCGTATCAATTGGGATGTCCTGATGCTAATTGGTGTGTCTAGCCGCCGCTCCCGCTACCTACGTCTTCTTCTCGCGAAGCTTCATGAACCTCCGCGAACAGGACGATGCCTGGGGTGCCGCTTTCGGTGGTCTCATGATGGGTGCTGTCCTCGGCATGCCCAGTACGTAACATTGGCTCGATATTGCAGAGGTGTGGATCTGACATTGGAACAGCCAAGCGAATGCCCGTCGTGGCTGGCCTCGGTGCTGGTATTGCCCTCTTCCAGGGCATGTTCTACTACCTCGGTAACCGATACGATACCTTCAAGAAGGAGGAGGATGAGTTCGCGCGCAAGGAGATTGTCAGAAGGACAACCCGCCTGCCGGTTGAGCAGACCGTGGCCGAGATTGGCGAAGGCCGAGGTAAGTCGCGCACACACTCTCACCCCACGCGATACAGGGTGATTGATTTTTTTCAACAGGAATCCGACCCCCGGGATACGAGGAGCGACGTGCCGAGAGACTCAAGGAGAAGTATGGGTTTGAGATTAACCCTGTGAAGGCCACCATTGATGGCAGCCAATAAGCAGCATAACCGGGCGAATGAGGATTAAAGCGATTGTACATAACTCTTCTGGGCGGGGAAGAGCTGCTACATTAGACAATTGGAGTTTTGTTTGTTTCCATGTGAAGCTCTTGAACGATCTTGTGCCAGCTCAGCTTGGACAGGTTGCTGAGCTTTCGAAAGGTACGTTTTCTTTGCTTTTTCTTTGACCCCTCTCATTACCCCCCACCCCTTCATTCAATGATGATACATCGAGTCAGAGGCTGTTTATGATCACCGTGATTCCAACGCTCACCAATATCTACATCCTGAGAATGCTACCTTTCACTTCGTTTCTTATTGATCTCGCAGTGGCGCAGTTGTTTCTAACTGGACCTAGTGTACCCTTCAGTCTCGTCTTTGATCACAATAATCTCAAATTTTCCTTAGTGAATGGTATGTGTTCTTTTTCATCTCATTTATCACAATTCATGTTCCCGCTCCGAAGCACCCGTTCTATGATGATACATCGAGTCAGAGGCTGTTTATGATCGTAATGATTCCAACGCTCACCAATATCTACATCCTGAGAACACTTATTATTCCTTTTCATTTCATGCATTCCATCTTGAGCCATGGCTAACTCGAATGAAAGGTAGAATTCATTTGACTATGTAACGCAAATATTGGTTCCCCAAGATCCGTTCCGGCCCTTCCTTGCCCGACGCATAGTCATGGTCACATCCCCTGTTGATAGGGCTCATTTGTCAACTCGATGCACAGCCCTGCCGCAATCCTTTGTGGCTTATAGGCCAGGTGTCTCCGCACTGGGCGCCACGTTGACTCGCAATATGCACACCATTATTTCCTCGGGAACCGAATTCCGGAAGTCAAGCTAGAGAGGTGATTGTCCACGCATGACGCGAGTCTTCAAATGGGGGCGGCCCCCACCCATATCGGCCACCCAATACCGGCGACAAACCAGTTTAGGAATAAGAACAATTTTAACAATTCAAGATGCCGTATTCGACTTGATTCATGTCTATGCTGTTTGTCATCATGTGGTATCTATGGTCCGGACCTCAATTTATCCGAGTAAAATAAAGATCCGAGGCTAAGCTCGTAAGCTGACTATTAACATAACATTTCCAATGCATATTACATACTTCGTTCTGTGGCGAGTATTATCCCGACACCCCCGATCCTTCCTCATCCACCCTGTTCCAAACCAGTGTTCCGATGCATCTAAACCTTTGTTGCCTTGACCCCAGACATGATGATACGAGCTGTTATCATGACAAAAGTACCAGCCATCATAGCGCAGCCACAGAACAGCTGGAGACCAAGGTAGTTGCCGTTCTGAGCCCGGACGATGGCGCCAGCAATAGGGCTACCAGTAAGAGCGCCAAACGCCTGGATAGCAAAGGCAGTGCCAACACGGGTGCCGATATGGCTAATGTCGGAGATCTGAGCAATCAAGGTGGGTACCAGACTAACATATCCACCAGAAGAGAAGCCAAAGATGATGGCAAAAACCAGAATACCGGCTGTGTCTTTGACTGGAATCCAGATGACAAAAGTGAAGAGGGCTGAAATGAACATGATGCAGATCATGACATTGTACCGACCATACTTATCGGCAAGGATACCAGGGATAATGCGACCAGCAATGCTAGGAAACTGTTAGCCGATGACGAGCCGCGACAATGTTCGAAAGTTACTCACCTCACAGCGTTGAGAATGGGCAGAAGGTAAGGGACAAGCTTGTCAGACACACCGGCCGACTGCGCTTGCAAAATAACATAGTTGAAGGGCAAGAACATTCCCAACATGAAGAAAAAGAACCCAGTAACAGTGACACCCATGCGAATGTCCTTCAGGTTGTTCACATACTCCATGAAAATAAAGGGTCGAGGCCTGGGAGGGATTCGAGACTTGACGGTGAGACAAGCGATAGAGAGGAAAAACAGGAACATGAAAGCCATGGTGCGAATCATCCAAGGGAAGCCGATTTGGTCGAGCAGGTGGGACATCATGATTGGGAGAATAACGCCGCCGACGGACGAACCTGAGACCATGATGCCAAAGGCCTCGGCGCGGCGCTTGAAGAACCAGGTGGTGAGAGATGACATGCAGGCGTTGAAGACGGCGCTGGAACCAACGGCAGAAACGATGGACTGGGCGAGGAAGAACTGATAGTATTCAGTGGAGAGCGACACCATCATGAGACCGAAGACGTAGGTAATAGTGCCGCCGTATAGAAGCCATCGAGGGCCATAGTTGTCAAAGACGCGGCCAAACTGGAGTCACATCAAGTCAGCAACACTTCCAAGCAGGGAGGGAAAACAAGAAGCTTACAATGGCACCGCTGAAGATCATCAAGAAGATCTGGACGGAAGTGACCCAGCTCACGGTGGAGGGATCATAATTCTTTAATGGTCCTTCGATATAATAGGCCTGGAAAACACCGACGCAATTGATGAGACCAAAGGTGCAGATCAGGGCACACCAGCCACCAAACGCAACAAGCCATGCCTCGGTGCCGCCATCAGGGAAGTCCTCGGGGGCCATGCCCGGAGGCGGGCCAGAGGGAGGATCTTCCCTCTTGGGGATATCTTGAAGAGGAATCTCATTGCGTTCTGTGTCGGTGCGGTAGATGTGGCCGCTTATAAACTGGTCTTGGGCGGGATAATGGTCGAGCGGCTTGTTGAGGGACGTTGTGGTGCTCGCGGCGTCCCATACGCGGCTAGGAGTCCAGTCCCTATCGTGGAGTGTCTCAGTGGACAAGGAAGTGGTTGAGAAAGGCATGCTTGCTTTTCTTTCTGTATAACGAAGGTTTGAATTTGAATCTCTCAGTGGGTTTTTTGCTCTACTCTTTCCTTTCTTTCTCGAAACCTTGGAGAGTCGACTGTACTGGAGATGAATGTCGACAGCGGTTGGAAATGCCTGGGCCCAATCCATTATGTATACCAAAGGCCCGAGAAAGCTTCTTGGAGAGGGAGGGCAGGCGGGCGGGCGAGGAAGGTTTGCAAAGCCGACCAGGATAATTTTAGAAGAAAATGCGCCAGGTAAGCAGCTCTATTCCTTCAGCTATCCTCAGCCAGGACGCAGTTAAGAGGCAGGGCAAAAATTTAGAGGGGCACCGATGACGAAATGCTAACCTCTTGGCGAAGCAGAAACCCCGAGATATTTATGAAATGGCACCACAGATGTCAGATTTCGGTCCCCGACTTTTTTCACCCACAAGATAGGCCACACCCGGCCTAGTCCCCCACCAAACAGCACGACGGACCAGACGGGCCAGGAAAAAAAAATGCACCTAGAGTGCAGAGGACCGCCACCGGAAATTTTTGCTATGGTTGGTCCAGCTCAATTGAAGGACGCCCCGGGGGGTGGTATGCAGGGCGCTTTTGCATCGACTCGTAGCCCGTCCCCCGGGCTCAGCACTCACTCCGCCTCTTGCAGCGATCCATCCGTCAATCAAGGACGAGCGAGAACAGAAGAAGAAGGAAAAGTAATAATACGGCCTGTGCTCTTGTGCGCGCGTGAGAAGTGAGTCAGGTCGCCAAGGCCTTGGGGATCACCCATCGGAGCTCTGATAGAGCGAGGGCCGACCTTTGGGGGTGGCATTTTGTTGACGTGCAAAAGCCGAACCACCCTGTGAGCAAACGTCCAAGAAGCGGTTTATTGGGCGGGAACAAGCAGCTTGCAGCAGCTCAGCACAGGTGCCGCGATAGATGTGGTCAAGGGCGAGTTTAGGCGCGAGGCCGTTGCTCGAACTAGTCGCCGCCTCCCATGACTAGGAACCATGCTAATCACGGTATATTCGATGTTGAAATTACCCGTTTCGGACAATCACATTTGTTTCAAAACAACAACAGCGAAAAACAGAAGACTATGACTACAAGGAAACAGGACGAGAACAAAAAAGACGAGGTACTCTGCTTGTTTGTTTTTTTCCCTTCCTGTCGTGGATGCATCAAGCACGCTCAACAACCCACCCCAGTTATTATGCAGGCCGACTAGTTCAGTCTTCCCCAGCCCAAAAGCGAAAACCCAATGTAACGGGGGTCGCGCAAGCAGGTAGGGCTCCCCGGCGTGTGGCCTGTGTGCTTGCTTCCATGCCAACTCTGGTTCTGTTTTCTTTTCTTTTTCTTTTCGACCTCTTCTTTCCTAATCTGAGTGAGAAAAGAGACGGCGTGTCGGCTCCTGGAGTTAAGGAAAAAGGCCGAGGCGCGAATTTGGCCTAGCCCGAACTCGGGTGATCTGCGATGCGATCCACACGCACGGCCGGGGGAAATGGCGATATCGTCGTCGTGACGGGATGGGCATGCTGCTGCTGCTGCTGCGCGCAGCCGTATTCCAAATCTGCTCACCCTCGACTGACCTGACAGGCACACGCACGCACGTTTTTTTTTACAGCGTGTAAAATATGTTGCTTATGAGATCAAAGCCTCCCGGGTCCCTGGCTCTGCCTTCGGTCCCGAACCGGTCCCCTTGATTGTATAAGCAAAGATGAGGAGCACAAGAGGGAAAAAAAAGTCCTGATATCGATGGGATGGAGTGTAAGCGGCACACTGACGCTAGCTAAGTAGTCAGCCACCTCGCAGCGCAGCACAGAAGGATGGATGGGGGGGGTGGTTGTGCAGCAATTTTTAGCTCTTTTTGTGCTACCCAACCAGCGCGCTCGAAAGTCACAATCGCATAGTTATGCAAACCAAAAAAGGACCCGTTGGGAATATGCAGCAGCACATGGCATTAATCGAGCAGGCAAGGCCAGGCGCCTAGCCATTTCTGTTCTCTTTCGAACCTTCACCGTTGGGGAGTCCAAGTCAACTATCGGTAACAAGAAAAAAAACAACCTCCGAATCTCATTAATCCGTCTCTAGGAGACGCTTTCATGTCAAATGATTCTCCCTTTGTCGGTAACTTTTCGGGCATTTCTGCTTCTTCCTCTTTTCCCCTCTTCCTTCGATCGTCTCCCATCCTTCGTAAACGCGAGGGCAGGGAACAAGGCGTCAAAGCTGCGCATCATTCTTCCTCCACCGCTCCCGTAGCATGGGCAGCTTTTTTAGTGTGGGAATAGCTCATGCATGCGGCACCCAGCAGATGTGAGTGTGAGTGAGCCCGGGCCCTCCCCTCTCTCCTCCCCCGGGGGTGGCACGACCATTGGTGGGGTGCGGATGGAACATGATGCAAGCATATCATGGACAAAGTGGCTATTGGTACAAGGAAGCTGTTTCCCCTCTATGTTTAATAATGATGATGGCACACTGAGCAGGTCTTAGCCCGCTCACTCGCTCTCGGCACTTCGGCATCCGATCCCCCCTCCTCTACACGATAAACTCGCCTGCTTCTTTGGAGTTTACCTGATAAATTCCTTCAGTTCCTTTGAGCCCTCCAGGGTCACCTTGCCTTCCTTTTGTGCCTCCGCCACGTGGATGGCGCTGGCGGGCTGCTCGGTGTTGGCTTCCAATGCCTTGGTTTTGGGCGCGGTGGGGTCCAGGGCCTCGGCGAGCACGCCCTCGGGGGCATCTGCGATCTCGTTGACCTGCTCTCTGGTCAGGACGTCTGCAGCCCGCACGCCTCGGCTCGACATGAGAATCGTGGTAGGGCCGTGAAATTGCAGGAACAAACGGTCTCCCCAGATGGTCCGCCTGGCCGTGGTTCGCAGGCTGTGATATACTCGGCCAAGGTACTTGTAGGCCTCCGACTGGCGAACAGTCTTGACCCACTCCGGCTCCGGAATCCACCTCGACAGCGAGGGGACTTGCAGGCGCAGGCTGTTGCTCTTGAAGCGGAACGGCTGCGGCGCATGCCTTGACACCGAGTAGGCAACCACGCTGCCGGGATGGGCCACAAACTCCTCTCCCTCCTTCAACGTAAGCTTGTAGACTTGTCCGGGAGCCGAAAGCGCAGCCAAGCCTCGGCCCGTCAGGAGAGTGCTGCCCCAGTGCGCCAACGTCAGGCTGGACTGGATCCTGGCCGACGGCGAGAGGGTGTGCCCGGTCCAAGCTAGCAAGGCATTGCGCTGTGAGATCATCCAGTCCGTGGTGCCATCGACGTGTAGAACGGAGAAGGAGGTGGTGGGGGATTTGGTGGAGATGAGAGCTGTGATGGGAGAGGTGGCAGTGATGCGCTGGTAGAGGAATGGCACTCCGAGGAGAGCTCGAGGAGCGGGGTTCAGGATCGAAAGCGTCGATTGCGTCTATCAATTTTCAGCAGTGTTAGGCAGCTCCTCGGTGTTTTGTTTCAGGGGGCTCAATGGCGTACGTTTTCGGGCTTGCCAGCTACCGCAACCAACGTGCCCCGTCTGGTGTAGAGCTTCTGGGAAGCCGAGAGGCTGACGGAGAGGAGAGAGTATGGGGCGCCAATGACCTCGAAGCGAGCATCTGCCAACGAGAGCGGTGTTAGCTGAACCATGTTCCCCCTTGAAAGAAAAAAAAAGCCAGCGAATGGAGGCGCAAACTTACCGGCGGGATCCCGAGAGTCGGCCGGAGCTCCAAAGGCATCCCCGCCAACTTTTGGAGCGTCCGTGGTGGGTGCGGCGGAGATCTGGATGGCCCTGCACTGCCGGCAGACAAACGACGGCGACAGCGAGTACGGTCGCAGTCGCAGGCCGCGCGCCGACCTTAGCAGCGGCGATTGGCCTCGCATTTTGTCGGGTCGAGTCGAAAAGGAATGCGCACGACGTGTTGGATCGGCTTGGACGGTTTCCCTCGTGTGCGCCCAAAAAAAAAGCGTGACGATGGCGGCACCACCCACGGCTGTTCCCGTTCCGCCCCGACGTCACCTCCTTCACGTGACCCGCCCAAAACTCCACAGTGCAAGGGACGATGAGCTTCAGGTGGGAGCGGATATATCGGGCAACTTTATCAATCAAGGTATCTATTTCGCAATTGAGATGCAAGGTGAATTGCCTTTATCTGGTTTGCTCAGTTATATGTGGCAGGCTTATTGGTTATTCCGCGGGGATCCTGCTTCGGAAACCAGTTTCATGTTAAAGAGCATTGGCCTCAATTAAGTCCATCAATTCGTCTCGTCCAATCCATCAACTTTTTTAGCCAGGGTTCTCTACAACAAATTGAGTTTCTTTCTTTCTTTCTTTTTTTCCTTCTTTCTCCTTTCAGACAAAATCTCCCAAAGCTGATCCACCAGCTGCTTGGTTGGATTCCTTCGTGATGAACTTGTCGTTTGTTGCATCATCCTACAATAATTATGCCGAGGCAAGAAATACATATATTTAGTTCTTTGCATTTGAATCAATATTAGTGAAATGAGTTTCAAGAAACATAACGCATTATGAGCATCTCATTCATTTATTGCTAGCGCAATATCCAGTCATCTAAAACTCACACAGGAGCGCGCTCCCATTTGGTAGCTTGCAGGCAAAATATGATGAATTCGTCTCACAAGTGGTCAAACCATATAGCCATCTTGATCACAATTGGAATCGGGAATAAATAGGAGAAAAGCGTTCAATTGTCATAAACACAAAGGAGGCGCTTTCTTTCGTATGGCCAATACACTCAGCAGTCCGACCGCGTACTCTAGGGTGATGATGTTGTGGGTCGCCATATATTTGGCGGCTCCCCTGGTCTCAAACATCATAAATTGTGCATGCATGGCCACAAGCTAAGCCTTTTCAAACAATTTCATCCCTCTTCCACGATGGCAGCTGGTGGAAGCTGCGACTTGACACTCTCAGCCTGGAACGGTGACAGTTGCACGGCCTTGGCTACATGACTATAATTTTTGAATGACGAACAAAAATAGCATGAAATCTTAGAAGAAGCAATTTAGTTTCTAATCATAGATCAAAACGAAATAAACTTCTTATATTTATTTTAGATAATGAGTAATCCTTATGCCTTTGATCTTAGCGGCTGAATTGTTCATTGGTGTACAACTTTATGTAAGGGCGGCTCGGCTGTCATCCGTGCCGTGCCATCCTCAAGCGGCTAGCGCTGTCGCTGGGACAACAGTGTGGATATGCGGCCCGTAAGTCGACTACAAACCCATGGTTATAGCAATTCTTCAACACTCAACCTGTTGTTATGCGGTCAGATTGGTAGGCTGAGCGATCTTTGTTCTGAGCCCGACGCAGCCCGATTAGCCCCTTCCCGGTCACCTTCTCCTCCCTCCCCGGCCTCTGCATTCTCCAGCCATGTCCGTTCGCGTTGTCGCAAGAATACGACCGCTCCTCGAGAAGGAGCTCGGCAAGGACGTGATCGTCCGCGCCGACAGCGTCGACACCAGCAAGCCCGACACCATCGTCAAGATCCCGAGCCCCAAGAACGAGGCCGAGGAGTTTTCGTTCGCCTTCAATGGCGTGTACGATCAGCCCACGACCCAGGAGCAGTTGTTTACTGCTGAAGGTGCGAAGTCCTGCTCCGCTACACTAATACCAGGCGCGTGTCGTGTGTTGACTTGAGCAGTGGCCCCTCACCTAAAGTCCCTCTTCCAAGGAATCGACGTCACCATCTTTGCCTACGGTGTCACCGGCACCGGCAAGACGCACACGATGCGAGGCGGGCTGAAGCTGGCGGACCGAGGGGTGATTCCCCGGCTACTGAGCGGTGTGTTCCGAAGGGGCAAGAAGATCATGAAGGATTCCCAAGGCGAGACAACGGTGCGGGTTACCCTGTCCTACTACGAGATCTACAATGACAAGGTCTACGACCTGCTCGAGCCCCCCGAGAAGCGCACGCCTACCGGCCTGCCTCTACGCGCAGAGGCCAACGGCCGAACCGTCGTTGTCGGCCTGTCGGAGCGATCCTGCGAGGACCTCAAGGACTTTGAGAAGCTGTACATTGAGGCCAACAACAACCGCATCACGGCTGCTACAAAGCTCAATGCTCACAGCAGTCGGAGCCACGCCATCCTCCGTGTCAAGCTGACCCAAACCACTGAGGATACCGTCCGGGAAAGCACAGCCTCTGCCATTGATCTCGCTGGATCTGAAGACAACCGCCGAACAGACAACGGCAAGGAGAGATTGGTGGAATCGGCTGCCATCAACAAGAGTCTCTTCGTCCTCAGCCAGTGCATCGACGCCATCTCACGTGGCGACAAGAGGATCCCGTACCGGGAATCTAAGATGACGCGTATTCTATCTCTCGGCCAGAACAAGGGCATCACCGTCATGATTCTGAACCTCTCTCCTCTTCGTAGCTACCACCTCGACACGCTTAGCAGCCTGAATGTCAGCTCCCGCGCCAAGCGAATCGAGGTTCGGGAGATTGAAAACGAAGTCGTCTTCAAGCAAGTTCCTAGAACGAACTCAAACTCCTCCGGCTTGGGCGCTAGTCGACAGCCTCTCCGTCCTATTGCCAACGTCCACAACGTCCACAGTGGTAATGTTGCCGCGGCCAAGGCTGCTGATGCCAAGGCTGCGGATAAGCCCGTCAAGGCGTTCGCCGTCTACACTGACAAGGCCAAGCCTGCACCTGCACTCCGAGCGATTGCCACCCCTGCCGTGGCCCGTCGATCAATTCCCACCTCGCAGAAGCGACCCTCTGAAAATGAGTCCAACATTGCGAGGCCGAGCAAGATCTCCAAGCCCACCACGACGGGACTTGGCTCCGTCACTGTGTCCGCTGCCCAGATCGAGGCCATGGTGGAGAAGAAGGTCAGCGAGGTTCTGGCTGCTCGCATGGCGGCTGAAAAAGCTGCCCAGCAGCCCCAGGTGCAGGTCCAGCCGGAGCTCAACGAGGCTGTGCAGCGGCGTTTGGACGCTCTCGAGAAGCGAATCGAGAGCGATGAGTGGCGAGATGATGCCAAGTCGGAGGGATTGAGGTATCTGCTGGCGGCTCGGCAGCACAAGGAGCGAGGGGATGATGCTGGAGCTCTGGAAATGTATGAGATGGCTCTGCCGTACTTCCCTGGGCAGGCTAAGCTGCTCGGAAAGATTGAGAGGCTGAAGGCGCGCTTGAATGGATCTCCCAGCCCCAGCTCCCAGCTCAAGGCTGAGTCTCGGGCCGAGAAGCGGAGAAAGCGCCAGCCTGTGTATGAGGATGAAGAAGGTGACTACAATGACGGTGAGGCCGATGTTGACGAGGAGTCGTCTGTGCCCACTGCTCTCAAGCCCAAGTCTCGTAAGCTCAAGGCCAAGACCCTTGAGGCCCTTGCCGAGGAGGACGGCCCGGCCTCTCCCCGTGCGCGACAGCTCCTCGACATTGTCAACTCGCGCGATCTGGGCCAGATCCGCGGTCTCGTAGGCTTCGGTGCTAAGAAGGCTCGCGATCTCATCGACTATCTCGAGCTGAACAACGGCGAAAACGGCAGCCACATCGAGTCCCTCGCTGAGCTTCGCACCCTCCCAGGTCTGGGAGGCCGAACCGTTGAGAGGGCATACGAGGGACTCATGGCCTAAATATGACAATATGGTTTGTGTTGGGTGAGAAAAATGGTTTCGGTTTGCATTATACCCCCATCCTTTGGACTGGTATGGCATGGGCGTTTTTTTGGAGTTTATTGCTTTGGTTTAACAATCGGCTGCATTGGATGGCGTTTATCTACGTGGCAAATGGGTTGCCACTATTGAATTACATTGAACATTTCATCAACTTGACCGTCATGTCCCGTCCTCCTGAGTGAAACACAGAGCCTTTGTCGGCGCAGCTATGTGGTAAATCAAGGGTGACTGGTGTCTAGGGTAAGTGAAGCCACTAGGGCGATTCTGCCTGTGGTTCACAGGGTACCAGAAATTGATAGAGTTAGCCATATAGTGTGATGATGCCAATCAAGGTTGAAATTATGTCTTGCCAAATGTATATAAATAAGGCCACCCGGTAGCCCCATCATTGTGTAGATTTTTATCTAGAGTAATCATCTCCAACCACACCATGGGTGCTATTCTGGAGCTCCCCACGGAGGTGATCCTTTCTATAGCAGACCATCTCAACTTTGCGGGCGTTTGCCGGTTTCGACTGACCTGCCGGGCAATAAACCGAGCGACTCTGAACACTTTTGCTCATGATTGCTTCAGCACTCGCTGGATTATGCTGCACCGACGAAGCCTGGAAAACCTGGTTGCCGTCGCGGAGCATCCAGTCTTTGGACCGGCCGTGCGTAGACTCAGGCTACTTACATACCATCTGGTGCCCACAGAGAGTAGCTTCGATTTGCCCCCGTGCCGGCTGAACGAGGACGAGGAGCCGGACACGGAGTGGTTCTACTACGAGACCGAGGTGCCCGATTTCCTGGCCGACGCTGCTCGCAACAACGACGAGGAGGATGCCATCACCGACTTCCTCAAGCGCGAGCATGGCCGGCGGCTGCACAACCAGAACGTGCTCACAAGGGGGCTGGACCTCGTCTATCTCACAAGAGCAATGAGGAGGCTCTCCAACTGCAAGGACATTGCCATCACGGACGTCAGACACCCGTGGGCGCTCAACACCATGTCCCTGCGCTTTGTCAAGCACGCGCTGGACGTGGTGCTGAAGGCGGCCGCCGCGAGCAACCTGCCCGTCAGGAAACTGGACTTTGGCATCAATTGCCTGGAGGACCCCTTCATGGGCCCGTTTAGCCCCAACCACCTCGACTTTCTGCCCATGGTGGGCGACGATAATGATGATGATGATGATGGTGAACGCAAGATTAGCAGCCTGACCCGTCTCAGGATCCGTTTTTGTTCCCTGCGCAAGTTCCAGGACCTGGCGGCCAACAACAACCCAGACAGGATGCCTCCGCAGTGGGAGCAGTGCCTGGCTCGGTTCCTCGCCCTCTTCCCGCGCCTGGTAAGCCTCCACCTCGAAGTCAGCACCTGGACCGAGCACAATTTGCTCTTCTCGAGCGCCTCGAGGCTGCTGCACATGCCGCGCCTGCGCAGGTTGAAGCTCGTCGCCATGGAGTTCATCTCGTCGGACCTGGCGAGCTTCCTCCATCGCCACCGCTCGACCCTGGAGGAAATCACCCTTCGCAAGATTGTCATGGGATCCGAAGACGACTGGGATGCCCTGATGCAGGACATGCTGGACATGCCTCGCCTGCGCTGTCTGCATCTCAACAGGGCCTTTGCGAGGCGAGGACAGGCTTCCAGCGGATCCGAAGCGTCGCCAGGCTTGATTTTGGTTACGGACCGGTTGAAGTCATCTTGGAGCGCTGCTCAAGCCTCTAGAGAATTACGCATGCTGACGTTCTAGTCCAGAAATCATGTAGCTCGTCGGCACAATCAACGCGACATTCTGGCAATTCTGTTTCTGAACTAAAGCGCAATGGTTTCGTTCCTTCTCACCTCAAACCCTCAAGTCGTTACTAGAAAAAGAATCTTTTCTACTCTGACTAATACTATAAATATAATGCCGCGGAAAATTACCTTCATCGTTGAAACCCACCTTCATCTTTCTTATTCTCTCTTCCCTTCTTATTTCTACTTTCTTTCCCCATCTTTCTTTTCCCTTTGGCCTTGGATTTAACTCTCCTTCTTCGTCTTGCATATGTCTCTGACGACTCGTCTAGAGACTCGGAATCCGTGCCATCGCTCTCGTCCGTTATTGACTCATTGCTGGCTCTACGCCCCTTTTGTGCTGCGTCTTCGTCCTCATCGTCAGAAGACGAAGAGTCGTATCTCGCCCGATTCTTCATCCAGTATTTCAATGTGCTGTCGTCCGTCCGAATGCCGTCGCGGTGGACGATGCCGTCTTGTTCCTGGTAGAGCGCTTGCCGCACGCAACAGTCAAATTTGTCAACCGAAGCTGCGACAATGCGAAACTCGTCTTTTCCAACAACAGGCTCCTGCACCTCCTTGTCACGAACCTGGGACTCTGCGAGCGCGAGAGCTGTCTGGAAAGCGTTGCGAATTTGACGGCCATTCCAGTTCAATTTGTCGTATGAACTGTTCGCGTAGGCTAGGATCTTGCTTCTGTTCACTCTGATCCCGGGTCTGCCACTCTGCATACGCAAATCACTTTGCTTCTCGAGGTAGTCAAGGTTGATCTCCCACACTTTGCACGACTGTCTCTTGCTTAGGCGCGGGTAGTGGAGCATCAGATGAATGCGTGAATGAAAAGCACTGTCGATGGCGCCAACGTGGTTTGTCGCGAGGAAGAGAATCCCGGAGTAATATTCTAAAACTCTTAAAAACACTACTAAACGTAAGTTGAGAATTCGGTTGTATGAATACTCTACATACCGGAGACAATGGAGTTCCGATGGAGGTTTTCCTTCTGCTGGAATTAGCTATTTTCGAGAAAAGACAGTAGTTAATGGGTAGGTTACGTTTCTCGTTGCAAGAAATACATCGGCGTCCTCGAGTAGTAAGATGCATCCCCATCTGTAGGCGAGATCGAATAGTTCCTTGAGATTGTTCTCAACTTGCCAAGGCTCGTGGCCAATGTCTCCTGCTCGACTATTAGTTTTGAAGTCTCGCGCCGGCGTCTTTGGCATCTTACCGCAAGTAACGTGAAACAGAGGACGGTTCGTAGACGCCGCGACGCATTCTGCCACCTTTTTTTAGTAGCTTTATAAAATGACCAAAGAAGAAGAAGGGCCTACCAGCGGTGGAAGTTTTTCCCACGCCAGGGACCCCGTGCAGAAGAATTATGGAACTGCTCCCTAAGCCACGAAGTCAGCCTCACGCCGAACGACTGACTGTATTAGTACATACCCTTCTCATGAGCAAAATTCATCCTATGTGTAATACTAGATCCGTTTAAATTATGGTTTTGCGTAATGTTTGCTTCCACTATAGCTTCGACCAGTTCCCTGTGGCCTTTGGGAAGAACGAGCCCATCCCAACCCATGATTGCACGGGCAGGCGTCAGGTTTTCAATGTCCACGTTGACTATACTTGCATTAGCATTTGCTATTTCAGAATTAAGGAGCTTGACTCCAACCCCATTGACGACTACGCAATGCGTAGCATACTGTTACTCCGGGGAGCAAAATCAACGAGTCATTTCTTCTCAAGTATTTGGTCAGTTCATCAACATCGCGCGTTTTTGCCACCCGCGCAAGCTCCTGTAGGAAATCTTCAAGCACATCATGCATCCTAGAGGATACTTTGCGCTGGATATCCTGGTATAGGTCGACTGCGCCTCGAAGGTGATTCTCGTGACCTGGTGGTGCTATTTCAGTTACCTCGTCACCCTTGAGAGGAAGCTGGCGGAATTTCATGTCGCGGAATGCGAGACCGAGGTCGGCAAGGTTTGTGTAAAGCCTTTTTGAGGCTAGAACGAGGTCTGAGATGACAGGGCCCGAAATCTAAAAGTGTGAACAAGTAAGGTAAGATCTGCATTATCGTAATAATAAAAATAGAAGAAACGAGATTCACATACATTTTCTCCCCCACATACGTTGCTCACCGCGAAACCTTCATGTTCCCAGTGAGATATTGTAGTCATTTTGACAAAGTTTTCTCCCCTGCGTATCAGATTGTTCCATAGTTGATCTGTTTCGCGTATTGGGTAGGCGGGAAGCGAGCTGATTTCCACCTCTCCTTCAAATGGAGCGAATTTGAAAGTGACGAAGCTGATTCCCCACTTTTTGGTGTTGTAGTCCACACAGTAACAATCAACATGAAGTGTGCTGTACCTGAGTTTAATATCGTGATGGTCTTGCTCCTCGTACTTTATTGCTGGCTGTCCCGGTTCGAATTGGCTCGATCCTTGGAGCACGGACTTTCCTCCCCTTTGCGTGTGCATAAAGCTGCTTCGAAGTGGAATACCGCCGGTCGTGCTCAACACTCTGCAGGCTTGTTTATAACGGGGCGCAATGGAGTTGCAAGAAAAGCTGCCCGTCTTTAAAGCGGGGTTTTCATGACTCTCCGGACTGTAAATGATAGAATTTAGGTTGTAAAGCATCCAAAGGTCTGGGAATGCGATCTTATTTTGAATTCCTTGTTGTAGCTCCTCGTATAACTCGATAGACTTCTTTAAATGTTTTTCCATAAACTGCAGCAGGTGACGGAAATGGTCGAGCGCTGTTTTAGTTTCGTAGACAATTTCTGGTCCCTCATATGTGGATTCCGTTCTATAGGTTCACTCATTAGTTATGCCGTCAATGAATAATGCCGAAGCAGTATTACCTGTATCTACTTTCAAGCTTTCTCACATGCTGCCGAAAAGCGTCAACGTTTTGAATTAGAGTCCTGAATGGATAGCACATTTCAGTTACATCCCCGAGGCGGACTTCTGTGTTGATAGCTTCTTCCAAGAATATAGATACAGGTTTGGAATAGATGCGAATTGCCCAAATCTGGTTCCCCTCGGGGAGATCCGCTAGATACCTTGCTCCTTGCAACAAGCTTGGATCATGAGCCACTCGCAACATGCACTTCGGACCAAATTCTGACCGAAATGCATCCTGTCCTTTGGAATGGAAATGATGGTATTCTTCATTTTTATCGAGGTTTTGACGGTAAGGATAGAACTTGGTTCGGAGCGAGATTTCGCCCGGTGAGGTTGATTCGATATATGCTTCGCTTTCACTTGGCGGGTTCAAAGGCCTCTCATCCAGAACTGGGCCACCTTCCATCTTATAATGTGCTTTGCTCCGTTGTGTAGATTTCGATAGGGGATGGCCAAACTCGTTATTGAACTCTTCATTGTCTAGGTCTTCGTCTGCGTCCGATAGTCTTGCTACTGCCTTTCCCTTCCTTGACCCTTGCGTTTTAGGGGCAGTTTTCCCAATTTGGCAGTTGCGTTTTCTGAAATACTTTTTAGAGTTTTCCGTTGCTTCTCGTGATTTACCAAAATAAATTTCGTAGAGCATCGCCGCTTCATCTTTGTCGTTGGAAGAAACAGGATCATCAGAGCTCGAGTGGATTGAATCGATCTCCTCCCTATCGTCGCTGAAAACATCGGATCGCCTATCATCACCGCCGACCGGTCTCTTTACTCTGCTGATATTTGCCTCAAATTTCTTCGTCTTCGAGCCATCAGCATGATCAAAATAGTAAGACGAGGCCTCCAAAGGAACACTGCCTGGCCGCTTGGATCCATTACCCACAGGGCGAGGATATTGATTGTCTGAGGACGGCGGATTGGCGGGTTCATATTGTTTAAATTTTGGAAATGCTGAATGTATTTATGAGCATATTTCATCCTCATAATGTCATGAGATCATACTTGGCATATGTAGAGTATGCTGATACTGACGATGGTTTGGCTCTGTGCTAGAAGCCATGTTGCCATATATTATGTTCCTTGAATGTAGTGTTAAGATGGAAATGTGTTGAAATGGGAATGTGCTTTCCTCTCACGACTGATGATTGTGACGCTTGAGATGACGGCGGTGACGGAATCGTCATGCAACGGTTGGCGATAGCGAGCTCTAGTATGACTAGGTCATACAGGTACCGAGGGGGATAGATATTGATAAACAAGCCAGAACAATAAATATCAGCTTTTTGGCGCTTGTGCTGAGACGTTGCAATCATAGAAGAAAAGAGGGCAGGAAAATGAAGATGTTGAGGTTGGGGTATTGTGCATCTTTGTCGCAGCCTCTCACGTGCCCATGGCTAACTGAGGCTGCCAATGAGGTGGGCTGGGTTGAAAGCGCTGGCCTTGAAATGTGCAATTCTGCTACGACCTCATCTCAAAGTTTTACAGACATCAGATACGCGAATTTCATCCCTTCCAAAACTTATTACGTAGTTTGGCGGGCTCAATTCTTCGGAGGGAAGTCCTGATAAAACAGTTCATGAGGTCTTCTATATGATAAACTGAGATCAAGGACGCGATTTTCTAGGATCTCGTTTACGAAATCACTTAAGAGTTCTCGCAATATGATTCAGCGGGGATATCGCACAAGTTTTCTCAAAACGATTTAGACAAAATCATGGATAAATTTTCCTCGGGTGGCCTGAATTGACAACCTAATTCAAAAGGTCATTCCGTATGGTCTTGAGACATTGGATAAGTTTTCCCGGTGCGGTCTACACGAAATATGAACTGTTTTATAGGTTTAGGATGCGTGTATGCATGTCGGGCTATTTACTTTTGAGGGCCGTTGTCCTACGAATGAGCCATGTGCGATGTATAAATGGGCCTACGGCGTTAGAAAACTGCGCAATGGCGTTTACTTAGATATACCAACCATCAAATCTCACAAAGTCCCAGTCATTTTTTGTTCGTCTAAAGATTTAACTGAATTGTGTAAAGCTCAGGTACACATGACAAATAGCTATTATACTCTGCAGCTCCACCCCGTCTGCGGAAGCTGAGGCTACCCTGGACCTGAATAAACACGACGATGAGGGCAACAAAGTGCTCCAAAAACACGAATGTCGTATTAAAATGGACTCCATATGTTTAAAAGGGATAGTATGTGTATTTTTAGACCAAAAGAAGCGTTATTGCTTGTAATTGAGGCCAGAAACCCGCATGTCCAGGCGAAATCGATCGAGAGAGAAACCACCGAACTGAAGCATGTTGCAATCACAATTTTTATCAAGGTTCTCGGAAAATTCGAACCGAATCTGAACTACATCCTGTACAAAAAAGGTATAGCTTTCAGATTGTTCGAAATAAGAGAGAGTTGATGGGTTGATCACTGAGGCTGTAAAATATGCCGACACTCACCAATGCATATCCAGGCATGAAATCACAACAATGATCAATACAGCTGAAAAAAAAAAAACAGCCGAAATAAGAACAACACCCGATGATTCTAAAAAAAGAGAAAGGCCGAGGACAGACCCAAGGAGCGGAGGAATCCTATGAAGTTCCTTCAGACATGGTTGTGAGGGAATGAGGATTCCGAATTAATATCCACATTAGATAATAAGCCAACAGTAAGCAGCCAGGTTTTGATTCCCAAAGCGGAAACATGAGCGATCCTGGGAAACGAAGGAATCGTGACCAAACATCACAGTAGCACGAGTTTGTCACATTTGGGGGGCGAGGGGACCTAGACAGATCCGCCCGGCACACGATGAGTCGGCCTTTTTTTCTTTCTTCTTCTTCTTCTCCAGCCATCGGTTTGAGGCAAGCGGCACGTGAAGAAAGACCCTTGAACTCGTACGAGGCCCTGTTTTAATGGCATGCACCCGGTGACCCATTCTGACTATGTGAAGGGAGTTCCAGACCACTTTGAGTTGTTTCCTCCGGCCGAGAGGTCTGGATAAGATTTGGCGTCTGAGGATCCAGAACGCGGCCATAGATAAAGGCGAATGCTAGTTATTGGCCGATTCCTGGTCACTTGTGCCGCACAAAATACGCGGGTTTGAAACAATCCATCTGTTCATCGGGCACCGGGGGGGAGAGGGCGTCGCGCGCCCTGTATTCCCTGCGCGTGGGTTCAAATTTGCTTTGTGTTTCTTTTTTATCTCGGCAATCGCGTAGGCCGTGTAAGTGATGGGGGGCCGCTGACACACCAGAACCCAGGCACTTCACCGTTTCGGGATGATTTGCTTGCCGACCGCACTCGCACAGCCATCCGTGTATCGAGGCAGCGATTCTATTTCCTTGGCATCCAGCGGCGCAGCCTTCAAAGTTGGAGAGGCCCTGGAGGTCCCATTCGGTTGTCCCGGCTGCCCGGGCCAGAGAGGACAAACTCTGCGCTTAAGGAAATCAATTGATGGGGGGGGGGGCGTTGCTCATCAGTCTCTCTCTCTCTCTCTCGCTTCGGTGCTGCGGAAGGTTGAGGGCGGGGCGGCGGCGCAAGCACACCAAGAAGTTTTCGCTGGTGCGCTAGAGATGTGATTAACCGCGACCCATGACGTAGATGTCGCTGTTAGAGTTGTGTTCACGGATGCAATTTCTTTTAGAGTCTACGATTGCGGAGTGTGGTAATATTGCAGAAGACGCAGCCGGGTGCGAGATACGAGAGAAAGAAAGAGGTTCAGGACGACAACGGCGCCATGGTTTCCTTGCGGGGGACGGGGGGTATGCCTGAAAGCGGCATGTAGCTAAAGGCGGGAGGGGGCCCGCGATAGTTGACCCAGCAGGAAGGTTGGAGATGCTCACTGAGAGAGCAGGTGCTGTGGTTTTTCTTCTTCTTTGTGAAACACTGCCTGGGCGAGTTTAATGGAGGGGCCTTTGTTTATATTTGGATCGTATTCCGTGTCAATCCTGGCCCCATGATGAAATGAGATGAGGGGCCAGGTCAGCAGGACAGGGCATCTCCCGGTGCGCTGGAAAGCTTAAACTCGCAGAAAAATGTCTTTTCCTCTCCATCATCAGCCCAACTCAAAAACCCTCAAGGAGAAGGCCGACAGAGTTGCTCTTGTCAGACAGGGCCCCCCTCCCCCGAACCCTGGGCGGTTCATGGAGATCGGCGGGGGTGGTGCAGTGATGGGCTGGGGGCTGAGGCTGGGAGCGGCAGGCTTGGTGCTAATGAACTTGGCTTCGCCCTCTGGGCTGGGAAGGCTTGGGCCCGCGTGTGGCTTGTGTTTATCTCCTCTCTTTTCTCATTGCTTTTTGCCGTTTTCTTCTATGTTATCTTATTTTTGATTTTATTTTTGCTTTTCCGGCCGGCCGGTGGCGCAGAGACTTGAAGGGTGTGTGTCCAGCACAAGCACGCCAGAGCACCACGTTTTTGATAGATTAAAACGGCCTTTTGCTTTCTTTTTTCTTTTTGTTGGTCGGGGGGAGCCACTCTGCAAGTCATCGGTGTTGTTGCTGGAAAATTAGGCGCAGGGAGGGCCGGCCCCAGCCCATTGCAGCAGAATCGGGCGAGGCGGCCTTCTGGCCTTCGCACCTGAAACAGCTGTGTGAGACGTCCCCTCCTGTCTTGAGACAAGCTTATCTGTACCGCACATGCCCGTTACCCTTGCTGGGCATCAACCACATGACAACACCTGGCGATATGGGGTAGGAGCGGCAAGGAACGAGCTTGGAGCTTTGAGGGCGCATGGAGCATCGGATGCAGCCTCATGTATGTAGCATGTGGCATGTGCATAAAAGTGTTGTCCTTGCGCCGCGTCCGCGATTGAGCTTGTGGCTTGCATGGACTTGATTGAAACAACTCGCCCATCACGCCAAACTGGAGAGTCTAACTAGAAACCCCTCTCCTGCTTCAGCTAGATAGCAACCAGCGTTGGATATAAGAAATCTCGTCGGGATTAGTTGCCGTGACATGCCTTATATTCAGGCCAGAGGGCGAGAGGTGCATGAATCTTAAAAAAAAAAAACCACACCAAAAAAAAACCCAAACAATCAATCTCCTCCCCCCCCCCCCCCCCCCCAGCTGTCAACAAAAAAAGAAAAAGGGCACAGCCACAAACGTCAACACCCATCATGACGATCGATTTGATGCACGGAAGCGCCGCTGACCAGGGTCTGAATCCCGGCACTGAGAATTCCGAGTGTAAGGCCCCTCCACACCACGACGACCCGATTGTGACCCTAAAACGGCTTCCAGCGAGATATGGCTGCTTGTTTCTGTTCGGCATTTACTTCATGTGGCTTTTTCTGGTCTACTTCGTGTGCCAGGGAGTATCGCATCCGGACGATGCTGGCGACACAGGCTGCAAGGGTCAGTTCTGGCCCTACCTGAAGTTACTCGAGCAATTTCCCCCCTCTTCTCCCCCATTCACCTGGCAGGGCTGGTGCTAACGATGGATGGCCTTGTCTCTGATCATAGACGATCCTTGCGAGTATTGCAACAAGGTCGAAAAGCCGATACTCGACCTGATAGGCCTTTTTGGTCTGTTTGGCCTCGGCTACTCATTGTACAGCTTGATCATGATTGCGCACAAGGGCAACGAAGGCTTGTTAAAGTTCATTCTTCTGGCCGCCGCTCCAACCACGCTGTTTTGCGCCCTGGTCAAGTTTAGATGTAATAATACGAAACGTGCCGTAGAACAAAATCGCCTTGGCGACACTGGGGGCAAAATTTCAATGGTTTAATGGCTTCATGTCGGGAGGAAACTGATGCATTCACGCGAAACAACTGAGAAACAAGAATCAAAATTGTGGATGAATGCTTTTTCTTTGTTAAGGGTTCACAATTAGGTAATGAACCACCTGGGTGTCATATGTACAGGACTCGCGATCAATAGTCGGTCGCTAGCTGAAGAAAATAGTCATCGAAGAAGAAAGGAAAAAGCAAGAACATCGCCAAATATAAGGAAATCGGTCACGTTGACCAGTGTAAACGCCCTGTATCCTCTATACCCCTCTGATTTCCACCTTTTCTGGTTGGAAATACCCAAGAATATGAAGTGACGGGACAAAGAAAAAAGGTTGAGAAAATCATAAAATACTTCCCCCGGCCGACATGTCTCATCCGGCTGGGAAAGCGTCATCGTCAAAGTACGCCCGAGTGGTATCCGCCCATCCAAACAATTCGTCCAACAACTCATGTGCCGCATCCGTACTTGCGCCGCCCGCGCCCGTTTTGCTAGAGGCCACCACGCCGAGTCCATCAATCATGCAGGTGCCATGTCACAAGGTGAACCGGCGCTGCTTGGTATATGTGTAGGTTTTTTTTGGTTGTCTTTTTTTTCTTTCATCTCTCGCTGTGCTCCAAGTGTTTATCGGATGTAGCTGACTCGTCGGTTCTGAATCATAGGCATCCCTGTGTTGGTGGAGTAGGGGTTGTACGAGCCATTGAAGGTTCCGCTGACCTGGGAGATGGAGCTGAAGCGGTGCATGCGCTTGCGCTCGCGCTCACGCTCACGCTCGATCTCGGCGGCACGGTCGGCAGCAGCCTGCTGAGAGGGAGTAAGACCTGCCTCGTTCAGCTCGACAGGGGGCTCAGGCAGGACGGGAGCAGCCCTCTCGCCGTGGAGAGCGTTGGATCCGTGGGAGGCATGAGTGGCGTGAGAGCCGTTGGACTCCATAGAGGAGCCGGTGGTGCTGGGAGTCTGGTAGACGTACTCGCCATCCACGTAGACAGCGTTGGAGATGAAGGTAGAGCGGCGGTGACGGCGGCGAGTGTAGCGATTCTCAAGGCGGAAAAGCTCCAGCTTGGCATGGATTCTGTCCATAAGACTCTTGCCCATGTTTGCGGTTGGTGGTGGTGGTAGATGTAAGTGAGTATTTGTGGCGGATGCAAGGGCTGTTTGGGCAACAAGTTGCGCGCAGACAACAGCCTTTATTTGAGCAAGTGCGGGTGTGGTTGATTACAGAGCTGAGTGAGATGCCGCAGTCAATGCAGGTGATCTCGCGTTGTCTCGTCTCGGGACGTGTCTTGCAGTGGTAAAGGGGGGAGAGAGGTAGGTGGGGGCAGCGTTGGTGGTATTTGACGATTAGAAAGTGAGTATATGCGGACTTTAATTATTAACGGAGGTCACCTGGAATTCCGTTCTTATTGTCCGAAAAAAAGGATTCATACGAAGGAGAGAACTGATCAAAACTGGGGGTAGAAGAAGGCGGACGATGGGGCTTAAGAGGTTGGGTCGAGACTAGAGGCGGTAGTCGAGAACTAGCGTCCCCCTGCTGGTTTAGCGAGTAGGTTGCGTTGTGTCCGGGGGGAGGCCGCAGGGGTGTTGACTGAGTGGGGAGGTCCCAAGTGGGATGGGCATTAAACCGGTACAGCAGGGGGTGGAAAGGCAAGGCCGGCAGGGGAGGGCTAGGGGAGCCAGGAACAGGACGCCAGTGGACGGAGGCCTGGTCCAACGCTCCTGGAGGAGGGGCACGCAGGTGCCCATTGACGGTGTTCTGCAGAGGGCTAGCGGTGGCCACTCAGCACACCACCGGCCAACAGGGGAGGCCCGGAAGGTGGAATATGGAGGGTGCCCAGTTGCGGCAGGGGGGTGGGTGCTGCTCTGCTGAAGGGATTGTCCCGGGCGAGTCAACTGCAGCCCAGCTCGGCTCTCCACCGGAGGGGGGGCGATAGGTCAGGCCCACTCACCACCGGTTCCAGCTCAGACTCGCATGCTCTCTGGGCGTCGAGTATTTGCCTATCGGCTCATTGTCGTGCCCTGAGGACGAAGACGGCAAAGGACCGAAACCTTCAACACCAAACTTGTAGAAGGCGGGCGGGATGTGATGGCGGCAGGTGGGTAGCATGCCGCCCTCGCTAGGCCGCTGCACGCTGCTGTCAGGCCCGGCTTCGAGACACTCTAGAAGGCGGCCATGAGGCGGCGCCCAGTGATGAGCATGGCGCATGTCTCGCGACTCTCGTATCGTAAGATGCTACTTGCAGCCACGCATTTGGACCGCTAATTGCTCTGCTAATCGTGGGACTCGCAGGCGTCGCCCACCTGCTGCAAATTACCACAGCGAACTAATGCGGGATGGCAGCCAGGGCAGGTGTACGGGTGTCCAAGCTCACGGCTCACAATCCCGTCGCTGGCATGCCCTCTCGCGTCGTCGCTCCTCTCGCACCTCTCTCCACTTTTGGTCGTTGAAGCACGCGTGGCAATCTCGCTCGCCAAAGTCGGAATAGCACCAATTGGTTGACTAAACGGTTGGGTCCGACTCTGGCCTTGTGCCGTTCCCAAAACGGCCCAGCGCCCTGGTGCTATGGTCGCATTGTTGCCGGGGGTTTCGTTTGCGAGGGCGGGCACCACGGGCCATCAGGTCAGATCGAGAATTGAACCCCGTGGTAGACCCAGTCGCCGCCGCGTTGACAAGAGGGCTGGCCAGGCGGGGAAGGATTCTGATGTTTCTGGGGCCGGATTTGATGCAGGGGATGGAGGCAGGCATGCGCGCATTCAGAGGAGAAAAAAAAACAGAGTTGATTGCTATCAGACAGTTGCAGCCGCAATCGCCACATCTCGTACCTTCGTACGTTAAATTGACAAGGTTCAGACGCAACCGACGAGTCAGGTGTAATGCCGCTACGTAAGATTCTGCAGGAAGCAGGAGCAGCGAGCGAGCGTGGTGCACGATCGCCTTGACCAAAAAAATGCGACCTGTTTGCAATGACCTCGGGGGATCTGGCGAGGATCTTCAGCCAACATAAGCGACTCCCCTCGTCGTAGTATTAGCACTCACACTATAATACATTGGCAATCTCGCCGCGTGCACGCTCACCACACCCTCTATTTTCGGCGCCGCACAGACGTCTGACATGCCAGGGAACCAGTTCCCAGCGCCATCCTGAGAATCCTCGCAAGTCCTCACAAAACGAACGTGCTATGCTCCCTCTGTATCTTGCCCTGGTGGACAGTCGTCGAGTTGCGGGCGCCCACAGCAGAGCCCCTGCTTGATACATGCAGACCATGGTTCATCCCACATTCTCTGTTGGGCTTGGCTCGCTGCATCAACGGCCCAGGTCGGTCAGCCCGCCGCGTCCGTTGCCCCATCCCAGCCTCCACGTGCCTGTAGCCCACCAAACCACTTCGCTCCTCCCTCTTTTGCTTCCATAGCGCTTCGATGAAACACGCGAGCAGGATTCACGCAGGAACTATCTTTCGTCCCAAACTTGGCAGCTTGCAGCCCCGGCAAGGCAAGGGCATGATCCCCCACGACCTGCGAACCCTTTCCTCGGGGCACGAATACGCGCGAAGCTCAAACTCACGGCGGGCTTCCATCCCCCAAGGTCGAATGTTTCAGGCCGATGCCCGAGGAGTAACGTCTCCGATGTCCAAACCTGGCCATGACATGGCCTGGGCCCTCTCGCCGCGCCTGTGGCCTTGGCCGCGGAACTAGAACAATGTGGCTTGCAAGCCATGCCATGCGTGCGCAATGCCCTTTCGCCTGCTAAACGAGTCAGGGGCCGACTCTGATCGACAGGCACGGACTCGAGCCAGGACAATGCAGCTGCATCCTCCACCAGACTACCGAGGTCGTAGCTGTTTGCGGCCAAGCGGGGAGCCCAATGCTCGATTGCTTGGTCTGAGCCGTTTGCACGACTTGGATATTCCAAGTAATCGTTGTCATTACCCGTCGGCGCTAATCTCGGTGGGTGACCACATTTTATTCTGATGCTTCTTCTCATCAGAGTTGAGGCTTGCTTGCATGGCTTCAGCCCAGTGTCGATCGCCTCAAACTTGCCGAAGCTGAATGGCTGCTTTCGAAATTGCGGCATTCTACGAGTAATTGCCGCGGGGGTCGTGTCAGAAACGGCAGTGTCAGTAGCGTTGAATGTCGGCCAATGTGCCACTAGTCAAGATCCTACCACAGTTCACAGCTGCAGAGTCCAGTTGATCTGGCGGCCCGCTCCCCTTGGCATCCGATCTTCTTACTTGACAGCGTAGCACAACTGGACTTGTGAGAAACGCCTTAGCCTGCATTCGCCTCTATTCTTCTCTCAATTATCTAGCATGTCCTGTTATCGACAGTGGGCTTGGTTGCGTCATGATTTATTTTCACCTACCCATCAGCCTTGCGTCTTTCTGTTTTTTATGAAAGTGCCGTATGTTTAGATCTCCATAGTTGCACACAATGTGCCACTCATCATCTGCCTTGTTCCACGACCAACCTCCCCTCACTGGTTACATCCTTGCTTCGGACGAGCATGCAACTGTTTTGTACTTTCTCTTGTCGTACTGTCCTTGTTTGAGCCGCTCCGTGCCGTCGGGAATCTCGCTACAGGTCTCCTCTTCCAGTCGTACAACCCCGCACTGCGCTATGTATGATCGGCTCTGCAGACATTGTAGTTGTTCATCTCCTCGCATCTGTGACACCTATTGTTGCATGCATGCCAAGGCTGCTTGCGTTTCGCAGCGTGAGGTTGCCAATGCTCATTTTCGGATGCTCCAGTAAACCAACTCGGGTGGTTGTGCAAAATTGACGCTTCTTATTGGCGTTCCTCCTCTGCCCAAATTTGTCGTCTATGTCACCCCCGTCCTAGGTCTTGGTTGCGTGTTGGCAGGAAACGCCAAGAAAGAGCCTCGTAAGCAAAAGCTCACAACACAAACGACAAAAAGACACCGTTTAACCTCCCTACAATGGTATGCTGATTGAGAATGCGGTAATTGTCGATTCTTGAACATGGCAACGGCAATTGGTAAACGCTCATCTCCCGGAGGTGACATGCCGGCAGAATTGACGGCTTCCAAACGTACACAACAGAACATATCTACCGAACATACGATATTTGTTTTGACTGTATGACGAGAAGATACACGAGCGACGGCATCAATTGCGCGTATCTCCGAGACAGGCAGTTTTGATCAATCTTCCGGCGCAACACCAATCAAGCTGTTGGCTTGGGAAAAAAAACCTCTCAGGCTTCATATATGATGCGGCCTTCTCGGAATTTACCTGTCATGTCTAAGCTGCCAACACTAAGCTAGCTTGCACTTGTTCAACATGAAGCTTACATATTTGTTGCAAGCTCTTCTCGGGGCTGTGCCCGTAGCGTCTAGTCACGCGAGATTTTCCGCCGGGTTGGATACAGATCCCAATCACCGCGGCAGGTCGGGAGGAACAAGAAAGTTCATTATTGAAGTCGAACAGGTAATTGACAAGCCATGGAATTATGGGAACTTTGACTAAGATTTTCAGCGATTGGGTCCTGCAACTGTGGCTCACCAGCTGCTCTCCAGACCAGGCCGAATGGGTGGCTACTACAAGGAGTTTGACTGCAGTGATGTCTTTTCTGGGATAGTCCTAGAGACCGATTCCGAAAACATCGACACACTACGCCAGATGGATGGTGTAGTCAATGTTTGGCCAATGAGCACCGTCTCAAAGCCACGAGTCGAGAAATCGACCCATGTATCACCAAGCATCATCGGAAACTACTCTATCCACCACTGGACTGGAGTAGATAGGTTGCATGCTAAAGGTATTCGTGGCAAGGGTGCCACTGTCGCCGTTGTAGATACTGGCGTCGATTACACGCACAAAGCTGTATGCCCCTTCCCGCGCATTTACTCAGTTTATCGCTAATACTCCAAGTTGGGCGGCTGTTTTGGCCCCGGATGCAAAATCGCTGGTGGATTTGATCTTGTGGGACCAGATTGTGAGTTATTCTTTGCGAATTGTACGAGAGTGAATACTCATTGTGCGAAAGGGGACTCAAAAGACGAAAAGCATTACCCAAAGAAACCGGATGAAGACCCCATGGATTACCATGGGCATGGAACACATGTGGCAGGAATTATTGGTGCTAAAAGCAGCTGGTAGGATCATCTCTGCCATTGCAGAGATAAACTAAATGCATTGATTGCAAACTGACGGCGGATAGGCTTACTGGGGTTGCACCAGATGCGAAGCTCCTCGCTTTCAAAGTCTTCTCCGACGTAAGAAGTACAGTTGGTTCTTGTACAAAACGAATACTGATGAAGCTATTCTAGAACCCCTGGGAAACCGACGAAGAAACAATCATGCAAGCATTGTGCGATGCCTACAATGTTGGGGTTTGTATTTCACGGCCATTGGAAAGGACCTCGCTGACACTCGACAGGCGGATGTTATCACTACAAGCATTGGACAACCTAATGGGTTCTCCGATAATCCCTGGGCGATTCTTTCAAACCGCCTAGTGGACCGAGGCATTGTGATAATAGCGTCGGCAGGAAATGATGGCGAATCAGGCCCTTTTTACTCCAGCACGGGTTCCATGGGTGAGGGCGTCATTGCAGTTGCAGCTGCCAACGTCTCTTCCAATCCGCGGCTCAGAATGTCTGACCCAAGTGTGGCGCCCAGGCCAGCCTATTTCACAACATGGGGACCATCAAACGAACTACTCATCAAGCCAGATATCGCAGCTCCTGGAACCGATATTGTGAGCACAGTTCTCAACCAGAGCTACGAAGCACTCAGCGGCACGTCCATGTCGGCTCCTTACATTGCGGGTATCGCCGCATTATACGTGGGAGCATACGGGGGGCGCGAGTTTTACGGAGCAGGCTTTGCTAGGATGCTCCATGATCGCATCTCGTCAAGCGGACGAAGTCTCCCGTGGCTATCTGACCAATTAGACGGCGACTTCAAGGCGCCTCCATTCCAAGTCGGGACCGGCTTGGTGGATGCGTTGAAGGTGCTCAACTACGATACTCAACTCACTTACGAGCCATTCTCTCTCAAGGACACCGAGTTGTTCGAGCCGCGATGGACCTTCAACATCACTAACAATGGGGAAAAGAAATCTGAGTACACCTTTGAGCTCGAGTCTCAGGCTGGATTCAACATTCTCAATAGCTTCTACGGTGTTGCTCCACTGTATGAGCTCCAGCCGGAAACGATTATCCCTGATGTGACACTTCCGGACCCCGTCGTTGTGGCGCCTGGGTATACCAAGGAAGTCGAGTGAGTATCCTGAGACCCCAGCGATACAGAGCACTGACAACCAGCAGAGTTACATTTGCACTTCCCGACGTTGACGATGACTTCCTCCCCTTGTACAGCGGTAAGATTTGGGTCCGGTCAAGCCGCGGAGAAAAGCTCTCAATTCCGTATGGAGGTAAATGGAGTGCTGCCTTGCGTGTCCGACGCTCTGCTGACCAATCTCAATGGTAGGGGCTGCATATGATACCGAAAAGGCATTTGACACCATGTTCGTCTCGGACCCAACTGTGGCGAATGGCGACGGCGATTGGGCGTGAGTAGTCTTTTGTTGAAGCTCTGTGTGTCTGTTTACAAACTGACGTACACCAGCTGGGCATTTGACGTGGGAAACGCCCCCACAGACTACGTCGAACTCAGCGCGAAGCTGTCTTATCCATGCACATACCTGCGCTGGGATGTATGTCGCCCATTCTACATTGCGCTTATCGTTGACTAACCCATTTCCTCTCGCGCTGACAGATTTTTGATGACACCTGGGCTGAATCCATGTGGCACTATCCGCTGCAAGTTGGTCGACGAGGCTACGTTGGGGCTGCCACCACGTACCGGGACTCCAACGAGTACTGGTTCTTCGACCCTAGCATAAATGACAAGACGGACACGATCCCATTCCCATTGACGCGAGTTCCACGAGGCCTTCGGTCCTTCTGGTGGTTTGGCAAGCTCGCCAACGGGACGCAAATTGCACCGGGGAACTACACGTAAGTAGCGGCAGAAGAACCGCAAAGAAGACTGGCAGAACCTGATTTGGTGTCACAGGATTCGGTTTGCGGCGCTTCGTCCATACGGCAACCCCAAGATTTCGGATCATTGGGATATCATGCCCAACAAGGTGCAGAACATCATGATTCTGCCTCACGATGCGGCTTCTAAATCGAACCAAACCTACAAAGTGCCTCGGCGCCAGGTTTGACTTGAAGTCGTTGATGCTTGTTTGGAAGGGGGGGAATTGGGCGTGCTTTGAGAGAGAGACTGGTTCGTTTTTGAGGGAGTCCGAGGGCAACAGAGAGACATGGCTTCTAGTTATAATGATGGTAATTTTCATATAGGCAGATGCTCAAACCTCGGTCGATTTTGGCCACATGATTGACCATATCCCCTTGCGTGCACATATTCTATTGGTGGCATTCGCGACCAAGTCTCCCAAGCGATTTGCCCCGTGCCTGTGCTGTGCTATTCCAAGACTAAACGAGATGTGGCGCTTGGTTTCAGATACTGAAGCGAGCCGCAACGACTACTTGCCAAGACAGCGGGTAAGTGAATGGGCAAGTCAAAAACGCACAACACACACTCGTCTTTATTTTATTTCTTTACTCTTGTATCTCAATAATCATAGATGCCTGGACACCTAATTTCTCGCCAATGCCGCAGTTTGCGACATGGCTGAAGGAGGAGCAGAGACATGCATTATCGCTTGGGGGGCTTGCTCCAGTAAGGAGACCCTAGTTCCAGTCGGTATCCAGCGTTGGTCTTGGCAGCAGGGCTTGGCTAACCATCAAGGTCCTCGAGTATCATTTACTGGTAGCCATCAAGGTTCTCAACCTCTGATGGGCGTATTTCAGCCGTTCTTCTTGGCATAGCAGCGCTCGAATGGGCGAGATGGCCCCAAAGCGCCAATCAGCGCGTACTCGAGGGTGCGTGATTCCCTCAACACGATGCTGCTCCCACCTACGTGGTCCCCGTACGCGCATTCCCCGGCGTAGCATCTTCTCGGATCTCGTTGCCGAAACAACAAACTCTTTTTTTGGACGCCGCGCCTTGCTCCTGCGTTCTTGTTGCTCATGCGAGCATATGCTTAACCATTAAGCTTAACCTTAATTTCTGGCGCGCGCGCGCCCCAAGCTTCCTCAAGACCCGTTCCCACTCGCCAGGGAACATTGCCAACAGGAAGCAATGCATTCTTCAACCGCGTGGGCTTTGGGAGCCTCTTGGCTGGCAGCCGCCAATGCTGGTCGTCTGGCCCCACGGCAAACAGCCGCTCCAACGACTACTGCTGAGAATGCAGAGGTCACGGCCATCACTGATTGCCACCTTCACTCCTCTAGTTTGTTGGTCACCCATGAATCCGACACTGCTTTGTCTTGCGTGCTGTATCTGACTACTTCTCGAAACCAGATACTGTTTTGCTGGCGAAACGGAATACCATGTGGACGTCACCATCACTGCGACAAGTGATGTCCCCTCGCAGTACACTGACTGCCATGCCCATGCTTCAGAAATGTGGGTATTTTGGATAAAATGAACGAGGTTTAGTTCCTTGCTCACCATTTGTTTCCAGGTTTTGTGTCGATACCAAAGGAAAAGACGTAGAAGTCCACGCCGAGGGTAGTGAGTCGGAGGACCACGACCACGACCACGAGACCGAGACCGAGACCGAAGAGGAACATGACCATGAAAATGAACAAGATCACGGATCGGAAACCTCTAGCGAGAATGAGCACTGCCACTTCCATGCTGGAGTTGAGTAAGCTGGCCCCATCTCTGGTTCTAAGTGAAACCTCGTTAATCCTGCCTAGGCATTGCACTGGTGGAGACGGCGAAAGCGAAGCTGCAGAGGCAGGGTCCAACTGCGATGCCCGAAACAGGGACTATAATATCGGTTTGCGTGTTGGGCTGCTTTTCGTTATTCTCGCAACAAGTTCGATCGGTAAGCAATCTCTCCAACACTGTTTCAACCACAAATTAACTTTAGACAGGTGTCTTTGGGCCTATTTTGCTTCAAAAGTGGATGCCCACTAAACTGAATTTGGTTCTCATTGTCCTGAAACAGTTCGGCACTGGTATCATCGTTTCTACCGCTTTTATTCATGTATGTGTCTCGCCTGGAACACACCTCCGCAAGCCCCTGCCCTGTGGTATTAATTCTGGCACAGTTGTACACACACGCCTCCCTCATGTTTGGAAATGAATGTATTGGCGACTTGGGATACGAAGGCACGACCTCTGCCATCCTCATGGCCGGCATATTTTTATCGTTCCTTGTTGAGTATATTGGCCATCGCATTGTCTTGGCAAAAGTCAAATCTTCCGCCGGGCTTAGCCTACAAGAGCAGGCCAAAGCTCTTTTATCAACTGATGTTGTCAGTATCCTTGTTATGGAGGCGGGAATTCTTTTCCATTCTTTATGTAAGTTGTCAGCCCATTAGGTGGTCCTCTGGCCCAAAGTGGCTAACACGTCGATAGTGATTGGCTTGACCCTGGTCGTATCCGGCGACGAGTACTTCATTACCCTTTTCGTCGTTATCCTTTTTCATCAAATGTTTGAAGGCTTAGCACTTGGTAGCCGCATCGCCACCGTCGGCACAACTATTGATGCTCAGATTAATCACAGTGCTCGCTCTTCTCCAGAGGGAATTATCCCCGACTCTGACAAGGCTGCCACCCCCGTGGATTCCTCATCGAGCGATGATGCTTCCAGCATTCACCTTGGTTTGAGTACGAAGAAAAAGCTTGGCCTGGCTGCCGTATTTGCATTCATCACTCCTATTGGAATGGCGATTGGAATTGGTGTTCTGCAGCAGTTTAATGGCAATAACCGATCCACTCTCCTAGCCATTGGCACCCTTGACGCCCTCTCGGCTGGTATTCTAACATGGGTTGGCCTTGTGGAGATGTGGGCTGCCGATTGGATGGTCGGCCCCCATGGAAAGAAGGCAGAACTTGCAGAGGCTGATCTAGTAACGGTTTCGCTCGCCGGTCTTGGGCTTGTTGCTGGGCTAGTTCTTATGAGTGTCTTAGGGAAATGGGCTTGACCCGACCTTGGACTAATTTTTAATGCCAGTGTAATGATGGATGATTGTTGCCGTCACTTGATAATTTATAGCATTGCACCGTGTTTTGTTCTTCTTACATCGGCCACAGAGCGGTGCTGAGATCGTGATGTCTGAACCTAATCTTGCAGGAAGGTGGACATGCCCATGCTCGATTTCCTTCTCCGGCCCAGGATTGATTTGACCCACGCGCATTTAATCGTCTTTGTTTGGTCCAGTGATTTGTAATTGAAGCAGTGCACAGTAGAAACTCCTAGGCAAATGAGGTCTCGGGAAAGCTCAGATGGGGCTTTGAAGTTGGATGATGGAATTCGCCGTTGATTCGGCACTGCAGCTTTGATCTAGTGTCGCGTGGCAGGACAATGCATTGTTGACTGTGTTAGCGTGTTAGCATTAGTACAAGGCAAAAAGTGCTTCGCAGCATGAAGAATGCCTGTGAGATACCTGGACCCAAGTCCCTAGCTAACAATTGCGCACCCAAGAATTTCCTAGCGGGACAAGGGTCGAACTGCCGGGTGCACGTCCCAGCACCTGCCATCACCCTTTTTCGCGTCGCTGGCTTTAATTGAAAACGCCAGAAAACGCGTTTCCCGGCCAGCGTGGGGGCAACGGACGCGACAACCGGGCCTACCCATTGACGTCGGCAGAAGCGAGGCTCGAAATCTCGTTTCCTTCTTGGGACAAAACTCCTAGATCCAAACACCATCATTCCCGTGCTGCCAGACATTGCTTCACCATGGCTTCACGACCAGAATTGAAGGTCTGTGCTCCCTTTGATGCTTCCCATCCCATCTGAACTCTTTGCTCACATGTTCTTGTTTCACAGCTCGACGACGAAGGCGGCTTCATCCGCTTCTTCAAGTCGCTCCCAGATGTCGGCGAAGATACCGTCCGCCTCTTCGATCGAGGTGATTGGTATACTTCCCACGGCAAAGATGCAACCTTCATCGCAAAGACTGTACGTGTTACCATTAACCCACATCGCCACAACGCTCCTCCCTAACCCAATCCCCTTTTTAGGTCTACAAGACAACCTCCGTCGTTCGACAGCTCGGCCGAAGCGATCACAATGGACTCCCGTCCGTCACCATGACCATGACCGTTTTTCGACAGTTCCTCCGCGAGGCTCTTCTCAAACTTGGAAAGAGGGTAGAGATCTGGCAAAGCACCTCCGGTCGCATGAACTGGAAGTGTGTGAAGCAAGCGTCTCCCGGCAACCTGCAGGATGTCGAAGACGAGCTTGGAACCCACATCGACTCGGCCCCTATGATCCTCGCTGTCAAGATTTCCGCCAAGGCATCCGAAGCCCGAAGCGTTGGTGTCTGCTTTGCGGATGCCAGCGTTCGGGAACTCGGTGTCAGCGAGTTCCTCGACAACGACCTTTACTCCAACTTTGAGGCTCTTCTCATCCAGCTTGGCGTTCGCGAATGTATAGTGCAGGTCGACAAGTCCGAGAAGGAAAAGGACCCCGAGCTAGCCAAGTTGAAAAAAATCATTGACAACTGCGGCATCGCTATTGCCGAGAGACCAGCTGGCGATTTCGGAACCCGTGATATCGAGCAGGATCTCTCGCGTCTCCTCAAGGATGAGCGGGCCACTTCTCTGCTACCCCAAACCGATCTCAAGCTAGCCATGGGCTCTGCGGCGTCCTTGATCAAGTACCTCGGCGTCCTACAGGATCCCTCCAACTTCGGCCAATACCAGCTCTACCAACATGATCTGGCCCAGTTCATGAAGCTTGACGCCGCTGCTCTCAAGGCCCTGAACCTCATGCCCGGTCCGCGAGATGGATCCAAGACGATGAGCATTTTCGGTGTGCTTAACCACTGCAAGACACCTGTTGGTAGTCGATTGCTTGCCCAGTGGCTAAAACAGCCCCTGATGAGCAAGGCTGAGATCGAGAAGCGCCAGCAACTCGTAGAGGCCTTCTTTACTGATACAGAGCTGCGCCAGACTCTTCAAGAGGAGCACCTCCGCTCCGTTCCCGATCTTTATCGCTTGTCCAAGAAGTTCCAACGCGGCAAGGCCAACCTCGAAGACGTTGTCCGAGCCTACCAAGTTGTCATTCGCCTGCCTGGATTTATTGGAACATTTGAAGGTGTCATGGATGAGGCCTACCGTGACCCGCTTGATGAGGCCTACACAACCAAGCTACGCGAGCTATCTGATAGTCTCGGAAAGCTACAGGACATGGTTGAGCAGACGGTTGACCTTGATGCTCTGGACCGACATGAGTACATCATCAAGGCTGACTTTGATAAGAGCCTACGCATCATCCGCAAGAAGCTCGACCAGCTGGATCAGGATATCCGTGCCGAGTTCACCGACGCCGCCAGAGATCTCGGTCAGGAGCCCGACAAGAAGATTTTCCTTGAGACCAACCACAAGGTGCACGGAGTTTGCATGCGTCTCACCCGCCAAGAGGCTGGCTGCATCCGCAACAACTCGAGCTACCAGGAGTGTTCCACCCAGAAAAACGGCGTGTACTTTACCACCAAGAAGCTCCAGGCGTACCGCCGGGAATACGACCAGCTCTCTCAAAACTACAACCGTACACAGAGCGGCCTTGTCCACGAAGTTGTCCAAGTTGCATCCTCGTACTGCCCTGTGCTTGAGCGACTCGCAGGCGTACTCGCTCACCTCGACGTCATTGTTGCTCTCGCGCACACCTCTGTTCATGCCCCTGAGCCCTATGTCCGACCC
Organism: Calonectria leucothoes; assembly: GCA_002179835.1. Classification (NCBI taxonomy): domain Eukaryota; kingdom Fungi; phylum Ascomycota; class Sordariomycetes; order Hypocreales; family Nectriaceae; genus Calonectria; species Calonectria leucothoes. The sequence continues at coordinate 211,460 of NAJI01000163.1, read as the reverse complement.
AAGATTCACCCTCGTGGCGAGGGCCAGACCATTCTCCGCGAGACTCGCCACCCTTGCATGGAGTTGCAAGACGATGTCCAATTTATCACCAACGATGTTGAACTAACTCGCGACAAATCATCTTTCCTCATCATCACTGGACCCAACATGGGTGGTAAATCGACATACATTCGCCAAGCCGGTGTCGTTGCTCTCATGGCCCAGGTAGGATGCTTCGTGCCATGTGCCGAAGCTGAGCTGACCATCTTCGACTCGATCCTTGCCCGAGTTGGTGCCAGCGACTCTCAGCTCAAGGGTGTCTCTACTTTCATGGCCGAGATGCTTGAGACGGCCAATATTCTCAAGTCGGCTACTTCAGAGTCCCTCATCATTATTGATGAGCTGGGACGTGGCACGTCAACGTATGACGGATTTGGCTTGGCCTGGGCCATCTCGGAGCACATCGTCAAAGAAATCGGCTGCTTCGCCATGTTTGCGACACATTTCCACGAGTTGACGGCATTGGCCGACCAGTACCCGCAGGTGAAGAACCTCCATGTTACGGCTCACATCAGTGGCACCGGGGACAATGCCGAATCTGAGAAGCGGGAGGTGACGCTTTTGTACAAGGTCGCACCCGGCGTGTGCGACCAGAGTTTCGGAATTCATGTTGCTGAGCTGGTTCGCTTCCCGGACAAGGTGGTGCGTATGGCGAAGCGCAAGGCCGACGAACTTGAGGACTTTACCACCAAGCACGAAGACCTAGCGCTGAGCTACAACAAGGAGGATGTGGAACAGGGCAGCGCCATGCTCAAGCAGGTACTTGTCGAGTGGAAGGAAAAAGTGAACAGCGGCGAGATGAGCCAGGACGAAAAGGTGGCGGCGCTCAAGGAATTGGTTGGAGCAAACCCCGAGCTTTTGGCCAACCCCTTTTTCCAGTCGGTCAAGGCTCTGTAAAGGAAAAACGATGGATTACACAGGACAACGAGGCGTGGTATTTACAAAACAAGCATGTTGAAGATTTCTTTTTATTTTAATAGGGCCCAGAGCACTGGGGTGGTTTGGCGTTTTGGAGGACTTGGACTTGAAGCAAGGGGGACCATGTTTCGGAGAATAGCTAGCTAGTGAGTGCGATGCAATTGTCGATAAACTTGCAGCGGTGTAGGCAAGGTTGTTGCCGGTAGATGAGTTGTCATGTCAAAAATGTCAAAAAGGTGTCCCAGGTTGTCAAAAATGTTAAGCCAAGGGCGCACGCTTGTCCTGAAGTGATTTAGATGCCGTTCGAAACCCCACACTCCCAAATGGGCAATCGTCCAGTCCGTGTTGGGCATATCAATAGTATCCAGCAACGAAGGATCAATCAATGTCCATGTATCGAAGATTTAAACAAGAGTCAATTGGATCCCATGGAATCGCTTCGTAATGGAAAACAGCATCCAGTACCAGTCAGTCGGGTTTGGGTCCAAACATACAAACAGTAACAACAACCAACTCTCATCACACCAATTCAGCCGGGTTTCAACTAGTGACTCACACCGAACAGTTCCCTTTCAGCTCCAATCAATAGCCATCCTCAACTTTAGAGAAGAGCCGTCAGTGACTCTTTTCAAAGGAAGAAGAAAATATCAACCCCGGAGATCTCTTCTGGTCAACTTGACAATTCCAATTTCAGGACTCGATCCAGAAACCTGGCCACTGTTGACCCAGCAAGTCCCCTCCCCCATTCACAATGGCAGACCAGAAGCCAAGCCTCACCCTGCGCGCCGCCACGCTCGACGACGTGCCGGCCCTGACGGACGTCTACTTTGACGCCTTCCTGGACAGCATCATCAGCCAGGTCTGCTTCCCGCCGGAGCACGCCGAGTCGCTGGCCCACTGGGAGGACCGGATCCGCAAGTCCATCGGCAGCCCGGGCACGCACGTCGTCGTGGCCTCGTGGGCTGGCGCCGACGCCTCGGAGCCGGCCCGCATCGTCGGCTGGGCCCGCTGGGTCCGCAAGCCGGCGGCCGAGCCCGAGCCCCCCGCCGTCCTCACGGCCGCCATGTACCCGGCCTGCGGCGACGGGGACCTGGCCGCCCGCTTCTTCGGCGCTGCGGCCAGCGCCACGCACCGTCTGGTGGCGGGCCGGGAAACTTGGATGCTGAGCATGATTGCCACGCGGCGCGAGACCCAGCGCAAGGGTGTGGGGTCCGCCCTCATGAAGTACGGCGTGGAGCTCATGGATCAGGAGGGCTGGATGGGCTACGTCAATGCCAGCCCGGAGGGAAGGCTTCTCTACGAGCGGTTTGGGTTCCGGGTCGTCGATCAGAGTTGGTTCGATGAGGTGCAGCATAATATCTTCCACATGAGGAGAGACGCCAAAGCTAAGCACGTTAGCAGCGCTTAATAAGAGTGGGACGCATAGAACAGGCTAGGGGGCGGCAAGATTTTGATAGAAAGTCACCCTCAACGACATAGACCTCATCTTCTGCAAAACAAATAGAATCAATCGCATTATATACGTGATAACAAGTCGAACCTATCAAGGAGACAGTGAAGCACGAATAGGAGATTCTGCGAAAAAAAAACAAATAGCCGCCCTCTGTTCATAAGTCAACGCCCAGGCCCTTGGCTCCGTCGTTACCCCACCATCCAGTTCATTTTCTATCCGTCATTTTACTCCTTCTTCATCGCGCAGCCAGGCTACTCTCCTTGGTCTTCCTCCACATACCGTTGCGCTTCCAGGTCCAGTTCTTGAGGAAGGGTGGGTCCATGCCCGTCTCAAAGGCCTGGTTGCGGGCCTCGATTTGAGCATTGAGCAGAGCCTCGCGAGCGGCTGTTCCGCGGTTGCGGAGGTTGGGCATCCTATCAATGGCATCAATAGCCAGGCTGAAGCGATCAGTCTGGTTGCGGATAGCCAGCTCAAGGGGTGTATCGATGTTGCCCTTCTCCTTGTATCCACGAACATGCATGTTTCCATTGCCAGGACGCTTATATGTCAGGCGGTGCACCATCCATGGGTAGCTGTGGAAGTTGAAGATGACAGGTGTATCAGCGGTGAACAAGCTGACATACTCGCTGTCAGTCAGACCATGAGGATGGTCAGATGGGTGGATCAACTTGAACAGATCCACGACGTTGACGCAGCGTATCTTGAGGTAAGGGAAATGCTCCAAAAGCAAATCGATGGCAGCAAGCGACTCGTGGGTACTGATATCACCGCACGATGCCATGACCAGGTCAGGATCCTCGCCCGCATCAGTGCTGAACTGTGGCCAGACACCGATACCCTTGGTGCAGTGCTCGATAGCAGCATCCATGGGAAGGTATTGGAGATGTTCCTGCTTATCCGATACAATGACGTTGACATAGTTGACGGAACGCATGCAATGGTCCATCACTATTTGAGATGTCAGCAAGAATTGATGAGAAAAAAATCGGTGACAACTTACCAGAGAGCAAGCAGTTTCCATCAGGTGGGAGGTAGATTCTAACCACCTCTGGGCTCTTGTTGGCAACAACATCAAGGAAACCAGGATCTTGGTGAGTGAAGCCGTTGTGGTCCTGTCTCCAGACGACAGCGGTCAAAAGAATATTGAGAGACGCAACCTTGCTGCGCCACTCGACTTCGAGGCATTTCTCGATCCACTTGCAGTGCTGGTTGACCATGGAATCAATGACATGGATGAATGGCTCGTAGCTGTTGAGCAAACCGTGACGACCACTGAGGATATAACCCTCAAGCCAGCCTTCACAAGTGTGTTCAGAGAGCATCTCCATGACACGACCAGCTGGAGCCAGGTTGCCGCCGTTCTTATCCTCTTCAAAGTATTCTCCCATCCAGACTTTCTTTCCAGCAGCATACACACTGCCCAGCTTGTTGGACTCTGTCTCGTCGGGTCCGAACAATCGGAAGTTTTGCTGGTTAAGAGCAATAATATCCCTGAGGAAGACTGCCATGTTCGTCATGCTGGCATTGTTAACGTTTCCGGGGCTTTCAACCTTGATGGCGTAATTCCTAAAGTCAGGCATCTTCAAGGGCTTTCTAAGTTGACCACCGTTTGCAACAGGGTTGGCACTCATGCGGCGGTTGCCTTTGGGGCAAAGGGCGGTAAGGGCGGGGATTGGTCGACCTTCTTCATCGAACAAGCGCTCCGGCTCGTAGCTGCGCATCCAGTCCTCAAGAAGCTTTAGGTGGGCAGGGTTGGTGGCAGGGTCAGTGATGGGCACTTGGTGGGCGCGCCAAAAGCCCTCGAGGTAGTTGTCGTCAACCTTTCGGGGAGCAGTCCACCCCTTGGGGCTTCGAAGGATTACCATGGGCCACTTCGGGCGGACAGCCTCGCCAGATTCTCGGGCCTCCTTCTGATACTTTCGAATCTCAGTGACACACTGCTCAAGGGTGGCTGCCATTGCCTGGTGCATGGTTTCCACATCATCGCCCTCAACAAAGTAAGGCTGCCAGCCATATCCGAGAAACAGGTTCTCGAGTTCTTTGTGTGAGATTCGAGCAAGGAGTGTGGGGTTGTTGATCTTGTATCCGTTGAGATGGAGGACCGGCAGGACGGCTCCATCTACAATGGGGTTGAGAAACTTGTTGCTGTGCCACGCAGTAGCAAGTGGACCAGTCTCAGCCTCACCATCGCCGACCATGGTCAAGGCAATCAGATCAGGGTTATCATAAACAGCCCCAAAGGCATGGGAAACAGAGTATCCGAGTTCGCCACCTTCGTGCAGGGATCCTGGGGTTTCCGGGGTAGCATGGGAGCCGATGCCGCCGGGGAACGAGAAACTCTTGAAGAATCGCTGCATGCCTTCAAGATCCAAAGACTTGTCAGGATAGACCTCGGAATAGACACCTTCGAGATAGGATTGGGAGAGGACGGCCGGGGCTCCATGGCCAGGTCCAGAGATGAAGATGGTATCGAGGTCATACTTCTTGATAAGGCGGTTGAAGTGCATATATGTGAAGATTTGGCCGGGTGCAGAGCCAAAGTGACCAAGCAGACGGAGCTTGAGGTGATCTGTCTTGAGGGGCTCGCGGAGGAGAGGGTTCTCCTTCAGGTAGATCATGCCCAAAGACAGATAGCAACTAGCTTTGAAGAAGTCATTGTACTGTGTAATCTCCTCCGGGGAGAGCGGCTCGCCCTTGACAGTAGAGCGAGCCTTGCCGAAGGGCTGAATGGATTCAGCTTCAGCCATTGGAGGCGAGTTCAAGAATTGGTTGATGTGTAAGTGATATTCAGTTGTTTGTATGGAGGCTGAGAAGACACCAAAGAGATGGGCAGGAGCAAGATGAGGAGGTGTCGGGGGTCTTCTTATACATGCGAGCATATGGGTTCGGATCCATGGCAGCGGAATTAAGTCACACAAGCGAGAGAATGCACAGTGGGATGCGGTGAACCAAGCTCCAGGCCATGTTGCAGGTTTACGAGCAACCAGCAAGGCACGCCGAGGAAGTCGCCGTCAGAATCAGATCAGCAGAGGGGTTAGTTTGGGATGGAACACAGTACAGCCCGCTCGAGCTGCTGAGGGTGTGCATGTAAACCATGAAGATGCATATGGGTTCGGTGTAGCAGCGCCGAAAGAGCGAGAAGGTGGTGTGCGTGGGGTGTCAGTACAAGGCCAAGCCACCAAAGGCCTAGAGAAAGGGCCGGAAGTGGCAGCAGAACATCGTCACACTTCTGCATCGGCAGCAGCGCCGGCGTCGAGTCAGTCAACTCGTCAGTCAACCCGTCAGTCAACCCAAGAGATTGAGGGCCGAATAGAGCTGGCAGCTGCCCAGCAGCTTAGACTCTGTCAAAGTGGGTGGTGACGGCCACTGTGAGAGTGGTCTGATATTCGACGTCGTCCTTTATGCGGGATGCGGAAGGCCACTGGACGCCGGGCGCCCCACTGCAAGCGCCGCCCGATACTTGCTTGATGAGCCACTTCGTAACGACGCGCAGCAGGTCAAGGAGGCAAGAGAAGATGGGGGAAGAGCTCGGATGGAGAACAGCTGTATGGGGGCCCGGATGGGGGACAGGACCAAGCAAGGGGCGACGGACATGGGACAGCGCATGGGACTGGTATCGTGTTTGGTTGGATGAGTTGAAGGTCGGCGTGGCATGTTTGACATCTCGCCTTGTTCCTCGACGTCGATTCGTCTCGCGTCTTCGCGAAGAAGTCCAATAGTAACAAGGGGAGAGCAGGAAATAACCTGTCAGTATCGGCAATGAATGGGTAGTTCACGGGATGGGCGGACAGTTACGAAGCTGCGTTCCAGGGGACACTCGTGTAAAACCTCAGGTAAACGACAGGTACTCTAAAGTCGCCTCAAGGCATGCAGGGCTGCAACGTACCTACCTCCAGACCACAAAGGTCGAAGACGCCCTACGCCATTAAAGAAGGTACGTCAGCACCAGAGCTGTTCCTTCCTTTGGGTTCCAGCTACGGCAAGTTTTGGCAGCGGTCGTCCCCGGCCGCTCGGTGCGCCAAAGCCGCTCCAGTGGAGTGAGCCGGTGGGAACCCACCCACGAGTTGCATTCCCGGTCGCTAGCGCCAACGCTGCATTTTCGCCAGTCAACAAAATACACGCGCCTCCACCGAAGCCCTGCGGTTTTCCATGTATCCACCTATCCTCGCCTACCTCCACGCCAGGTACCCATCCACAAACCCAGCCCCGGCGGCCCCGGCCATCAGCGATCCCAACATCTGATCTGATATTGAACCCTGCAAGCGGCGTCATGATACCTTGAGATTCCAGACCCAAATCCCGGTTTTATCACCTGTGGTGCAGGCTACCTGGGGAGTCGTCTCAATCAACCGCTTCACAAGCTCTCCGGTCCAGCTCGGCCCGTGGTGACGGCACCGCCTTGGCAGCGCTTCCAACTTCCTGGTTCCAGCCTCCCGTCGTCTAGCACCGCTCTAGTTCTGGTTCCACGTAGCCATGGAGGCTCACCAGACCAAATATCACAGTGGCCTGAAGAAGCTGGTCGGCTGCTTGGAAAGCTTTTTTTTTCTCTCTCTTCGCGTCACCTAGCCCAGGTCAAATGCCATGGGTCAATGGCCCTCTTTACCGCTTAAAGTGGTCAATAGAGTGGACTTGCAAAGGTAACTCACAGAACAGCCGGATTATTTTGACATGATCTGTTTCTGCACGTCCCTCCTTCTCCATCCAAGTCGACATTGATTTGCGAGAACTGGGCTTAAAACCAACACCCCTGTCACAGAGCTCGAGCTATGTAAATACGCGAAGCTACCTAGCTGTGACAGCGCCTTCAATTCACACGCCTGGACGAGTCCCTCCGGGGCAGCCGATCGACCAGGGCCCAATGCATGCATGGAGCTAGGTCCTAAATCCCATTGTTGCATCAGCGCCAAAGTATGTTACCATACCTGGATCCTTACTCAATTTCTCATTTGATCTCCTGTGGCCTCGTCACATTCGCTTGTCTCTCCAGTAGGTTCTGTTCCACTTGAGTAGTCGGATCAGCCCCTGGTCCACCACCATGTCCCTCGCGCCCCCCAAGTCTGCAACTCCCATCCACGAAGGCACGGCAAACGCTGTTGGTTGGTAGCTCATGGTTCTGGCGACTTTCCCCTCATCATGAAACCCCGAAACCCCTCACACAGAAACCGGAACAATCCCACCCTCCTTGCCAAGCTGCCAGAAGCACATGAAGATTCAGCGCCTTGCCTACAAAAGATGCAACCTTCCTGGTACGTCCTCGCGGCAAATTGGCTCCGAGATACGAACCGCTTTCCACCGTCTCCGTACTCCGGTTATCAAGGCTCCTTGAAGCGGCAGTAGCGGAGCGCCATGACCGTTAGAGTTGCTGATCCATCTGTGCCCAAACGCATCCAAAGACAGCTATTTCGTTATTCGCTTGATAGCAACCAACCACCCCAACTTTAACCAATCTCCGCGAGTCGTTATAACGAGGCCATCCCCGCAAAGATTCCTAGGTGCAGCAACGGCCGCTTCGATCCCGTTGGTGGTGGCAATGGCTTGCTCCCATTCGGCTTATCAGCATCGCAGGATAGATAGGTCCCGTGAAAAAGCATACCTGCTAGTGTCCCATATCAGTATCCGTGCAGTGAAGTGTCGACTAGTGGGAAACTAGGGGAGCTCACGCCTTTTTTTCCGAACCTTGACTCAGCTCTCATCTTGCATCACACGGACAACTAGCTGTGATGAAGAAACTTAGACTGCCTCAAGCATGGGCCAACCTGGAATAACCTGAGCCAACACGGGCCAGACACGTCTTCTTATAGGTGACGTCGCAACAGCTGACCGTCCGCGTGAGGTGAAAATCGCGAACATCGTAGGGAGCGGGTGGGGAGATACGCTAACCAAGCCGTGCTCGCGAGGTTGAACATTGTCGCTGTCGTTGAATATCGATGACGAGATGGAAGACTCAAACATATTGCAAAGTTATACCCAACTGGTATCTCTGAGATAAAAGGATTTTTGTAAAATCACAAATGCCACAATAATAAGTATGGTGTACACAAAAAGGCGTTTTCAAGTACACTTGATATCGATGTAGTCGCGAACCGAGCCCTGCAGCATGCACCCTGATGGCGGCAGGAGCCTGCATTCGCACCTCCGCGTCCCAATGGCCTGATTGGCGCCTCATGCGGACATTTCAAGACATTGACGAAGCCACACGCCGCCGCCCAACTGTCTCAAAAAGCAAAGATCATGCCTCGATCCTGACGTAAGGTAACCCCGCCACCTACACACTTATAAGCTTTCTGGCGCTCTCTCCCCCGCAGAGACTGCTCTTGCTCACTCATCAACCTCTCTTCTCCTTCAAGAATCAACCCAGCAGACTGCAAAACCCACTCTGCAAGAGACAACAAATAATGGAGCTGCAATACTCGACCATGTGGCACCCTGGAGCACCGGGCACCATCTCACATCGCCCCGAGACACCCAAGCCGGACCCCCCCGTCCCAAATGAGCCCGATACGGGCGAGGGCGATGGAACCATGGACTACTAGCCCTGAAGAATGCGGTGGTAATACAACCTGTGCCATTGTCTTCGGTAGGTCGGCGAGCTCATCAGTCCCGAGGATTGGCTGACATGTATCCAGCAATGCGACGCTGCATGCTCAACTGGACAATCCTATGAGATGAGATATGATGCAATACTTTTAAGTAATGAGTTTTTGTGATGGAGGGCGAATGGGACACTCTCACTATGCTGTCTGTTTTTCTTTTCCCTTTGTCTCATTCTTTTTTTCGCTTTTCATTCGTCCCTCTTTTTCCCTTACGAAGACCGTTCAAACTACTGTAGTGGCAGTGATGGAAGAGGTATCCATGGGCATAATTACGGATGAGCACTTGTGCAATAATTACGGATCTCTCGAGGCATTCTGAACTTTCAGGCAGGACCTTTTCCCCTTGATATTATCCCCAGTTCCAAGATTGTCAAGATACAGCCAATACATACAACCATAAAACCCCCGCGCGCATTTCTTTGTTTTATTCTCCGAGGTCGTGTAATTTTTATTTGAAGTTTTTTTATTCTAGTCTTAACCCTAAAGCAAAACATTAGTCAAATCTGAGGGTCGAGACTAAAGCCAATATGCAAGATGTCTTGGCATTTGCTGTCTCAGGTGAAAATAAGGCAAGACAGCTCACCAACGATGGAATTCTGCTTTCCAAGTCCATTTTTTTTTTCATTCGCCCATTTATTTTACTCAATAGCGTACAGAAACTCTGGTCCGAGCGGCGGTTCATGGCTTGGATTTAATTCTATCAAGTTTCCTTCGTCTTAAACCACTGTTTTATTGACCACGCTCACACTCGCCCCCACTTCTGTATGAAAAGACTGCTGCACTATTGGCCCTTACGTTATCTTATGTCTTCTTTTTAGTATATTGTCTAAGCTAGCTAATATCCAGACTTCATCCGCTCAATTTTTCCGAGTCGGTGTGGGATTATATCTCATTGTCGGCCACAGCTGGCCTGTCAGACACTACTCTGGATTAGCGTCCCAATACCTCACTCATATCAGTCGCCTTCATTTTTGTCATACGAATTTGAGCTCTCGGATCATTCGAGTTCGTATCAGAAAAGATCTGTCACCTGCTAGCTCAGTCCTAGATTCTTGTGGGTAGTTCCCACCCTTCAGAAATCAAGCATGACTTGTTGGCCTATGGAAACCGTTTGCGAAATATGAATCAGAAGTGATAAACCGTTAGTCTAAGCTTTGATAATTCCTGACAAATTTTCCGTGTTTAGCCAGTCGCCTATCAGGGTACTGTAGCCAAACTGACAGGTTTTACTTTAAAAACCTTGTTGTGTCAACTCGAGACACATGATGGATCGGGGATGTGGGGTTTTGAGCATTAATGATAATACATGGGCCTTCATGTGCTTACACTCAAGAATGGATGCAAAGTTGTGTTAGAAATTATGACCGACAAATGGGAAGGTTTTAGTCAAATGATCTCTCTTCGAAGGTGGTGTTGCACTCATTAGTCAAAATACGATTTCAAGCAATAGGATTAAGGGCATCTTAATTGGGCATTTTAATCCTTGTCGAATTCTCGCCTATTCCTTTCATCATCACCGCGAAGCAATACAGTTTGATTGCAAGACGACTCACCAATAAGTGTTAGTGCTCAAATGACGAAATCCGATCATAAAAACAATATGTAGTTCAGCCAGGTGTGTGCATTTATATCCCTATTTTTCCGGCATGGTGTCGATATAAGTCCTGGTTTTCTTTGCTATTCTATTGAGCTGCAGATGGCTAAGCTTGAGATTGATCCGTCAAATGCAATAAAGGTTACAGCCGCAAAGCATTTTATGTTTTTCGTAATACGGTAGGGCTTTCAACTAAGGAAAGTAGCCACCTTGATAGTCATGCGAGGAAGAAAGGATATCATTACTTTTCCAGCTCCTTCCTCGAGCTCGCTTTTCTCCTTCTCTGCTATTCCGACTTTTTCAGAGCAGTGGTTCATTCGGGCATTTTGAGTGGCTGCAATCGCAGAATTAGTAAATCCTTATTATTTCTCGCCCCAAAAGAAGAACTGGAACGAAACCACCTGTAAACTTGATACAGGGCATCCTCTTGGCACCATTGCAAAGTGCACACCATCGCAGCTAGCACAGGACAACTACTCCTGCCTCCGATCGAGAAGAAATTCTCCATACTCGAAGATTTGACAGACTTCATTATTCAGGAATGCTGGCATCCCATACAACAGCAAAAGCCCAGACCGTCCAAGCCGAGCCGAATCAAGAGCCTAGCTCATCAAGTGGCACACTTCTACCATGGCGACACCTCCTAGTTCCACAAACACATCTACCAAATCACCCTCAGAACCTACACTTCTCATCAGATTTCTAGACGACAATTTCCCGGGTCGGAGCGAATACTCGGACGAATTATTACAATTCGGTATTGCTGTAAGCCGTAATCTCAAGACTCTACGATCAACCTTGAGAGAGACTATGTCGCCCGAAGATGCAGAGACGCGCTTCTTCAGAACGATCCAAACCATCATCGGCGACTGGTATGCCGTGGACCGGCCTGATATGAGCGAGCAAGCCAGGCTACGATTCTTCGACTTTAAGATGATGCTCTATCTGCAGCAGCTGAACGAAGAAAACAGCATGGCCTAGTCGCCATATGCTAGAAAATCTTTGGCTATTTCTTCATACTGTGCTTCGGCCTGGTGTTACAGAGAGGCATTCAAAATCATCGCAACTCTTTTGTTCCCTGCATCCATCATGGTAGCGCTCTTTTTTATCATGGTCGGACTGGTTTTTTTGTGGTATAAATGGGTCAAGTTCTATTGTTGGTTATTCTTGAACATTTCTTTCATTATTTTTGTTGAGTGATTATTTTATCTATTTTCTATTCTTGCTTTCTTTTTTTTCTCTAATTAGCAGCTGATGCTGAATTGGTAATGGCCCTGGTTGGTAACCCCTGGCCTGACCGACCGTCACCGACAATGTTGGAAGGAGGGGACCTGGTCCGTGCACGACGGGGGCAAGCAACATGATGAGGAAAGAAGGCTGCCACATTTTTTTGGAAGCTTCGACGCAGCTCTCCCACTTGACCCGACGACAACCCGCTTCCACCCCAACCTTTCGACAAAAGACCAGCGCCAAAAAAAACTCCCCCCGATAGATCGAGAAGCTCAGCTGCTGGATTTCCGCCCAAAATGTCGTTCGGAGGCCAAACGCCGACGATCATCGTCCTCAAGGAAGGTCCGTTTTACCCCACCGCCCACCTGCCCGCCCGCCTTGTGCGTGGGCAATGAATCCAGGGGAAAATGAAGTTGGACATGGAGATGGCACAACTCCAAAGAAACACAGCGACGGCTTGAGCTGACACGATCCAATCTCTCCTACAGGTACCGATACTTCCCAGGGCAAAGGTCAGATCGTCTCCAACATCAACGCCTGCCTTGCTGTCCAGGCCACCATCAAGTCTACTCTCGGTCCTTATGGCGGCGATTTGTTGATGGTGGATGAGAATGGCAAGCAGACCATTACCAACGATGGTGCTACTGTTATGAAGGTTCGCATATACACATCCTGCTGCTCTATCGTGTGGCTGTGCAACACAGTTCAAGACTAACCGGTTCAGCTTCTCGACATCGTTCACCCCGCCGCCCGAATCCTCGTCGACATTGCCCGATCACAAGATGCCGAAGTCGGTGATGGAACCACCTCCGTCGTTGTCCTTGCAGGTGAGATCCTCAAGGAGGTCAAGGAACACGTCGAACAGGGCATCAGCTCCCAGATTATCATCAAGGGTCTCCGAAGAGCCGTTCAGTTAGCCGTCAACAAGATCAAGGAGATTGCCGTCAGCACCGAGGAGGGCAACCACCGCGATACTCTTATTAAGCTTGCCTCCACCGCCATGACTAGCAAGCTTATCAAGCGTAACACCGGCTTCTTCACAAAGAGTAAGTAAGATACTTGCCACACGTGGACATCTGGCTAACCCGGCGTGACAGTGGTGGTTGACGCCGTGCTATCACTCGACCAGGACGACCTCAACGAGAAGTTGATTGGTATCAAGAAGATTCCCGGCGGTTCGCTTACCGAGTCCCTCTTCATCAACGGTGTCGCCTTCAAGAAGACCTTTTCCTACGCCGGTTTCGAGCAACAGCCCAAGAACTTCGAGAAGCCCAAGATCGTGTGCCTCAACGTCGAGCTGGAGTTGAAGGCTGAGAAGGACAACGCCGAAGTCCGTGTCGAGCAGGTCTCAGAGTACCAGGCTATTGTCGACGCTGAGTGGCAGATTATCTACAAGAAGCTCGAGGCTATCCACGAAACTGGCGCCAAGGTGGTGCTGAGCAAACTCCCTATTGGTGACCTTGCCACCCAGTACTTTGCCGACCGAGACATCTTCTGCGCTGGCCGTGTTGCTTCCGAGGATATGGAACGTGTGGTGCAAGCTACCGGTGCTGTGGTACAATCTACATGCTCGGATATCCTGTCCGAACACCTAGGAACCTGCGGCAAGTTCGAGGAGCGCCAGATTGGTGGTGAGCGATTCAACTTCTTTGAGGACTGCCCAGAGGCCAAGACCTGCACCCTCGTCCTCCGTGGTGGTGCCGAACAATTTATTGCTGAGGTGGAACGATCTCTGCACGACGCCATCATGATTGTCAAGCGTGCAATCAAGAACCGCACCATTGTCGGTGGTGGTGGTGCTGTCGAGATGGAGGTTTCGGCCTACCTACACCGCTTTGCGGACAAGAACATTTCCCACAAGCAGCAGGCCATTATTAAGTCCTTCGCCAAGGCTCTCGAGATTATCCCCCGCCAGCTGTGCGACAATGCCGGTTTTGACGCCACCGATATCCTGAACAAGCTCCGCGTTGAGCACCGCAAGGGCGCGACATGGGCTGGTGTTGACTTCCAGAATGAGGGAGTCACCGATATGATGGAGCGTTTCGTCTGGGAGCCTGCTCTGATCAAGGTCAACGCCCTCCAGGCCGCCACTGAAGCCAGTTGCCTCATCCTTGGTGTCGATGAGACGATCCGAAATGAGGAGAGCCAGGCACCTCAAGCTCCCGGCCAGGCTCTACCCCCAGGTGCCGCTCAGCGAGCGCTCAGGGGTCGTGGACGTGGCATGCCCAGGAGGTAAAGAAGATAAAAAGGGAATGGGAGAAGCAAAACTAGTGAAACCCAAGATAATAAAAGGATATGGTGTCCTGGGTGGGGGTTTGGAGGAATCTGTATAATGATACCTAGACTTACCTGACCTCTAGAAAAAACTTGAATGACCTCCGTCTTTTTTTTTTTGGCATACGACAATAGAGTATATCCTAGAAGTTGATATTATGAAGATTATGTGCTGTTCCTGATGAGATAGGGGAAAGCCTTTTTCAATATTGTTAAAATTCCGGAGACTAACTCATGCTCATAGAAATAGATGCTGCCCAAACCAAATGCCCGCTTCGCTGCAATGCCTGTTCAAGTTCACAAAACCAAAATTCCACAGGCTCCCTTTAGCTCATGAGCCACCCGGAGCCCCAAAGTTGACGTCGTAGAGCGTTCTGTCCTTGCCATCCAACCCCTGGTCATGCTGCACGCTCATTCCACCCACGGCCACATTGCCGTCTACATCGACGTCGTCGTCATCCTGGTGCTGTATCAACATTTCCAAGTCGCGGTCCACGGCGTCGGACTCGCCTGTGTCAACAACGTCCTCGGTGGCGTTCAAGAGCGCTTGGAAGTCGGCGGGCGAGTGGTACTGGTCAAAGGACGGGAGATCGTGGGGCGAGGACTGGTTGATGATTTGCGGGTCGATGGGCTGGTAGACGGAGGCAGCTTCGTGGTGGTGATGCGGATGGTGGTGGTTGTGCTGGTGCTGATGCTGCTGTTGGTGGTGCAGGTTCGGGTGGTCCTGGAGCATGGGGCTGTGGTGCGGGTGCTGGTGGTGCTGGTGAGGTGACTGTGGTTGATGATGGGGGTGTGCGTGGAGAGCGTCGTCGAGGCCTGCGCCTTGGAGAGTATGTGAGTGAGGGATGAGGGAGATGTCAGCTGGGTTGGCAAAGGGGCTCGGGTTTGGCGGCGGACCAGGCTGCGAGAGCGTCGGCATCATGTTGTGGTGTTGGTGGTGGTGGTTCTGCAACGCGAGCACTCCGCCTGGCGCTCCAGTCGGTGAAGATGGTTGATCCCGCGCGCCGCCTCCTCCCCCTAATGCCGCATTGCCGGCGCAAATGCTGCTGCTTCCCCCGGCGCCGGGAGCAGCGGCGACAGCAGAGGCAGAGCCGACGGTCCCCTTCCTCGCTCCGCCCGGGTTGGGCGTCTTGCCCAGCTCCTTGCAGTCGACGCAGCTCCGGATGACGTCGCTGACGGTCTCCTTGATGCGGCTCCAGTGGTACTTTTCGGCAATGGTGGCCGTCGTCTTGTTGATGCCGCCGTGCTGCTGGATGTGAACGCGGCGGGCAATGTCGAACTGGCGGGCGGGGTCCGAGATGACCTCCTTGTCCTTGAGCATGAGCTTGTCGCCGTCGAGCAGCTTATAGTGCGTCGCCGCGCTGCGGAGCCTGCTTTTCTCGGCCCGGTCAGCGCCGTTCGGGTATTCGCCGTACTTGAGGTAGAACTTGATCTTGTCGAAACGCTCTTCACTCACGAGTTCGTCGCTTTCGCGCGGCGCCAGGTCGCGGCCGTAGATGATGGCGTCGATGAGCTGGCCCGGGTAGCTCTTGAGGTTGCCGCACCCCTTTACGCGCCCGATGCGCTTGAAGCCCAGCCCGTCCCAGAGCCGGCACGAGGCCACGTTGGTCTCATACACGAGGTTGAAGACGGAGTAGGTGTAGCCCAGCCGCGGCGCCCAGTCGAGGTACGTCTCGCCCATGAGCCGGCCGACGCCGCGGTTGCGCGAGGCGCCCGTGACGATGAAGCCGGCGTTGGAGACGTGGCTGCTGCGGCCTGGGTAGTTGGGCTTGATGTAGAAGCTGCCCAGGCACTCCTTGGACCAGTCCCTGCCCTCTACAACGTCCTCCGGGCGCTCAATGCTGCCGAGGAACATGATGGCACCGCAGTTCTGGAACCAGTAAGCACCAAAATTATCCACCGAGAATTGGTCCATCATCGGGTATGTGTCGCCGCCCTCAATCTCCTTGTTCAGCTGATCGCACAGGTACGCAAGGAGCGAGGGCGGCACCTGGTGCGCCGACGCAAAGGGGACAATGGTGGCGACCGTCTGTCGGTCCCGAAGCGTCACTTGCTTCGGCACGATGTCGGCCGGGAACCCGGGATTGGCTGGGTCCGGGTACGGAGGTTGGCCCGAGACTCGGTAGATAGTGGGGCTCGCCGGGTCGTCCAGGATGGCCGGCATGGTTGGCTCGATTGCTTCTGCTTCACCGGCAATGTCTGGGACGAGTTGGGCTGAGGGGATGAGATTGAAAATAATCTAGTCACTCATGCCGAGTTAGTCAAGAGGTCGCACGTCAAAGTACACATCATGTCATCTGCAAGCCCGCATCCACATCTACCTCCCATCAACCTCGCGTCCCCTTCCCTGTTGCCCCGGAGGGCCGATGCCGGCTGAGACAAAAAAGCACATGTCTCTACATTGTAGGAAGAGAGAGAGTGAAGCAGAAAAACACAATGATAGGCATGCCAGTAGCTGATGCTGCAACCACGAGATAAATGGCTGAGAGTTATATCTGGCAGGCTCACTCGGGGCAACAAAAAAAAGGAACAGTGTAAGAAGGCGCTGGGATGACAAGATAGGGCATACCGGAGTTCTAACTATGGGCAAGCCACAAAGGTGGGAAGGCACCAACAGGCACACAAACAATGCGCACTCGCCACGATTTTTTTTGGTTTTGGCCCAGCACGCACAAAAGGAAAAAAAAACCGGGTCCAATCGAAACGACCAGGGGGGGTCCGTCCTTGGCCTACTGTGCGGCGTGATGATGTGCCGTGCTATGCTGGCGGCGCTGTGATGGGATGTATGGAGCTGTGCTGAAATGTTCGTCGTGAGCAGTTCTACCTGGTGAGGGGAAATACGCAGTGACGAGGTTTCCAGACCAGACCACTTTTTTTTTCCTTTACATAAGAGTTGATGTGGGGCAAACCCGCCTTGTTCCCGAGGCACTTATCAAAAAATCAAGTTGGGTTGGTGGCAAGAGCATGAGGGTCAATAGTTTATCCGCTTCCATTCATGATATGGTCGTCTCAAACGTGACATCAAAACGTGTAATTCACTTCGTCTCTCTCTACATGCATTTGGGGGGTTATTATACATGGCCTTATTGTACAACAAGTGCAGCTCCTCTCTACTCCGACTTTTCGTTGCTGGACTTGAGTTCCGTCTCAATCTCAGCGGCTTTTGCTCCCACGGCAGCTAGCTGCTCTTCAATGCTAGACAACTGGGGGTCCGCAGCCGATAAGGACTCAACCTCAGCAGTGGTTGATACTGGTGGCTGGCCAGTAGACTTGATTTCAGCCTCAAGCTCAGTAGCCTTGGCGTGCAACCCTGCTAGGTCCTTCTCAATGCTCTCCAGCTTGGGGGCTTCTGTGGCTGAGGGAGATGACTTCTCGGAGCCGTTCACAGCAACCTCGCTCAACATGTCAAGCATTTCCTCCTCGGTAACATCGACCTCCTCGCCGTAGAATTGCGTACGGAGCAACTTCTGCTCCTCCTCGGTGAATCCCTCGATGTTCTGTTGGACTCGGCCCATGACAGCCTTTCGCTCCTCGACAGCGGCCTTGGTCTCTTTTCTCATGTGGTTGGTAATGTCTTCGGGGTTGTTCCAGGAAACATGACCCTTGGCAGCATCAGCAAGTCGTCGTTTCTGGCCAGCCTCGCCAGCTCGGCCCAAAACACCGGCAACAACAGCCATGGCTCGAAGACTTTAGAAATAGCACGTCAGTTTTGTAAACTATGATCGAATACATGTCACTTGAACATACCTGTCGTCGTTTGCGGGGATGGTGTAAGTCACCCACGAGGGATCCGCATTGGTATCGATCACACCAATCGTAGGAATACTCTTCAAGCCACACTCGTAGAGCACGGTGTAATTCTCCAAGGGGTTCAGACAGACAACCAAGTCCGGCAGTAGAGGTCGGGCAGAGCCCCTGTATTTGTCAAAGCCAGTGATATCCTCGTCGTGCTCGTTCACCACCCGGGTGCCACGCACCCCCAAAATCACATCTCGGTTGGTAATACCTCCCGGTGTCCATTTAGTGAAAAGGTGGCAGGCTCCAGCCATCTCTGCGGCCTTGGTCACGATTTCCATCTGGCCCTTTCGGTTTCCCACAAAGAGGATCAGACCTCCGCGGTATGCGACTTCCTCCACCACACGAGCCGCACGTCGGAGGTGCGCTGCCGTGGTCTCGAGCGAGATGATGTGAATACCTTCGCGCACACCATAGATGTATCGCGAGTTTGCCGGATTCCAGAGCGAAGTCTTGTGTCCCATGTGGGTTTGCGAAGCCATGAGAAGCTCAAGCGTAACATCCTCGGGTCCCGGGGGGTTGCTGATCAGTTCGGTGGGCACATAGCTGCGCTCAACTTGGGATCCCAAAGCCCTGGTGGTGTTCTGGATGCGGCGGAATTCGGTATACTGCTGGGCGGGGGTAGCGGCTGCAGTGTTGGCCGTCTTGTGTTTGGTCGTCCAGGCCTTGCCCTTGTGCTCGTGGGCGGAGTCGGTTCCGAGAGAAAGAATAGTATCCTGCACAATTCTCTGCTTCTTCCTTGACGCAGAGACAATCTTGACGGGCGCGGCGGGAGCCTGAGAAGCGGGCCAGGACGATTGGGACTGTTTCTCAGTGGAAGTGGGAGTGGTGACTTCGGAGGAAAGCTGTCGAAGGAATGTCTTGGAGACGGGAGACGCCAATGTGCGGCGGCCTGAGTGCATGAGTACTTGAATTGTCCATAATTACTTCCAATTGACTTACCAAACCGCACGGCAGCGTTCCTTAGTACCATGGTGAATGCTTTTGAAGTTACTCGAGCGTCTTGATACTCGTTCCACCATCCCCAAATTTTGGCCAAAGAGACTGTCTCGGCGTGCAGGATTTTCCGATGCCGGCTAACGCAACTGGCGCAACCAACCAGGGTCCAAAACTTCAAACCAATGCTGGGAACATGCACCAAAGTTGCAAAACAGTCGCCAAAAAGCTTATTTACTTGATTATTTCAAAGTGAGCACATAGAAAAATTCAGTAGAATTAAAGGTTGCAGGTGCAGGGGTAATCTCTAGAGACAAAAAATTTTCTACATATCTACAATCTCCAGTTACTGCCGTCTTGTCATCAAGTCGTTATCAGGGTTCAGGTCCGGTGGGGGTGTTCCTTTATCGGCTAGTGATCCTTGAAATAGTAAAGACACCAACAATAACCACAGCCAGCGTGACGATGGCACCAGGAAGGAGAAGTTCGTTTGGCACACCAGCAATGACCTGGTCGACAGCAGCGTGGTGGGCTGCCCTCGCCCGGCGGGGCCTTCGTACTGTTGATGCCACTTCTTCCTCGTCGTCCTCGTCCTCGTCCTCGTCTTCTTCGTCCTCGTCCTCTTCCGGCCACCACTTGCGTCGCTCGCGAAGGCCAGAGCCAGTAGATGCAGGGGTTTGGAGCGCGATGTCATGAGCCGGGATAGGGGGCTTTTCAGGGTCGTGTACATAGAGATCCACCTTCTCGTGGTGAGAGTGACGGGCAAGCAAAACAGCCTCAACCAAGTCTTGGTTGGTGGTAATGGAAACGGTGTCGCCTTCATCATCAACGTAGCTCAGAGCGAATCCAGCACCCTCGATTTCACCATCCTCAACGACAGGGACTCCGCCGATGCCAGCTGCCTCATTGCCAAGCTTGGCAGCGACGGCGGATACAAAAGCCTCCATACCATCAGCGGCAACGATCTTGACACGGTGCACTCGGCCAGAAGGAGCCTTGAACTTGAAGGAGAAAGGAATCTCCTCGGGCAATCGAGTTTCATGGCCATCCGGAAGCACAGATCGAGGAGGAGAGTCGATGCCAATGTGAGAAGCAGAGTCCCCGGGGGCAACACTGTCACCAAGGCGATCACGAGTGACATCTGGGGATGTGAGACGTGAGCCATGGTGCCCGTGGTGCATGGCGCTGCCACCCTCTCCAGACATCATGGACTCGGACTCGTTGTCAAGAGAAAGCCAGAACTTGTTCCAAGCAGGCCCCTCGTCGCTGGTGTTGGACATGGTGTTGATCTGCTCCAGAGTGGCGTAGGTGAGCTTCAGAACATCGACCATGCCAACAATCTCGCCACCATCGTTCATGACAGGAAGGTTAAGATAGTGGCCATCTACAAATTACGGTTAGAGGGGGAGAAATCAGATCATGATAGTTGAGTGTACATACCGTGCATTTTACGGAGAGCAGCTTGGAGAGTCATATCCATGGGGGCAAAGTCGGGGTGAGGAGTCATGACACGCACGACACTGCAGTTGGCGGGGTCAAGGCCAGGAGCAATGACACGGAGGACTACGTCCTTGCTGGTGAAGATACCCGTAATGGCTCCCTGGTCCTGAACAAGGACGGCAGTGGTGCGGTTCTCCTTCATGAGAGCAGCGGCTTCCTTAACCGAGGTCCTCACACTGACCGTCGTGGGTGGGATTCCATTGAGAACAGTCTCCAGAGTGGGCCCAGACATTTTGGAGCGCAAAGCCTCGACATACTGAATAATCTGCTGCGGCTGCGTAGAGCCCAATTCGGACTGGACACCCTCGAGAGCATCGTACAGCTTTCGGGAGGAAGAGTAGGCACGCTCAAGCTTCTCCATGGCATCGTAGAAACACTTGGTAATGTCCAGCACACCAGAAATATCCTGGTTCTCGTCCATGACGGGCAAATGTCGGAAACCCTTCCTGACCATCAAATCAAGGGCATCAGTAGCGCTGGTGTCCGTACGAGCGCAAAGTGGGTTCTTGGTCATGATTTCGGCGATCGTGACATTTGCGGCCTTGGCCCCAGTGCCCACAACACGGAAGGCAAGATCCTTGGCTGTGAAGATACCAGCGATTCGGTCGTCATCGTCGGTAACAAGAACGCAGTCCTCCCGCTTGGCAGCCATCAGCTGGGCGGCCTCGGAGACGGTGGTGGCAGGCTTGATCTGGAGAGCCGGGCTGGGCTTGAGGGCGAGCACAGTGCCGGGAGGGGCCTTTCGGCTGTGGCGAGCTCGACTCGTGAGGTGTTTTTTCTTGGAGAGGTCATTTTCGAGCTTTCGTCGGATGGCCTGGAGGGGCATTGGTCAACACACAGTTCGACACGGCAAAGTAAAGGCGATAGAGGGGTCTTTTTTAAAAACAAGACGGCCACATGAGTGGATAACGCACCTCATCTCTTTTGGACTGCTTCTGACGACTGGCGCTGACGGAGGAGGCAGCCTCGGCGGGTTGAGGCGGATGCGGATGCGGCTCGAGAACAGGACGAGGAATGTTTGAGCTGGCGCCGCCGCCGCCGCCGCTGGGACTGTTGCCAAAAGGTGGGATGGCACCACGGCCCTGGCGAGTGGGCGTGCCTCTGAGAGTGTTGCCGGACATGGCGGCTGAAGGTGGGATTGGGGATTAAGAGGGGAGGTGACGAACGTCGATTGGCGGCGAGGGGCAAAAAAGTGAATTCACAGACGATGCAGCATATGGGGGAGCAGCCGCAGAATGAAGAGATGCGCCCGGCAGCCAATGGCAGCGGCAGAGTTGAAGCCCAGACGTGCGAAATGGGGTGATGTTGAAATATTCGGTCAGGGTGGATGGATGGGACAAGGGTCATCCAGACTGTTGCTTGGGACGTTGTCGCGGTGAATGGCTTTAGTTGGGCTGGGTCATTTTGGTGGTAAATAGCGGGGCTAGACCCGACCAGAACTTGTCCAGTTCGTTTGCTTGCGAGTTCACCCGACTCTGCGAATCTGCCTGCACACGCATACATACGACAGTTACCCAGCCAGTGCGCCCACCCGCACGTGTTTGATTGCGCCTTTCGCTCCATCATGTGCGCTGCTGAGAATGACATGCTGTAACCCGTTCAACGCTGCTCTCCTTCGCTTTCACTTTCGCAGCCTTGTTTGCTGGTTCTCACATGTGCGCTCTCTCTGCATGCACTGCCGAGGATGACCCCATATTTTCCCGCCGGTCGTTTTTGACGAGACGATCAATGCAACTAAAGTGTGCAAAATTTAGTCATTAATGGCCTGAGCCACGGGCATTTAGTCGTCGTTGGGGCTGCATAAGAGGCCAAAAATCGACGAACGATAAGATCTGACACTTAAGGCTCGTCGGCCAGGGAAGAAGCATGGACATGTCAGAGTCACAACAAAGCTGCCTTCAATGCTGTGTGCCATGTGCCTGGCCGCATAGACCCATCCAATGGGTGGTAGGGTGTCTGTCAGCACGGAATGTTTTGGTGTGTTTATATGCGTACACGGGGCCGTTGCCATCGCTGTAGGGTAACCACCGGCCTTTTGTTTACATGACGTTGCCAACCCAGCAGCATCATCGCACCGTTCCCGGGGTCGTTTTATTAGCCGAAGCCTCATAATCAGACACTGATCGCCCACGATGACCACTGAGTTTTCGCCAAGCCAAGTTTTTATATCCCAAATACAGACTGGACTGAAGATTTGTCCCTCCGAGGATGGTTAGTAGCACCAGCTTGAGCCATGCGAGATTCACGGATTGCCTGTGCCGTCTCCGAAGAGCGCCTCTTTTTGGCGATCCTGGTCGTTTGAGCTACTGAAGGTTGTGGGACAGTACATGGCGCGTACACAACGATGTATGCGTATAAATGTGTACTATTCTAAGTAGATGTTAGTCCAACGGCACAATTTGAGATGACACCAATCCCTAAAGCAGATCAAGCGTGGAAAAGTGTCCGACCCAACGTGGCCTAACCTCAGAACCATGCCTGGTTTTCTTTTGGAAACATGGCACAGAGGCACGCACTAAGGACTGGTTACGACCCGACCTGACTAAAAGCATAAAATGAATAAGTATAAATTAAAAGGCCGCAATTCAAACAAATCGCAATGAGCTATTGGGTTAGGCTGACCAACGTGGTTGCGCCTCGTTTTTGCTCTGCTTATTTTCTTATTTGGGGGGGCGCGCGCATCCGCCTGGTGACGATGATTTTATCCATTTGACAAGCCTCCAGTGCGCAGCGGCCTATCAATCTATCTGATGAAGAAGTAGTTACGTCTCACGGGCCACGGCCACGGTCACCCGCAGGCCTGTCCGTCAGTATGCCTGGCATGAAGATATTCCCCGGGCCGCTCTAAGGATAGTTCAGACGTCCGAGGGCGCTATGAAGAGCTTCTGAAACCAGCAGGTCACCGTATCAGGTGCCCAGACGGGCCGCTGCTGCTAATGGCCGGTGCTTTAGCCCTGAGCCTCACTGGAATCCTGCTGGTCGCGGGGCAGCCGCCTCGGTAAGCGCCAGGGTCGTGGGAGGGAGGGCGCTTCATGAAATTATCCGAGGAGCAATTTCATCAGAGACGGCATGAGGCGAAGACTCAGACGAGTTAAGGGAACATGGCCTGTCTGGAGACGCGAGACGGACCATGGCAGCGAAGGGAGTCAACCGGTAATTACTAGATACATGGGTCCGTAGGTTTGCCAGCCGCCGCGCCTGGCGGGAAAAGGAAAATCAGACCAAATGATGAGCCATTGGATTTCGGCCGTGTCTGAGATTTGGGTCCTCTTAGCTAGCCCTTGTTATGGTAGTGTGGGTAGTGTGCGAGGGTTCCACTACATCCCTGCTGAAGCGCCCCATTAGTTCAGACCGGTTACTGTAGCAACTTGTTGGCATGGTCGAGAGAGTTGCTTTTACTTGTAGAGAGCTCTCTTGTAGACTGCCTTTGAATCCACACTTCCTGGCTTCTCAAGCATCAAATCCACACCTGAAGGACAGCTTGCATCCCATCCCATCAACGGGGAGAGCACCTCAACGAGGCGAGCGTTCCAAAAGCTATCCATCGCCTGAAAAAACGGCGTACCTGAAATCATCATCCTGTCGCAAAGTCGCCCGCGACTGAGCACAACAAAACTTATCTTTTAGCCCGGCGCTCTGTGCTTGCGCTGCGTGAGGTGAGCAGCAAGACGTCTTCTGCGGTCGTGGGACGAGAGACGCTGACCGCGTTGCGCGCGCAGTTTCGGACCAATAGGTTCCTATACGACAACCAATCGACCGACGACAATTTAATTCCGGACTCCCCTTGCGACCAAGAAAATGCTGTCCAATCCAAACGGACTTCATGCCCGACAAAGGCAGCATCGTCGTCAGAATTCGACGCCGACTGCCTTTGAAGGAGTGAAGATCCCCAATCTGCCCAACACGACACAACGACAAGCCGCTGGCCACCGCCGCGGTCTCAGCCTCGACATTCGACGACAACACAACTCGGCATCACCGACAGCACGGCAGAATCTAATGGTAAGTGCGACTACTAACAACACAGGATTAGCAAATCATGCGCAGCATAATGTTCTGCGAGAAGCGCAGCAGCAACGCATTCAAGCACGCCCGGGCCCCCACTCGAATCCCTATGTCGCCATGGCGCATAGCGGAACCGAAAACTACATAATGTCTCCCCATGGCACTCCCCAGACACAACGGTTTGATCCGTCCTGTTTTGACCCTTCCAGCATGCCCTTTGACCCTTACAGCGGTGAATTGAATGTCATGATGGCCAAGGGCCAAGCAGCCTACGGGGAAAACATGTCGGGAGGTAAGGAATTTGATATCTTTAACACTGACAGTGCACTATCAACACCTACCTTTGTGAACTTCCCAGACAACTCCTCCGCGCAAGGATGGGTCTCAGAAGGAGACACTTCCAGCACGCGGAGGACGTCGCGGAGGATTAGCAACGGTATTATGGACCGGGTCAGCAAGTTTGAGAACCTGGGAGCCGATGGGCTCCCAAGACCCGCCACGCCTCAAAGCGCAAGCTCACAGAGTAAGTTGATACTGAAATGGAGATGGAAACCCCGGCAACCTGGCAGTTGGCTAACGCGCTCCCTTGTCCCCCCAGCTTCAGGATTTTATCCCCCTACCCCAATGGAAACTCCCCAAGACCGATTAGGAAGAAATGAATCCGTTCCCAGCAGATTCCAGGACGGCTACGATGAGTCCATGGAAGAGACCATCAAGCCCGTAAGAAATCGCGGTGGCAACCGCCGAGCTCAAGCCATCTTCGAAGACATGCAAAAGCAGTCCGAGCAACTACAGCACCCACAGGTTGTTTCCAGCCCTCCCAAGCCAAACACAATGGCCGAGGTTGACAGCAACTTCTCCGTGCCTCTTCAGACCCCCGACTACATGAACATGCACAACTTCAACAACGAGGTCTTGAAGATCGAGAACGGTTTCGAGATGGGCCAGCACATGGCTCAGCAGTCCGAGAACCCTCAGATGGCCCAATACATGCGGCCTTATCCCCTGACTGCCCAATCTCTTGCCGCCGCCCCCCAGACCTCCTCTCCTTCCCGTCGCGAATCTCCCCACCGCCGCACCGAGTCCCTGGCCAGCATTGCTAGCGCTGCTAGCATCGCCGACATCAACATCGAAGAGACCAAGACCGACACCGGTGTCACTCTCGAGGAGATCTCCCAGTACATTCGCGGCCCCGATGCTTCAGACGGCAAGTGGGTGTGCTTGTACGACGACTGCGGCAAGAAGTTTGGTCGAAAAGAGAACATCAAGTCACACGTTCAAACTCATCTCAACGATCGCCAGTACCAATGCCCGACATGCCAGAAGTGTTTTGTTCGTCAACACGACCTCAAGAGACACGCCAAGATCCACACTGGTATCAAGCCTTATCCTTGTGAGTGTGGAAACAGCTTTGCCCGCCACGACGCCCTCACGAGGCATCGACAGCGAGGTATGTGTATTGGCGCTTTTGACGGCATTGTTCGCAAGGTTGTCAAGCGTGGCCGCCCGAAGAAGAGCCGCCCCGATATGGAGGCGCGATTGGAGAAATCTTCACGAACCCGCAAGAAGAACATGTCCATCAGCTCAATGTCGTCTTTCTCTGGCTATTCCGACAGCTCTGCTGTGAACTCGCCCGACAATGACTACAACATGCTCGATGACATGATGGACATTGGAATGCCACAGACTCAGCACATGTCGTCTGTATCATCAGCACCCATGGGATCTGTTGTGCCCCCGGTCGTCAACGACTTGGTTTCATCACCCTCAGCTGTCAGCGCTCACTCTTACGTCTCCCCCGAAGCCATCATGGAAGGCACATCAATGAACTCAACGAGCCCTGCGAAGAGCGCCGGAAGCCGGTACAACACGCCTCCGGAGCTCTCTCAGTCATCATCACCGCCTCCCACTCAATTCTTTGAAGTGGACCCCAACGCGTCCATTGGCGCCGACGACCTCAGCACGCTCTCTGGCACCAGCGCAATGATGAGCTCGGCCAGCATGACTGGAACCCTGCCGCTTGGCATGGCTGATCCCGAGGACGACATGCTCCTCCAATTCACAAATGAGGAGGGCCTAGTTCAGCTAGACCGCGACCCCAACATGCTCATGATGAGCAAGTTTGACGAAGAATTCGACAACGCCGTTGGCATGTTCACAAACACCGACGACGTCTTCTTCGGCAGCACTTGAAAAAAAAGAAAGCAACCGAAAAATGTCTCATCATCCATTTCGTCACATCAAAAAAAGTTCTTTTGCCATTTGCCGCATATATGACCTCGGGGTATTTTAATCTATCGCGTTACGGCGGAGCCACGCTCAATGTGTTTTGACTGTTCTATTTCATGGTCCTTTTTCTTAGAAAGGGTAGCTCGGGAACCGGATCTTGACGACGCGGATCTTTACGAAGCTCATGTCCTTGATTTTATTCATGCTTATTTCTGGCGTTCCTCTTTCCCATTTCTGGGGGGAAAGACTGGGCTGTAATCAAAACCGCCTTCTGGAAAGAAAAAGAACATCTGTTTTCTGGAACGGGTCTTTCTATTCTTCAACAAGTCGGCCTTGTACAATTAGGGGATTCAGGTTTTCTTGGGGATTTTATCATCTGGGGTATATGGTTGGGAGGTGGGGGGGTAAATGGGAGGGAAGGGCGAATCGGTTTATTTTTATAGAAAGCAAAGTCGAAGTGGCATCGGGAGGGGCTGCGCTCCGAGGCCGATGGACCACTTCCATTGCAGTGGGCTTTGCTTTTTGGGTAGAGAATTCAATGCGGAATTTTGTTACCATGATTAAATTGTGCCTCTGACCGTGAAAAACTTATTCGATGTGTAACTTGAAGCTTCAGGCTCTGGGGAATCTTGAGATTCCTATGGTGACGATTTAAGATATCGTCTATACATTTGGTCCTTAGCAGAAGATATTTTGCATATTATAGTGGTTAATTCTGTGTTTCTTATGAGACCTGTTGGTCCTTTTGTTCCGCCTTTCTGTTCGCCATTTGTCGCCTTACAACATGGATCCTGGACCCTCTGGCCCGCCAACCCATATCAGAAATATTCTTCACAGGCCTAGGAATATAGTTGCCTCGTGGTTTTTAGCACAGCAACTCTAGAAGTGTATGTCATATTTTCTCACAACTGATAAAACATGGGCGAACTTTAATGCAATCAAAATGCTACACGGCGAACAGCACATGCCTCCGTTTCCATGGTTATACGGCGTGTAACACCGACCTGTCTTTATTTGAAAGCTCCCGGGCCTTTGTTACATCAAAATAACTTGTCGGAGCTCACACTCCTCCAGAAATTGCGTTTCACGCGGAGTAACTGGGCCCCGTCACTCTACATGCTAGTGGTTTGCTACAAGTGGAGGGGTGCTGCATGCATGCATTATTTCGTGCCCCACCAACCATCCATCGCTCAGCCTAGCTTGGCCACCCCGAACCTTCATTCATGACATTCACTACCATCAGCCCTTTTGCTCCTTGATCACCATTCGAACTCAGCCACCTAAAAATTCCATCTCATGGTGCAGTTTAAACACTGAACATGTTGGTTCCCACTGTCGCAAACCAACTTACCTGGCTGTATGCTGCGGGCAATACCCCAGCAACCAGTTTAACCAGGTCTCTGCCCCACGGCCAAGATGCCACAGTGCTGTCGCTCGGGTGCGGCGACTTGAGAAATATTCTTTACACGGCATATTCCGAAAAAGACCTGCGTGCGTAGCCCGATACTTACGAATACATCATCGCGATGCTGATAGTTTGGTAGCCCAGAGGAAGCTTGATATTACGTGTTGTGATATCAATGAAAGGATCATCGGTGAGCTAGCTACCCTAAACAAGCTCTCGCCTTGTATTAATGTTGTTCAGCCCGCAATGTTATTTTGCTCTCCTTTTTCCTAGACGGGGATAAGGATATTGACAACAATGACCTGTGGGATTTATACTACCACCTATTCATCAATCGCGCCACTGCTAGTGCCCTTCTCGAGCGGACTACCAAGCTGCTCTCAATCTCCAACTCCCTTGAAGACTGGAACACCAATGTTTATGGACGTGCCATCAAATTTTGCGACTCTGACACGCTCACTGATGTCAGGGGTATCTGGGAAATCATCAAGGCCGCGGCCGAGAAGTGTACATCCGCAGACTATTTGAAGGAGTACGAGAAGAGCGTGTATCCTTCCAAGGACGGCCATGACCAAATGGTTGGCAAAGGTTCCATTCTCCTTACTGGCATGCGATCAGCTGCGCCCCTCTCTTTGCAGTCGCAACTCGAGTTGCCAAAGGCATCCGCTCAGTACTGGAAAGACGGTACTGTGACACCCAAATCAGACGACGCCCAGTTCCCCAACCCTATGCTTGGCGCCATTCTCTCCGACACAGACATATTGCACTACGGCAGCGACCCTATTTTGGGTTACCATCTTGCCACAGCGTATGCCCCACTGTTGAAATCATCGCCCTTGAACCCTCAAGAGCCTGAGCCAGGTTTCCATGCTGCTGCTGCCGCAAGGACGCAGTTTGACGAATGGAGTACGGCGTTTGAGCAAGTCTTCAACAAGAAGATTGTTATTCGCTATGTGGTAGCCGATGCATTGTCATTCTGTCACACCGTTCAGCAGAGTGCCGCTGAAAAGACTGCGTGTGCCAACATGTATAGAAGGGCGCTCGATAGCAGACCTCTCAACTTGGACCAAAAGGAGTATGGAAAAGGGAGTAAAGGCCCGACAGCTTTCGATATCATTGATACCTCGAACCTCAGTGACCATTTTGGGGCCATCAATATTCTTGTGGCTGCGGGTCCCTTGCTGAATGATCAGCCGTGGGCGGCTTTGTTTACAGAGCTATTGATCAAGCAAGAAGGGGATGAGAAAAGGGCACTTGAGAAGATACTCTGCGGCCATGTGCCGACTGTATCCCTTTTGTTGGGCTTCAGCCCTGTCCAGTACTGGACTAATGCCAAATGTGAATCGCATGTCGACGACATATTCTTGGGCCACATGGGTAGGAGCACATCCAAAAGCGAGGAGACACAGTTTCGCATCAGGTCGGTGTGGAAGCGAGATGATGACTTTGCGGGATATCCCAAAGGGCGAAGCAAGCTGCACATCGAGGCCAAACCACTTGCAAAGATTCTCTTGCCCATTGTTCGCCGCATGTTTGAGTCTGAAAACCCTACAGCCGCGAATTCACGAAATAACGCCTACCCCCACTTTCATCGAGGAAGCCTTGCTGCGATGCTGAAGCTGATTAGCAGACGTGTGGAGACTGACTGGCCTACCACCCATGCTGAGTTGGTTGACTTGACTGCTCAGGAGCGGGCACTGATGTTGAACAGCAATCAGACACAAGATTTTGGAACCCAACTTCATCTCATGGGCGTTGGAACCGAATCATGGCTGCTCTCTGGATTCAAGGACACAACAAAGACTGGCATGTTCAATGCTTGGGAGTCAATCCCTCCGGTTTTGGCCGTGACTGTGGTCATCCCCCGAAAGGCTATTTCTCGCTTGTATGGGGACTCATTCAAGGAAAAGCTGTCGTCTCCAAGATTGATTGGGTCCTTGAGGACTGGGCCTAATTCGGTGACCAAATGGCACAATATGTTTGGAGATGTGCACATCTCGTTCGGAAAGGTCAAGACGACGAGCTATCCCGAGTGCGAAGATTTCGAAGTCTCGGTCCAGCGGGCGGAGAAAGGATGGTCAAGCAACTCCTCGATAGTTGCGTCTTTCTATGTGCCCACAGCGGCACTTCAAGTTGAGCCAAAAAACACACTTGTTGGGCTGTCAGTTCCACCCTCACCCCAGAGTGGAATGTTGTATGTTCCCATCTTGGGAATGGATCTGGTAGTCTTTGAAACAGACATGACTGATTCTACTAATGTCTTTGTGACAAAGTATCTGCCTGATCAAAAGGGGTATCCTCTTGTCTGTACTGGATCAAAGAGCCTTGACAATGTGGTGGACAAGGGGCACGATGACAAGACTGTCAAGATTACGGCTGATATCCCAGCTTCTGAGTCGACAATTGGTATCATCACAGCTCGTCTTGACATTACCTCGGCAAAGGGCAAGAACCTATTGAAAGAGAAGGTTCCCATTGAGCTGCAACAAAAAGATCCATTTGTCATTGATGTCGTATTTGCGACTGACAAGCTCGTATGTCCCGTGAGATTCCCAATTCCCGTTACCAAGAACGGAATGAGATCTCGGGTTGCTCGCACTACTGGCTACATTG
This sequence comes from Calonectria leucothoes, assembly GCA_002179835.1. NCBI lineage: Eukaryota > Fungi > Ascomycota > Sordariomycetes > Hypocreales > Nectriaceae > Calonectria > Calonectria leucothoes. Next base: position 180,876 of record NAJI01000163.1, on the reverse strand, counting down.
AAATCATTGCACCCGTGGCTGATGCAGGATCTTCTGAAAGCCTGTCTGATTTCATCTTCCCCGTCGGACTTTCTCCTTCCAGCGTTCCATTTACGGTCAACACGCCGCATGTCAACCTCGACGCTCTCCCGATCCTTGATCTTGGTGCGAGCAAGGATAGATTGCGATGGCTTACTTCACTCACGTCATTGCAGTTTTCCACTCGAGAAAAGAGCCTACGGGATGTGGCCAATGAAAGTACAGGTATCGCGGAAGACCCGAGGGTCAACTTTAAGGAGTCACTGTTCACAATGTTCATGCTTAGCTCTGGGCTTCAGGGCGGACAAACTGGCATGTTTGCGATCAATCACCCGGAAAAAGGAGGCATTCACATGCTGATATTTGTGTCCGCATTGAGACTTGATGGTGACAATGCTTCGGTTATTCTCGACGCAGCTGTGATTCCATTCACCACGAAACTGATCGCATCGGGCAAGATGGAGGCTTTCCTGTTACTGATCAGGACCCTGGAGTGTTGTACGCTCAATGTGAATGACGCTGAGCTGATTCTCTGGAAAAAGATTCTGCCATCGCTCGCTGAAAGATGCCGCACCTGGTCTCACCGCAGCACTTGCGAGTACAAGAGGAAGAATGCAACGATCCCGGTCAGCTTGGAACACGGCGAGCAGGTGCTTTGCTCCTGCGGCAATGGTCACCTTCCTGACAAATTCGTGTCGCTCCCCGAGTGGGAAAATGCCGGCCCAAATGCCGTGAGAGTGGCCATCAACCCGACTTACTCGGTACCTTTTGTGGAAGAGGTGGTTGCGCCGAGCCTGGTTGCTCAGATGGGCTCTGTCAGCATGGATACGGAACGGTGCAGGAAGTGCGGCAAGACCGAGGGTGCCGACGGGGGATCGCTGAAGAAGTGCTTGCGGTGCATGAATGTCAAGTATTGTTCTGGGGAATGCCAGAAGAAGGATTGGAAGAAGCACAGGAGCGAGTGCAGTGAGAGTGGATGAGCTATGAGAATGGGACCGAGATGTTGATTATGATGTACAAGAATTTTCAATTGTGGGATGTTCCCAATGAGAAACAAAGCAGCGTCGGGAGACGAAAATAAAAACAAGAATTGTTGGTGTTTGTGTAGTTCGTATGCTAGCCGCGTATAATTGGCGTACATGGGTGGCAGAAGGTCGAGGACTGTCATGGAACCCACTTAGATCTCGGTCTGGCTCACCGAGCTGTTTTGCGGCAGCCTGGGACACGGGTGACAGAATACATGGTACACGAGACGAACTACACTGAGCATCGTGAGAGGCAAAATAGTTTGCAATGCAGACAATGTTCATGAACGAGCAGGAATAATCATTGTATTTACCGCAGCCCTGCATTATTTTCGAGTGGATTTATTTCAGGGGCTTGCTTTCTTTTTGCTCGCCATGCATCTCCATGTCCCATTTTATCGTGTGCCATGTTTTCTGTCGCCCCTATCCTGTTCACCGCCCACTCACAGCGCCCACAGTAACACGCTACGCCCACCCACCGCCTTCACCATGGCGGGGCAGAAAAAATGTCCAGGTCCCGGGCCAGCACCAGCCCGCTATTGCCTACTACTCCCACAGCTGGAGCGAGCTTGTGGGATTACGAAATCGCGAACAACTTCCCGCCCACTTCCACCTCGACCCAACATCTCCCCCCTCCCCGACTCGACATTCGCATTTCGCAAAAATGTCGGCCGCGCAGCTTCTGAACCCCAAGGCCGAGTCCCGAGTACGTTTGTCCCATGCCCCACACGAAAAAAAGTTGCCCGCCAGCCTGCTAACCACTGACTTGGGTCGCAGAGGAGGGGCGAAGCTCTGAAGGTCAATATCAATGCCGGTGAGGGCTTGCAGGATGTTCTCAAGTCCAACCTTGGCCCCCGCGGCACCATCAAGATGTGAGCACCCCGTGCCCTATTCTGTGCTTTTCAACGCTGACCCTTTTGTTCTTTAGGCTTGTCGACGGCGCCGGACAGGTATCATCACCTCGTCTTTTGCCCCTCTGTCCACCCCCCTTACTGACCGTCCACTCCAGATCAAGTTGACCAAGGACGGAAATGTCCTCCTCCGAGAGATGCAGATTCAGAACCCCACCGCCGTTATGATTGCCCGAGCAGCGACTGCGCAGGACGACATTTGTGGTGACGGAACCACCTCTGTGGTGATGCTGGTGGGCGAGCTTCTGAAGCAGGCAGACCGACACATCTCTGAAGGACTTCACCCCCGAATTATCACCGACGGTTTCGAGCTTGCCAAGGTTGAGGCTCTCAAGGTCAGTCCTGTTGTAATGCACAACCTAGGTCCTCGTCTCACAGCCAGTCACAGTTCCTCGACAACTTCAAGCTCCCCAAGGAGATCGACGCAGAGCTCCTCCGCAGTGTCGCCCGAACCTCCCTCGCCACCAAGCTCAACGCAAGCCTCGCCGAGAAACTTACCCCCGACATTGTCGATGCCGTTCTAGCCATCTACCAGGCCCCCCAGAAGCCCGACCTGCACATGGTGGAGATTATGAAGATGCAGCACCGAACAGCTTCCGACACCAAGCTGATCAAGGGTCTCGCTCTGGACCACGGTGCCCGACACCCCGACATGCCGAAGCGACTCGAGAACTGTTATATCCTTACCATGAATGTTAGCTTAGAATACGAGAAGACTGAGATCAACTCTAGCTTCTTCTACTCGAGCGCTGAGCAGCGTGACAAGCTCGTCGAGAGTGAGCGTCGATTTGTCGATGCCAAACTTAAGAAGATTGTCGAGTTGAAGAAGGAGCTGTGCGGTACTGATGGAAAGAAGAACTTCGTCATTATCAACCAGAAGGGTATCGATCCTCTGTCCCTCGACGTCCTTGCCAAGAACGGTATCCTGGCCCTCCGAAGAGCCAAGCGAAGAAACATGGAGCGACTCCAGCTGATCTGCGGTGGTATTGCCCAGAACAGCGTCGAAGATTTGACAGCGGATGTTCTGGGCTGGGCTGGCCTTGTCTATGAGCAGACCCTCGGTGAGGAGAAGTACACCTTTGTTGAGGAGGTGAAGGACCCCAAGTCAGTCACTCTGATGATCAAGGGTCCCAACCAGCACACTATTGCCCAGGTTACCGACGCTGTGCGAGATGGTCTGCGCAGTGTCTACAACACCATCGTCGACCAGAGCGTTGTCCCTGGAGCCGGTGCCTTCCAGATTGCTTGTGCTGCCCACCTGAAGAGCGATGCCTTTAGCAAGTCCGTCAAGGGCAAGGCTAAGTGGGGTGTTGAGGCTTTCGCTGATGCTCTGCTCATTATTCCCAAGACCCTGGCTGCCAACGCCGGTCTCGACATTCAGGATGCTAGTAAGTGACTCTACTAAACCTCATTGCAAATGGAAACTAACATGTAGTCACAGTTGCTGCCCTGCAGGATGAGCATGCTGATGGAAACGTGGTCGGCCTGGACCTTGAGACGGGTGACCCCGTGGATCCCGAGCTGGTGGGTGTGTTCGATTCGTTCCGAGTATTGCGCAACTGCATCGCGTCGAGCTCCAGCATCGCATCCAACCTCCTCCTATGTGACGAGTTGTTGAAGGCCCGACAGATGGGCCGGTCAGGCGGCCCCGGTCCGGGAATGGACGGCCCTGAACAATAGTTTGATACCAGGTTAGAATAACGGTAGACAAAAGATTTTGGGCGGTAATCAAAACAACATGTCGGCCTGTATTTGATTTCCTTGATGTTTTAATCATGACTATTGGATTAAGACCAGGGTGCACATAAATACTAGTTTACGAGTAAAGATGAAGCTATTATTCATTTGGGAATCATATCTTTGATTCGAATCGCGGTTCGTTCCTTAGTGCGTTTTGATGTGGTTTGAATAGCGCAATGGGACAAGCCATGGCTTGACTGGATGTAAAATAAAGTTCCCGACTGGATGCCGAAGCAAGCAATTAAATTAAAATTGACGATGACCCGGGAATGAAATAGAATTAATCTATGAGTATGAATTCTGTATAGAAGCGTGAGAATTGAAATACACATTTGAAGCCCTCTCCCAAGACCAGCAAAGCCAGCATCACGAATATGCCCAGAGCAAGGTAAACTGGAGAAAGTGTAGTGATGATACTGGAATAAAAGTCAACATCTATCTATATCGAGAAAATCTGATTAGATGAGAGGTTTGGCAACACGTTGTGAAGGCTAAGCATCATCTCCCCTCTCTTACAGTACCACCGTCTGTCAGGCTCCCTTATCGCGGGACTGCCCCGCATCAACGTCAATACAAGGGGAAAAAAAATCTTGACCCCACCATCACTCTGGACAGCCCTATACCTACTATACAGCGCGACCACAATGGCTTCGTACGATTCTGATTCCTCAGAGGGCGAGTTTGAAGAGACGAGTGTCCTCTTGGGATATGCCTCAAAGGATGCTGATGAGGACACTATTAGCCACCTCGGAGGCCGACCTGTGCGTGCAACTTTTTTTTTTTTTTTGTTTTCCCCCTCCAAAACCACATCCCACTTTGTGTTACTGACATGTGCCCTGCAGGAATGGCTAGACCCCGAGGCCCCCCCCAGCGCCGCATATGCTCGGTGCAAGGTCTGCAAGGACCTGATGGTCCTGCTGCTTCAGCTCAACGGCGAGCTGCCTGAGAAATTCCCCGAACATGAGCGACGCATATACGTTTTCGCTTGCCGCCGCGCGAGCTGCCGGCGCAAGCAGGGCAGTATCCGCGCCCTGCGTGGGGTGAGAGTGTGGAAGGAGGTGGCGCCCAAGGACGAGGCGAAGAAGGCCAAGAAGGACGAAGAAGAGGAGCAGAAGAAACCCAAGAACGACGGCCCTGGGCTGGGCGACACGCTCTTTGGCGCAAAGGGCCTGGGTGGTGCCGGAGGCGGCCCTGCGAACCCTTTCTCAAGCAATGCCAACCCCTTCAGCTCCTCGACCAGCACCCCGAGCAACCCCTTCAGCACCGGGGGATCATCTAATCCTTTCTCTTCCCAACCCGCCAAACCTACCCCGGCCAAAGAAGAAGCCCCCGCGGCCGATCTTCCCAAGACCTTTGCCGAATCGCTCAACATCAGCGCCTCGCCCAACACAACGGCACCACCTCCCTCAGCCGAGGCGTGGCCGGAGACCTTGCCGGAGCCCTACCCGACGCTGTACCTCACCGACGCCGACTTCGAGACGCTCGACCCCAAGCCGGGCAAGGTGCCCCAGAACACGCGGCTCGAGGACGCAGACGCTGCCGAGCCCTCGATCCTCGACCGCGAGGCCTTCGAGTCCACCATGAACGCCGCCTTCCAGAAGTTCGCCGACCGCCTGGCCCAGAACCCGGAGCAGGTCATCCGCTACGAGTTTGCCGGCGCTCCCCTGCTGTACTCCAAGACGGACGCCGCCGGCGAGGCCATCACCAAGGGCGCCATCCCCCGGTGCAGCACGTGCGCCTCCCGCAGGGTGTTTGAGGTCCAGCTGACTCCCAACGCCATCTTCGAGCTCGAGGGCGATGACTTGAGCCTCGACGGCATGGAGTGGGGCACCATCATCGTGGCCGTGTGCGAGAATGACTGCTCGCCGAGGGGCACCGAGCTCACAAAGACGGGATACGTCGAGGAATGGGCTGGTGTGCAGTGGGAGGAGTTGACGACCAAGAAGAAGTAGACAAGGGAAAATGGTGTAAAGAGAGAGAGAGAGGTATATGCGTGATGATGATGTGTTGATGATTTGGGACGGGTGAGGGGGGGGGATGAGTACAAAAAAAAAAAAAGGGTGTAGCGTATACAATTGACCACGGGGTTTGTTTTGTTTTTGGCACATAGAGACATCAAGCATGGGGAATCCAACAATCGCAAAAGTTCTATATGTATGTAGATCCTTTGGTTTGTACTTCAATCACATGTCCTATTAAACGCCTGGATTTTTATACCCCTCCATGCTACCCATGCTGGCCATTCCCTTCCGAATCATGAATCGTCATGACATGTCCCACTGAAGGGAAAGTGCAAAAAACCCCTCCGACCCTCAGCTGACGCGACCAACCTATACCGTCTCCTCCCAGGCCCGTCGGAGCACTCTGGAGAACTGCTCGACGTTGACGTCCTCGCGGATCTCCGACTTCTTGGCCTCGTTCTCGGGGTTGGAGGGCACCTTGATGATGCCTTCGGCCTCGACAGTCCAGCCGCAGACCTCGGTGACGAACTTCTTGGTGGAATCCTCGTCCTTCAGGCCGAGCCATGACTCGAGGTGAGAGACGCTGAGCTCACGGAAGGCCTGCGACACCAGCAGGGCGATGCGGTGGCGGATGAGGTCCTCAAAGTCAGGGATGTCGGCAATCAGGTCGGCGCAGAGGTCGTCGCCATCGATGTCGGCCCAGAAACGGTCGTACTGGGCGCCCTCGAGCTGGCCGTTGAGGGAGCGGAGCTTGGCGAGGGCCTCGTGGAGCTCGCCGTTTGAGGCAGTCGAGGGGTTAATGAGGTGGATGGCGAGGGAGAACTGAGGCGAGGGGAACTGGGTCATGGCCTTGACCAGGATGTTGGTGACAATCTCATCCTTGATGCGGTCGGGGTTGAGCTGGTAACTGTCCAAGGGGGGAGAGATTTTGTGGTCAGCCTTGGTTCGTATGAGAGAAGGGCAGGGTTGAATTTGCAGAGGGGTAAGTTGGGCGTGTCAGATAATGTTAAAATGTGACTTCAAGTGTGGTTTCCTAGGCCACACAGTTCAGGTAATAGGAAACGTTGAAATTCAATCATCATAAAACCAGGATCCCGGGTGTCGTGCAGAGAGAGAGAGAGAAAGACTCACAGCTTGAGCAGGGTGCGGTTGGCGTTGCAGTCGGTATACTTGTTCTCGCATTGCTCGCCCAGGTAGGACTCGAGGTGGCTCACAGCCTCGGGGTTGTACCGCTCGAGGCCGTTGATGATGTTTGTGATGTAGTCGGGCCTCTCGGGCGGGTCTTCGCCGTTCATCATGGTGATTGATGTGATTTGAGGGGGATGTCGGGGTGTTGTTCGCGATGGTGGGGCAGAGGAAAGATTTCGACGGTTGTGTGAGTGAGTCGCTTGTGGGCGACGAAACAGGTTTAGCGTCAGGACGAGGGGCTGGTGTTTTCTAACTTTCCACGGTTTTGTGGACGTCACGTGCGCCCGCGTCGACAATCGTCATGAGCGAAGCCGAACTGCATGCAGATCGCGCTTCGGGCCTTCACAGTGTGTGTGATTTACTTCACAGCTTTTCTTCTCTATTGAAGATTCTATCTTAAGAAAAAACTCCAATCGAAAGCTGTATCGAGATTTGATGAATAAAATCGCACGCGTCAATCACACACTGCGGTCATGTCCAGCCCTTCTAAGAAGCGGAAGTTGAACAACAACGGTAGCAAACCCTCTGCACCGGTGACGAAGGGTTTGGAGTATTTCTTTTCCAAGCAGAGACAGAATGTTGCGCAGACGGCAAATAAGCCCGTTGCGGCTAGCTCTAGTAATGCCGCCACTGCTGAAACTGAGATGACGGACGAAGAGCTGGCACGTAAGCTCCAAGCGGAATGGGATCAAGAGGTTGCCCAGGAGAGGCAAGCTGCCCAAACAGGCAAACAAGCCACATCCAAGGATCCTGATGAATTAGTCTCCGCAAAAGAGATCTCGCAAAATCTCGATTCCAACCAACCGCTCGTGCTTCCATCGTCTCTCACTAAGCCTAGCCCATCCAAGGAGAAATCCAAGCCCACTCTCGGTCTTCAGTCGGCTGGCATATCCGAAGACACAACTTCAACCTCGATACCATTAGATGAATCTCCTCTGACTTTCCAACCATCTCTATACATCCCCCAACTCCATGAGCACTGGGCCTCAGAAGGCGGGAATGCCTCCTACGCTCTCCTCACCAGGTGCTTCGTCCTAGTTAGTGGGACTGCAAGCCGAATTAAGATTGTGGATACTTTGGTAAACTGTATAAGGATATTGATTGAGGCTGATCCCTCAAGTTTACTGCCTGCGGTATGCCTCCACCCATGGGTCATGATTCAATTCTCATCAACTTAGGTTTGGTTGGCCACCAACTCAATATCACCGCCATACATATCTCTGGAACTTGGCCTGGGCGGCTCCGCAATCTCAAAGGCTTTGAAAACCGTGTGTGGTCTTGATAGCCGGTCCCTAAAAGCCATTTACGACAAGCATGGAGACGCTGGTGATGTGGCATTTGAGGCCAAGAAGAAGCAAAGCTTCACTTTGAGAAAACCCAAGCCTCTCACAATAAAGGGAGTGTACCAGTCTCTGGTGAAAATTGCCAACAGTCAGGGGCAAGGGAGCATAGAAGCCAAACAGAGGCTTGTCGATCGACTTTTACAAGATGCTCGCGGTGGTGAAGAGAGCCGTTTTGTGGTGCGAACTTTGTGTCAACATGTGAGAGCTTTCAGGCTTAATGCATATATTTCTCTGGCTAATGTGGCAACAGCTTCGAATCGGTGCTGTAAAGACGACAATGCTGATCGCCTTGTCGAGGGCGTTTCTCTTGTCACGCCCCCCAGGTGCAGAGTTTCCTGTCAAATCCGCTTCTGATCTCTCAAAACTCAAGAAGGAAGAATTGGCCGAAATCTGGGCTAGAGGAGAAGAAATTGTCAAAGCATGCTATGCACGCCGGCCAAATTATGGCGACATAGTCCCCGTGCTACTCGAAATCGGGATTTCAGAAGAATTACTGATCCGGTGCGGCATCACTCTTCATATCCCTCTACGTCCCATGCTCGGCAGCATTACTCGGGACTTGTCTGAGATGCTCACCAAGCTACAGGGAAGAGATTTTGCTTGCGAGTACAAGTACGATGGGCAGAGAGCACAAATACACTGCGATGAGCAAGGCAAAGTCTCAATATTCTCAAGGCACCTGGAACTGATGACAGACAAGTACCCTGATCTTGTCGAGCTCATACCCAAAATACGTGGTGAAGGTGTTGGGAGCTTCATCATGGAAGGGGAGGTTGTAGCTGTTGATCGAACCACTGGGGATCTGAAAAACTTCCAGACCTTGACTAACCGCGCCAGAAAAGATGTTGACATTGGAACCATTACAGTTAATGTCTGCCTCTTCTCCTTTGACCTCATGTATCTCAATGGACAGCCACTTCTTGACCGGTCGTTTCGTGAGCGTCGAGAGCTGTTACGTTCGCTCTTTACAGAAGTTCCCCATCACTTCACTTGGGTCAAGAGCCTAGATGCCACGTCTGGCGAATCCGAGGCCGTGCTTGATTTTTTCAAATCGGCAACTGAGAGCAAATGCGAGGGCATCATGGTAAAAATTTTAGATAACCTAACAACCCTTCCTTACACAGGGGACACGGAGGAGCAAATCCCGGAAGATGGCGAGAAAGCAACAACCTCCAAACCCAAGGCTAAGTCAAAAGGCAAAGGCAAAGCAAAATCAACAGCCGAGGACGATGGTGACGAGAAGAAAACGAAGTCACGACGCAAACCCTTACTGGCAACTTATGAACCCGACAAGCGACTTGATTCATGGCTCAAAGTCAAGAAAGATTACAGCTCTAGCTTTGACACACTAGATCTTATTCCAGTAGCTGGATGGCATGGTCAAGGTCGCAAGGCAAAGTGGTGGTCGCCAATTCTGCTTGCCGTTCGAAATGAAGAGAGTGGGTCGCTTGAAGCGGTGTGTAAATGCATGTCCGGCTTCACCGATACATTTTATAAAGCGAATAGGGAGTTCTATGATGATGGAGAAGAGAGTGGAGAGCCAAAGAATACAAGGTCGCAAAAACCGAGTTTTGTCGAGTATTCTGGGCCTACACCAGATGTGTGGTTCGAGCCCCAGGAGGTGTGGGAGATGGCGTTTGCGGACATTACGCTGAGCCCTACGTATACGGCGGCGATTGGGCTGGTTAGTGATGAAAGGGGGTTGAGTCTTAGGTTTCCAAGATTCTTGAAAAAGAGGGAGGACAAGGGAATAGACGAAGCCAGTACCAATGAGTTTCTTGCTGGGCTCTGGAGAAAGCAAGAGGCAAAGGCGGTAACAGCAAAGGCAGAACAGGGAGATGGAGTTGAGCAGGAGGAAGAAGCGGAAGAATAATAATTGACAAGGCGCATAGGCCGTAAATAGCCAATCGGCTAAACCGTGACACCAAACTCCTCCAATGCGTTGTTGATAAAACTACAGTATAGCAGCACAGCATCAGCTCACTTTCCAGCGTTGAGCTTCTGAGCTATGAGACTAAAGACGGCAATGGATCCCATAAAAAGGATGGCATTGTAAAACTGCCCGTATTTGGTTAGGCTGGCTGCATCAAAGGGCTAGGGAGTTCAACTCACTGCTCTCCGCGAAACCTCCCGCTCCTCGTCTTCTGTCCGAGCCTCGATAAAGAGGCGACGCAGGTTGGGTAGGCTGGCCTATTGCATAGTCAGTTTTGGCTGATAGCGTATGGGCGGGACAGATGCAAGGCGCTTTACCATTTTGAATCACCCTGGTCGCCCTCCCCAGGCTGCAACTTAGCCACTTGAGTTGATTTGTTGGCTTGTAACTGGCTATTCGCAAAGCAGGAGCCTAGAGGCTCAGCTAATGCTTATTATTGAGTCGTGCAATGTTTGAGCGAACGCACTGGAACGGGCCGCGGAGGGGGGTGACTAAGCTGGTGAGTTCGAAAAATTGTTAGCGATTGAAGCCACGATGCACCAAAGCGGCAATCAGGCGGAAATTTTAAAGTTGGAGGGGCCACAATCTGGGCGTGAGCAGCCCCCCTCCCCTGTAGGACGGAAGCCCCAGCAGGTGTTTAGTGGCAAGTTGTGAACAGTTTTAGTGGGTGGAAGCCTGGGCCCGGAGCCACTGGCGAACGCACCCAACCTGAGCCAGCGTCGTGGCCTTGGCATCCATCTTCAGTGACGCCCGCCTGTTCTCCTTTAAACTGCTGCTTCTATCCTTACGTCCCCTGCCACGATCCAACACCCCGACAGAGGCATCCCCGATCTTGCAAGTCCATCGCCGGATGCGGGCTCTGGCGCTTGAGATTCCCTCCGTGTGCACCGTCCAGCGACTTCCCCCGGGCCCGTCGTCACCGCTTCCACCCAGCTATCCCACCTCGACAACTGCCCCTCCACAGCATCCCCAGACGCCTCGACCATGGCTGTAAATCGAATCCGGGGCGCCTTCGCCGTGCCTCGCAAGGGCGAGACGTTTGAGCTTCGTGCCGGTCTCGTTTCCCAGTATGCCTACGAGCGCAAGGAGTCGATTCAGAAGACCATCATGGCCATGACGCTCGGCAAGGACGTGTCAGCTCTGTTCCCCGATGTCCTCAAGAACATTGCCACGGGCGATCTCGACCAGAAGAAGCTTGTCTACCTCTACCTGATGTACGTGAAACTAGCCATGCCCAGGTGTTGCGCTCTCTTTGCCCCGCCTCAAAGCTTCGCCCAAGCCTTCCTGTCGAGGACACGGTGACTGATCTAGCTCGACCAGGAACTACGCCAAATCGCACCCCGACCTGTGTATTCTCGCCGTCAATACGTTTGTACAAGATTCAGAAGATCCGAACCCGCTGATACGAGCATTGGCGATCCGAACCATGGGCTGCATCAGGGTGGACAAGATGGTCGACTACATGGAAGAACCCCTGAGGAAAACATTACGAGACGAATCGCCGTACGTGCGTAAGACGGCCGCCATCTGCGTCGCCAAGCTGTTCGACCTCAACCCCCAGATGTGCATAGAAAACGGCTTTCTCGAAAGCCTCCAGGAGCTGATTGGTGACCCAAACCCTATGGTTGTCGCAAACTCGGTCCAGGCTCTCTCCGAAATCACCGAAACTGCTCCCGAGACGAGGGCTCTTATCATTACGGCTGCGACGCTGAAGAAGCTGCTCATGGCCCTCAACGAGTGTACCGAGTGGGGTCGGGTCACCATTCTAACGACGCTCGCCAACTACCAAACCTCGGACTTGAAGGAATCGGAACACATTTGCGAGCGAGTGGCACCCCAGTTCCAGCACGTCAATCCTAGTGTCGTTCTCGCTGCTGTCAAGGTTGTCTTTATTCACATGAAGTCCATCAATCCCGACCTGGTACGGTCATACCTCAAGAAGATGGCTCCTCCGCTAGGTATGTGGCCTGATAGAATGCTGGTGCCTGGGTGTGCATGTGGCTGACCGAAACGCAGTAACCCTAGTTGCGTCAGCGCCTGAGGTCCAATACGTCGCTCTTCGAAACATTGACTTGCTGCTCCAGGCCAAGCCTGACATTTTGAGCAAGGAGATGCGAGTCTTCTTTTGTAAATACACTGACCCGCCATACGTGAAGCTCCAAAAACTTGAGATTATGGTTAGAATAGCAAACGAGAACAACTATGAGCAGCTTCTTGCCGAATTAAAGGAATATGCCCTGGAGGTGGACATGGACTTTGTCAGGAGAGCAGTCAAGGCAATTGGTCAGGTGGCCATCAAGATTGAGAGTGCCAGCGAGAGATGTGTCCGTGCCCTCGAGGACCTCATCTCTACCAAGGTCAACTACGTCGTCCAGGAGGTCATTGTCGTTATCAAGGATATCCTACGCAAATACCCAGGGTACGAAGGTGTTATTCCCACGCTCTGTCAGCACATTGATGAGCTGGACGAGCCTGATGCCCGTGGATCACTTATCTGGATTGTGGGAGAGTATGCCGAAAAGATTAACAATGCGGACGAGATTCTGGAAAGCTTCGTGGAAAGCTTCATGGAAGAATTTACTCAGGTCGGTGGCGAATTCGGACGTTCTGTTCGCAGACATTCACTGACACTTTTGACATTAGACCCAACTACAAATATTGACAGCTGTGGTAAAGCTGTTCCTAAAGAAGCCGGGAAGCAGCCAGGGCCTAGTACAAAAGGTGCTGCAGGCGGCCACGGCCGAAAATGATAACCCAGATATCCGCGATAGAGCCTACGTCTACTGGCGTCTGCTATCGACAGATCCTGAGGTGGCCAAGGTATGCAGCCAGATCAAAGCACGTGCCGTCTGCTCTTTTGCTAATTTTCTCCTTCTCCAGAGCATTGTCTTGTCCCAAAAGCCAACCATTTCCACCACTATGACCACTTTGCCCCCTGCCCTCCTTGAGCAGCTCCTGACCGAGCTCTCAACGCTGGCCTCAGTCTACCACAAGCCCCCGGAGTCGTTTGTTGGCAAGGGTCGCTTTGGTGCCGACGAAATCCAGCGTGCCGCCATCCAGGAGCAGCGACAAAACGCCGCCGAGAACCCCATCGCTGCGTCAGTTGCTACTAACGGTTCAGGTGGCACTTCACAGAACAACATTGAGAACCTCCTCGATATTGACTTTGACGGTGCTGCCCCTGCTTCTCAAGAGCAGAACAGCGCCTCCGCAACGCCTGATCGCGTGGCCAGTCCCGCGGCTGGTGCTGCTTCGGGCGCCATGGCTGACATGATGAGCATGTTTGATGCGCCAATCACGCCCAGTGCTAGTGCTCCTGCTGCGGCTGCAGCTCCGGCGCCGGCTTCGAGCGGAATGAACGACTTGATGAACGGATTCGAGGGAATGAACTTTGGAGGCTCAAGCGACCCGCTTCCCGCGGCTATGCAACTCCAGCAGGCGCAGGGCAGCACGGCACCGGCACCGGCACAGCAGCCCAAGAAGGACAGCGATGATTTGCTTGGTCTGTTCTAAACTTGTCATGACCCGAAGCAACCCCTGGAGGAGCTCGGGATTGTATGGAGTACGCGGAGAGATGCGCCGGTGGACGAAAGAAAACATGGTTGAATCATGGGCGGGCCGCAGCCGCAGGCGCAAAGAGTAAGAGAGATGATGACCACATAAAAACCCATTTATTTTCAGAGTCCAACGCTCGCCGAAATAAAAACCCTTCTAATATCAAACGTCAGAGATGCCTCCCTATGCTATGTGAACCATGCCGTGCCTAGCACATTGCTACCGTTTCTGTATGGATACCTGAACCTTGTCCGCGTGACCTCCTCGTGCTAGCGTGCCGTTTCGCACCTCCCCCAGTATATCATGTATCATGGCAAGGAGCGTATTGCAACTGGTCCCCTCAGCTCATGGCGACATCGGCAGACTCGGAGGCGGCCTTGTCACGCTGGTACTCGTCCGGGGTCTGGCACTTTGCGGTCCAAGCATGGATGGCGGCGATTTCGTCCTTTAGGGCGCCGTTGACGAGGCGGTGGCGCTTGAGCGAGTTGAGGCCCTGGAACTGAGGCGACACGATGAGCGAGTTGAATGCCTGGCCGCAGCCGCCTAGATTTGAACATGAAGGTCAGTCATTTTCAGGGAGGGAAAGGGTTGAAGTCCTCGTGCGCTGCTCGCTGCCCGCGCGCAGTCTTCGTGTTTTTTTTTTTTTGGAGGGGCACATGCGCGGCGACATGGCGGGGTTGGAAATGGGGAGAGAGAGAACTTACCCGACATGTCAGTGACTTCAACATGGCTGGCTTGGAGACGCTCGGTAATGGCCTCGCGCAGGCTCTCGTCTGTGATTTGCGCCATTGCACGTTCCTCTTTTTCTCTGGCTGGGCTTCTCTCTCTTCTCTTTTTCTGCTTCCCTTTCCCTCCTTTTGCTTGATTTTGTGAGCGAGGCAGGAATCCAGGCAAGTGATGAGATTGATTAGATAGAACCGCGGGGCAGACGTTTAAACACAGCCAAAGGGGGAAGGGACATCCGGACAGTGTGTGTTTGCGCGCAGTTGGCACGGTATGAGCTCATGGCCTCACCGCGCATCTGGGCTGGAGGGAGGGAGGGGAGCTCTAAGCTCTATTCGGAATGTAGAGACAGCTTCACACACGAACCCAAGCTAAACACAGGGTTCACGATCAACAGATCTCCCCCTCCTCCCCCTCCTCCTCCCTCCTGCCATTGACCCAGGTACACTACCAGCACGCCTCTCAAGGCCAGCCTTGTTCTCGGTGATTTCACATCCTGACATGCGGGGCAGTGTTTTGCGGTGGCCTCCAACATTGCTTGCCCGTCCATCCAACAGCGTAGAACGACTTGTTTGGTGTGCTCCCAAACCAACAACACGCTTCAGCTCGCCTAATCCATTCGCCCGGTTATCCGTCTTACCCACAAGACGGTGCTCCTCTTGCCGTCTCCCGCCAAACACAGTGTCTAGGTCGGAATCTGAATCAACCCAAACCACCATGGCTGACGTCGGAGCCTGGGGCGCTTGGCAAGTCGAGCCTTCGTCCTTTACCAGCACTGTATCCAAGGCGATGCAGACTCTGCAAGTACCACCCGCACACACGCCTTCTCTGTGAGGTTGCCCTCTAACAGCGAGCAGGTATCCCGAGCAGCTAGCTGATCGATCTTGGGACAATGTCGGTCTCCTCGTGGGCAACTCGGAAACCGATGCCAACAAGAAGAAGCCCAGAGTCTTGGTGACCAACGATCTTACATTCCAGGTTGCAGTTGATGCCATTGGGCAAGGTGCAAGCGTTATTGTCAGCTATCGTGAGCACCTCCATGTTCGTGCTGGCCATGAGTTGAAAACACTGACACCATTCATCAGACCCTTTCATCTTCAGCGGCCTCAAGTCCATCACCAACAAGGACCCCCAGCAGGCTACCCTCCTGCACCTTGCCAAGGCTGGCATTGCTGTATACTGCCCTCACACGGCCGTTGATGCTGCTCCCGACGGCCTCAACACCTGGCTCGCCGACGTCGTCTCCGGTCCCCATACCAGCGAACGCTCTGTGGCTATTCCCTGCAGCACCGCACCCCCTACTCACTCCCCCGCCGGCTACGGTGCCATTGGACGCTTCAGCGAAGGCGTTTCACTGCGTGAAATCATCCTGCGCCTCGCCGATAAACTCGGAGGTTTGCGGCATGTCATGGTGGCCAGCCCAGTCGGCGCAGACGTCAAGACGGCCAAGGTAAAGAGCTTTGGCGTGTGCGCGGGCAGTAGCTATGACGTGCTGAAGAATGCAGACGTAGAGCTGCTGGTGATGGGCGAAACCAGCCACCACTCTGCCCTTCGGGCCATTCAGCAGGGCCGCACGCTGGTGCAAGTCTTCCACACCAACTCGGAGCGCAGCTATCTTAAGGAGGTGCTCAAGCCCAAGCTGGAGGAAGAGCTCAAGAAGACTGTGCCCGAGGCCGAGGTGCTTTTGAGCGAGTATGACAAGGATCCCTTTACCATTTATGATGTAAATGAGCTTTAGATAAAAGCAGAACAAAAGCTAGTGTTTGATATTGGGGCGGCGCATGGCATTGGAGAGAGCTATCATGGAGTTGAGGTTGGATCCCCCTGTGTGAAATAGGGCGAGACCAGAAGTACGATTTAAAAAAAAAAAAAAAGGAAACGGCCTCAAATGCGGTCAATGACTGGGTATCTATTACTATTTTGCATTATTATCGTCCATCCCTGGACGGTCTTCCGTCTTTTGATAGGCGCCCATCTCTCATGGTGGAGGTGGAGGTTCTCTCGCTCGCTACGCTTCTCCTCCCCTCCTCGGGCTTCAGGGCCTCGTCGCCCTCCTCCAGACACTCGTCAACGTCCTTTCCGCCGAATCCCTTTTCCTTCCAAGCCACCAGCAGGCGTCGCGGCATCTCCCACTCCTTCCGCGCCTGGTCCAGCTTGCCGTCCTTGACCAAGCTGCGCAGCCGTGCCGGGGTAGCGAGCACCTTGACTGCCAGCTCCCGCGTGCGGTCCCGGCGCCTGTCGGCCTCGCGCTTCTGGCCGTCTTCCGAGTCGGGAGCTGGAATGGTCTCGCGGAGGGCTTCGCGGATGGACGAGGCCTGCGAGTATATCTGGGCGATGGCGGGGTCGAGAGTCGAGGCCATTGGGTTTAGAGGGTCCATGTTTGCTCGCATCTGTGAGAAAATAAAAAAAGTTAGCTCCCAGCTGCGTGCTTTCCCCCTTCAAAGCGTTCTCCAGTGGGTCGGGTCATCTCGTGCCTTGCGAATCGTCTCCGTCGCCGTGATCAGCTTGCTGTAGTTGTCGTAGACCAGGGCCTTCTTCTCAGCATCCAGCGCCCGGACCTCGCCGACGACTCGTGTGTACAGGCGGAGGAGCTCCTCCAAGCTGCTCTTCTCGACGACCCGAGCAACATAGTCCTCCGGGTCAAAGTCGGGCGAGTCGATCTCGCTGGGGGGCACCTCGGAGTCCGGCAGGTCGATGCGCGGCGCGGCGGCGCGCAGGTTGTAGTACTCGCGGAGGGCGGCGCGGTTGGAACGCTTGGGCTGCTGCTGCTGCTGGCTAGTCGAGTTGAGAGACGAGTAGGACGCTGAGCGGCCGAGGACGGGCGAGGCGACGCCGGAGCCGCGCGAGACCTCGAGGGAGGGACGGGTGGACGAGTTGGGCGTGCGGCGGGGAGGGTCGCGGGGGGAGGCGATTGTAGACATGGCTGTATCGTGGGTATTCGCTTGGGAGAAAAAAAAATCAAAAGGCAATGGAAGAAAGAAAAAGCAGCACAAAAAAAGGAAAAGAAAAAAGGCGGCGTTTGGACGAAGCAGAGGCGTTCAATGAGTGTGCGTTGTGTATGCGTATGAGCTGTGTGTCGGAAACGAGAGCTGATGGTCGCCGTCCTAATGCCGGCAACGTTTCTTGGACTCTCCCTCCCAGCGGCCCACGTCAAGGTGACACGGTGCGTTTTAGCGGCCAGCTTGCCCCCCCCTGCCGTCCCCTGGAAGTGCAGGGGCTGCAGGGCTTCTGGGGGTCGCTAAATTTAGGGGGGTGGTGCCCCGTTTTGAGCCGCCGGAAAACGTCATGGCTGCCGCGAGGCTGATCACTTTGAGCTATCACATGGAAAAGAGCTGCGTTCACTTTTTCCTGGTGGATTTTTTTTTTGAGGCAGCAAACGCAACACCATGATAGCCTCATAACACGGTTTCCCGGCAAACAAATGGACTTGACAGGCCAGCTCCGCGCGGCGATCCTCGCGCAATCGCTGCCGCACCCGTCGACGGCCTTCCTCAGCTCCCTCATCACGGCGCGCTCGCCGCCGCCGCCGCTGCCCTCGCTCGTGGCCACGGCAAAGGCCCGCCTGCTCGCCGCCGACCTGACGTCGTCGAGCCTGCTCAGCGCCGGCGCCCTCTCCGGCCTGCCCCCGGGCGCAGACAGCGCCGCCGCCAACAAGGAGCTGCGCCTGGCCCGCCCCGTGCACGTCCAGGTGCTCGACGTGGAGAACCTCTCGCTGAGCCGCTGGGAGCAGGTCGAGGAGCTCGAGGCCGTGGAGCGCGGCGAGACCACCCGCGGGAGGGAGGTTGTGCGCATCGCGGGGGCCGAGGACGAAGACGACGCCGCGGGAGGAGCAGGACCCGGACCAGGGACGCAATCGCAGCGCAACCCGCCGGCGCGGACGGCCGCACCCGGGGGCGTTCGTCCCGCCGGCAAGAATGCCACGCACCGCCTCGTCGTGCAGGACTGCAAGGGCGCAAAGATGTACGCCCTCGAGCTGCGCCGCATCGACGGCATCGGCGTGTCCAAGACGCACATCGGCGAGAAGATTCTCCTCAAGGTCGGCACCGTCATTGCCCGGGGCACCATCCTTCTCGAACCGGACAAGTCCATGCTGCTGGGCGGCAAGGTCGAGGCGTGGCAGAAGGTCTGGGTGGATGGGAGACTCGCGAGGCTGCGAGAGGCTGTTTCGAGGGAACAACAGGCTCAGGATTCGTCGTGATGAAGCGAGACATGGTTGAGATTGGCCTGGGAAGGAAGCTGACCACCTCGTCCGCATTTTCTCTTGATAGATTGATACCCTCTACCCCCTACCCCTATTTTCCACCCTTAGTTTTACGTATGGGACACGGAAAGACGATACGTTTCGATGATGATGATGACAATGAAGAGAAGAAGAAAATCACCGTGTTTCAAAGTGCTCGAGTGCGAGTGTTTGCCACATTATTCCCATTCATGCCTAGTCGTGACCTCGTCAGATCGTCCCAATTCTTCTACATTCTACATGCCCACCGTCGCAACTTCCAACGCCTTCCACCCGCACTGCTCCCACGGTGCCAGAAACGCCGCCCTCTGAGCGTCCCCTGCCTTCTCCGTCCCGGCATACGCCTTGGCCAGATCCTGCGCCTCCAGAGCGCCTCGCGGCGGGATGCCCCGAGCTGCCACCTTGAGCGCCATCTGGGCGGCGTGCTCGGAGCCGGATGTCTCTGCCAGCGCAGACCAGCCGTGCGGGAGGCCGGGGTACAGCATGATGTCGGTCTGGATCTGGTTCCGCATGTCGTCCTCGGTCCGCCCCTCGCCCAGCGTCGCAATCGCCCTGAGCACCTCGCCAATGTGCGACTGCTCCGACGCCGTCACCTTGTCGTTGGTGCGCAGGCCCTGCAGCTCTTCAACAACCGCCTCCAGGCTGTCCTCGTCGTTGTCGAGCAGGGCAATCACGCCCAGGAGGAGAACCGACTGGACATGCTCGGGGTGCTCTGAAATCACGCCAAAGAGCGCCTCGCGGGCCCTGTCTCTGGAAGGCTCCGAGCCTTCGGCCCACAAGACCTGCGCCAGCAGGCATACCGCGTCGGGGTTTCCAGACGACTCGTTCAGTGCCTCGTCGAAGCTCGAGATGGCGTCTTCAAACTGGTTTCCAAAGTACTGGGCGAGACCGGCAGTCAAGTGTGCGGAGAGCCGAGCTTTTCTGCGCTGCTCGCTTGTGAGTTCGTTTTCCGCCTCGTCGCTGCTCAGGCCCAGGGCCAGCTCTGCGCACTCCACCGCACTGTCAAACGATCCAGCTGCGAGGTACGCCCTCGCCAGGTCTGTCTTGCCCAAGGCAAATCTGGCCAGGCTTTCAGATGACTCTGTCCTCTCGTAGTCGGTCTCGAGGATGGTGCAGATTTTCTCCAGTGTCTGCACCGCACGAGAGCTTTCGCGGGTTCGTTCCTGATATAGTGTGGACAGGTGACCAAAAGCCAGGTCTTCGGGCTTGAGGCTCTGAAGTTGATTGAGCGCAAACAGCGGCTGGATGAGCGACGCAACAGTGAGGCTGTTGGATGGCACCTTGATGGTGTGGTCGAACATCGATGTCGAGAAGTGAATACGAGTAGGCACAGACGACGAATCTGAAATTTCCATCGCATGTGTAAAGAGACCTCTTGCTTCCTTGATATCCCCATGCAACAAGGCGACGAACCCCTGGCCGACCCATGCGTGCGCATAGTCTGGATCTGTTGATTGTGATCTTGTGTACGCCTCGTTGGCCAGCTTCACGTCTCCAGACAACAGTGCCAACGTTCCCAGGTTGGTCCATGCAACAGGGCTCCTCTCGTTCAGATAGAGACTTCTCGCAAACGCATGCTGGGCCACTGAAGGATTCACTTCGCTGGTCACCACACCCAACGAGTTCCAGAACTCCGAGTTGCCTGCTTCCAGCTCAATAGCCCGCTTAAATGATCTCACGGAAGCCTTGATGTACCCATTAGAACTCTTGCGAAGCTTGGGCGGCAGACAGGTGTGGGCACGGTACTCGGCCCATCCCAGGTTATAATAGGCAACCGACTGGGCATGTCGGTCGTGAGCCGAAATGTGGATAGCCAGCTTATGGCTGAGAATGGTGGCGTGAATGCATCGTGTGAGGTCAACGCCAGGCTGTTCATCGTTGGCGTAAAGCCCCTTGGCATATACCACATCTGTGCCGACATTGTCAATATTCGAAAGAATCTCGTAGGCCTCCTCGGGCCCCTTTTCCAGCAAAGAGCAAATAGATTGCACTGGAAAGTCGCCGGTTCGGCTCTGCACCGACGAGAAAATGGAGCACGCATCTGCGACCGTTTTCCAAAAGTTGAACGTCTGGAGAACGTTGCCGGTGGCCTTTGTGGCAAATTCGATGGTATCGATTGCAAGCTGCACCGATTTTCCGAACAGGCCCTTCTCGATCGATGTCAAGGCATTGTCCACCATGGTCTGCATCAAAGCAATAATGACGCCTTCTTCATTCGGGTGAGTCTCTAGCACAGCCTTGTAGAGCAGGATTGACTCGTCGTATTCCGCCAGCTCGCGCCTGATGTTAGCCAGCATGTACTTGCTGAACCAAGTGTCTCCGGAAATGTCCGTTTTGGCATCCTCTTCGAGCTTTTGGGCATTGATGATGGCTTTGGTGGCCGCAATATGACGGCCAGAGTTATGGTAACTCTCACCGAGTCCAACCCACGAGTGATAGTCTTCGGGGGAGATTCGCAAAGCTGCCTGGAAGGACACGATGGCTTGGTGAAAGTCCTGTTTGTTGAGCTCGGCCACACCCAGTGCTGCAAACGGCCAGCTGATTCCTTTTCTCTTAGATCCAGGTGGGGGCTTCACTTTGCCAGAATCAACGATGCGTCGAGCCACCAATTCGACTCGATCCCAGTCTCCGTCGTCTGCGAATGAGCGTGCCAAACGTTCGGCTGAAATCACCTCCGAGGGAGATAGTTCCAGGGCCTTTTGGAAACATCGTCGTGATCTTTTTTTATCCTTGGCGTAGTCGGCATAAAATACACCAAGGCTGGTGTAGGTTGGAGCGTGATTGAGGTGGTTGTTTAAAGCGCTTAGCCAGTATGCATACGCGCACTCTCCCTTTCGCTGTTTTCTCGCCGCCTTGCTGGTGTCTACATTCCAGATACACACACCAACTCGGTATTGTGTTTCGCCAAGCAGCTCCTTTGATGCTGTTCCCTGTTTCTCCAGTGGCTCCAGGCATTCCAACAATTCGTTTTTAGCTATTTCCCAATCGCCCTTGAGCGCCTTTACCCACGCAGCCTCTGACTTCACACGAATGTTGGTGTCATCTCGTTGGAGAGCTCGACTGAGGAAGTCAATGGCCTGGTCGTACTCTTCCTCCTCTTCGTAAATGAGGCCAACGCCTATCAGTGCAGATGTAGACGTGTTGTCTCGTTCGAGAACCTTGTCAAACAGATTCTTGGCTTCTTGATGATGTCGTGGCGATTGATAGTATACTAGTGCGGTACCAAGTGATAGATAGTACGCGTCTTCGGTGTTGACATAGGGCAGTCCCGTCTTTTGGCGCTCTTTGGCCACGAGAGTGAGTGCCTTTCGCATCATCTCCACGGTACTTTCGTACTCTCCAAGATGAATAAAATACAAGCTAACGAGCCTATATGCAAAAGCCGATTCGGCAGTCGTGATGCCTTCTGTCATCATCACAAGCCTGTCCTCGTCCGTTAACGGAACAACTGAAGTGGGCACGCCGCCATCCTCATCATCTGAGCTATCTTCAGACCCTTTCGCCGCACCCGAGGATTCCTCTGTCTGTTTCTGAGCAGGGAATGGCGAGATGGGACTCGTCAGATAGCTAGTGATGACCTTGTATAAATCGGTCTCTGGGAAATGGGAACAGTAGGCTCGGAGAACATCCGCGTCCCACTCCCTGACTTCCTTGTTGTCTTGCCAATCTATTGCGATGTCCCAGGCAAGCTTGTAGGGGTGGTTGATAGCAACCATTCCGTTTGCCAACTCAAGAACCTTGGCACGTTCCTGGTCTTTTTCGGCGCCTGCGGGTGCAACCAGCAATCGCTCATAACAAAGTTGGATAAGCTTCTCTTCATACGTACGCCGGAGCTCGTCGTCATTTGTCCAGTTTATGAGCTGCCTGTAAATGTGTTCCAGCTTGCTTTGTTTGTACACCTCCCGCTTTACCTCAAGTGTGACCTCGCTCAGTTTTGCACCCAGCCTTGTCCGGCGCTCGCCTATCAATGTATTGATGCGCTTCTTTTCAAAGCCCTCGAGAATGTGTGCGATGCTCTCGTAGGTCTTTGCCGGCTGGGGAAATCGGCCTTCCAGAATGGCGTAGAGGGGACTCTCTGGGAGTCTAACCCAGAGGGCATCAGCATACTGAAGCTGGTCCCCATGGACTTTTGCATAGTCAACAAATTTGTCGACAACATCTTGGCACTTGTACATATCATCTGCATCGTGGAAGATGTGGGCGAGATGGACGGCAGCATCTTGGTATTCGCCAAGCTTCTTGTTGCTTTGCTTTTCAAAAAGTTTGATCAAACCTTGCCAGGCCTGTGCTTCTTTGGGGCGGATGTTTGTGGCAGAGCGGTATACCTTCTCTGCTTCTTCAAGTTTGCCCTTCTTGTCCAACGCAAACGCAAGGAAAATATGTCTGGCCGCCGGTTAGCTTGTGCACCTCGACTTGTGAGGGAAGCCTCCCATACATACCCTTGGTAATTCTTGGACTCCTTCTTCAGGAATTCTTCGGCTTGGCTGACTGCATCATCAAACTTCTGCTGCCGGATGGCATCGTTGATGGCCTTTAGAATGGCCTTTGAACCCGACATTGCTCAAGCTGGCGGGATGGTAAGATGGAGAACCCCACCACACCTGTGACTGTGCCGTGGCGGGGGCGTAACTTTTGGGGAGAAGGAAGAGGAAAGAATTACACGCAGTTTATGATTGCATGGCAAACTTATGCTAGGGAGGCCATTACATGTACGCCGAGCCCTGCCAAAAAAATGTTCAGTCGCCCAGTCACGTTGGGGATTTTGGTTGATGAACAAACACAGCTTGGTGAGCTTGAGCTGTGGTTTGTGTCATTCCCGTGATTAGCCGGGGATACTCCGTTGTCATCAAGGTAAGGATTGCGGAGAATCTTCATTCACAGGCAACTGCCATCAGCCGGTTTCATGCTTGAGTTTGAGCTTGGTCAAATATAAGAGTCTATAATGGTCCGCAAAAATCTAGTGTAAAATAACTGATATCAGCACAAGACTACAACTGGGTTCACTCACTCAGTTGCTTAGGTTTAAGTTGCCCTCTTGCATGCGATGAAGTCATACAATAGTAACCTACTTCAATATGAAATAACTTAATACCGAAAAGGGAAAAAAAAATAGGCATAGTATTTCTAGTGATTTCTTCTTAGTGCGAGTATTTTCACATGATAGAAAGGAAAGCATTCATTTGATCTATTGGCATGCCCATTGATATTCGTATGTGTGCATGTGGGGCACACATCACCCTATTAGTTTTCAGTCGTCAATCAGAAAAACGAATCATCACTTCATACTGTATTGATTCAAGTTAAAAACACAACCAATAATTATTTTGCATGATTTAAATTACTAAATTTGAGTAGGGTGTCTTCCAGTTGATACCCAACCCAGTATAGGGTAAGTGTGTTTGTTTGCCTAAGTCTTCTACCTGGACTTGCGCCCTACCAATGCTCAAGTCGACGTGATGATAATTACAAATTTGATGGGTCAGTATTTTAGTCTCATAATTATTTCTACCGTGTTATGGATGCATTTCAACCATCATCGACCAGTAACCAGAGGTCAGCTCACACGATGAGGCTGAGTCTCATCACACCAACTCTTGGAGCCCGACTTACACATCTGCTTACAGCAAACGGAAAACATTCAACCCGAATCAATCTTCTCGATCAGTTCTGTGCGTCAGCTCAGCCCTAAAAGCACTTAAATGATCGACAATCATTCGCCCAGTGGTACGATTGAGGTTTGAACGGGTCAGTGTTTGGGTGGCACAGCCGGCTACCAAGTCATGTTGGAGAGAATTCGGCTGCCTGCCATGCAAGCCCCGCGACTAGCTTCAGCTTGGGGTTACAGTCTGTGAAGTCTCAGCCACTTTCTGCTGCAAACAGGGGTTGAGATCCTGGAGCGCAAGGGTAGGAAAACCTGCTTTGCACTGTATCAATCTTCATGGAGCTTTTGACAGTTGTCATTAAATCGCATACGTGGGAGATGCAGCTGGGGAGCAGTTCATTTCAAGGTGAAATCGCTCACCAAAGAATTTTAGGTTCTGTGATCATCATTGAATATTCTGGGTTGCTGTCCTTGGAGCCTATTCCCCCGCATGGGAAATGTAAGAATCTGGGGTCAACCCCAGCCTGCAGATCACCCCAAAAAGCACCCCGATCACCACCACTGCATATGGGGCTAGGGTCTAGCAGGCTTGCTAGCTGCTTCACCACGCATAGCCATCACAAGGCTATACCGTGGCCAGGAGGGTGTGCAGTTCTGCCTCCAGTAGTATAGGCCATGGGCGCTCGTCCACAATAGATACGTCAGATCAGGCTCCGTGTCGTTGGATCCTCCCGTCAGATGCTGCCCTCTCATGGTAGTAACGTGGTTCCTGTAGAAAAGGCCCCCAAATGCACCAACGGAGTTCTCGGTCGTCCATAAAAATGCAATGATCCCCGCCCAGGCTGTTTTGTTACCCCCATGATTCCTCGATTGTTTTACATATCGACCCCGAGGTAGACTGTGGTATACGGTAGACAATGGCACCCGAAAAACATAACCGAGACATTTCGGACAGACATCGCCGGATGTCTTTAACAGCACAAGTAAACAATCGTCGAGCCAATGATCAGGCCGTCATCGAAAACCCTCTGAGTATGTGCAAGTTCTGAAGCAACTAGACGGATGTGTCCTAATACGTCTGGATTGAATAGCGCATCTCTCCGACGAAGAACTAGAAGCGGACGTACGATACTTTTCCGAAACATTCCTTCGCTCAGTCAAATATGATGATATCCTGCGAGGTGCCCGTGTAGCCAAGGACATCCGCGCTTACGATCGAGTTGCCCGCGATAGCGATCTGAATGCGGGGTCAGACCTCCCAGTGAAACTATCCGAGGCAGAGAAGGTGGCCCTTCGTAGAGAGAGGGATGTGCCATTTAGTGAGAAAGGGATGCGGATCGTCATATTGACCGTGTCCCTGGCTGCCTTTCTCCAAGGTAAAAGAGTCTTAGCCCTGCCCCTGACATCATCCTCAACATGCAAACCCCAACCCCCCGAGCTTAGATTCTCTACTACGTGTTGCTACCGGAAACTTACGCACAAAATGGTACAGGCTTTGTTCAATCTTCATTCAACGGTGCTTCACTCTTTAAAGGAGAATGGGGGTTGAATGAGGAGAGCGACCTTGGGCTCACAGGGTACCGTTACTCTCTCGATGGGGACTATTGGCCTCTGGGGGCCGCAAATGGATCGCCATGGTTCTTCGCCGCGCTTGTAGGATGCCCTCTATCTATACCTATCAACTACTGGTTTGGAAGAAGGGGAGGCATGGCTTTTGCCGCGTTGCTCATCTTTGCCAGCTCTATAGGGGCGATATTTTGCAAAACCTGGGTATCCCTATTCTGCGTCCGTATTGTAAACGGGATTGGTAAGAAGATCTAGTGAATATGGGAGAGCCATGTTGTGTGTATAGCTAACCAGAACCAATAGGCATGGGAGTTAAAGCAGTTAGCACTCCTGTCCTTGCATCTGAAACCGCTGTTGGATTTTGGCGTGGTTCAGCGATTCTGGCATGGCAGTTATGGTGGGTTGCTTCGGAATAGTTAATATGTTTATGTTTCGTGCTGACTTGGCTACACAGGGTCGCTTTCGGAATCATGATGGGGTTCGCCTTCAACCTCATATTTACCACGGCACCGACTGACCGCACTACTTTGGAACTGATCCAAGGCGCCCCGCTAGTTCCTTCACTTGTCTTGTTTGTAGCTGTCATTGCCTTTTGCCCGGAGTCGCCACGTTATCACCTCTTGAAAGGTCCAAACTACAGCCCAGAAAAGGCCTACCGGATGATGTGTCGAGTTAGAAACACAGAGGTAAACTGAACCATGTCAGGCCTGAATAATTAGTGCTAATAATAGAAACTAGCTGCAAGCTTTGCGCGACATTTATGTGGTTCACAAAGCAATTGAGCAAGAAACGATGGGCGGGTTTCACGACGATCCCAGCGCTCTGCTGTCACCAGGATTTTGGTGGGCCATCAGTGACTTCTTTCTGCAGTTTAGGCAGTTGTTCCAGCAAAGGCGTTTGTATAATGCGCTCATATCAAGCTCGGTAGTAAATCTAGCACAACAGTTGTGTGGAAGTAAGTATCATTGCCCATCACTCGGATGGTGGCTGTATACTAATATTTTTCATAGTCAACGTAATTGCATTCTATTCTGGTATGGCAGTTGTAAACCCATACTAGTTTCTTCTAATTTCCATCTAGGAACACTCTTTAACCAAGCCGGAGAAAACAAAACTATTGCCATGGCTTATAGCCTCGGTCTTGGTAAGCCACCCCTACCCCATCGCGGTACCCAACACTGATGCCAGGATATTTGATTCTCAGGCACTGTTAACTTCCTTTTTGGACTCCCTGCAATACGAAGTATTGATACACTTGGTAGAAGAAAGTGGCTTTTGCTCACGCTTCCTCTGATGTCACTGTTCATGGCTGGCGCCGCACTGTCCTTTCGTATTCAGGACCAGGATACCAAAATTGGAGTGTTGGCGTTCTTTCTTTTCAGTGAGTGCAAATAATCTTTGTGGACCATGCATATGAGTATTGACTGGAACAGTCTTCGCTGCGGCCTATTCTCCGGGCTTAGGTCCTATCCCATTTACACTTGCATCTGAGAGTTTTCCCCTATCTCACAGAGAAGCGGTAAGCATATACAGGACTTTTCACTTTGGAGTTAAATATTGATGTTTACAGGGAGCTGCTTGGGCGATCTCTGTCAATCTCATGTTTGCGGGGTTATTATCTATGTTTTTTCCGGCGTATGTTCTCGTTCACACACACACCCAGACTTTTTGCTCACGGGTTTTTAGCATTGATAAAAAGCTCAACGATGATGGTTCCTTGGGTCTATTTAGCGGCTTGAACATCCTAGCCTTAATTCTTGTGTATCTCCTCGTTGAAGAGACGAAGGGCCGAGACCTTGAAGATCTGGATCACATCTTTGCGGTATCGAAACGACGCTTCATGAGCTTCCAGATCAAAGTATACCTACCCTGGATGTTGCGTCGGGCTTTCTTCAAGACCAAGGAATCTGAGCCGCAGTTTTACCACGACATGATCTGGAACCCGGACAGGCCTGACGACCACCGGCCTCGGGTCGGCGGCGAACCAGTTGGGAGTCTCGAAGACCTCCCCGCTGTGGAGGAGGCAGAGGCAGAGAACACTGGGCAGGTTGTTCGCAACCGACCGGTGGAGAGAGTAGAGACGGTGAGGAAGGCTAAACGGCCAGAATTGGACGGGAACCCGATTGAGGAGGTTGACGGAACCCAGCTCGTAGAGGCGGGCGAGAACGAAGTAAAGGAGCTGGACGGAAATGAAATAAAGGAGATTGACGGCCGCCAGGTTAAAAAGCCTGAGGGCAAGGGGAAGAAGCTCCCCAAGCGACAGTAGAAATGCAATTGGTCTTGTTATCGGCAAAGCGTGTCTCACCAAAAGCGCAGGTCAAGGGTGGGTAGCATCGGTGGATGGACGACCACTCCAAGGCATCACGCCCTATTCCTCGGCATGCTTAATAACAAGCCTAGCCATGTCCCATCATGCATGTGCCCCGAAGCCAACCCTATTTCTCCCACATCCCGCATCCAGGAGCTGCGAGTGGCTTGAGGGAGGGCGTTGGCGCTCAAAACGGTCAAGCCTCGAGCGTTTAAACTCGACCGTGACCTTTCCCCTCCCCCTCAGCCCGAGCTAAAGCCGTAAAAATAGCACCCGGTGGCTCAACAGGCCTCGTGTCGATTGAACCTGGCGCATCCCGGCCCGTTCTGACGTCGTATCGAGTCCAAAGTTGAAACTTCCAGGTCGGGGCAGACCGGGGGAGGCCCACACTATCCTCGAGCCAAGTGGGGCTGGTGTTGATTTTTCGGAAAACACCTTGATTTTTCGCACAACTGGACATCTTGTTGGACAATCATGGCATCTGGTTTGGGTTGCTTGCGCGTCATTTCTTTTCATACCATTGGGTTATTTATGGTACGCGGGCTCTTTCTGAACTATAACATGGTATATAGAGCCTCCTTCTTCCACTCGTCGACTCCTTTTCGCTCATTCAACAACGTATTCAACAGCAACGATAATAATAATAAACACGCAACTTCGCTGATCCTTGTTTCTCCTCTTTTCATAAAAGACTCCCTTTTGGGCCATCAAACATCGAAATCATGACCCGAGAATGGCACCCCCGAGCTCTCGCCCAAATCAGTCTTCGCAGCCTTCAATTCCTCTTTGCCCTCATCAGCGCCGCCCTCTACGCAGTCGACCTGGGCAAATGGTCGAGCGCCAACGTCCATGCCAATCCCAGCTGGATTTATTCCGAGGTTGTCTCGGTGCTGGCCGCCTTTAGCTGTGTTTCTCAGTGGTGGTTTGCGTTGCCCGCCTGGGCATCCGCCCCCTGGGATGGCATCATAGCTCTGCTCTGGCTCGTAACAGTGGCCATTTTCGGCCAGATTGCTTCCGGCAAAAATGTGCCCCAAGTAGAATTTTCGCAGGGAAGGATAAGTGCTGCGGCAGGAATTGACAGTCTGAACATGTTGCTCTGGTTGGCATCATTAGTCGAGGCCTGCTTGTGCTGTGGAAACGCGCGACGAGTCAAGCATCACAAGGTGGAAGAAGCAATTGAGCAGACGGAGGATTTCGTGACAGAAAAGCTGGACATCCCGGAAGGAAACCCTCCGTCATATGATGATGATTGTCGTGACCAAGCAGAGCGACTCGGCAAGAATTAGATAGTGGCCAGTGCACAGAAGCAAAGCCATGGGATGAAGTGTCTTCTCCCGTAAATTCATAAATGGAGGTACAAGCTGCATCGCGCATTTTGGATAATACCACAAAAAATATAATGTCAAACTTCGACTTTTTGCTTCTTCATTTTGATTCGACAGATCCCGACTGTGCCGCTCACTGCCCCTGTAATGTAATTTGAATTGGCCATTCGAGCCAACCTAAATGGGATTGACTAAGCATTCCTCGTATCGAGTCGAGAAGATGTCTTGGCCAGCCTTGGACAAACCAGCAACTCTTCAGCGTTTTTAACAGCGGAACGTAGTAGGCAAGAATGATTAATGCCTGCGTCTCTTTCCGTTGGATGCAGTTGACGAATAGGTCCTGCATACGGTACAACCACCCCAGAACCATCTTGTTGTTCGATGGGCCTGTGAAGACGCCATTGTGGTCGCCATAATTTGCCTGGTAAATGTCGGTCACTCCCGCCAGAGCCCTGATATAAATGATGGTGTCGGGTGTGTCGAATGATACTATCCACTTTCGAAGCTTGTCGAGGGGCTCGATCCAGTCAACGCGAGGGAATCCAGCAGTCATATACATCGGCCGGCCGTCATCGACGTTTTCTATTGGCGCCCCCAACGGTGCCATCAATCCGGTAAACAGGGTTGCGGGCTCTATTGATCTCCGGATTAATCGCACGCCGTGGATCAACGGCAACCACTGCTGGGTCGTGCCGTCACTGGCGTGACAGATGAGAAGATCGTTGGGGCCTGTTGGGCCAGCAGCAAACGTGCAGTAACACATGAGCACTGCAGAAACGTATAGGGCGCCACAGTTGATTTCGTCCAAGCTTGGCAAGGTTTTGTTTAGCTCGGCAACGCCTATTTCCGAATGATGCCGGGCAAGCGCAAGGTATTGGCTATGTCGGTCAGAGTTTCTCGTTTCTGAATAGGCCAGGTGGTATCCAGCTATCGCATACGCAAGATGGAGCACGAAGTGGTATGAGAGGCCGATTTGGGGAACATTCCGCTCCCAAAACCTGGTGATGGATTCGTTGTGATCTTCGGTGTCAGCAAGGGTTCTGGCCGTCTGGTTGACGAAGTGGATAATTAATTCAGCATCGGAAAGGTTGAATGAACAGGGTATCGACTCCGAGCTGGTAGAGGTCGAAGCTGGCGTTGCGATACTCGAGGTTGGAGAAGTTCCGGTTCTCTCCGGCGGCTGTGAGATCGGTTTCGCCAGCGCCGCCCAATCTTTGCGCGGCCGACCCGGTCCCCGGCGAGGTGTAGCAGAAGGCTCTCCTGCGTGGTTTTGGCCATCTCCGGGTGAGCCCTTGGGCGCAAGCTCGTCGCTGGACGGCAGCTGCGGAGCGAAATCGCAAGGGATTCCGAAGCGAATGCAGTTGGCGCAGGCGGGCTTCACCTCGTCGCACTGGGAACGTTAGCGGCGCCTTGGTGGGATAGGAAGATTCGGAAAACATACCTTGACCTTCCTTCGCTTACAATTGAAGCAGCCGTTCCGCGATTTGCGGTGCGGTCTTCTGGCCAGCTTGGAAACTCTTCCCGGAACCGGGCTGTCAGCAGGCGGAGGTTGCGGCGTCATCGTCTTGCAGCTCGAGCGAGCGGTGCAGGCGCTAGGCTGCCTGCGGCTGGTTTGTGCTATGAAAGATGTCCAGGAGACTGCGAATACTCGCGATCCCAGCAATCCCTTTCCGCTCTTTGTCCAGTTTGAGATGTGGTCACGCTTCTAGGAGTTTTCTATGTTGACGGGTTGTCCGGCGGAAGCGCCGGAGAGCTTCACTTTGCGGCCCCACACGGGTCAGGTTCTCCAAGACTCCAGTTCCGCGAGGCTGCGAGAACCCTGTGAGAGATACGATAACCCGAGGGCTGCGCGCGCCCCCGGAAACGCTGCAGGGGGATGTTCAGCTACTTGTCTGTTAGTTGAGCCGCGACGCAGGCAGCGTCGCCTCTATACCCGAGGCGAGGGTGTGGAGCTAGGGTTCGGGATGTGGGAGTCGACAGAAAAGCAATAAGAAGCTGAGAACAGTCCGGCGAACTGCTGTTTGAAGCGCAGTTATAGGCCTGCTCTCTGTCGCCTTCGCCGTTCACAGAGACCCAAGAAAAGTTGCTTTATTTCGAGGGTGTTGTGGGGGACGGATTGAGGGAAGTCGCGTCAAGGTCGGAGGGTACAGGTAAGCGGAGGTAACGGCCCTCTATAGATTTTCGCACCGCTGATGCGAAAAATACGGCCGATTTTCGCAAAGCCGACGCGAAAACAGGCTACGGGGCAAAGCAAATGCCGCTTTTACCGGCTGGTTTTTTCGAATCGGGGCTGGGCCTGTATAAGAAGAGGGTTTTCCCATCGGGATGAAGCTGTCCTCTCTGCGACTTTACTTTGCCTTTCAACCGTCAGATCTGACCCAGACCCCAACGCAAGCTATCTGACATGTTTCCTTCCATTGCTATTTTCCTGACTGTCCTGACGTGAGGTGAGCTTCGGCGGCAAAAAAGACGGCGAGCGCACTAATCCGGAACCGGAAGACGACGACGAGGAATACGGCGTATCTCATACGGTTAATTCCCACCAAAACCCACCGCCATGCACGACGATGGTGCCTGAGCTTACGACGCCTTTTTGCGCCGTCTGCTTTTTCTTCCTTCCTTGACCTCCGCCGGCCTTTACAGGACCCCGAGCAATGCCGATCGTTTCTTTTCGTATATAAAGTTCAGGCGTCTCTTCCTGTCCTTTTTAGCATATCTAGCCATGCGCTAATGTCCTAATTCCCGGGGTCTGTGAGGACTCGGAATCCTCGGTTCCCGAATGTGGTACCTTCTCGGTTTCGTGTTCCATGTACGCCAATCGATTGCTCTAGGGCTTTTCTCCGACCCGAATATTTCGTCGCACCAGACCAGCATTTGCCCCGAGGCTCATTTCGATTAAGCTGCTTGGGCACGAGGCAGATTGGGGGTCGTCGCGCACCGGCTTCCTCTTTATTAACCAAGCGGAACATGACACCTATCGTCACAAGACACGTTCCCCGATGAAGATGACGTCTGCTGCAAGCCTCCCTTTTCATCGGGTCGACCCCTCCACTGCCTTTCTCGATTGCTTATGTAGTCATGATCCTCTGACCATCCTCTGCAGAATGCGCCGGATGTACGGGACCGGAGCCGGCTGAAATCCGGATGCGCAACGCGCGGTAATTCATGCGCGGAGGCTGCTGGCTGGGCGCATGGATCGATCGTCAATCGACGACGAAACGAGCCATGGCTCTTGAAGAACGAATCACAAACTCGCCACGCGCCAAACGCATGGCTCGGATAAAATATGACACCGATAATATTTTTCGGATCTTCGCTGGAACCCGCCCATTCCGATTTAAGGACGTCACGCCAGGCCTGCACTGACCAGGTGCTGTGCATCTGTTCCGGATGACTAACAATCCTAGCGGACTCCGCTGCGAACTAGTTTACCGCTTAGCTGGAGGGCCCCAGAACGTCATCGCTGCCAGCTGAGTGACCTGAGCCTCCTGTCCGCAATCTCCCCTCCCCGTTCACGGCGTCAACCTTTCGCGAGCTCCTCTGCTCGTTTGCTGAAACACCGAGAGACGACAAAATCACCGCCGGCATGTCTTCATTCCGGCTGATTATCGAAAACGGCCAGTTCCGCGATGTCCATGGCCGCCAGGTCGTGCTTCGCGGCATCAATGTCGCCGCCGACGCCAAGCTCCCCAGCGAGCCCAACCAACCATCCCATGTCGGCGACAACTTCTTCGACGGCGACAACGTTTCTTTCCACCAGCGACCGTTTCCAAAGGAAGATGCCCGAATGCACTTTGCCCGTCTTAAGCGGTTCGGTTTCAACACGATCCGTTACGTCTTCACCTGGGAGGCCATCGAGGCAGCTGGTCCTGGCAAGTACGATGAAGAGTTCATCCAACATACAATCGAAATTCTGCGAATAGCCAAAGACTATGGCTTCTATGTTTTCATGGACCCGCACCAGGATGTTTGGTCTCGATTCACCGGCGGCTCCGGTGCTCCCCTCTGGACGCTCTATGCGTGTGGCCTCAACCCCCAGAGCTTTGCAGCTACCGAAGCGGCCATTGTCCAAAACACCTATCCCAACCCTGACGAGTTCCCCAAAATGATTTGGTCGACAAACTACTACCGACTGGCTGCGGGAACAATATTTACCATGTATTTCGGTGGCAAGGACTTTGCGCCAAAGTGCATCATTGATGGCGTCAATATCCAGGATTACTTGCAGGATCATTTCATGGCAGCTTGCGGTCATCTAGCGAAGAGAATTCAAGAAGCTGGGGACCTCCAGGAGGACGTTGTTGTTGGTTGGGAGAGCATGAATGAGCCGAACAAGGGAATGATTGGCTATGCCGACCTGACCGTGATCCCAAAGGAACATCCCCTGAAGAAGGGGACCTGCCCTACAATGTGGCAGACGTTTCTGACAGGCATGGGACGAGCTTGCGAGGTCGATACGTGGGACATGGGTGGCCTGGGACCTTACAAGACTGGCACCAAACTCGTTGATCCGCACGGCGAGATTGCTTGGCTCCCTGCTGATTACGATGATTCGAGATATGGATGGAAGCGTGACCCCGGGTGGAAGCTTGGGGAATGCATTTGGGCGCAACATGGGGTCTGGGATCCCTCGACAGATACCCTGCTTCGAAAGGACTATTTTTCGAAAGACCCCAAAACCAGCGACACCATCAACTATCCGTACTTCACCAACACGTACTTTATGACCACATGGCGGAAGTATTTGAAGACGTGCCGATCATACCACAAGGACTGCGTCATGCTCATGCAATTTCCCACGCTTGAATTGCCTCCGCAGATCAAGGATACCGAGGACGACGATCCCAGAATGGCATTCACCCCCCACTATTACGATGGCATCACTCTGATGACGAAGCACTGGAACAGCACGTGGAACGTTGACGTTGTTGGTGTTCTACGTGGCAAGTATCTTCACCCTGCATTCGCCATCCGAATCGGCGAGACGGCAATTCGAAACTGTCTAAGAGATCAGCTCAAGACTTTGCGCCAAGAGGGTCTCGATCGAACTGGAAAGCACCCGTGCATCCTCACCGAGTTTGGAATTCCGTATGACATGGATGATAAGAAGGCGTATAAAACCGGCGACTATTCAAGCCAGTCTGCAGCTCTTGATGCGAACTATTACGCAGTGGAGGGATCAGGCATAGAAGGCGCTTGTTTGTGGGTATATGTTGCTGGCAACGACCATCAGCACGGGGATCAATGGAATGGCGAAGATCTCTCTATTGTCTCGTTGGATGATAAGATACTCCCCGAATCGCCCCTTCCAGATATTCCCCAGTCAACAACAACCCCCCCCAAGGCATCATCCTCCACTGTTCGAGATGTAACGGATGAGAGAGGCGTCACTCCCGAGAACCTAAGGAAAACGCTCCACACACCCTCCATCAGCTCAGAGCCGTCCACCAAGGACCCAGAGATCACGAACGCGCCGGGCTACCGCGCCGCCGAGGCATACGTCAGACCCACCCCGACTGCTGTCTATGGCGACATCATTTCCTCTGGTTTCAACCTCAGACAGTGCACATACGAGTTAAAGCTTTCTGCACCCAAGGAAGCGCCAGCAAAAACGCCGACTATTGTATTCCTCCCCGATTACCACTTCCCCAAGGACCAGTGCGAAGTGACAGTATCCTCTGGCAAGTGGGAGCTCAGCACAGATGACGACGAAGGAACAACGCTTCAGAGGCTCAAGTGGTGGCATCTTCAAGGAGAACAGACACTCAAAATTTCCGGCGTCGTACGAGCTCACAATTCCCTAGAAGGCTCGGCTGAGGATGCTGGGTATCTAGAACAGTGCCAGAAGGGATATGGATTCAACTTTGGTAATTGCAGCATTATGTAATGTTTTCTCGGCATTCTATTTCGGATTCAGTCATTTTGGTTCATAATAGGATCAAATTGCATTTAGATGCGTACCGGAGTTGGGGTTACTTTTCGTTGTGTCAACGATCACATAGCTTGACAATATGAACATGAATAGCATTTTTCCGCACTTTGAAAGCATTGCCTGTCTTTGTTGGGTCCATTGTTGTTGGCTGTGCCTGTGG
Source organism: Calonectria leucothoes (assembly GCA_002179835.1). Taxonomy (NCBI): domain Eukaryota; kingdom Fungi; phylum Ascomycota; class Sordariomycetes; order Hypocreales; family Nectriaceae; genus Calonectria; species Calonectria leucothoes. The sequence continues at coordinate 145,346 of NAJI01000163.1, read as the reverse complement.
CTTAGATTCAATGACCTCACCTCACCCTAACAGCGAGACATAGGCCGCAATGCGTACTCAACATCCTTCTTGCAAGGGAAATTTGAGTTGGATTTGCTCTGCAAAGATGTATCACTTTCAGCATAGCAAGGCTACATTGACATTCCATGTTAAAGGACCAAGTATCATGATTGCGACTCTCCATTTTGGTTGGGATTGCACTTTTGTCCGTGTTGCTTTTTAGATTCATGAGTACCCTGTAGCACCTCGGATTCACGGAGCCTATCAGCACCCACGGTTGCCTCCCGCTCATGCCGCCTTGGGTTGCACTCAACCTCCTAGCGCATGGCTACATCGTTTTCGGCCCGCTAGCTATCATGGCATGCCCCCATCATCTATTTTTCTGTGCTTGGCATGTTATTTGAGTGGACACCCTATCTACCCACTGCACCGCCGACCAAGCACTGAAAGCGCTGTAACGTTTGGCACATACACAGAGGATGACGAGAGCAGTCTGAGTGAAACTTGGCCCTTTGAAATCTCGGCTCTTTTGCGGCCGGACCAGCCGGTGCGCGCCATTTTGCCATTTGGGCGACAGAGTGACGTCAACGCAGAAACGCTTTGGTTTGGCAATTTTTTTTATCAGATGAAGAGGCCGGGCTCAATATTAGGGTGGCCGGCCTCCCAAGAGTCGGGAGGGGGAGGAGGGACCTCAACGGCCGTGCGAATTGCACAAGGTTTAGAGTATCAGAGTTGACTAGGGAACATATTGGTTCAAAGTAGTGCCCGTAGGTTTGGAGCAAGGAAATAGCCAGGGTGTTGTTGGGTGGAGGAGGGATGAAGCTTTCTTATTTGACTTCCCATTTGATAGATGTATCGACTGAGGGGCTAGTGTGGCATATTTCCCACCCAACCACAGACAGTTGCTGTGCACAGTTGTTGGCATATCCCTGCAATTCAAAGTGTGCACGGATGAACTCGGACTGTTCGCAGCTGTTCGCGGCTCATTAATTAATTGATTAATTGCACTTGGTGCCACTGGTTTGTGGCAGAGAGAGAGAGGAAGAGCAAATTTCTGCCAATATCACACCTTCTCCGACTTGGTATGGCCTGCCAATGGGGCGACTTTTTCGATGCAGGGTATTCTGTTTTCGCAACCTCATATCCGAAGAGCACTTTTCTTTTTACCTTCGCCCCTGCTCATACGTGGGGAAGACGAGTATTTGTCCGTTGTAAATTACACTGCGTATGAAATCATGTGTTACTTGCCCCTGATCTTGACAATTTTATTATGATGGAGAAAGTCAAGAGTAACGGCCATTTCGAGACATGGGTGTCATGTTGTGTATTGGCGTATCGCGTGCACTCTCAACCAATTGATCGGTAATTGTCTTGTAATTTGGCAGAATTTTTACTGCTCGGAACATGCCGTAGGGAGTATGAGTTGTCGTAATCTTGGAGTCGTGTAGCGGGGTTGAGGAAATTGGATCGGACCCTAGGAGGATTTTCTCGCGATTCATCTCATGAGATCACGATGCGAAGGAAATACGGTGGGTCTCATGATCCGTATTCTCAACTCGGTTCAAATTGAGACGAAAGCGCTGTGGGGAGTCTTATTTGATGGTCATGACACAAAAGCCATGGGTGCTGGGTGATCCCGAAATTGACGACGTGGGGAGAGCGACATGGCGACGATCATGATTTACCTCTGGGCTGGGAGATGGGCGTATATGTGCATAGTCCAGGCTTTAATCTTCCGAAAAACGGGTCAATAGAAAATAGGGTAAGACCTAAGGCGGCGGGCGCTGGAACATTGACGGTGAAGTTCGTATCGCATGGCGCATCACAGTTTCATGGCCATGGCCCGGCCGAGAGTGCAAGTCGGCACAGGCTCGGATGTCCACGTTGGTACGTTTGTGGTTTCTTAAACGGTAGCGCCGTTTGGCTAGCGCTAGCCCTCTGCACTTAGCGGCGCGCCACCGCGTAGTGTAGTTGATCTAGACCCCTCCGGTTGGTTGTTTGGCATGGAATCCTCCTTGGCCTGGTGGTGGCGCGTGTGGAGGAGGCAGAGTTTGGCATCCGGCTTTCAACTTCACATCGTCCCCCACGCCGCCTCGCTGCTGACAATCGCTGCTGACGATTGCTGCTAAGCCCAGCCACTGCCCGCAGCCAACTGCACCGTCGCCCAGCTGCCGAGAAGTTCATCTCTGGCCATGGGATTATACTCTCGTATTGATTGCCTTGTTGCCCGCAAGGCAGCCCGTCGACTGGACGACGGGGGGTCGCTGGACGGCCCATGCACCTGGAGGGACCTCTTTGGTTGCAGCTTCTTTCAGCTTCAGTTGATGGAGGACGAGGACACGCCTGCGCTCGCACGCAGAGCTGGGAATCGCGGGCTGTGAAAGGAATTGGCTTTTTCTTTTCTTTTGCACTTGATTCCTACAGGCCAGGACGGCCACTGAGGCTTGTGTGCCGGTGCGCCAGGAGGGCCGTGCAAAGCAGAGCCTTGAAGACCAAACAAAGAGGTGGCGGAGCCGGTGGGATGTGAAGTCGAATCAAATCAACCACACGCATTCCGAGACACGCAGATGTACAAGGTGCAGATAGTCACATAGCCATGGCCTAGGCGATATAGTCGGGGAGACGCGATTCGCCGTGGCCCAGCCCGTCGCTGTCACACCTGCATGCCATCGCACATCACCCCAGGCTGCTAAGCGCCAGCCGCTTGACCACTCGCTACGCTCAACCTGGAACAGTGGACGGCTGCTGTGTTGCTACAGCAAGTGTTTGGTCCTGAACTGTATAGTTCGCAGTGAGTGTTGCGGGTGCTGAAGTTGCCGGTGCTACTGCCACTGTGGGACTCTCTCCTCGTCCGCCCTTCCATTCGGCCCCCCTTGCCCTTCTTGCGCGTGGATTCGATAAGCACCACCTCACCACCACAAAAAAAACCCCCCGTCAGTTTACATGGTGCAACACACCCAACCTGGCAACCTTTTGGACATTGGACCCCTGGCCCATGCCCATGCCGACTCGGCCCACCACCACTCCACGCCATGCTACTCCACTGAGCCCAGGCCATGAAGACTGGTATTGGCTCTGATGCTCGTGGTGGCAGTGGCAGCGGCAGCGGCAGCAGCAGCTCCTCGCGACGACGACAGGCCCTTAGCCCATTGACGGCTGCTGCTGCTGCTGCTGCGTTTGCGCCTGCGCCTGCGTCTGCGTCCCCATTCGCATCTGCCGCCAATGACCTCCTGCCACAGGCCGCCCAGCCTGCGGCCCAAGTTCAGACTCAGGCACAGGCACAGGCGCAGGTCCAGGCCAAGACTCGCCTCCAGTCCCTCTTCAGCAGGCCTCGTCCTCAAGACCTCGTCTACCCTTACTCCACAGCCGCATCCGCTTCGTCCCCGGCCCCAGCGAAGCCGCCAGTGTCAGCGTCCACAGCGCCTGTGCCCTCCGCGCCCGCGCCCGCATCCGCACCCTCCCCAACCCCCCGGTCCTTGGCCTCGCTACCGTCTGCCCTGCCGCCCCTGCCCACGGCGGCCAGGAACAAGACCAACAACCGCAACGCCTCTGTTCACCTACTTCCTCTTGTTCGTCCCTCAGCCTCGAGCTCCTCCCTGCGTCCCTGGGCCTCCTCCGACAACGTCGCCCTCCGTCGCCCGTCGACGCCTACGTCTATTTCCACCACATCGTCGACAACGACTCCCACCTCTCCCGCCTACGCTGTTCAATCCATCCTCCGAGGCGGGTTGCCTCCCGCCCAACCCAACATGTTCCCGACAACACCTAGACATGTCTCGGCCAACGATCCCTCGAGACCCTTTCAGGTCCCTCCTCCGCCGCCTCCCCCCATGGGCGCTCCGAACGCGAACCCTCCTCCCATCAACAACATGACGACTTTTCCGCCGCCGCCGCCTCGATATCCGGGCACTGGCGCCCCGGGCGTCATGCTCCCCCCACCGCCCGGTCCTCCTCCCGGGGGCGCTCTCGGTCAACAGGCTCCATGGCACGGCGGTTTTGGTCGCATGTATGACGGACGGGGTTTCAACGTGCCGCCGCCGCCCTCTGGACAACACCAGCCGTACAACCCCAAGTTGCACGCCCAGATTGCTGCAGGCCAGACGGTTGCTATTCCTCCCCCGCCTCCGCCCAGCGATCAGATGAGTGCAACCTATATACCACAGGGCGACACGTACGGAGAAGGCGTGGGAATTCCCGCCTTTGGCTTCGAAGATCCGAACCTGACTGCAAGCTCACAGGGCAACCGGGTGGTAAAAGCACCTCAGAGCAGCATTGAACCGATCTCGACCACCCCGATGGACGATCCCAACCTGAGAGATCGACTCTACCCGAACCTCAACCCTCAGAACCGCGGTGTTTCGACCGGCTCCAACCCGAACCCCACTAGCTCCAGTGCATCTCCCTCCACCACCACCAGTTCCAGCTCCGTCCTCGCCATCACAGCTGAAGCTGCTGCGCAGTGGCCTCTGGACACTGTCCTGATCTGGCTGGCCAAGCACCAGTTTTCCCGAGACTGGCAGGAGACGTTCAAGGCGCTCAACCTCCATGGAACACACTTTTTAGAGCTTGGCAGCGGCCACGGCGGCCGCGGCAACTTTGGTATGATGCATCAACAGGTGTACCCCAGGCTTGCCCAGGAGTGTACCAATAGTGGGACCGGCTGGGACCAACCGAGAGAGCGAGAAGAAGGAAAGCGAATGCGCCGTCTCGTTCGAAGCATTGTTACAGGAAGATCGCCAGATGCCTCCAAGACTTCGAGTTCACACGGCCGACGCGAGTCCATGAATGGCGGGCATTCGAATAACCTGCCAAGTGCTGGCACAGACCCCATGGATTCTCCCAACGTAAGTGCTTTGCGAGCTTGCTATTGTGATTTATATCTGTGCTAATGCTGGTGTAGACCCCTCTTAATGCTCCAGCGCCTGGTTTTGGCAACCGTCGGTTTTCTCAAACACAGAGATCGACAACGATGCCTGCGCTCGGCGATTCTAACCACCGAAGTGTCCTCAAGAATGTCGACATAGATGCCGCCCGGCGCTATAGCCCCAATGCCAGCGACTCTGGCGAGGGAGCCGCGTTCCGCGCAGCTGCGGCCCGGTCCGCCAGCCCCAATGGCAGCCCCAGCATTCCACCAGCCCTATACTCTTCAACAACCACGCCCGTTCTCTCCGCATCGCCTGGTGCCATGAAGGCTAATCACCGTTCTCGTGGCAGCACGGATTCTGTTTCTTCCAATGCCGCCATATACGGTTCTGGAGTGCCATCCGACGCAGCATCATTGTTGAACCGAGGCATGACCTTTGGTGACATTATGCACGGCAGGTCTCATGATATCCGCGCAAGAGCCTCCCCTCTTGAGCCCCCAGAGAGACCTTTTGGGGGCGAGACCCCTGCCTCAGCCAAGGATTCAAAAAGTTTCCTTAGCTTTCTTTCGCGGAAAAAGCGACAGAAGGATGATGGTTCTTATCACTCTCCTGACGACCTGGAAGGTTCGCCGACCTCTCCACATGGCAATATGAAACAGTTACCTGTGGGACTGGGAGTTCGGGGTGCGAATGGTAGCGACCCAAGCCTGGACAGGCCTGGTTCCGGTTGGGGCGTCCCTGAAGATAGAAATGGCCACCAGCCACATACTCGAACTAAGAGGCCTAGTTTGCTGCGTACGTATGTACTTGCCACTATGGATTACTGGAACTACCGGATGTGCGATATTACAGATGCGGAAACACCAGCCGAGATCCGTCAAACCATATGCCTGAATTTGGGATTGGGCGATTACGAAAACTCTTTAGTTTACTTGACAGAGCTTGGGAGGTTTGATCACGCTGATCCCCTGGATGATCAGAAACTTCTTACAAATAAACGAGTCAAGGGGGATTCCGTAGGAACTCTGAAATTCTTTGTGACTCCTCCGGGGGTTCCTCCTATGACCAGCAATTTCCCTGCCAACGCAAACAGCAACAGCAACAGCAACAGCAACAACAACAACGCGCCGACCTCCTCGTCTCCTGGATCTGGTTACCTAACCCCCAGCACTGCCGAAGACCCCAAGCAGAATTCCCGTCAACGGTCGAACTCTTCGCCTCCTTCCTCTTGGTCCAACACGTTGACTGAGGACAACATTGAGAAGATTGACAAGGCCGAAAAGGCTGACAAGACTGAGAAAAATGACAAGGCCGAGGATAAATCGCTTTCGCAGGAAGCCATGAACTATCGCGCTGAGATGGAGAGAAAACAGCGCGAATATCTCGCGAAGCGAAAGCAAGCTGCCAACAAGGGCAGTCCCTCCGATGCGGTAGGCCCGGGTATTATTGGCAGCAAAATCATTGATTTTGACCAACCTCGAAACTCACCATACGAGGACAAGAAATCCGAGCCGCTGTTCCCTCAACGGCGACCTCCGGCACCACCTAGTGACCCATCGGCAACTCTAATCAAGGCCAACTCTCTCAGCAAGAAGACTGGACATAGCCTTCGATCCTCCAGCAGCAGTCTTGAAGGCTATCCTACTCCAAGGCGCCCTACCACAGCTAATAGTGAGTCCAACATGGCGGATAAGAGGTCCAAGGTTGTACCACCTTCGAGTCCGTCTCTGGGAGGCATAGGAGCAGCACTTGTTGGAATGGGCAGGAACTTGAGCGCGATTGGACAGTCGACCGCGAACGCTCGAGGAGCGTCCCCTAGCAGAGGTTTCATGGGATCAGTGGCTTCCAGTGATCAAACATCTCAAAAAGGTAAGATGACCAAGCTATCTACTCCGCCGAGCACCAGTTGCGGCAGTCTTGTGCCGACGAGTGGAGAACGCTATTTCGTGTGGACGTTGGGCAATTCTCCATTTGTCGCGCTAGATGACCCGCCCAGTGGAACGGCATGGCTTCCCAATAGTATGCTAACGAAATACATCAGAAACCAACACTGGTCAAAGTGCATCACGGCCTGCATCATCCGAAATCTCCATTAGTCCCAGTTCATCCAGATCCAGAGGATCATTCCCTCCCCCGCAAAGGCAAAAGTCCTACGGTTCGGATTCGTTCCTTGAGGAAGAAAATGTCCAATTCTCGAAACCATCGGCGCCACCACCACCAGCCGATGATGACAGCGGGGATGACTCTGACGATGGTTTGTTTGCCATTCCGTTGGCGAGCCGAAACAAGGGCAAGGCTGGCGCGAATGGACATGACAAGCGTCCTAGTCTGACTGTAAACACTCGTACCAAGAAGAACTTGTCTGTGTCATTTACGTCGCCGCAATCCATTGGAGACCTGACAACACCCGGCAGCAACGATGACACCGCTAGTAGCTCTAGACGACCTCCATCCACGCCCCGTTCCGATACCTGGGAATCCGATGACAAAGATAACAAACTGAGCCGAAGAAAATCGTTCATAGAGAAGGATGTGTGGGCCAATCGTCCCCCAACTGATGCCCTTATCAACAACCTCGATGACTTCTTCCCCAATTTGGATCTTGACCAGCCAGTACTCGAGGAAGGAGCTGACACAGAAATGCCCCCCTCGCCCATTGCCGAAGGCGAAGAGAGCGGCGAGAGCTCCAAGGCACCTGTTGAACCCCGGCCGATACCCGCGGCCGAGCCGCCACCCAACATCCCTCTGCCGGCAATCCCACCAACACGGCAGCCGTCCGTGTACAATGAGAATGACACCCTTGGTTCAGATGAATCCACCTTGAAGGCCCTGGAGCGACCTAATTCGGTGGTGAATAGAAGCTTGCGTCGTTCTGGTGGCCTTGGACGCATGAAATCCATCCGAGAAGTAGCCCGTGGTGCACACGAGGCTAATAGGCGAATGGCTAGTACTTCGCAGCGCGGCGGACAGGCATCTGGAAACATTATGCGTCGGAAGAGCACAAAGATGTTTAATGCCAACATTGTGCAAATCCGCCCGGATCGCCGCGGCAGCATGATTATGCCGCAGATTCCTCAAGACACGCTCCCTAAGCGGCAGACGACTTTCCGCTGGTTCAAGGGTCAACTCATTGGAAAGGGTACTTACGGACGTGTATACCTCGGTATGAATGCCACGACCGGAGAGTTCTTGGCTGTCAAGGAAGTAGAGGTCAACCCCAAGGCTGCAGGTGGGGACAAGGGGAAGATGAAGGAGCTGGTGGCAGGCCTCGATCAGGAGATTGATACAATGCAGCATCTAGACCACATCAACATTGTGCAGTATCTTGGATGTGAACGCAAGGAGACGAGCATCAGCATCTTCCTTGAGTATATTTCCGGTGGCAGTATTGGGTCGTGTCTCCGCAAGCATGGCAAATTTGAGGAGTCGATTGTTTCGTCACTGACTCGACAAACTCTGTCTGGACTGGCGTATCTGCATCGGGAGGGTATCCTGCACAGAGATTTGAAGGCGGATAATATTTTGCTAGATGTGGATGGTACCTGCAAGATTAGCGATTTCGGTATCTCCAAGAAGACGGACAACATTTACGGTAATGACAAGTCCAACAACATGCAGGGCTCGGTGTTTTGGATGGCACCCGAGGTTATTCGATCTCAAGGCGAAGGATACAGTGCCAAGGTCGACATTTGGAGTCTTGGTTGTGTGGTGCTAGAGATGTTTGCGGGAAAACGTCCGTGGGCCAAGGAGGAGGCTGTCGGCGCCATCTACAAGATTGCCAACGGCGAGACACCTCCGATTCCGGAGGATATCCAGGGCACACTTGGACCGCTGGCGGTTGCGTTCATGATGGATTGCTTCCAAGTGTAAGTGTTTTTTCTCTTTCTTGATGAACTATGTGGATGCTAACAGCAATCAGGAATCCGTTTGATCGCCCCACAGCAGATGTTCTACTTTCGCAACATCCGTTCTGCGAACTTGATCCCACATTTAACTTTTACGAAACATCATTGTATGCCAAGATTAAACCGGCGAAGGACAATAAAAAGGGCCCCAAGCCTCAGTAGGAGGGCAAGGGAGCTCCAAGAAAAGAGATGGACACCGATTTTGACATGAAAAATTTCTGGTTAGCATAGCAGCGCCGCTTAAGAGGGCGGGACAGCAATTTGTGGTTTGGGGAGGAGGAGTGTGCTATCATCATGGTGAATTCAAGCATGGCGTTTGCGTGGTCGGCTTCTTGAAACTGCAACAACTGCACTGGATGCGAATGGAGGTGGACTATTTACACATACAGGAGTATGATTGGAATGACACGACGGCCTTGCTTGTGTGTGTACGATGCAATTGTGAATATGCAGGTGTCTTTGCCTTGGTAGAGAGATGTCTAGGTACAAACAGATGCGATTAGGGCTCGATCGATAAATGTAAAACCGGTGCTCTTTCCGCATCACGCTGGTGAGGAATGTTGACCTAAACATGCAGATTAATGGCAAGTAAGCTAGGCGAGTGATGTCTTGATTCGGATCTGTTGGGAGGGGGATGGGTTGACATGACTCAGGTGGGATGGGAGAATCGGATACGGAGGATGTCAATCAAGGTTAAAATCAAAGCTCACGCTTGCACTTTTCGCGCGCCAAACACGCGCCTGAGCAATAAGCTTGAGCGGATGCTTGCTTGCGGTGCCAATTCAGCCGAGAGCCGGGAGCCGAGTGTGGGAACGGGCAATGCGGCGGCGTGCATCCGCCTATGTGTTATGTATTATATCCCCCCCCCCGCCTGTCGACTTACCTGCCTACTCAAGGGGGGAGGCATGTGCCCGGAGTACTCGTTTAGGAATGGTGGCTGGCTTGCGGTTCGCGGGATTTGCGACGCCCTTGCGTTCGTTTCGGGAGTGGTCAATCACCCGGTCTCCTGAAGATCAGGCGGCGCTTGGGGAAGGGGGAGGGGGAGGGGGGGACGGACGGAAACACTCTGCCCGGGGTTACTTTTGCAACAGGGTGTGTTTTGCGTTGGCGCTGGCGTTTGGAGATGATGGAGCACTGTTTTGTTTTTAAACTGCTGGAATAAGCGTTGTCAGGGAGGGTGGTTGTTCGCCGTGGCAGGTGTCAAAAATTAAGAAAGGGTCCTGAATGCATGGCAGGTGCCAGTCAGGTGTCAGGCGTTGCTGGTTAGTGTTTACTGAATTTCCCCGTCCGTAAAACCGCCCCCGGAGCATACACTGCCGAAGGATGCCAACCTGGCCTTGGTTTTCCCTGCGGCGCTAGTGGCGGTTGCAGTGGTATTCGGATCCACGTATAAGTTGCTAGCGTGGCGTGTGTTAGCGGTCGTAGACGGGGACAAACGGGTTGCGGCTTGTCTTAGTTGAAGAGCACTCAACTGCCAGAAAAGTGTATACATTGGAGACGAGTATGGACATGTATTGAGGGGGGTGACACGATGAAGAATTCCCTCCAAAAGAAACACCCACAAAAAAACATGATTGTCTTGGTATTAGCCTGAATACGAGCTGTCCTGCATTGAAGAGAAGCGGCCAAGTCCAACAATTCGTACCTCAACAGCTAGGCAGGTACCCAAGAAAACCCGAACGCACGGCAGCATCATAGGCCCCGCACCCCCCAAAAAAAGGCACGGCCGCTGCTGTACGCTCCTTGGGCTTCGGCGTTCCAGCACCCACACTTTACGTGTATAGCGGCGTCCTGACTGGTCCAGCTGCACCGCGGACATGGGCCAGCCACCCTGTGCGTTTGAGCAAATCCCTGTCGCTGCTTCTCCTTTCCACGCCGCCGGCTTTCGTTTGCAGTAGTCCTTTTCCGTCGTGTACAACTCTTGTACGCTTTCCCATCCTTCATTCTTCCCCCATCCATTCGACAGGCGCCCATCCTTTGCTGGCCAAGACATTGCTCCATCTCTCGGCCGACCTATCGAGCGACCAACCGAACAAGACATGCCTCCCTCATAACCAACCTACTCCCACACCGCACCCATTCGCTCCGCAGCAGCACGACAACCTCTCCTTACCTCATCCTACACGAAGCCTCGCCCCGGCGAGCCACGATCGCCATGATGCCTCGCAGACGCTATCGCCTTTTTACCGTGTGCGCCGTCGTTGTTCTCTTCCTATTCTACCGCGTGCTGGAAAACTCGTGGGCCCTGTCCTCCGGTGCCGACTCCGTCAAGTCGCCCTCCAACCCGTCTACCCAACCCCCCGCCGGCGCTGCCAATGGCGATGCCAAAGCTCCCGAGGACGTCCTCAAGGACTCTGCCTCTGGTCTATTGGGCGATGAGCAGGAGGCCGAGAAGAAGCTTCAGTCACAAACCAAGCTAGACAAGACGAAGCAGGACGGCGCCAAGGACGACACCACGAGGCCTGGCTCCTCGTCCGATTCCACCAGCGCCGGTTCCTCAGGCAAGCAAGATGCGACCAAAGACGAACCTGAAGTGATCGGCAAGGAACCTCCTCAAATTCCTGAATTTCATCCATCCGGTCCTCCTCCCAATGACCACCAGCTTGACTACCCCGCCAAGGACAAGGAATGGGCTAGCGAGCATTGGATCAAGCCAAAGGAGCACTTCCCCATCCCGCCCGGGTCTATCACTCCCGTCCCCACTGGCACTCCAAAGAAAATTCCCAGAGTTCAGCATCAATTCCGCACTGAAAGCGAAAAAGCCAAGGCCGCGCGCCTCTATCGTCGAAGCCGCGTCAAGAACGAGCTCGAGCGGGCCTGGGGTGGTTACCGCAAGTATGCTTGGATGCATGACGAGCTGTCTCCCCAGTCCAACCAGTACCGTGACCCCTTCTGTGGCTGGGCTGCTACATTGGTAGATTCTCTTGACACTCTCTGGATTGCTGGCATGAAGGCCGAGTTTGACGAGGCCGCCAATGCCGTTGCCAATATTGACTTCACCTTTACACCCAGGGCTGATATTCCCGTCTTTGAGACTACCATTCGATATCTGGGTGGTTTGGTTTCCGCCTACGATGTCAGTGGTGGCGACAAGGGAAAATATCCCATCCTCCTGAAGAAGGCCACCGAGCTCGCCGAGATCCTCATGGGAATCTTTGACACCCCTAACCGCATGCCTATGCTCTATTACTACTGGCGCCCTAACTTCTCAAACGAGCCTCACCGCGCGGGCGGTGTCGGCATTGCTGAGCTTGCCACTCTGTCCATGGAGTTTACCCGCCTCGCACAGCTCACCGGAACGGCCAAGTACTACGATGCTGTTGACCGCATCACCAATGCTCTGGTTCAGATGCAAAAGGATGGCGAAACTGAGATCCCTGGCCTGTTCCCTGAGCGACTCGACGCTTCGGGCTGCAACAGGACTGCCACCAGCATTAGGGACAAGCTCAGCAAGGAGGCCCAGACGCAGATGGATGCCAGCGACTTGACTACAGCTCCCCAAGGTTATTCGCCAGATGGTGGAAACTCACTCAAGGCCAGGGCCGAAATCCCCCCTCCTGGCCCTGATGCCGAGAAAATGACCGAGAAGAGCGAGTCAACTGATTCGGATCCCATTGGTCCTCCTCCTAGCCAGGATTTCGTTGATCAGCTGTCCGCCAACTCTGGCCGTACCCCTCCTCTCGCCGCTGACGGATCTCACTCCGAATGGGATTGCGTGCCGCAAGGGCTCGTACGACCACAGTTTGGTGTTGAGTCGTATCATATGGGCGGCGCTCAAGACTCTGCCTATGAATACTTCCCCAAGGTTAGTCACATTCTTGTCAAGTTACAGCTCACCGCTAACCATTGGTAGCAATATGTTTTGCTAGGTGGCCTTGAGCCCAAGTATCAAAAATTACATGAGGATGCTGTTGATGCGATTGACAAGCATCTGATGTACCGACCCATGATCAAGAACTATGTCGATTGGGACATCCTCTTCCCCTCCAAGCTCACTGTGCACTCGTACCACACTCGGTCGCTGGACACTTCGTACGAAATCAGCCACCTGACATGCTTCATTGGTGGCATGTACGGTCTGGGTGGCAAGATTTTCGGGCGACCAGAAGACATCGAAACCGCCAAGCAGCTCACCGATGGATGCGTGTGGGCATATCAGTCAACGGTGTCTGGCCTCATGCCCGAGGTTGCCCACCTGGCACCTTGCCCAACCATTGAAAAGTGCAAGTTCAATCAGACACGGTGGTACGAGCTGCTTGATCCTGCCAAGGATCTCCGAGCTGATAAGATTGCCAAATGGGAGGAGGCTGAGGTTCTCAGGAAGGAAGCCGAAAAGGAGAGAATCGACGCCCTGATTGAACAGCAGAGCCGCGAGAAGGAAGCTGCTGCGCACGAGCAGGCGGCTGGCGCCGTCAAAGACTCGACAGCAAAATCAGACAAGTCTGGAGAGAAGCCCGCGAGCTCCGAGACAGAACTCAAGGCAAAGGACATCGGCAGCGAAAAAGCTTCTGGCCACGCTAAGAGAGATGGCATCCCTATGCCAGGCATCGACAGTGCCCTTTCAGCCCCCAAGGGTGAGACTGGCTCCGAACTTCCGGAGTCACTCAAGCAGAAGCTGGGTATGAGTAACAGATGGTCGGACGATGGAGCCGCGGATGAGCAGGCCCAGCCTCCAATTGTTGTCCAGACACAGCAGCAACAGAAGCCCCTTAGCCACGAGGAGTTTGTCGAGGCGAGGTTGAAGAGAGACAACTTGCCTCAGGGATACACAGACATGAACCACAAGAGCTACATTCTTCGGTATGTTCCAACTTGCAAAATGTAGCCGATGAATTAATTATACTAACATGCTTGCAGACCTGAAGCTATTGAATCCGTCTGGTACATGTACCGCATCACGGGCGACCCCGAGTGGATGGACAAGGGTTGGCAGATGTTTGAATCCACCATCAAGGCCACCCGCACGCAGTTTGCCCACAGCGCCATTGACAACGTCATGGCCACGTCGCCCGTCGTTGAGGACACAATGGAGAGTTTCTGGATAGCCGAGACGCTCAAGTACTACTTCCTCCTCTTCTCCGAGCCAGAGCTGATCAGCCTCGATGACTGGGTTCTCAACACGGAGGCCCATCCCTTCAGGAGGCCCGATGCTTCAGCTGAGGCTAAATCAAGCTCAGCCGACGAATAGAGATGACAAAGAGGGGGCTTTGCATGTTTGCAATTTTTGGATAATGTGACGACCGGGTTGACTGGGAACCAAGGGTATGCCTTTATGTAACACAATGAACTTGGATATTGCGCCTCGAACGAGACGAGTGGCTCCTAGCGGCGGGTTGGCATGTATGCGTATCGGGGATCAAACCGGAAACATGGTTTGAAGAGAGAAAAAACAACAATAGGCGTTACGGGGCTTTAATGGGTGAGGATAGAATCCCCATTAGAACGAAGCATGGTTTTAGATTAGGAAGCATCTATTAATGTGTACTTGGGAACACACTGTACCACGGTCGTGGTGTGTTTGTCGCATGGTTTAGCTTGCCCTTGAGTGATTTCTGCGCCCTCCTCGGTCTATCTCGGCGAAGGGACAAAAGGCAAGCGTGCGTCCGGTGCTTGAACAAGAACCATTTTGGCTAATATCTGCAAGCACACGCACTCACTCACTGACCCACTCGGCCGTGTTCATCAGCGTACCTTGACTCCAGTCGATGTAGTCGGTGTAGAAGATGGAGCATGTTGAATCACTCCTGCAACAAGTATCAAATGTCTAACACAGTATTGCTTTTCTTCTTTCTTTTTCCTGCCCCCCCTCCCCCCCCATGACCCAACTCTCTCCTTCACGCATGTGATCTTGATTGATACTGTGTGCGCGCGCGCGCGCGTGTGTGTGCCCACCAATCCAATCCCATCCATCCCATCTAATGCAGCCCAATTGGCGGCGCGGCGACCCATCTTGCTTGCGCAGGGAGAGGCGAGATGCATGGTACAGTAGGTTTGGTTTGGTTTGGTAGCGAGCGACCCCATCCCGCGCCCCCTTGCAGCAGGATAGCCAACAAAGATGCAAGCCAGCTGCGCGACAGAGGCGAGATGGAGCGTCTAGATCTCGGCGGGGTTCCATTCGATCATCTAGATAGACTGCGTCCTTGACTTATGCAAGGGACGGGAGGGCGGGCGCCTTTTTGTTGACGGCCCCTCCATCCGTTTCATTCCGCTCTGGAATCGGTTTAGTTTACGATGGTGGGCGATGATGGCGTTGTCGATGGCGCGCACAATGATGCAGTTGATTGGAGGCAATTCGAGTCAAGTTATATTTCCAAAGAGTGTTGGATCCTGAGATTACTACCTAGTCGTTTTTTCAACGTTGCTGATTTTCCTTCAATCTTTATTATTCACCCATTCCGTCCCATAGCTTCCAACCCCAATGGCGTAGACAATTTCGTGTGTTCTGTATATATCCTTTCCTATTATATCTTTCCCTTCATACCGCACCGGTTTCGAATCAAAAAAGACAAACTAGTCATGTAAAAAAGCAGCAAAGACGGGGACAGCAGAAGCCAAAGTGTCAAAAATCAATCCCAAAAATTGCCATTTCCAGCACGCACGTGGCGAACAAGTGTTAGCTTGGAGGTGTTAATACATGATGTCTTTCCATAAAAAGCGTTTCCCCAAATAGCCCATTTCTTTCTGCGCGTGTTGGGACATATCCATTCCTTCTTTCTTAGCCAAGATTTCGCATCTTCGCTCTCATATCGGCGTCGCGGATATATCTCGTCGCGCGTCTCGTAATGGTCTTTCTCCACTCTGGAGCAGTCTATATGCAACATAAAACAGTGTACTCTGCGTTCCTCGTTCTTGTCGATCCCCTTCGGCAAGCAAGGGTTAGACTGCTGGAATCGTGGGCTGCGACGTGGTGTCGTGTTCGAAAATATATAGGCAAACCACGTCCGCCGAGGTCGTCGAGTTCGAAACAATTATCAAAACGTATCCATCATGTTGAAAGCAAAAAGTGATTCCCAAACGCCGATGCTCATGCACATTCGCCTGATTGCTCCGTCTTTGATCTTACCCTGGCCGAAACAGTTGAGTATTTCTGTCGGCATATTTACAATTCATCTTCGTAACATCTCTATTCATCATTTGCCTGGGTGTTCTACACCAGCGCACTCAGAACACTCATGCTCAGAATCATGACGAGCAAGCCGATGGTTACAATGATGAGAAGAGCGAACGAGAACCAACCCAAAACCATGGCGCTGGTACCGACACCGCTCTTGACAGCACCGTTTCCGAAGTCTTGCGCAATGACCGAAGCAGCGACTGATGCGGTATGCTGCCACAGGACGGACACGAGGACGAAGATGGATGATACGAAGATGATTGCAAGGGCGATCTGGGAGACGAATCGCGAGGGGAAAGGCTTGACTTCGCGCTCGGAGCCTTCAGAGTCTTCCTCCTCGTGCCAGCCGGGAAAGGTGGCGAGAAGAAGGAGGCACACGAAAGCGAAGATGATGGCGATGATGCTGGACGCAGGTTAGTTGGCTTGTTTTTTTTTTGGTGGCGAGCTGCACGGATCAACTTACATCAGGTAGGGAAACACAATCATATCCTTGAATTGAGCGGCCAACCAAATCAGGTTGAGAGGATCCTGGTCGACTGAAACCTCCTTGGCAAGAGCGGTAGCGTTGTTGCTGCACAGCCACGAGCCTCCGTCAGGGTTGATGCAGATGCCAAAGTAGCCGACACGAGCTGCCAAGCGAGCGTCGCCGGCAATGTTTTCAATGGCCGTGTGCACATTGTAGTCAACCTGCGCCGTGTCCGGAGTGGCTGTGTACGATTTGTAGTACAGCGAGAGGAGAAAAATGTCGGGGATTAGAGGTGATGAAGATGAGCATCCGGCTAATAGTAGAGCTAAAGGGGGGGCCAAATGTTAGCTGGTTGAAGTCGGAGACAGAGTTGAGATTCCAGAACATACAAAGTAGGATGATCGCCACGGCGATAAGAATCATCAACACGTGGTGGTAACCAAGAAACGGTATGAAGCCTGAAGATCACCATGTTAGCCATGTGCTTGAGAAACAGCCGCATTCCTCGAGAGTGCATCTCGGGCCCGGCCGTCATTGAGAGGAGTACTCACGATACCATCCAACTTGGAATTTGGGCATGCGGGAGCTCGAGCTCCTACTGGTGCTCGTGCCCGACTCTGTCGCACTCCCCATGATGAGCTGTTGTGTGCCAGTCCTCCTTTACAAGTCGAAGTATCAACCCCTAGGATGAAGAACTAGTCACAGCACGCCCACGCCGTCCCCTGGGTTGGAGGAGTGACGGTAGGGTTGCTGGGCTGGCGCTGACGAGCGCACGAGAGCCTCTGTGTCGGCTGGAAGTTCGATTCCTAGATGATCGCCGTGCGATGGCGGATTGTCTCTGTCGCGGCAATCGTCTCGACTCGGAATTCACGTCCTCAGGATGCTGCTGTCTGTCTCGGGTGTGGAGATGGAATGCGGGAGGTAGATTCGCACGCGAGAGATGGAGAGGATTCAGTCGTGATTGCTGAGAACACAACGAGCGGTAACCGGAAACCCTGTAAAGTGAGGTGAAGTGCGGTGAGAAGGAGTGGGGGGGGTTTAGTAGTTGGTTAGTTTGTTTGTTTGAACGATTGTCCTGTGACGATGTAAGTGAGTCCAAGTTTCCGGATCTCTCGGTGGGAAGGAGAGAAGGGGAGGAAAAAGGCCTGTCACGTTAGTCAGTCAAGCAGATTGGGTCAGATACCGTCGGAAGCGAAGGTGAATGATGGTATTGGATGGATTTGCGATGGCTGGGTGTAGTACCAACCTCCGAGTTTTGGGCGATCGACGTCTTTTCTCATACGTCGTTCCTAGCTGCGCGTTGGCATGGAAACGTGGGGATCCCGGCAGGCTGGCGTCAATTGAGTGGCACAGGCCGAGAGGGCGGGTGGGGCACAACGGCACCGAGCAACGCGCAGCCCGGGCAGAGAGAGGAACAGGAACAGGCTATAGGCGACAGGGCTCGAGGCGCTACAGGCCACGGGCTGCAGGGGTCGAGTGGTTGAGTCGCAAGCTGCTGCTGACTGCATCCCGGCTGGCGCCTCACTTTCTCCAGCTCGGATGCGTCTTTGCAATTTATGACGGGGTACGGAGTCTGGAGTATGGAGCGCGTGCATTTGCTGCACGCTTTGCGCAGTGAGCAGTTCCTGCTGCTCTTGCTGCTGCTGACCTCATGGCCACCTCCGGCCCTGGACCCCCGTTTGTGATCTCCGATCTCGACAAACTTTGCATTGGAACACGCACGACACTCGCCAAAACGCACCGCTAGCTCTGATAGCACCATCACCATCGCCAACAACAACGACGCGCAGACCGCTTCGGCTGCATTGCTGCCCTGCCCTGCGCATCAATCCCATCCCCTTTGTCTTGCAGCAGCCGCAGGCCCAGGCCCTCAGCGCCTGCGCTGCGAATGCCAGCTTGGTTGGCCTCGGACCTGACGCTGCCAAGTCTTCCTCCGTCAACCTGCCAGCGCTATGCCGCGCCCAGGCCTGCTAGGCCCGGGACAAGCCCAGGGTCATAATGCCGTTGTCGTGGCGATTTGGTGCCGTTTCGGACCTCCAAATTCGGTCACCACCCCCTTCGCCTTGTCCTTTTTTCGTCCTTGGGCCTTGGCCCGGCAAGTTCGGTGTCCGCTCACCGACAAGCCTCTTCCGCTTGTTCCTTGTCCACGTACGTGTCTTGCTGCTGCTCCCGCAACTTATGAGCCGTCCTTCCCGCCTAGTTCGATCCACGCCCCCCACCCCTCTCCCCTTCCTGCTCAAACGGGCAATCTCGCACCAAGGGTTGGCTTGCATGGTCGAGGTGTCAGCTTGTTTCTTGTTTCCTCATCTTCGAGTCTAGCTTGCTTGTTGAATAGCGCACTCCATGCAGCAACAATAAATACCATTTTGAAACTATTTTATGACGGCTTATGAAAGTATTGCTTCATTCCATCACATACACAAATCATCCCAGATTACTAGAGGGAAACATGGCTGCTTGTTGGCCAAAGAAAATCACAACTGGGCCAATAAGCCATCTCGCCGAGCCTAAATAACTCTCCGCAAAAGAAAGGCCCCGGCGCTTCCTGCAATCTTCAATGGCTCGTCTGTACAAATAAATGGCTGGGCTTCTCGTATACTCTTACCGCCTACTTCCTTGCCGACTGGTTAAAGAGGGTGTGGGAGCCAGTCCTGCCGAGACATCCAGCTCAGGCGAGAAGCCTCAACTCCCGAACTGTCATTTAGGTCCCAACACAGCCCCCGCCGAATCTAAATTGGTGCTACATACGCAAATCAGGCTTGCCATGGCCACTGCCATGTTGCCGCAATCGCCGGGTTGAAACAGCCCACCCAGCTGAAGACGTCGCCACAGCTTCGGACTTACACAGACTCCAGCTCCTCCCTTTTACTAGCCATGCCCACTCCACCACCTTTCCCCAACCCAGCCGTAACACCATTCCCAACACCCTCACTTGTCAGACACGGTGATAGCGCTTTCCAAAATATGGCATCTCAAATCTAGTAATACATGCCCCGTTGGGCTCCAATTCACCTTCTCCTACGAAATCATGACAGATATGCAAGTATGTAGCTATATTCGTATATCGAGTTAGTTGCATACCCATCGTGGGGCATCCTCCCACGTCATCCTCTTTGTGAATGTGGTCGCGACAGCAGTACCAAGCCCGCACATTGCCGCCATTGCCATCATGGCATCTCAAGTTGACCCCGCCCAGGGGACTTCCCTCGATATCCGTGTCGAGGACTTTTTAGACGACAAGCTACAGTCAGCCACAGACCTGGACGACCTCGAGTCTCTTTTCGCCAATGTTGAGCTCCAGCGCAACCAGCTCCAATCCCAGCTTGACGACGCCGTCAAAGAGCTCGAGGAGGCTCGCCGCAACGCATACGACCGCCAGGATATAATCGCCGCTCGCATAGAAGAGTTCCACAAACTTCAGGAAGATATTAGCAAGCGCCAGGAGGTTGCAGCATCCACCGAAGCCCCCGATCAGGCCATTGCTCGTTACAAGGAATACCTCGACAAGATCAAGAATGTTGAGCTGGCGCACAATTACCTTGTTTTGCTGCAAGATGTGGAAAAGAGCCGCTCCGAGGCCCGTTCTCACCTACCCCATAGCCCCAAGGATGCTCTTGGGCCTTATACAAGGCTGAGGCAACTGGCCACAACCCTGAGAGGTTTGCCGGGGCAAGAGGGGCTTCACCTCGTTGATTATGTCGAAAAAACGACGGAATCCCTCTGGGACGAGATGAAAAAAATCATGTCAGCAGAGCTCGAGGGCATTCTGAAGCAGAGAAAGTGGCCACAGGTCGATCCGGAATCGCAGATGGATGATGAATGGATCAACTCCTTTGAAAAACTGCTGGACCTGCAAATCCCAGACGTCTTATACAGCCCGGGCCTTGTCTCCCTACTTCCTGTCCATGCCATGGCCAGCATCTTTGTCACTGAGTTCCGTTACCACTTTATGAGCGACAAGCAGACCAGCTCGCCCAAGGCTTTTGGCACACACGCTCTTCCCTGGTTCCTCTCCCTTATTGAAAAATGGGAGGCCTTTTTTCGCAACAACCTCGGCCACCTGCTAGCTGCCAAGTTCCGTGATACACCGGCGGCACAAAACATGGCTTACGTTGACCCTGTCTGTGCGTTGATCACCTCCATGTTGCCCATCGTGCAAGAAAAAGCCAATCAAGTAGCCCAGGAAGCAATCAAGAGCCCACCCTTCCTAAGCGGGTTCTTGACTCAGCTCATGACCTTTGACGACAATGTGCGGTTGAACTTCCGCTATGATGGCGGAGATGCTGAGAACGGCTGGCCCGGCTTGAGCACTCCAATCCTTGAGGACCATTTCGACATATGGTTCCAGGCCGAAAAAGACTTTGCCCTTGAGAGGTTCCAAACTATCATGGCCTCTCAAGACAGTCGCAACATTGACTACGATCATGCCGGAAAGGGCAAGATGAAGCCCACATATGCTGCGGTCCAGGTTACGCATCTTCTTCGATCCATTACGGGCCAATATTCTCGAGTGCGCAACTTCAAACAGAAGATACGCTTCTTGATTGGCATCCAGCTGGAAATTCTTGACGGTTTTCATGACCGTCTTCGAGGCTCTCTCGAAGCATACCAGTCCATCACGTCGACTCTGGGTAGGACACTGCACGGCGTCACCAAAGAGGAGCTGGCAGCTCTTGAGGGCACAGGCGCCCTAGAGACACTCTGCAAGGTCATCGGTAGCGCTGACCACATCGTCAATACCCTGAAGGAATGGAGCAATGAAGAGGTAATGCTTTTTTACTCAATGACATCTGGAATTCATTATTAATATGGTGTTTAGTTCTTCGTTGCGCTATGGGACGAGCTGCAAACTCGTGCTTCCCATCGCCGGAGTCACAACATTGCCAACAACCTCAGCTACGACGACGTCAAGGATCGCACTTCGTCCGCCGTGGGAGATGAAAATGATGATGGCGCCTTGTTCGACGAGACAGTGGCCGCATACACACAACGTCGCAAGGGTGGTGTAGAACTCCTGGTTGGCGCCCTCGTCGAAGCCCAGAGCAAAGCCTTCCGCCCATACGCTCACAAGGTCCAATGGACCACTGTCGGCGATATTGACGTTCTTGGTACGTTTCAACTCGCTTTACCCCCTCACTTCAAGGCCAGCGCTCCTAACGTTCGTTTCCAGACAACGACTCCGTCACCCCTGAACTTGACGAACCCGTTCGCGTTCTCAGACAAAACTTTGAATTCCTGATCAAAGCTCTGTCTAGTGCCACGTTCCGTCGTGTGTGGCGCGATGCCCTCTCCAAACTGCAGGACCTGCTCTGGCACGACGTGCTCCTTCGCCAGACGTTTACCACCTACGGTGCCACGCAGTTTCTCCGCGACGTTGGCGTCCTCCGTGCCCTCATTGATCGCTACATCCCCAGCGGCTCGTCCGCCCTCGACAGTCTGCACGAAGGTTGTCGCCTGCTGTGCTTGCCTGTAGAAGCTGCCGACGAGAACGCCCTGACCCTCAAATCTGCAAGCGATCGTGTCTTTACCGACAACGACGAGGCGCGCAAGGTACTGGAAGAAATGGGACTCGAAGCCATCTCCCCGCCGAATGCACGAAACATTTTGCAGCGGCGCGTGGAAAATGGTGAAAACGTTGGTTGGTAAAATCAAAGAAAGAAAAGATTGGGTAGAAGTTTCGGGTATTTTATGTAGAATAGAGATCCCCCGTGTCTCTTCAAAGATATCTATCAAATCTACCATGCCAACTCAATCCAATGTTGAAATCCTCTGCATACCTTGGCAGACAATGTCCGTATCCCATCGATCTAACTAACCAACGTTTGTACTCAAAAACGGGTTGCTCTAGTAAAATTCAACAATGCAATCAATGCCCCCTTTTTTCTTCTTCTTGTTCTTCTCCTTCTGCCTTTTCAACCTTCCGTGACTAAGAAACAATTACCAGCGACGACAGAAATTAATCCAGGGCCCTCCTGGTCATCTCAACGACGGCAAAGGTGCCGGCGCTGACAGGCATGGCTCGGAGCAAGGTAGGACCGATGCCCTTCCAGAAGCCGGCGGCACCCTCGGCGCGCCAGACGGTCGAGAAGCAGTTGCGCATCGAAGTGTACTGCTGCTTGGGGCCGAAGCCGTCGGTCTGCATCTTGCTCTTGACGACGTCGAAGGGGTAGCTGGCAATCCAGAGGGCCTCGCCGGCAAGACCGCCGTAGAGGGCAATCTTGTAGCTGGGGATGTCCTTGCGGTCGATGCCGTTGCGGGCAGCGTCCTTGTTCATGAGGTACTCAAACGCGGTGAACCAGGCACCGTAGGCAAAGGCCTCGCGCCAGACGGTGACGACCTGGCCGCGGTAGATGCCGCTGAGGATGCCGTCGTGGGCGCCGAGCTTGCGGATGCAGTCGAGCGGGCCGCTGTACAGGCGGCCGGCGCCGTGAGGCTGGCTCTGCAGGCGGATACGGATGTGCTCAATGGGACCCGAGAGGACCGAGTTGGTGACACCGGCAAAGGCACCGGCGCCGGCGTACTGCGCGTACGTCAGCTCGGCCCGTCGGCCAGAGGACGTGTTGCGGTCCTCGATCCATCGGCGGGCCTGGTGGAAGGCGCCAAACTGGACGGAAACACAGGCGCCGATACCGATGAGAGGCGTCAGAGTTCCCTTGTAAAAAGCGAGGGCTCCCTCATTCCGGTAGATTGAGCTCGCGGCGTTGAGCGCCGATGAGTACTGGGTTGACGTCTGAAGTCGGACCTTGACAATATCAAAAGGCTGGCCTGTATAATTTCTCATGGGTTAGTTTGCATAGTTGAAAAGGATGCCTTGTCTTTGCAATTGGTCTCTGCTTCCCCCCCCCCCCCCCCCATGGTGGCTCGTGGTGCTTGCCCCAGTCGTTCATCTCATCGTGAGATCTCAGCTTTTTCCCCCCCCAGATCTCGTCCACTTGGACCAGCCCCTGCTCCGTCCCATCCAAGGGACAGGATCATCTCGCTTCTCTCAACTGCAAATCAATGCGGCTCTCACGTACCAATCAAGACCTGCGCAATTCCTCCCACAGCGCCAGAGAACAGGTCCTTGGCCGTCTCGAGGCCACCAGCCTGCGGCGCCTCCACCTCGATGGCTGGAGCGTCCATATCGCTTATCCCCCACAATCGCGCGGCGTGGCAACAGTAATCCTTGTCCGAAGCTCAATTGAAACCTCGTCGCAGGCGGCTGGTCAAGCAGGTGACAAGCAGGAGGGGAGAGAGAGAGAAAGGAATTACCAGCCTCGTGAAATTTAAGCAAAAAGGGGAAGAGTTTAGAGCTTGGTTAAAGGAAAGCGCCTTCCGATATCAAATCTGGGGTTGCGGAGGGCGCCTAGCAAATGACGTGCTAAGATTACAAAGCCGTTACCGGCGAGCCGTGCCTATCGGGGCCGGCTATGCAGGTAGGCCGGTCGAACCACCCTCCTACAGACATAAACCCAGGCCGGCGCAACCTTTATCTTCACGCAGCCTTAGTCATGTTGGAGAAGGCGCCAATTTCCAAGTCATACATGCGTCTAGCGATTTCTCTTACACACTCGCAACTTTGCTGACCGCGCTTGCTTGGGTGGTGCCACCGGGCGGTCGGCTTATCGGGCCTTGCATTAGGCAGGTCTTGCCGAAATCGGGCTGATAACGGAAGTCGGGCTCTATCTTGTTACGAGATTTCGGCTAGTTTCACCGACGTGCAGAATAGCCGCGTTCTTAAAGGCGGCCTAATCCTCCGAGCTGCACAGCCATCACATAAGACACTTTACTAGAGTTGCAGTTATAACATATGTGGGGAATCTCTTTGGCTTCAAGTAGACCTGTAACTTTTGGTGTTCGCCTCCTCTAATATATAGAGCAAAAATACCTCTCTATTGTGTACTCTTTAGTATCGCCGGGCGCCAGACTTGCTGTCTTTGGTCTCGTTCTGTGCCTGAGCATGCTGCTCGATCGCCTCCTTCAACTTGCCGACTACCTCGGGCTGGTTGCTGAATGCCGTGTGAAGAATCGTCTCCAGCTCCGTCTCCACCTTGGCAATTGGTTTGACTCCGGTTTTTCTGTTCCGTGAGTCGGTCATGAGAGTACCCCACCGCTGTGTAAAGGCGTAGATGGAGTGTCGCAGTAGTTCATCCAGTTGTTCGTTCATATCTTCAACCGTCAAAGTCTTTGCTGTGACCGAAGGGGTTCCCCGCGACCATAGTGACCCGCCAATGATATTGGAGACGAATCCGACCCAATTCCGCGGGCTCAGGGTGTCCCAAATATGAGTAAAATGCTGCATTGAAGAGGTTTGGTTCCTGATGTCGCCAATTTCCAGAGATACCAACTCGTTTTTTATAATCAGCAGATTTTTTACCATAAAGAGATCTGCATCCGTTCCTGCCTTGAGAGACTTGATTCTTGCTTCCGCTTTTTGCAATACTTGAATTGTCTCTCTCACAATCTTGAACACAATGGCATTGTTCTGGGCCTGTCATGGCATTAGTAAAGCCCTGCGTCGCTAAAACAAAAATTCCACTCACTGCTCTCTCCTTGGGCATACAATTCTCATACATGCCCAGCAATTTGATTGCTTGCTTCACCAATGGGTGTGCATTGGACGAGGCAACTCCTCCTACTACTGGACCAATCTTGAGTGAGCTGTCTTGAACCGCAGCCTTAGTTATCGACTTCGTGACCTCTGTCTCAAACGCAGCATCTATTAATGGCCACAGATGGTGCACAACCAACTGCGAAGCGTACTGCTTGCACTTGGTAAAATATGGCGATTCATCTTCCTCCAGCTCCGACGCAAGATATTCGTTCGTTAGCCAGCCAACCACATTGCATGTTATTTGCAAGGATGCGGCGTGTAGCGAGGGCTGGATAGTGCTGATGACTGGAGCCAAGTTGCCCGGGTGAGCGATGGTAGTGTTTACGGTCTTGATGGACTGGAAGACTGAGTCTTGGGACGAGTTCCAAACAGGTTCCACGTCAAACAACCTTAGAAACAGGCTCTCTTCATTATATATGCGCTCAAAGCTCTGTTTTATAAAGCTTCTTGATGCAGTTTCGGCAGAAAGGCTTTTAACCTCCTTTTGAAATTCTTCAATATCGCCCTGAGTCATCAATTTCATGTCTCGATCTCGAGTTATCAGGTGAGTGTAGAAAATGTTTTTAGCAGTGTTCGCATAAATGTCAAAATTAGTACAAGATTCTGCTCGTTTGCCGTAGTACTCATATGCACGGCGCACTACCCGGCGAACATTAGGAATCAAGCCGAACGAATCCAACATCATCTCTTGGAAACGACCGTAAGCAAGGGCATGGCGCGCCGACTCGGATTTCGTGACCGCAATTTGCCTAGAGATGTCCGCAGAGACTTTTTCCAAGCGTGCCTTGTACCCATGCTCAAGGAGATGCAGAGACTTTGTGAGCAAAGCGTTGTATCTGGCGAGGTAGGTGTCACGATCACGGTAATTTTCCTGCGAGGTTGTGTTACTTGATGTGCTGCCCAAAAATTCTTGTCCTCTTACATGCTTCTCCATAAAGACGATGCAAGCGTCAATGTTCTCAATCATCTCTCCAAATGACTCGTCGTCAACCAAGCGACTCGCGCCAGGGGCATTCAAGCGTCTGGTAGCATTATCCAAATAGGTGTAGTAATGTAAGTCTGTTCCAACTTCATATGCCAGAGTCTCTAGGCGTCTCTGTTCTTTGAGAAGATCCTCGCATTGGGATTGGAAACTCGACGTTTGAGCTTCGACGGATTGGAATGAATTAGAGAGTGATGTAAGCAGCTTCAGCGTCGCATTGGCGTCGTCAATTAGGCCATCGAGGTGGCGCTCGGTGAGTGTGAGTTGATCACGATACAAGCTAGGTAGAAGTTAGCTTCTTTTTAACTTTGGAGGGACGAGATATCCCGGAGCGTCAGGCATACATATATTTCTGCTGGCTGGCGTCTAGCAATTGCTCGTCGTACGATGTAAGATCCTTTGGTGCTTGGTTGTCGAGCTCAATAGCAGAGCCAGGGAGGTCTAATGCGTTCCAACCTCGGTTCCACTTGTCTGTTTTCTTGCGCCGCGGTTTTCCGTCCTTAGAAAGCTGTTCTTGGCGGACGCGATAGAAATCGGAGTGGGAGTTTGCTCGGCGTAACAGTGTTGGCTCAGGGGGGGTATTCGCATCTTCAATTTCTTCGTAGACATTTTGCATTGGCACTACTACCTCGGCAGCTGCCCCTGTATTCTAAAGGGAAAATTCATAGTCAGCTTTATTTGCGTATAGATAGATGCGCCTCGAGCGATCGGATGGGACAAACGTTGGGTGGTTGGAGCAGCGACTCCCTTCGGCGGTGGCCATGGCCCTGGCTGCTGGCCTGGCCCTTCCTTCCCGTAATCTCGGGTACGAAGCTGTACCACGAGTCTTCGTACATGTTGCCAGAGGAAGCTCGAAGCTCGAAAGCTCGAGGTGGGCTCTGGACTCGCCGGGTTCTAGAAGCCACGCAACAGGCGTTGAAGGTTCACCGGAGACGTGTGCTCCGAGACGCCGATGGCGGGACACGGGGCAGGAAGTCGCAAGGTACGGACAGTGGGGATGTCTGTGCTTACCCCACTGGTGCAGTGCTTTCAAAAATGTGGCGCACAGCTCCTGTGGCAGGTTGTGGCTGGGAGCTTCACTGACCTGTGGCGATTCACAGAATTTTGCTGACCTAGCTCTTATCTGCACCGAGGTCCTGCTGAATCTGGTCATTATACCCTCAACATCCCCTCAATTATCGCCTCCAGCAATTTTCTCTTTGAGTGGCTTTTTCTCGATATTACACAGACCATTCGATATACATTTGAGCTTCTCGATAGTGATGAATGTCTCTCATTTAGCTCTTAGGCGAGCTGCCCTCTCCTCCCACGTTCGCCAAACCGCCTTTGCCAATCAGCGTCAATGGGTTCGATATTCTAGCACACGCTCCAGTCGGAGCGGAGGTAAACTCATTGGGTTTGCGACCGTTTTCGGCGGTGCTGCTGCTGGCTCATACTTTTATCCCAAAATCATGGAGCAATTTTCATCCGAGGAGACTGAGGCTGAACCTACCAAAAAGAAGAAAAAGGCAGTTCGAAAGGCAGAGCTCGAGTTCGAAAAGCCCGTTGGCGAGGCCTCTTCAAAGGATGGTACCCGTGAGCTTCTCAGCTCACAGCATGTGCAGGTCAAGAACAGCTGGGAGCATCCTGGAATCTACGCATGGGGGTCCAATATTGGCAAGGTTATTGACCCCAACTCCAACGAGAAATATGTCAAACAACCTCGCCGCATTGCCTATTTTGACGGGCAGATTCTTCGGGACCTAAAACTCACTCAAACATTTGGTGCAGCAGTAAATGAGAAGGGCGACTTGGTCCAATGGGGGCTCGGTTTCTCAAAGGATAACCCATCGCCCATTTCCACCCTCACTGGCAAAGACATTGTCAAGATCGAAGTTTCCATGGACCGAATCATCGCCTTGTCGCGCAAGGGAAATGTATACTCTATTCCATCTTCGCGGGATGATTTGGATGGAGGTCTCAAGGAAGAACAGTCCAAAAGCTCCTGGTCTCTTTGGGGAACCAGCGGCAAGGAGACTATCCACTTTCGCACGCTCACCCCTCCCGATCTCTCCCGAAGCGAGACTATCACAGACATCAGCGCAGGTCAAGAGCATTGCCTGATGCTAACTTCAAAAGGACGGGTGTTTTCGGCCGCTGCCAGTGCTCTAGAGTTTCCAGCCAGGGGTCAGATGGGCATCCCTGGGCTGAGCTGGGCCAACCGACCATCAGGTCCATATGATCAACCACACGAGATTGTTGGCTTAAAGGGTTTTGATATCGGCCAAATCGCCACAGGTGATTTCCACTCGGCCGTCATCGACAAGACTGGAAAGATTTTTACCTTTGGCGACAACGCATTTGGACAACTTGGTTTCGATACAGAATTTGGACTGCAATTCGCAGACTCCCCATCGTTGATGGCAACCAACAAACTCTACGGAAGTGGTGGATTGATCCCTACGGTGACTTCAATTGCAGCTGGTGGAAACAATACGTACTTCACCATTGACGCTAAATCACCCAACAATCAGGAGGATGCCAAGTCACTTGCTCCATCCCAAAGGATTCCCCCGGTTACGTCGGACTTGTGGAGTATGGGACAAGGAGTTTATGGCACCCTAGGAACTGGCCGGTGGTCGCACGTATCTCCTAGGCCAGCCAAGATCAAATCACTATCGTCCCTTTTTGAGTTCAACGAAAAGACAAACATGATGAGCCCAATCAGGCTAAAGGCTCTCTCTATTGGTGCTACACATTGCTCTGCCGTCATGGATAATTTCACCGAGACATCCGCACCGGCCAAGGGAAGTGGAAGCGCCATCAACTGGGGATCCGATGTCCTTTTATGGGGTGGAAATGAGCACTTCCAACTGGGAACTGGCAAACGAACAAATATGAACACGCCGACATATATCGGGCCGTTGGATGGTGAACCAGACGCTCGAAAGGATAATGATTCTCAGTTCCGCCGACTTTGCGTGACACCGAGGACGACAATTCGCCTTGACGGAGGCAAGGGTCGCAAGGTGACACTGGAGCAGAAGATTGAGTGTGGCAAGTACGTCACGGCTGTCTACTCTGCGGCTTAACCGGGGGAGTGACGCCAGATTGTCTAGCTATTGGTGAAGGGCTATCCTGAAAAGGGACCCCGCCCACTTCTTTTGTAAGATGTTTCGACGCGCGTGTACCATAAAAAAACGATAGGCGGGGACTGGTGGTTGTTTGTGACAGGTGATATCCGTCAGACTGGGGAGGCGTTTGATTGGATTCTAGGACGATCCTACTCAATTGTATAATTAACAGCGAATCTTGGCCAATGGATGGCATCGAAATTGACGTCAGATTTCCAATGACATTTTATTTATCAATGCCGCGAGGTGCAGAGATGGGAAAGAGAGAAGAAAAACTACGACGAGGCAGTGCATCGTACAAGCCACACACGGCATCACTGGGTTTGGAGAATATTTGACAGGCAGCGAGACTGAGCATCTCAGATGACAGAGGAGCCACGTGGTTCGCAGCAGCGGTACCACCAACCGGGGCGCCAGGGGACCTGGATAGGCGTCACGGCGGATCGACAGTGCCTTAGGGGGCCACTCTGACAAGGGTGCGATGTGCCTATTTCTGATGCTCCGCCGCCCCTCCTGCAGTGCAGCGAGGAATAGAAGACGCAAGGGAAGAAGGATGGAAGAAGGGAGATGGACAAACCCGAATGCACCAGCCAGGAAACAAACGCGCTAAGGTTCCGGGAGGTGGAAAAATAAAAATAAAATAAAACAAGGCAAGCTTGCGAGCATGCAGCAGCGGTATCCAGCGCGAAAGTGGCCACGCAATCCAAGGGGCGCGTTGCGGCACGAATAAAGTGTCAGAGAGCAGTGTGTGAGCTTGAGCGTGTGAGAGCCAGTCATGCGTCCAGCGGTGGCAGTGGCAGTGGCAATGGCGAAACTGGAGCAGTGACCCCGACGTGACGACGGCGACGGCGAAGGCGGGAGCGGAAGTGGGAGTGGGAGGAGGGGGAGGGGGAGAGGAGGGGGGAGTGGACACGGGAGGGCTTAAGGACCAAAGGAAACAGTGTGATACGCGGGTTAATCAATCTTTTACGGATATTCCACGTCCAGAGCGGTGATCGCGTGCCCTCGTATCTGGTGAATGAAATCTGGATCGGGCAGTTGTTAGCTCAGTTGGCTACCCAGTAGATGATTGACGCAACTGCCGAGGTACCGCAGACGCACGCACTCGTCTGCCCACGGCGCGGGTATCCCGTACCTGTACGTACGCACACGCTTTCCCGGGGCGGTGGCACGTCTGGGCGGGAAGTGCATGTTCTGGCGCACGCTGCCGCATACGCAGACGAGTGGCGAGCGAGCGAACCGGTTCCGGCGAGGTGCCTGGACTGCGAAGCTGGGCAGCAAGCAGCACATACGGCAGCCGGCCGGCTTGGCTAGGCTTGGCTTGGGCCCCGGGCATGCGCAAGGCGTGCGTATCCGTATGTAATACGTGCCTACAACATGCTCGTACCTACATTCGGGGCGACAGCGTCTGTGTGTCAGTCAGTCGGGAAAACAAGCCAAAAAAAGGACCAAAGAAAAAAGAAGACAAAAAAGAAAGTGAGCGCACACAAGCCCGTCCGAGACTGGCAGGGGTCGCCCAAAATAGCATCGCGACGTACCCTGCCTGGCTTGCCTGGGCTAAAATTAATTGTTCACAGACGTGTCTGGTCCCCTGTCTGTCATAGACCCGGTTTCCTGCCCTATCCAGGCAAGCTAAAAGAGCATTACAATTTGTCCGTTTCGGAGACGACCGACCGGGGAGGGGAGGGCAAACCGCGGAGAGGGACAGAAGGTACATTGTGCGACAGGCATGCACGGCTGACCCTGCCATAATATGAATTGATTATGTGCACCTCGATATGAATCCCGCCGCAATCTGAGCTCGGGCGCATGCATATCGCTGGTGTAATTGCAAAACAAACAGGGTGCCGATCGCCTCTCTCTGAACATCCCATTAATCTGGTTTTTTTTTCTCCCTTCCTTTCCCTTCCCGTGGTGCAGCATCGGGCAGCACGTGCCGTGGGGCGCATCTCAATCTCCATTCATCCCCATCCCATGGTCCCGTTCGGGTCGGGCAGTGACGCGCAGCGCAGCGCAAAGCAAGGCAAATAAAGCAAAGAGCATCAACGGGCTCCCTCGTATAATCACTCGTCCACATCCCGCGACCCCGGGTCTCAGGTCCTGTCTTGCCCGCGCATTCGTCCGCACTTGTATCGTTTCGCATCACATCCCCTCCCCCATCACGTCCCATCCATCCCATCCCATCATCCCTCCCCCCATCGCGCCGTCCCCGCTGTCACCCCCTCCGTTGCCGCCCTCGCTGGTGCTTCCTGGTCTCGCCGCTTCCGTTAACCGGATGCTTGCTCTGCGTGATCATAGGTTGGGTTCAGCTGCTCCTGCGTCCCGTCCCTCTGCTCCGTGACGTGAATGCGCCACTATCATTCCGGCCATCGCAACCCGACCTGGTTGTCCTGTCACGCTTCAATCCTTGGTTCTTATTCTTATTTTTATTTTGCGTTTTCCCACCTGCTGCTGCTGCTGCTGCTGCCGCCTCTGCTCACTCTCACTCTCCTCTGCGCCTCTCGCTCCATCTTATTCAACCTTCCATATCCCCCAGGAAAGCGCCCGCCCACTTTCAATATTACTTCCTCCTACACTTGCTTCGCCCCCTTGCTGTCCCAGCTATCCAGCCTGTCCCTGCCCCTGCCCCGGCCTCCACCCAGCGGCGCTCGTTATAACAATATTCTTCCGCCTCCCTCTGCCGCTATCTCGCCCTAGCCTTCGCCTTCACATTCGCCCTCACTCTCGCTTTTTCTCGCCTCGGCTTCTTCTGCCACGCCTGCCGCACCCTCGAGACATACAGCGCTCCTTCTCGTCGGTGACGGCCCTCTCGTTTTCTGCGCGCTCCCCCCCGCCCGCTTCGCAACCCGCCGCCATGGACAGAATCCCCAAGTTCCGTCGCAAACCCAAGAATCCCACAATCGAGACGGCCGTTGAACGCTCCAGCAGCGACACCCTTGACAGCATCGCAAGCACCGAACTCCAGGCAGCAAGCCTTCAGCAACACCTTCAAGCTCAGAAACCCATCATCAAATCCGCCAAGAAGTCGCCTTTCCGAAATTTCCGATTAAGAGCCTCTGCCAAGAGAGCTCGCGAAAGCCCTACCGCAGAGCTGCCTTCCAGTCCTCCCGCAGCCGTCGTCGGCCAGAACGGCATCAAGAGCCGCCCAGTCACTGCCGAGAGTAATGCGATTAGGAACGGCGTCGCCATGCCGCCCAAGCTCCCCGCCTTCCTAGCCTCGACCTTGTTAGGTACGCAACACACCGAACTAAATCCGCCTGGCATGTCACACTAACAATCGCCCAGACATCGACTCCAAGTTTCAAGAGCTAACATGGAGCGAACGCGATCGAATCCTCCAGGGCACCCAGAACAACGACGACGCAGAATGCAAGTGGGGAACCTTCAAACAAGTTGATGTTGAGGAGAAGGGTCTCATGGACCGGTACTTCAACATCAAGCCCTGGAACCACAATCGCATCCGGCTAAAGGTGCCCCCGAACGAGCTCGACTACGTCAACGCCTCCGACATCACTCTCGAGTCGCCTGGTTCAGACCTGCCTGCCCTGCGCTACATCGCCATGCAAGGCCCTACAATACCCTCCATCAGTTACGTCTGGCGCATGATTGCCGAACAGCTTTCCTCCCCTGCCGTCATTGTCCAACTCACCACCATGACGGAGAGCGGTGCGGTCAAGTGCCATCAATACTTCCCAGACAACGAAGAAGACAAAACTTGGCCTCTCAACGAGGAGAACGTATGGAATGACGACTGGAAAGCTGATCTCACGCTGGGATCTTACGAGGAGCTCTGCGATGGGTCCATTGAGAAGCGCAAGCTGCTACTCCACGTCGAAGGAGAAGAGGAACCCCGTATAGTCTGGCATTTACTCTACCGCAGGTGGCCTGATTTCGGCGTGCCTGAGCTGGAAGACCTGGACGGCTTTTTCGAGATTATGCGACTCTCCCGCGAGTTCAGCGCCCCCTCCAACCCTCGCATCATTCATTGCAGTGCTGGTGTTGGCCGGACCGGCACCTTCATCACTCTTGAGTACCTCATGCGAGAGCTAGACTCGGGTGCCTTTGAAGCCTATGACGAGCAAGGCGAAGGCCCAGATCTCATTTGTGACACAGTGGACGCCCTCCGAGAGCAGCGAGTCGGCATGGTCCAGGGCAAGCCCCAATACCACTTCATCTATCAGGTCATGCGCAAGCTCTGGCGGGACAAGTATGGCATTGAAGAGGAGGGCAGCGAGCCCGCAGCCAAGAGGCTGGAAGTGGGTGGTAGCCCGTCGTTCGATGCAGGACCGGGACCTGATATCGGCCAGAAAGGCGCCACAAACTAAGCATACTCTTCTTCTTTTTCTTGCGTTGCGCGAGCAAACGCAAATTTTGGCTGTCTTGGCGTTTTTGTTGGGTCATTTGCTGAGGGAGGTTCATTATAACCTGATTAGCTAAACTTTTCTTCTGATTCCTGTATTTTTTTTTTGGTTGTATCCTGTATTGCCTTTTAATGGCGTGTCCGGCGGGCTCTTTTTTTTTTTTATAGTTTCTTCCCTGTCAGTCGATAGAGGGCCCGCTTCTGGGAAGTCGGCCGGTTGTAGGAGTAAATGAACAGGCTTGGAGAGTGTACAAGGAGGTATGATGATGAAGCATGGAACATGGGCAACACGAAAAAAAGACGTGTCTGGGAAATTTTGACACGGATAGACTGGCATTGGCATATGGCAACGAGAATAAAGGCATGGCCTCTCGAGAGGTCTGTTTTTCCGAAGTATAATAATATCGGTTTTAATCACTACAGACTTTTTTTCAAACAGGTTGAATATTGCACTCAATTCTATAACATGTCCAGCTTTGTGATGTGATCAATACATTCTATAAAAACATAAAAGTCCGCCAATCCACCCATATGCAATCCATACAAGTCCATGGGTGCCATACAATGTGCACGCTATTTACGATTGAGACATGGCGTTTTTTTTTTTTTTCGGTTTCCATTTTTCCTTTGGTGGTTACTTTTTTCGCAAATGGAATTGCCCTTCTCATTATAAGACTAAAAACAAAAAACCAAAAAAAAAAGTCTCGCTCTGAAACCCGGAATGCTATGGGATACGCACAAAAAACATGTACACTCGTCCGAATTTGGTATTACCTCCACGATCCCTTGCACCATGATGCCGCTTAAAAAATAAAAAATAAAAAAAAAGGAACAGGAGAAGAAGGAGAAAGAAAAAAAGAAGAGACAGCTCGCTTCCATCTCATCTATGCGCTAATGACAACCGTCACCGTCTCCTTTTCGTGCTGAGTCACCGTCACCGTCTCGCGATCCTTTTGGGTCACGGTGACGGTGTAGTATACAGACACGGTTGGAGTTCCGTCGACGGTGGTGGTGGTGGTGCTTCCGTGGGTGTCGACAGCTGCTTCAGTGGCGGCGGCGGCCGGGGCGGTTGTCTTGGTGTCATCGTCGTCGATGGGGACCAGGAGGACGGTGGTGGCCTGGGTAGGCTCGGCGTCGGACTCGGCCTGGGAGGTGGCGCTGGAGTCGGGGTAGCCAGGAGTCTTGATGGACTTGGTGATGGTGCTGCCTCCTTCCGGGAGAGACGTGGCAGCGGGAGCCTCGGTGGTCTCGGCGGGGGAGGACGCCTCCGAGGTGGCAGGCCTGGTCCTGGTGACAACAATGACGGTCGGGGACTGGCTGGACTCGGAGGTAGACTCGGGGGCTGAGGTGGCTGTGGCAGCCGGAGCCTCGTACGAGGTGGCGTCCTCGGCAGGGGAAGTAGACGTCTCGGGCGTGGGAGACCTGGTCTTGGTGATGGTGATGAGGGTGCGAGGACGGCTTGACACCGAGGTTGAAGCGTCAGCGGAGCTTACAGGCTCAGAAGACTGGGCGGGCACTGTGGTCTGCTGCTGGGCGGGCTGAGAAGTAGTTGAGGGAGCGCCGTCATCGACAGTCACAATCTGGGTGACGGTGACAACAGGGTAGTTGGGCTCGGTCTTGGCCTCCGTCGTGGCAGTTGCAGCATCGCCAGTTGCGGTTGTGGTTGTGGACGAAGCCGGCTGCCCAGCAGCAGACGTCGTCGACGAGCCTTCATCGCCGGTGGTGCCCAGGATGTCCTTGGCCTTGTCCAAGCTCTGGCACGCCAGCGTGACTCCCTTGACGGTGGTGGCAGGGAAGGCGAAGCACTTCTCGTTTGTCCCGCAGTCCGTCAGCGTGTAAGTGCCGGCATTGTTGCACTGAGCAAACTTGCCGTTGATGCACGCGGCCTGGCCCGAGGAGCAGGCAGAGTCGGCCGTCAGCTCCGAGTAGACCTGGTTGAGCTTCCGGGCCTGGGAGAGATTCTCGGCATACTGGTTGGCATCAACAACGGCCGTGGAAGTAGGCAAGTAGCTGGCAACAGGGACAGCCGTGTTGGGAGTGCCAGTGGCGACGATGGAGGTGGCAGCACTCGTGCCAGCAGCCTGTGTGGACGACACACCCGAGGGCGAGGAAGATGTCTCCGCAGAGGATGGTGCCGCCTCCACGGCAGAAGACGCGGGCTCGGATGGAGCTGCATAAGTGGGAGTCACTTGAGCATCAGATGAAGTAGCCTGGACCGCAGACGAAGCAGCCGGGGCTTCAGTCGAGCTAGCAGCCGTCGTTCCGTCAGGGTTGCCCACAGAAATAGTCAAAGTTGTGCCTGGCTCAGATGTCGCAGCGCCCGATGTTGGCTGGGAGTTGGCCGCAGAAGTAGGGGGCATCGCAGCCGAAGTCTGCTGAACAGTGGTAGACTCGGCAGCACCAGCAGTAGTAGAGGGCTGAAGACCACCGAGGTCAACGCTGGACTGCATGTGTCCACTGGTTGGGTAGTGCCTGTCCTTGTCGGAGCCTGTGGCGGTATCCGACGGAGTGTCCTGGTAGTCGCCAGACGTGGAAGTTTCCGCGGGAGCCGCTGCCTCGTCGCTCGTGGGAGTGTTGACAACGGACGAGTCGCCGGGAGTCTGATATTGCGAGCTAGGGGTCGCCGCGGGCTGCTTAGGGACAATCGAGGTGGTGATGATAGACTGGGTCGCTTGAGCAGCGCTGGTGCTTTCGAACGCCCCCGCAGCAGATGTGGGAGTGCTGTCGGCGCTTGAGGCATCTGTAGTTCCATAGCTGGGCTGCTTAGGAACGATGGATGTGGTGATGACAGCACCGGAAGTTGGCGCCAAAGTAGCCGCAGAAGTAGCCGCAGAAGTAGCCTGGACAACGCTCGTCTCCTCCTCTACCGCAGTAGTAGGGCCCTGAGTGGCACCTGGGGTGTTCGTGTAAGTCGGGGTGGCGGTTGGCTGCTTCGGGGCAATGCTGGTGGTGAGCGTCAACGATTCGGCAAAGCTGGTAGGGTCGACCTGGTCAGCTGACGAAGGGGTTGCGCTAGATTGCTGAACCGAGGTTGCGGGAGCTTCCGTCTGGGCATTCGTGGTCGAATCTACAACGGGGGCCTCGACGGTCGACTGAGGCGTCTTAGAGGTTTCCGACGATCCAGGGACGGGGTACGCCAAACTCGTGGAGAGCGTCTCAAAGATGGGACGGGGTGTGGTTCCGGGGCCACCAGAGTCGTCTTGGGAGCTATGATTATATGTTAGACAATCAGGAAGCCAAATTTGGAGCAAGCTTTCGCACCCATCGTGGGCCGCAGTTGGGGCTGCAGACGTAGTATATTGGCCATCGACCGGTGTCGATCTTCGGTATCTATCCTCCACGTCAGTCTCTGCGTTGAGACATTTAGGACCACGGTTTTCTCTCGACTTACATCCTGCCAGTCCACATAATAGGGCCAGCCTGAGCGGACTGGGCAGTCAAAAGAAGCTGAAGGGCGATAGTGATCGTTCTAGTGTCGAACCGCATTTTGAGTTTTTTCTTGTTTTTTTCTAATAACGGCAAAGAAATATCCAACAAGTATAGGCGTCGATTATCTCGACAATAACCTGAGATAAAAAAAAATGTGAAAAAAATGTCGTGTTCGTTATGAAGACTTCGAGTCGGTGAATATATTCGATGTTCGGTGTTAATGATGGAAACTGTGACGCTATGAAACGTGTTTGCCGACGAGGACAAACAAAATTAGATCGGCTTGGAAAGAGAACAAGTCGTCGTAAAGCGTAATCACGTAGCCTTGGATCGATCCAAGTTTCAGGACAATGAAACAATGAAAGAGTCTAAGTGGCAGACGGAGACAGAGAGAGAGAAAGAGAGAGAATAGGCCGCAGGGGACAAAGGAATGGGCGAACAGGGCAAATTTTCAAAGAAAGAAAGAGATATGAGAGAGACACAAGGAAAGAAAAGTTGAAACACAGAGACAGAGAGAAAAGCTTGAGAGATGCAGAGGTTGTCAGGCCATGTCTTCAAAGTGGATGGTGGTGTAGTATTGTATGGCCGCCCGTCGCCAGCGAAGCCGTCTCGTCCCACAACCCCAGCCTAGCGGCACCCCCCCTAGAGACAGCGAGATCAAGCCCTGCCAATCCGATTCCAGCCACCATTCACAGAACAGCCATCCTGACTGGCTTGGTTCGGGGGGGGTCTGCAAACTGCAAGGGACGAGCTCCAGTCGAGAGTCTCACGACGCGCCCAACCCCAAACCGCCGCCTGGTCCTGGAAGC
The DNA here is from genome assembly GCA_002179835.1 of Calonectria leucothoes. Lineage (NCBI taxonomy): Eukaryota > Fungi > Ascomycota > Sordariomycetes > Hypocreales > Nectriaceae > Calonectria > Calonectria leucothoes. The sequence goes on along the minus strand of NAJI01000163.1, from coordinate 107,710 downwards.
GGCTCCATGGTTGACTTCCTCAGAGCCCAATCGCCAATCGCCGTTGGCCAATCCGGTGCCCTGCTGGCTGTCGTGCACCGCTGGCAGGGGTTCTTCATGACTGGGCGTTAAGCGCGCGACGGTGAAGACGGATGGAGCTCGCGTTTCTTCTCACCCCGGGCTGCATTCGCGCGGCTCGCTATTATTGGCAGCAGCCAGAGAGGCCGTCTCGGCAGCGGCCCGGCTGTGGGCCCGCGCTGGCCAATCATCCCGGGCCCACTGAATCCACCTGCGGCGCTGGTGGTCCAGAGCTACCTGAGTAGCTTGGGCGGCTCTGGGCGGGTACGTAGCGTCCAATGATTCCCGCGGTCCAGTATTAAAAGACTGCTGCTATGGCCAGCTTTCCCTCGTCTTGAGAGCCCCAGTCGACCCATTCTCGTCCGGCCGTGACCTGGTCCGGACGGGAAATGGCCCTGCTTGGGGATTGAGCCTTTGAGTCCGTGCCTGGCTCGCTTGGCGTTGATGGCCTTTAACCTACCCAGCACCTACTTGCACGCCCATTTCATCCTTGAGCCACTCATGGTTCGCCGCCAGTTCTTTGTGCCTGGCATTAAACCGCCACCTTCTGCTAATGCAAGCCATCTTTCCATTCTTAGTCCGTCGCCTAAGCCCAAACTCGTCAACCCGTGTCTCCTGGTCTACCGATGCCCTGGGTCCTGCGTGATCAAGATAGATAGCCGCCGCCAGCTGGCCCGGACCCCGTGGCCGGACCCAACCCGCAGTGGAGAGAGAGAGAAGCATTGTCCAGCTGTCCTGAAAATAAGGCTGATTATGCATTGTTCCTTTTTTTTTCATCGTTCATTTCCTTCCTTTTCTAGTCCCTTACATCTGGCTTTCCCTATTTGGCCATATTGTACATCGAGATTTACAGGGTATCAAGGCCGTCCGTGGCACGCCATCCTCTCCACTTCATCCCGTCTATCCAGCTGCAGACAATCGACAAAATCTATATATAATTGTACATTTATGCATTCAATCCATCCAGCTTAACTCATTGGCGGCAAGCCACGAAAAGCAACGTCGCCTCATTGATTATCCGTAAACGCCATCCAACTCGAGCTTGATCCAACCTTGTGTTGCCTTTTTCTCTCTCTTCCTTCTTTTTCCCTGAGGCGTTAGCTTTTCTTACACGCCCGGTTCTTCCCCACAGCCCCTGTCCCTGTCTTGGCGCCTTTGCTCTTGGTTTTCGCGTACGCGCTGGAGCACCTCACATAAATTTCTGTTGGCCTCGTGCTCCATTGGACCCTTCAGATAGCCGCGCACCAGGAAATTATCTGGCCAGGTCCAGCCCGCCCGGCTCGCATTGATCGCATCCAGAACCGAGTCCACCGTTTCCTCTTGTAGCATGGGTTCTGCAAACGCCCGGAATGCACACAGCGTATCAAGCATGTCGGCCTCATGAGGAACCTCGTCTAAGCTCTCCAGCTCTCGTACCAGTGGCTCTTGCCCCCATTCTTGAATCAGCCACTTTAGTGTTTTGGCCATTTCCTCGAATTCTCCTGCGAATGCAAGGGTCACCATGTAGTCGTGGGCCACCGGGGCAGAGACTGCATCTCGCCGGAGAAGCATGGCATCGAGATTTGATACTTCGTTGGCACCAATCAGGCGCTGTATCTTCCTCTCATCATCCACCAGTGAGTAAAATAGCTCGGTGAGGCGTGTGGCCGCAAGTCGGGCCAAGGTCAAGGTTGAACATCCTTCTCCACCTTCGCCCATGACGGGCGGTTCGCCTGTCGAGTCGTGTTCCTGCACAGGCTGCTGCTCCTGCCGAGCTTCCGAGTCATATAGAAGGCCGAGCGAGTTGGACAAGGCACTGCTGTCCATTCTGATGTCCACCAGTAGCATGGCGACCTCGCGTCGCAGTATACTCTTCAAGCTACGCGCGAACCGTTGGAAAAGCAACAGGGAAGATCCATGGCACTCCCTAAACCGATCCAACAGGTGTGTGGCCAAGCGCAGCTGTTCATCAAGCGTTATGCCCAGTGCAACGTGGTGTTGTCCCAAGTTCTTTAGGATTGGCATCCATAAATATGAAGCGCCGGGGTGTTTCTCGTGACCGAGGCGAGCCTCGACCAATCGCATAGCCCGTATCATATGTCGTCTCGCATGACCGCGTTCCCGGCAGCATACGCTAACGTATGCTGAGAATACATCGACAGGGATTTCTTTCAATGATTTTGGATCCGGGTCGTTAGCCAGCAAGGCATACGATTGCTCCCATGGGAGGGTACTCTCCATCAGATATTGTTGGGCCGTCTGCAGCGATTCTGCGTTCGAAACCAAGACGCGAAGACACTGCCCACTAGGTACGATTCCGCACTGCCTCATCCTTTGGTACAGCTCATCCACACTAGGGGGTCTCAGCCGTGCCTTTTCAAATTCTGCCAGATTTAATTCTTCTTGAGTTGGAAAGTTAAGGGAGTTGTCTCCTGGTAATTTACCCACTCCCAAATCGGCATCTCTGGCAAAGAGTTTCTCAAACATGGCCGCATATTCCTCAAGGCTAGGCTCAAGGCCTTCTTTTGGTGGGTGCCGGAATCTGTCCCATGCCTCGTGTGCGTTTCTCGTGGCCTTGATTGAGGCCGCCCATACTCTAAGTTGCTTCTCTGAGTTAACTGGGACTCGCTGTTGTATTGTCGGGGTGCCGTCATAAGCCAGGCCTTGCAAGATGTCCAAAGCTTCATCGGTCTCGTCCTTGGAGAAACCAGCCTCCTGCATCATTGTGCCAGCTCGTACTGTGCGAGTCCAGCTATCTTCGAGTTCCATTATTTCATCCATGCCGTCTCCAGGGTGTAAATATGGGGGCCATGTTTGGGAGTAGCGCCTTGCGCTGTGTGACTCAGTTTGGTTCTTGGGCATGCCGGCCAATACGGCGCGAATAGCTTTGAACCCCGCTTTGTTCACAACTAGAGGTTGAGGCAATCGATCCGACATTCCGATAAGTACCCGCTGCGCCTCCCAAAAATAGGCATTTGGAACTTGTTTGTGATGGGATCCGAGTTGTGCACGGCTTGCAAAGGTTCTAAGCGCCGAATTAAACAGACGGCATTGCTCAAAATATGACCTCTTGTCAACACTAGACTCTTGCTCGTGCCCTTGAATCCGCTCCGCAACGATGTCAGCTAGAGTAACTAGTAGTCGAGGTTCCAGCCGGCGGCAGTGATTTGCAAATCGTGACATTAAACGAGAAAATTCATCTTGGTTCATAGTCTGCATAGCAAGCCGTGTCCTCGACTGCGTTGCACCATCCAGATCACTGTTGCCACCTCCGCCTGTCCGTTTGTGGCAGGATCGAGACCGAAAATAAGCCAAAAGCCCATCCAGTGTTGATGTCGTCCGTATGGAGGCACCAGTTCTGAGGAGAAAGTTGAGAATAAAGATGGGTTTTGATATATCTTGTTCCAGGAAACGCCGGCATCGCTCTTCGTCATTCGCGCCGAGTAATATGTAAAGATAATGTTCAAGGTCTTGTTGCGAATGTCCGTTGTGGTAAAGTAAGCCCAATGCCTTACTCCATTGTTCGTTGGACGGCAAAAGTTCAAGAATCTCGTTGTTACTCTCAGGGTCGGTCTGGGCCTCCTGCCGGAGATGCATCTGCAGTAAGACTACCGGCAAGCGATAACTTCGCAGCATGGCTATATTTGTTCGTGCTTCGTGGCTTGGGGTATCCGAGGCAAGAAGCGCTTCAATTAGGAAACTTGGACTTAGGTGAGTCCATGATTTTGCTAGTTGTAAATTGCGCTCGGTTCCCCGGCGCAAATGATTCGTGTCCGTCCAAGACGGCCTTTTGAGACTGGTCTCTTCCTGTCGTTTGTCGTCCGCAAGCTGCCGTCTCAGCTCGCTTCGTTGGTACCAAGAGTCCCGGTCGATCGTGACGGTATCGCTATCGCTATAAGATTCGGGGCGTTTCGGGGGCGTTGGGGCTTTTGTAAGCATTGCGCCCGACGCATATCGGCAAGGCCCTTGATGCAATGACTGCCTGATTCTCTACAAAAGCTCGCGGTAAGCTTGGCGTCGGGTTCCTGGAAGCTCTGCCATACGTACCCTGGATCCAGCGACTACACGCCGCGGTGTCTGCCACGCCCGCCCCAGCTCCCATGTTGCACTTCTGAGCATGCCTCCTCATTGCTTCCAGGCCGACCGATTGAGAGGCTTAGGCGAAACACCGACACGGAAGGCAGAGCGGCGAATATTTGGCATCTGGTAGATTTTGCTCTAATGGTTGGCGGAAAAGTTCCCCGAAACCTGGAGCAGATATGTACCAATCGGGTTGCACCAGTCTAACGGGGCATGGCCCCTCGTTCACCCACGACTTCCGACAGGTTCATCGCCCACGAGAGCTCAATGAACAGCCCAAGCACCCCATTGACATGTCTCACTTGAAATGTTTTACACCAGCAATGGTTGCATGTGCTTTTTTTTAAACTTGAAATTGCAAGCCTCTATATTTCTTTTTAGTCATGACGTAGATTTTTTTTGCAGGCACCAAGCCCAAGAAATCCATTCATTAATCCTTGGAAGAGCTCTCGCTTTCCTTTCCTTCTTTCTTTTCCTTCTCCTCTTCAGCCTTGTCTTTTCGCTTTTGCACCACTTCCCAATTATACACTCTTGCAATAGCAACCTCCATGGTCTATGTCCTCGTCAGTGCACTGCAATTTGTCGTCGGAGTTGCTTGGCTTACCGTGATCTGCTCTCTGAGGAAGTCCAAGTCCTCCTCGCAGTTGGCGTAACTCGTCTTGGCCGTTGCCAGCTTTTGTGAAAGAAGCTCCTCTGCCTCCTGGATGGGGTAAGAAAGCATCACGTTTGCCTATACAATGTCAACGTCGTCCACAAACACGAGCATGATAGGGTTTCGTACGCCCAACCAGATGTAGACCTCCTCTGTGGCGGGAATGTTGGCTTTGGCGTAGAGTGTATCGTTAAGCTCAAATGTAGTTTGGATCGGATCGGCCTCATCCTACGTACTCGTTCAGCGTGGTGTCAGTTGGAGCTATCATAACACACCTACCTTGCGTGTCTTGAGAAACTTCACCGAGTCCAGTGTCTTCTGAATGTCGGGGATCTTTTCCTTCAATCCGGTCATTCGCCGTTGCAGATTCATCTCCATGAACTGATATTTCCTATGCACCGCCAACGTTATTACCAGCTCTTGCTCATGTTCGGACGCGGTCGACCTCAAGCCTCCAGGCAGGGCGGGGTTCGGTCGTTCGTCATGCAGTTTTCGGCCTTGACTCACGAGATCATCTCTTGGAAGTTTCGTAGGGTGGGCTCGACATCGTCGCGGGTTGATACGTAGTCCTCTACTCGGTCGACAAAGGGAGCTTGGGGAATGCCCCGCGGGTTGGTGGCGGCATCCTCCTTCGCGCTGGATTGACGTCAGTTGACCTGGTTCTTGCACCGAAAACCCGTCCATTTCCGAGATACTTCCCGGGCTTACCTTGTAGAAACCTCCTTTCCTTTAGTTGCCATGGTGCTGGTGGCTTTCCCCTTTAGCACAAGGCGGTTGTTGAAGCTGGGGTCAAGCGCGGGCGGGTTTTGCGACCAAGGAACATTTCGTCAGTGGGCAGCCTTTCACCTCGCTGAGGGTGCCCCACTCACCCCTCACCCAACAGTTGGTGTGAGATGCAGATAGGCGAATTTAGGAGTCACCTCGCAAGGCACCATCTTCGATCAAACTGTATATGGACATTGCGTATTTGTAAATTTCACAGCAAAATATATATACATATATATAAAGAGTTTGATATCTTAGAGCTTTCGCACTGCTCTTTTTTAAGACAAAGAAGAAGGGGGAAAAACAGAAAATTCGCCTGGAGCTCTCCCTAAACATATGAAGCACTTGAGTAATTCCAAACTAATGACACGGGATTATTATAGGTTTAATAAGCTGAGTGTTGGAGACACGTGCTTTGAATGTGAAGTCAATAGTAAAAACTCCACGAAAATACGCAACAGGGAGCGGGAAGATATTGTGGTATTTGTGTTGTTAAAGCGGCAGTCACTAGGACAAGGGCGCGACGTAGCAACTATAGTACGATTGATGTATACAAAAATTAGGAAGCAAATTCGCAATCCTATGCACGTATTTTCTGTGGTGCCATGGACCGGGAGGTTTTGGAGGTTTTCGTCACATGTCGCTATTACAGTTGCCTCGCCAAGAAATTGCAATGGCCTTTGGCGTTATCTACCGGCTTTGAGGTGGAGTGTGATTGAACCAAGCCTTGCAACCTTTTTCCATTCCAAACTATTGTCTAGTTTTCCTATGCTCGCCATCCTTTGGCTTATTATGTGGACTAGTGTCCTTTTTTGTGGCTTGAGTTTCCTTCTGTTTCTGGTAGTTACTCTGACTCGGGCGTCGAACTCCCGAAAGCGCTTACAAAAACCAAGGAAATATTTTTTTTATTCAGCCCATTTGTCATTTTGTCTGATGCGTAGTCAGTCGACGTTGCCAAGATACAAGACATTAGAAATGATCTGATCTTGTAATAGTATAGCGGGAGCGAAGCTGCAAAATGTGGACAAGGACCAAGTACGCTCAGATTCCCCTGTCCAGTTTTTCTCGCATGAAAACGTAGAATCGATAGTAGATGGGTAGGAATAGTATTGTCTCAATATAAAGGAGCGTGTAACTCCAGAAGCCGATTCTTTCTGCCTGGTTAGAGCATCAAAACTTGAAAGATGTCATAAGCATACATCATTGGTAGCCGTCCCTTTTAACACCCGCTGTTATCCATGAAACACCAGAAACGCCTTTTTGGAATACGAAAAGTCCACCGGTCGATACTATGATGCATACATCCGTCTCATAGCCACTGAGTTGAGGCAGCCTCAAACTAATCCGCCCGCTTCTTGCTGTCACCTATGTCGCCTGTATCCGCCCCCTTGTCTCTCAGGCTATCATTCGCGGGAGCATGAGAGACCTCTGGGCCCTCATCCTCACTCCAGTCGTCAACTTGATTCTCGTCCCAATTATCGACCTCCTCTTCCAAGGTTCGGTTCCGGCTTGGGCCGTCGGTAATACCCGTCTCTTGACCCTCTCCAAGCTCGAGATCATCTTCGTCCTCGCCCGGCACTGCGTTGTAGTGCTTTCGCTGTCTTCTCCGGTCGAGCATTCGCTTGTGGTACCATGTGCAGAGGCCGGCAGCAGCTAAACTAGCCACCACATTGGCGAGAATGTCGTAAACATCAAATTCTCGGTTGTTTGGGAGGAAGCTCTGAACAAACTCGGACCCAACACCGAGGAAGAGGGTGCAGATGATCAGTGTGAGATTCAGGGTTCGGCGGCGGTTCGTATCGACGACCCAGTAGAAGACGACGGTCAGGATGAAGAAGGTGACGAAGTGGAGGACCTTGTCGTTGACATACTGGCCGAGTTGGAGCGTGGTCAACCCGGCATAGGCGGCGATCAGCAGCAGCAGAAAAAAGGCGGCTGGAGTCTGGTCAGTATGGCTCATGTGGGCGCGACCTTCGTGGGGAAATAGCTCAGAGAGCTGCGATGACGTACCTGCAAAAGGCAGTCGAATTCTCATTGTTGGGATTTTATTTGGGGGTGAGTGTGATGGGAGAAGCTGACGGGCTCTGGATACGATGTCGACCGGCTTCTTCTACCGTCGGGTAAGGATCTGAGACAATGGTTTTCTGGCCGAGGCGGGAGGAGCAAGGGACAGCGTGAAAAGGATTCGCAACCTCTTTAGCGGTCGACAAGGCTTGGGCGGGAAGGCTGGAACTCGGCGGTGCTGGGTCCTGAGCTGGGTCCAGGCAGAAAGCAAGCAGCTTGCTTGCGGATCCTGGTGGTGTGGTTGGGTGATGTGACGGAGTGGGCGGAGCTGTTGGTGGACGCGAGCAGGGATTAGCAGAAGCCGGCGTGGAATGGAATGCATCAGTGGCAGCGCCCAGTGATGCGTTGACGGGTCACAGCAGAGCACAGTAACCCGTGGCCAGACGACGATAGGCTAAGAAAAAAGACCCTTCCTGGCTGCTATACGGTGAGGTTGTACGTCATTGCTACTGGATCTGGGGTTCGGCACTTGCAGTTGTCTGTTTCAGTACATATTTTGCCCGTTGAAGCTTGAAGCCGGCAGTCTAGTTGTCTGCTTTTGGATAGATGTGGAGAGCCGAGAGCTTAGGCGGTGCTATCGGGATCTGGAGAGAGACGGGACTCCATATTCGCCAAAGAATTCTCCTCCCCCCTCCCCCCTTGCTCCTCTAACCTTGCGTCCTACGTGTCTTGGTTTCTATCGGTGGAGGCTTGCTCCGTCAAGATCCGGGGTAACGGCCCAGCAGGAGAAGATGGCGTTCGGCTTCCCCTGGCGTGCGTGCGTGGGGTAGACAAAGGGTGACTTGCGATGAGCCTTCGGTGCATCTTTGCGTGCATCTTTTGCAGCCAAACGCTCTGCTATGGCCCGTGATCATGCATCTGGCAAAGTGAGCCGTGAATTTATAGGTATCGGGCAACCAATCAACTACTTCTTCCATCGTCAAATCTGTCCAGTCCTGCCCCTAAGTGTCACCAATCTGCACAGTGGCGAACAGGGCAGACTCGTGTGTGCACGTGACCACGCTCCTGACGGCTGACAAAGGGTGCCTTGTGCATCCCGAGTCGTCGGCGCCGGTGCAGGACCCAGTACGGGGTACATGCCGCGCAAACAGCGACACGAGCTGGGCGTGTCGATAATCGGGTCAACGTGTGAAATGAAACGGTAGAAAGTGAATTCAGCTCCAGCAGATTTATTTATCGGTGCAATTCACCATATGCGATCGCCTCCCCGGCTTCACTTGCCTGGCGGCATCACTTGTCCCAAGTCTCTGGTACTAGGCACCCTGCTGCCAGCGAACCTTGGGGCCCATCAGGAAAAGTCCCGCTTCGGGAAAGGTACAAGCCTCCCCCCAAATCCTCAACCTCACCTCTTGAACAGACGACAAACCGGCCCATCGCGAGCCATCAAACAACCATCTTCCACAACGCTGTTTGTCGCGAAACTCGGCCGTCCATCTCTGTCGATGTCGCTCTTTTGTCCCATGTTTTCTTGATCTTGCCAATCGCCTCCGGTTTGGCCGTACGCGAAGCGCATCCCTTTGCGCATGGCGACTCGCGCCTCGTCGTCGCTTCCATCGCCCTGGGTCCATCATGTCGTTCCCCAACGGCCAGTCCGCCTGGCATCCTCCCGCATTGCACCATACAAACTCCAGTCGAAGTCTGCCACATCTTGACGATGCCTCTGCGCGTACCCAGACCCCCGTTGATAACTCCGGCTCTTTGATGCCTGAGGCACAAGTTGATATCGAGGAAGAGAATCGACGCGCCCTCTTCGCTGATCTCTATCGCAAGACCGAGGACAAGGTCGCGCTGCTCTTTTCTGATGATGGCTCATACAACTATCCCGCGATCAACGCGCTGCGCCGCGAGCCGGTCGGATCCGCCGCCATCATCCCACCCGCCACGGATCACGAACCTATCAAGGAACCACCCCTCAAAAAGGCCAAGCGAGCCATCGATGAGGATGACTACGATGATGATGATGACGAAGACGAAGAAGAAAACGATACCGCTCCGTCCACATCCAAACCTCCGACTACCGCTGCCGCCGCCGCGAGCTCACTACTCTCCCCTTCCAAGTCAGGCAGTTCCCCTGTCCACTCGGTGACATCGCCGGGAAAGCTGGGTGACAAAACCAAAGACCAAGATGGCTCCCAGGACAAGGATAAGTCCAATGAGGATGCCATCAAGAAACTGGAAGAAGCCCGGACGGCGACGGAGGAGGCTGCGCGAAGGAGTTTCCACGCTATATTCTATACCCTCGAAAACGACCGTGCCGCTATGCTGGAACAACAACAACTCGAAGACTCGGAAAAGCAACTCCAGGCCGAAATGGATCATACCCCCAGCTCAAACAATAATACTACCCAAAACACCAACCACGGCTCTCTCAGCAACGCGAACCTGGGTGCCTCCAGTCTCACCCTCAAGCATCTCATCGCCAGGATAGACATGAAACGAGATCAGGTCCGTGCCTCGGATGCAGAGCTCCGGCTTCTCATGAACGAGGTTCGCAAGAACCGAAGCAAGTGGGCCAGCGAGGAAAACGTCAACCAAGAGGAACTATACGAGGCTTTAGAAAAAGTCTTGACAGAACTCAAGGCGCATACCGAATACTCTACTCCATTCCTGACGAGAGTAAACAAAAGGGATGCGCCTGATTATTATAACTGTGAGATACCAGAAAATAGGCTTGTACTCTCCACTATGCTAACATCTCCCTAGTTATCAAAAACCCCATGGACCTTGGCACCATGACCAAGAAACTCAAATCCTTAACGTACAAGTCAAAGGCGGATTTTGTTGTGGATCTTAATTTGATCTGGGACAACTGCCTCAAGTACAATCAGGACATGAACCATCCCCTCCGACGAATGGCCAATGGCATGAGAAAAGAGGCAGAGAAATTGATCCCCCTGATCCCCGATCTCGTCATCCGATCACGAGCAGAAGTGGAAGCCGAAGAACGACGAAAACAAAACGGTGGCGAGGACGATGCTGGAGATGACTCGGATGACGAACCAATCATGTCATCACGCGGACGCAAAGCCGGTACTAAGGGAACAAATAAATCTCGAAAAGCTCCCAACGACCAGAAGGAGGATACGCCAGCCATTGACCAAAAGCCTATCTTGCAAGTAAACGGCCTGATCAAAAATGGACGAGAAGGTTCCGAAGCTATGGATGGAAGCAACGGGTTTGCCACTCCCATCCCTGGGTCCGCTACCCCAGGTGCCCTCAACGGGCATTCGGGAATCGGAAGCAACGCCGATGCCATGGATATCGACGGGCCTACCCTCAACGGCATGGCCTTGAACCAAGCATTCGGTGAAGCTGTCGAGCAAGCCCATGAGGATGAGGAGTACAAGATCTGGAAGCAAACTACAAAAAAGGATCGTGCTCTGGTCGCCAAGGAACGATTTCTCCTCTTCAAAGATAATAAATTCAACGTCGAAGCCCCCGCGCTTCTTCGCACCAGAGCTGGAATGCGTCGGTTCTTGAAGCATCAGAGAGACGCAGAGGCTCTGGGCATAATTTCAAATGGACAAGCTAGCTCAGCTGCAGTTGCGATGAAAGACGCCCCAACCAAGCCATCAGAGACACTGGCTGATGAAATCGAGGAGGAAGCAGACAAGGTGCTTCCTGATTACTACGAAGCTCTCGGCAACATCCCTGACATTCAACCGAAACTGCAGTGGGTAGAAGATGGCGAGGGCCAAGTCATCAACCAGCATGAAGAGTTCCTTCATCTGGTTCCACCCGGAAGCTTTACAGCGCCAAAGAGCCGTCTGGCAAAGAAGATGGATGAGAATATCCACCAAATTCAGGAAACCCGGAAACTTGCCACGAAGATCTCCGTGATCAAGCAAATGCAGGTTCAGACACAAGTAAGTGTTCTATTTACAGTCTCAGGCTCATGATTTTACTAACACATCCTAGGTGTACACCAACCAGTTTCCTAAATCAAACATCCAGCCCTTTGTAGAGCAAGATATCGAGCCACATTTCATTGGTGATGATGGCCCAGTCATGTGCCCAGACGCCTGCCAGGATGCTTTAAAGCGGTCCATCGCAAAGATTTTGTACAATACCGGATTCGAGGAACTCCAGCCGTCCGCCATTGATACCTTTACGGGAATTGCTGCCGATTACTTCCAGAAGCTGATCCGAACATTCAACGTTTACAATGAAGCGGAGAAGAAGTCGACCTTGTCAGCAACCGATGGTGTTAAATTCCGGTCCCGATTCACCCCCGAGGAAGTCATTTTACACACCTTGGACGAAAACGGGCACGATGTCGCATCGCTGGAGATCTATGCCAAGGACGATGTTGATAGGCTGAGCAGCAAGCTTGGCGGTTTACATGAGAGGATGAAATTGCATCTTACAGATCTTCTCCGCCCTGCTCTGACTCAGGAATCGGGTACTGATGGAGTCGGCGCTTTCAATGATGGCAGCGAGCAATTTGTCAGTGGTGATTTTGCAGAAGATTTGGGAGAAGATTTCTTTGGCTTCCGCGCTTTGGGTCTGGACAAGGAAATGGGTCTGGATATGATCTCGGTACCTTTGCATCTGCTTCAGAGCAGAGTTCGCAACCAGTATCAGATGCAGACCCAGGTAGCAGGGTCATCGACAGCAGAGCTGTTCGATTCACTTGCACCTTCTGATCCAGTGAACAAGGAGAACATCCAAGACGAGATTGGCTTGGTCAAGAACTTTTTCCTGGCTAAACTTCACGCTAATGGCGATCAGCCCCTTGTCGAGGATGAGGACCTCCCCACCAAGCAGAAGAAGCCCCGTCCTCGTTTGGGCGCGAGCGGAAAGATTGTCACGGCTCAGAAGCGTTCTCCCAAGGAACAACTGGCCCTTGCCAAGAAGAAGAAGAAGATGGAGGCCGCCGCTGCTGAGGCCAAGCTCAATGCGTCCCCTGAGAAGGCTGGATCTACCAACAATACTCCTGCCAAGAGAAAGTCGATTAACATCAGTACTGTTCCGGTCCCTAATCCTGCTGTTTTGGCTCTGGCTCCTACCATGGAGCGTGCAGACAGCATGCAAAGCCAGACGGACAAGGACGACACCAACGGCATGATGAGCCCAGAAAGTATTGCTCAGTAGGCCAAGCAGAACTTCAAGGACTCAATACTATGATGGTGGCGATACAGATGCCGCCAAAGAGTCCATTAATGAAACCATCCAGTATATCTTATATGATAGAACCAGTCGAGGACTGGCCTCTGATATAGGCCACAACGACAAGGCTGGCCATAATGCTGTAAAGCAGCAAATCACTATATCAGGAAGGGACTATATCACCATTATCCAAGTTCCTTTTTTTCTTTTTTTACTATACAATCCCGTGCATTACCTTACATCTGCATTACTCTCTACGTCATCGTTTTCCCACTCGCCACCATACCCAGCAGATGCTCCAACCACCCACATGAAAGCCGGCTTCTTTCTTGTTCTTGTTTCGTTTAGGCTTGGTTTTTTTTTTTATGTCTCTACTTCGTTATTTGCCGAGCTCATGTGTCATTTTCGGCGTTTGTTTAAAAGGACTGGGTAAGAACAATGTTTACGGCACAACCACACCAAGAAGGCGTTGGAAGGCAGGCATATCAAATATCCATGGAAAAAACGACTGGTTCATCTGGTGCATCGCCTCTGCCTCCTGGTCCTTTACCATCTTTGGGGTGGTATATTTCTTTGTTTTCCTTCTTTTTTTAATTTCATCCTGGTCAACCTCTTTGGAAAACGAAAAAACTTGAAGCCTTGTATGGATTTGATCTAGGTTCCACCTAGGTAGCTGTGAGCGAAATGATCGCTCGAGGTACACGATGTTTGATTGCAGGCCGGTTGGGGAGACGAGATGGGCAAATGCCCGAATGTTTTTATATATGATTGTTTTTCGGTAGTGACTGAATTGGTATTTGGTAGTGACGGAAAGTAAATGAACCCGGTTGGATCGATCCTTATGATGTTGTTATAATTGAAGTGCCAAGCATGAGAAACCTGCGATCAAGTGTTTTTTGTACGTGAATGCCAAGTAATCTTTTTTTTTCTGTCTGGGTCTGCTGCCGACGAACTGACTGGGGTCCCTTATTGACCCCGCAATGTACTACCCGATAGATCAAGTGCTCGTGTCTTGATTTTGAATCCAATGCAAACGTGCTAGATCATTGGTAGTTGTAGGGAGGGTGATTCCATTGGGTGAGAAAAAAATGAAGACTAAGCTCAATGGAAGGTTAATGCACAATTGCGGGTATAGATATGTGCTTTTGTTTTTGCAACGTTGAGGGGGGAGTAAAAAGTAGCTTGTAGTCTGGTGTGAGACTCGCTCAACATCTGCAACGCGTCAACGACTTTCGCCAAACTGCAAGGTATAACTTAAAAACTTGAACAGTGTTCGCAAGTCAAAAATCGAGTTAAGGACCCATGAATTTGGTTACGTAGACCTGGAAGAGATGGAGGGGGTAGCACTTATAAATCCATACACAATACAGAGCGCATCAAGTACTACAGCATAGATAGTCCTTCATTCCGTGCTCAAATTCAGCGATGCCCATATTCATCGAACAATTACGACCCGTTGCTGCTGGTACAGACAGTTCTTAATAATGATTTTCGACTAGCCACCACCATCTGGATGAGGCTTAGCGTCTCATCACCTAATCGTCGGTGTGGCTCAGTTGGTTAGAGCGTTGGTCTCATATAAACACATGACTTGGCCATAGGTCAGGGACATCCAAAGGTCGAGAGTTCGAGCCTCTCCACCGACAAAGCATTTCTTTTGCCGCTTTGAGTAAACAAGTTTTAGCCTTCCCTTTTTGGTTTCTTCCTTTTTTTTTAATCCTAATTCTCCTGGTCCCATCTGCCGTCCACTTTTCTTTTTTTGGGCCAATACGTATCATCCCCCCACATCAATATTCATGCAGATGGATTAGCGGGCAGCTCCGCGCTCAGGAAGATCTACAGTGCCACAGATCAGATTGTGTACGTAGCGGATGATTGATTGGCATCACACCAAATACCAGTCTCTCAACAGTCACAGAAACGGCACCAAAAGCGCCATGTCTCTCACTCTAAGAGCAGGGGAGAGGGGGGTGGGTGTGAAGCGAGGCATGCTCATTCTTTTCCTTTTTGATTCTTTTGCATGTCTCAGGATAATCATGAGCCGAGTTTGTTCCACGGCTGCACCGAATCACATCACACACACCAGAAGACGTAAAAAAAAAAATTTACTTAGAAAGATGCAGCTTGACAGGGGGGAATCAAGGCCGTTTCGGTCTTCGTGTGAGACACATTCAGCGGGCTCCTTTGTGCAAGGGAGTAAATCGCCCCGTGGCTGACACCGCGGTGAATCCAGACTCGCGCGATGATTTGTTGCCCCCGTTATGACTAGACAAAAGCCATGGAGACGTCGATTCCCGGCGAAACGAGGCGCTGTGGGAAGGTATGGATGCGTTTGAGTATACATGAAAAGCGCCCCTTCCTCGGAATGTCATTAAAACGTGCGCGCAGCACTGGGATAGGAGCGTGGATAAGTACTCATCTGTGTCGGTATGGTCGTGGATCAGGAACCTAAGCTCAAATCTCCCAAAAGGTCATCGCCGATTCACTAATTCGCAACTCATACATTGACTTCGTATCATTTTGCGGGGCTAATTCACGCTAGACTTCTGCTACCCCAACCCGTTAGATCGTGGTACTGCTCCGAGTCGCTTACTGTGTGTGTGAGACTTTTGAGTCAGGCCCAGTGCTAGAAGCAGCGCCCCCCATGTGATGACAGCTAGCCTCCCTGTCGATGATCAAGCGCGACGGTCTGATCGACGTACCTGGAAACCTCGGACGAACCTACAGTTTGCGACATGATTGAATGTTCCGGGTCCACCTTACCCTATAGATAGACATCCGCGGGTTGATCAGTAAGAAGGGGATGTGAAGCAGCCTTTCGTCATGTGTTCGGGCCGTTCTCGTGATAACTACGGGTGTGGCTGCTCAGGTATTGAGAGACACTGGGGATCCATAATCGTAAACGAGTCCGTATAAAGCCATGTGTCCCATTAACACCGTAATCAATATGGGTTTTTTTCATCGTCATGATAACTAATGGTTGAACTGGCGATTGGCGATGCGACCGAACTAGAGCCTCGTCAGCTGGCTCTCCAATGCACCGACGGCGATACAGCAGGGGCCAGGGGTTTGCCCGTGGCTGTAAAAGGAAGAAGAGCGATGTATCCCAATGATTGGTTTATCATTTTGGGTAGATGGAAATATGATGTTGCTGGGCATGCTGAAGCAGGCCCCTATACAAAGGATTGTATCCAAGCAAAGGTGAAGGATTGGATGGTTGCTGATTCAGCAAACTTCAGCCAGCTAGTTGACGCGAAGAGCGCAGCGGCATGCTCCAAAGCTGCAGCTTGCACATTGTGAGTGCATCCTCGGGCAATTGATTCATTGCTTGCGGTGGGTGGAGCTTCCTGTGACACCATCTCAACTGTGGAGAGGGGCTGGGGAGCTGCTGTGCGGCGACGTGGAGTCGAGAGCCAAGGCGTGCGGGAGAGCACGTGAACCAAGTGTGACCGATGCTTAGCTGGAACGGAGCTGCGACAGTCAGACCTGGGCTGTCACCCGTGACCTGCGACCTGTCGGACGGCAGCGTGCTGGCGCGATCTATTTCCCTGTGGAGAGATCCCTGGATGTCCTGCAGCTAGGGCCTAGACAGGCCCAGGACGTAAACGTAAACGTAAACGTTGGGGGCCCTGGGCGGATCCTCGGATGCGGGCAGGGCGGCCAGCCAAACTCCATCTGCTGGGTCAGGCTACCGCAGACTGTTCGTCGGTGGCTCCTTGTTGGTAATTACACCCGTCACCCGAATTTATGGGCAATTGAACGGGGCAGAGTCAGTCAGGCAGGCTCAAGGGTTAAAATGCGAACTGGTCGGCCCGTCTGTGGTGAGAACCTTGGGGTTCGCAAGTGGAACACTACCATCAACCAACACGTGTAGTTGCCCGCCGTCCAAGATAGCCGCGGCCCATGGCCGTCAGTATGACTAGGCGTTGCTGCGCAAGGCGTCGCGCGACGATGATGGTGGTGTGGATGGGAGAGTCTGGAGGCATGGGTGTTGGGTTGAGCATGGGTGAGGTGAGATGGGATGGCAGCCATGGTAAGGGGAGACGCGCAAGGATATGATCGATCATTGGGGACAGACAGAGCTGGGCTCGGATATGCCTCATCCGTGATTTCTCCCTTTCAGTGCCCACATCCCGTCTCCTGATCTGTGTTTCCCCCCCCCCTTGGGTTACACGATGCAAGAGCCTGAATGTGCGGTCGAGCCACCGGCAAGAAGTAGCCAAAAAAAAAAAAAAAAAAACAATGAGGAACTTTGACGGGAATCTGACACAGGCGCCAGTATAAACCCTCATTAAGCCTCGGCGAATAGACAGTCCCCTGGGTGTCCAGGCGGCGAGAATTAAAAAGCAATTCTAAAATGCGCAATTGCTTTGTGTGGCACAGTGACAGCCAAACACCCGCAGCGCCTCGCGCCCCCGGAGCCTGCGAGGTGTTTTAGGTGCTCGCCGCTCAGCAAGATAAAGCCAGATCCCTTTGCTGGTGCAGTGGCACGTCAGTCAGCGAGCGGCAGCGGCAGCGGCAGCGGCAACCCGGTCAGACCAGCTGGGCGACCAGACGGAGGGGACGCTGACTGGGGTGCGACCTGAGCGTTGGTGCTATGGTTGGGTGCGGACGCGCGCCGCCACGGGAAATTTGGCCTAGGGTACTTTGGTAAAACGAGACTAAAAGAGGGTCCTCTGTCGGATATTGCCTGGTGTTTGGCGTCTTGCGATGCAGCAGGAAGTTTCGGGGGCGGGGGGGCTGGATTTGGAAATGGTCTGCTTCGCAGGGCATGGGATCGGACAAAGGAGACACGAAACAAGAGAGGGCGCCAGGCTGGCAGCCGAGTAAAGGTGTGTGTAATGGCTGCAAATCATTAACGATGGGTGGACGTGGGTTACCGGATGTGACGTGAGTGGCCATGGGGAGGGACATGGTGGGAAGAGACATGGGGGGTTGTTTAAGGCAGGTACTACACTGTCTAGTATGTCGACTCGTTTTAAGCTAAGTCGACAGGAACAGTGGGAAGGGGAACAAGACGGTTAGGGTAAAGTGGGCAGGCATATTGGTTGGTGCGTGCGGTACATCACCGATTAACCCAAGCCCGGGAAGGAGTATTTCACGTTTCTTACCTCTTGAAGAAGAAGGATATAGAAATAAACAAACACCGGCCGTCGAGATGGGAGGGGAGCATCTGGACCCAACTGCATTAGGTAGCCAAGATGGGCGAGGGAACGGGTCGGCATACCTCCCATGTAGGCAGTGGCGAGAGGTAAGCAGGGAGCACGAGCTTAAGCACCGAGACGCATGGCTGCCCACGCAGCAACAACGTTACGAAAGTGAGTGAGGGTGAGTGCCAGCGAAGAGCGAGACAAAAGGAAAGCTAGGGAATTGTGGGCACGATGCCGCAGTAGAGCAGAGACAACCAGCAGCTGGGCAACCGGAGAGGGGGGCGGCAGGTGCAAGTGCAGGTGCAGCGTGCAGCATGCAGCGCAGCGTGCGTGCAGAGGGGACAGGTGTGGTGCAATGCAGCGGGGGCATAGGCTGCAGATGCAGGTCTGATTCTGATTTTGGGCTGGGCGCGCATGCGGACGGATGGTGGGATGGGCAAACATGGGAGACGACTCGCTGTGCGGTGGTGTGGCAGCCTCCAGGTTGCAGCTGTGAGCTGTGTGACGCTGCACTGTTGCGATATGCTGTTCTGTGCTGCAGCGTTGTGTGTGTGGGCCATCCAAGCAGACGATAGCCTCACATGGAAGTGGAGGGCATGGCAGAGGGCCTCGTTCGTCTGTCCCCATATCCCATTCCTGAACATCGCCCGCCGCAGCACACCCGATCGGCCGCTCAGCGCATGCTCAGCGCCGATGCTCTCTGACGGATACCGGCTTACCTTTCACCCCGACGTTGCCTGCCAGACCGTCCAAGGTGTATCTCTGCTGGTAAGCCAACGACGACGACCACCATCACGGCCATCATTATAATCGTCGGCAATCGCAAATGTATGTAAGTACACGACTGCCTGGTAGGTTACCCAGCTCTTTTCCATACCCAAGACAGGATAGGCATGTAACAGCAACCATGAGCCAAATCACAGCACCATCCTGCGACACCATCACATTTTGACAATGGGCCAAATGGGTTTCGAGGCAAGCCACCAAGCCCCAGCCACCAGCCGCAGCACCATGTCAGAAAGAAAGAAAAAAAGGCATCCACCACCACCATCCTCTGCGGGTCTCTGACTTGTGTGTTCCCTCGCGCCGCACTCTGTTTTCTCCACCGATTCTTCCCCACCCGCTAGAACCCTGGTACGTACCTCCTTCACCCGCCAAGCGCGAGCGCCATCATCATCATCAACATGGAAGCCCCCCTCCCCTGCCCGCCGCCGCCCACGGAGGCTTTTCTACTTCGTAGACGCCCTCCCATTTTTGTAACTTTGCACCCCTCATCCTTTGCCGGCCCTTCCCATCCTCGACCCACCTTTCCAGCGAACATCCACCGACGCTCCATCTCCATCTTTTCCCTCGCCCATCATCGTCACCATCACCTCCGTCCCCACCCGCCCGGCATCTCCATCCAATCTGTCCATCCATCCACCCGTCCACATCATCGCCCATCCACACCCCCTCTCCCTAGGGACCCACCCTGTCCCTTGTTTTTTTCTTCCCTTGTTCCCCCTGGGCCCTGGATGCTGACCCCTCTCTGGTCTGTGTCGCCCATGGGGCTGCTGGCCGGGCTGGGCTGGGCGCTCGCGGCGCTCTCAACCTGGTTCCTTCGACATCACCGTTCGTCTGAGCGCCCCCGTGTTTCCTGCACTTTCTGGGTCAAATCTGCCACTGCCACTCCCACGTCCTGGAGCCTGGAGGCTCTCTGTCTGTCCCTGGCCCCGTCACCCCCCTGCCCGGACCAACACCCACATTACCGCCCGCCGCCACGCCTCGCCTCAACACTCTGGCGGCATCACTTGAAAATTGCCCTACAAGTCCACCTTCCCTTGCCCAGCGCGGAGTCCTTTCGGGGTCTAGCCAGGCCAGGCTATCTTCCGGGTCCTCCCAATCACTCACGTTAATCTGCCGTCGAAACTCACCATCCCTGCGCCCTGGGCCCGAAAGCCCGATGTGTTACCAGTTTGGCCTTGGTCTTCATTCCTTTTTCCACATCGATCCCGTGATGTCCTCTGCCTTCGGCCCCTGCTGCGAGTCTGCAACTCCCCTGTGCCGCAGCATCAATGGCGGCGCCGCCCGTAGTGGTTTTGGCTGCCAAACCTTTTTTCCCCCTCCCATTGTAATGACAAACATCCTGGTAAATGGCACTTCTCGCTGATTCGAGAAGAGGTGAAATGACATTCAGGGTGGTTTCGTTCTCTCGATCGCAAAGCTGAAACCGGCCCTCAGCTTGATCTGAAGCCCAGGGATCAGATGAAAAATACATCAAATGCGGGCGCCCGAGCTCTGGATCCAGCTGCCCCATAATAGCCAAGACCAGGAGCTGTTTCGTTAATGCCCCGAAGCCCCCAAGCTTCATCAGTGTAGAATTAGCAGCTTGCGTCCCGTTTCGCAAGGGACGTGCATTTGCGGCGACGTTTGGTTCTCTCTCGCAAGGCGATATCGTTACCTTGCCTTTCGGGACATGCCCCTATTCCTATTATTATTTTCGCGTTTTCTCCTTTGCTGCCCATCCTACATCCGGAGCGGAGCTTGTTCAATCGCCCAAACACGTGGGTGACTTCCGGAATGGTTTAGCGGCAACACTGGGGAGCGGTGAAAGGATTGGCCAGTCCCCCTACTGTATCTCATCCCATCCCGAAAACTGCCTCTGACGTGCCTACCCTACTGAGGCGGGAATTGGGGGGGGATCGGGAGCGAGCAGCCGGCCGCTCAAGGCCATTCACCACCACCACCACCAGCGCCGACAACTGCACCACCACCACGATTCGGCCGGTCAACCTACCCGTCGCTACCATATTCCCCCAGGTCACATCGGTATCGCGCATCACGCAGCAGGACGGTGAATGCTGCGCATGCGCCCCCTCCCGACTGACGACTGACACGCCCCCGTCAAGGGCCAGGCCGCAGCGCCCAGCACCAAAACCTGTCTCCGAACCTGGGCAGACCAACAGGACGGATGCGATGAATCGATGTCATCTGCGACGTCCCACGTCCTGTCCGCGACAAGACGCCGTCTCCCATGCCTGTCCCCTGCGGGCTCTACTGTTTTTGGCTTTACCAAGTTGAGTATGTCAGCCGGTACGTACCGACACTGTAGCCTTCCATCTTGGTTATCTTATCGTTCTTGGTTTCCGTACGGTGCGCCACATGAGCTCGGCCGTGCGTTGCTCGGGTATAATCGTCCAGAAGCCCTGCTTGCCTTGGCAACAAAGGGCGATGAACACACATGGCATCCATCGGTGTGCGCGACTTTGTGCATTGTACACAAATCCTCCGCTCCACCCAAGGACATTGCCGGCGAATGCACGGTACATTTCTAATTACGGGCGACTTTGTTCCTCGTTTCTTTTCGTATTGCGTGCGGCTCGTCACCGGTCAACGGTAGGGCCCGCCTATTGCCGGAGAATTTGTGGCGCCGCACTCCGTAGTCAACATCACGTTTGTCGCATCGCGAACCAACCGCTCATGCCTCTCAGAGTTGGGCGATATATAGATTCGGACCACGCAATGGGGGGTGAAATCGGCCACACATGCTGCATTTCCTACGTACATCTGCCTACCGGCTTAATTATGATGCCTCACACACGTGGGTGAGTGCGTACGCGCGTGTGTGTGTGTGTGCGCGCCCGAAGAGGGTGGAGGGCAGGAGGCTACTCTCATTGTCAGGGCTTTGGTGAGTGCTGCGAGAGCAGCCAAACCCGTCCGTAGGTGTGTTGCATGTGCGAATGAGCGTGGTTGTGTCAAGGACCCTGCCCTTTTCACGAGAGTGCGTCTTGTGTCAGCCGCTGCCAGCGTCCCCAAGCGGCTCAGCGCCCAGCAGGCTCTCCAGCTGCCGAACGCGCCACTGACCCGCCGGCGACATGGCTGGGCGCGCCCCATTATCTCATCGATCCTCGGGTACGTACACAGGTCTCTGGCGTTTTTGGCGTCGCTCTGGCGTTGCTCAGTCCCACCGACATTGAGGGTTAGGTACGTATCCTCGGCCAGCACGCCAGGACCAGTGTGGTACAC
Organism: Calonectria leucothoes; assembly: GCA_002179835.1. NCBI lineage: Eukaryota > Fungi > Ascomycota > Sordariomycetes > Hypocreales > Nectriaceae > Calonectria > Calonectria leucothoes. Next base: position 85,849 of record NAJI01000163.1, on the reverse strand, counting down.
GGGTACCGCAGGCCAAGGGGCGGTCCCACAAGTCGCTCTCTGGGTCTCTGGGGAGCACCGGGAGGGAGACGACGGGCTGGGCATCTGTGAGCGTGAGGGACTGGTGTGGATGGGTGGAGATGCGAGGGTGGGCGTCTCCGTGGACCAAGGCGTTGTGGAGCACTTTGGGGGAGCAAAAAAAGTGTGTAGTGGCAGGCGTGGGAGGGTGGCGGCAGGCTAGCGGCACGCCTCAGGTAAAAGACACACCGGCGGCGCCAGAGGCTCTGGAGGCTCCCAGAGGCTCACAAGGGCCGTAAATAAAGTAAAATGCATGGGTGTCCCGGAAGTGAGGCGCACTCGCTTGGCGCTTCACGCCTCCGTGTCTCTAGATTGCCCGTTCCTTCCTTTTTTGATGGGTTAGGGGAGTTTGCGAGGCCAGCGCAGGTCCTTCCTCCACCATCCCGTGCCTCTTCCCAACTCCTCACTTTCTTCCTCTCCCACCCATCCCGTCGCCTGGGTACGGCTTCATCGGCGCCTGTCTCTCTTGTTGCTCTGCGCCTTAGCCCGCCATTTCTCGCTGATTCCCTGCATTCGATTCTACTCCCCCATCGGCCTTGCCCCTGGTGGCCGCGTTTTTCTGTTTCCGCTCCCTCGCCGAGGCGTCTGATACGCTACTGTTGTTGTTTAGCAACTGGCACGCCATCGGGCATTGACTAGATTCACCATCCATCACGCGCGCGGTAGTTGTCGCTGGCATCGGACGCATCCCGAGCTACCATCGAGATAGCATTGCGTGCTTCCGTTTGCGCATCTTGCCGTCGTACCTTGTTTTCCGCCTACCCACCGCGAATCTCTGCACATCACAGCAACCACCACTATGGCCAACCATCACGCATCGCCAACCATGATGCAGATGCAACAGCATCAGGGGCAGGTCCCTCCTCCCCCTCCACCGCCAGGTGTCCAGCCTCCTAGCCACTTTGCGCCGTCGCACCAGATCGCGGCCATGAACGAAGCTGTCTGGCTGCAAATCGGTAAGTCATGCTCGTCGCGCGCCTTGCCGCGGTTTCCACTGACACCGTTCCAGGAAGCTTCTCTGAGCTGCTGCGCGTCCCTGACGAGGCCATGCATGCCTACGAACGCGCTCTCCAGGCAAATCCCAACTCTACTCCCGCCATGAACGCCATCGGCATGCTTCTCAAGGGCCGCGAGGCCTTTGACAAGGCGCTCGAGTTCTTCCGTGCCATCGTTCAGATTGACCAGAACAATGGCGAAGCATGGGGCAATTTAGGTTTGTCCCACATTTCTGAACCGTCGGTGTAATGCTAACTCATTGGTCCAGGACACTGCTACCTCATGACTGAGAACTTGCAGAAAGCCTATGATGCCTACCAGCAGGCCCTGGTCAACCTAAGAGACCCCAAGGTATGCTTGACATCCTTTCGCATTAGACCGAAGCCCCTTCTCATATCGTCTAGGACCCTATGCTCTGGTATGGTATCGGTATTCTCTACGACCGATACGGCAGCTATGACTACGCCGAAGAGGCCTTTTCTCAGGTCATGCACATCCAACCCGATTTTGAGAAGGCCAACGAAATCTACTTCCGACTTGGTATTATATATAAGCAGCAGTCAAAGTACAACCAATCTCTTGACGTGCGCCCGTCCTTTCTGCCATGTATACGCAATCAAAGCTGACCGATGCTAGTGCTTCAAATACATTGTCAACTCGCCTCCGGGTCCCTTGACACAGGAGGATATCTGGTTTCAGATTGGCCATGTCCATGAACAGCAAAAAGATGTAAGCATCTACCAACCTTAACTGTGACGATGATGTAACTCACGTTATGCAGTTTGATAGCGCCAAGGCCGCCTACCAGCGCGTGTTGGATCACTCCCCCAACCACGCCAAGGTTCTCCAGCAGCTCGGCTGGCTGCATCATCAGCAGAGCAATACATATGAGAGCCAAGACCGTGCTATCCAATATCTCGAGAAGTCTGTCAGCGCAGGTATGAACAACACCGTCGCACTACCCAATCAGATCCCAGTGCTGACATGCAATAGACAACCAGGATGCTCAGAGCTGGTACCTGCTTGGTCGATGCTACATGTCCCAGCAGAAGTACCCTAAGGCGTATGAAGCCTACCAGCAGGCTGTCTACCGCGATGGAAAGAACCCTACATTCTGGTGCTCCATTGGTGTGCTTTACTACCAAATCAACCAGTACCGAGATGCCTTGGACGCGTACTCTCGCGCTATTCGCCTGAACCCATACATCTCGGAGGTCTGGTATGACCTGGGTACTCTGGTACGTTGACGCGACAACAATTTGATCGAATTCGCAGACTAACGCTTTAATAGTATGAAAGCTGTAACAACCAAATCACGGATGCCCTAGATGCCTACCAGCGCGCTGCTGAGCTTGATCCTGGTAACCCTCACATCAAGGCTCGTCTGCAGCTGCTCCGCTCAGGTGGCAGCAACGGAGGACCTCCTCCTGCCCCTCAGCCCGCTGATGTGCACCCTCAAGCTTACCAGGCTGCTGGTCCCGTTGGCCCGCAGTGGGGTGGCTCTACTCAGCAACCTCCCACCAACGGACCACCTCCTCCCCCTCAGGGCGCTGGTGAGAACTGGGCTGGCCGCCTCTCCAACATTAACCCTCCTCCTCAGCCTCCAAACCCCTATGAGTCTCGGGGTGAGCCTTTCCGGGGTGGTCCTGCCCCTCCCCTGCAGAGGCAACCCAGCCCTCAGCAGGACCAGATGCGTCAGCCCTACAATGACCGACCTGGCCCTGCTCGTCGTGGCTCGCCTCCTCCTCCCCAAGGTCATCAATACTCGCAACCGCCTCCGCCTCCTCAATCCCAGTCTTCTGCTTCTGAGCGTCGCGTTGCCAATCCCAACTGGGGTGGAGCTACGCCCTCGGCGTCTGTTGCTCCTCCTAGCAATGCTAATGGCTCTAACCCTCCCAATGGCATGGCTCCTTTCCGCCCTACCAACAGTCCTCGCCCCGACGGTCGCCCGCCCCATGACAGCCGAATGCCATCCCCAAAATCTGCTTATCCCCAGCACCAAGCCCCTCCTCCTTTGTATCCTCACCATGGCGAAATGCCAACTCAGGGCGCCCCTGATAATGGACCTCCTGGACCTCCCGGCCCACCCGGACCCCCAGGTCCACCTGGGCCTCCTTCCGCACACGGTGATGGACCGGTTCCGAGAATCGATGACCGACCGCCTTCTGTGGGCCCCAAGCGGATGCGAGAGTGGGAAGAGGAGAGTGCCGTCAAGAAGCAGGCAAGTGAAGAGAACAGAGTCCGTCTTGATGACCTGCGTCATCGACGAGCTTCTACCCCTCCCCGCGATGCTTACCGTCGCAACTCTTCCGAGGTTCGTCGCGTTGAAGACCCGCGCCGAGCGGAGGAGCAGCGCCGTCCTGAGGAGCCCAGGAGGCCTGATGAGGGTGCTCGTCACCCAGGTGACAGCTATCACCCTTCTGATGCTGCCCACCACCCTCCCAGCCACGCTTCGGGGCCGAACCACCTTCCCCCAATGCAACAAGGCCCCAGCTCTGTTCCTGGAGTTCACGAAAAGCCGCCGGCTGTCCAGACTCCCAAGGAGGAGCGACCTTCCAGCCTGGAGCATGCTCCCGCTTCCCGTCCCCCCCCTCCCCCATCTGAGCCTGAGAGAGCTGCCAGGAAGATGGAGGTCGACGAAGACTATGATGACAGCGGCGAGGATGAGAAGAAGGCTGGAATTGTTACCAACGGATCAGGTCCCGGATCCACTACCGGCGATGCAAAGACATCGACCCCTGCCAGTGCCGCCGTTAACGGTGTCTCTGGTCCTACACCAAAAGTCGAGTAAAGTTTGGATATTGCGTTGTTTACGAGTTGAAGAGTCTTTTTACGTGTCAAATCCTTCATCTTTTCCTTTACATGTATACCATTTTAGGAGGTCTGGTCTCTTTTGTCTCGTTAAAGACACACCAGTATTGTCAATCCCGGGGTTACGGTCTTTCTTGGCTACGATGTTACAAGCGAACGGTATCCATAACGGATTGTTTACCATAGCTCCTGAATCACTAGTATTTACAATATTTCATCTTGTGCTTTTTTACAGTACTTTAACTCAGCCCATGCAATGTTCCACGTGACTTGATGCCTTTTTTGTGTGAGTTGACATGATGGATCCAACTTGCGAGGAGAGGCCCACCTAGAACCTCGACCGTAATGGCGATCAAATTGACATCTCACAAGTGTGGAAAGTCAAGATAGTCACGTGATGATAAGATTCAAGGCAAGTACCCTAGGGTTGGTGGTGGCACTCCGTTGCAAAAAAAAAAGAATGTGTAGTGCACGGGCCACACACTCGCTAAAAATTCCACACAATTTATGACCCAAAATTTCTTGTCTTTTTTAACACCACGCAGGCCAGGCTTCGACAACTTCATACTAACCCCCTCAAACCACCAGCCCGCCCAAGATGAGTGTAAGTTTGGTGATGGTAACAATGGCTTCGCAACAATACTGACCTCGCGGACAGCACCGAAAGTACGAGGCTCCCCGTCACGGCTCCCTGGCTTACCTGCCAAGGAAGCGCGCTGCCCGTCACCGTGGAAAGGTGAAGTCGTGAGTATAACCTCTCTGCTGAAGAAAATTTTCCTTCATCGCCAAGGTTCAATGAGAACAATGGCTGACGCATTGGTTGAACAGCTTCCCCAAGGATGACGCCAAGAAGCCCGTCCACCTCACTGCCGCCATGGGCTACAAGGCCGGTATGACCACCATCGTCCGTGACCTCGACCGACCCGGCGCCAAGGCAAACAAGAAGGAAGTTGTTGAGGCGGTTTCTATCATTGATACCCCACCTGTACGAACAATGCAGCCCGCTTGGCTTTGTGCCTATGGCTAACATCTTTTAGATGATCGTTGTTGGTCTTGTGGGCTACATTGAGACCCCCCGTGGTCTCCGATCCCTCACCACCGTCTGGGCTGAGCACTTGAGCGACGAGCTCAAGCGCCGATTCTACAAGAACTGGTACAAGAGCAAGAAGAAGGCTTTCACCAAGTACGCCAAGAAGCACTCCGAGAACAGCGGTGCCTCCATCACCCGCGAGCTCGAGCGTATCCAGAAGTACTGCACCGTCGTCCGTATCCTCGCCCACACCCAGATCCGCAAGACCCCCCTCAAGCAGAAGAAGGCCCACCTTATGGAGATCCAGCTCAACGGTGGCTCCATCGCCGACAAGGTCGCTTTCGGTAAGGACCTCTTCGAGAAGCCCGTGTCTATCGACACCATCTTCGAGCAGGACGAGGTTGTCGACGTCATTGCCGTCACCAAGGGTCACGGTTTCAACGGTGTCACCTCCCGATGGGGCACCAAGAAGCTTCCTCGTAAGACTCACAAGGGTCTCCGAAAGGTTGCTTGTATCGGTGCTTGGCATCCTTCCCACGTCCAGTGGACTGTTGCCCGTGCTGGTCAGGCCGGTTACCACCACCGTACCTCGGTCAACCACAAGATCTACCGCATCGGCAAGGGCGATGCTGATGACAGCGCCTCCACTGAGATCGATGTCACCAAGAAGAAGATCACTCCGTATGTTTTTTCTCCACTGACGGATTTTACTAGGATTACTGTTGCTAACCAGTTCACAGCCTCGGTGGTTTCGTCCGCTATGGTGAGGTCAACAACGACTTCGTCATGGTTAAGGGCTCCATTCCCGGTACTAAGAAGCGTGTCATGACTATCCGCAAGTCCATGTTCACCCACACCTCCCGCAAGGCTCTCGAGAAGGTCAGCCTCAAGTGGATCGACACCTCCTCCGAGTTCGGTCACGGTGCTTTCCAGACCCCTGCGGAGAAGAAGCAGTACCAGGGTACTCTCAAGAAGGATCTTGCTTCCGCTTAAAGCGGCGGTTGATTTCCTTTCTTTGTTATGGCCATTGCATCGGTGTCGAGGGTTGGTTCGTTCGCCCTAGATTTGGGCTGGGTTAGGTTTCATGCTGGAATGAACGTAAAAAAAAATCCAGCTAGAGGGATGGATCCAAAAATTTAACGAAGATTCCCAATGTTAATTCGACTCGACCTGTTCGTTTTGGTGACTTGCTTGATTCCTGATCCTCGTGATGTGACGTTGAGGGCTTCTTTTGCATTGTCTTTATTTTATTTTTTATTTTTTCCCTCTTCAAGTGTAGCGACAAGGTTGGGATGTCTTAGGTGTTGTGTTGAAGCTTGGTGTTCTCGAAGCCAAGTCTTCACCCTGTTTCACCATGTCTGGATGATGAAACCGTTTCCCCCACCTTGGTCGAGCATCTAGAAAAAGTGATGACGCCGTGGCAATAGTGATTGGGCTGCCATTGCATAATGGTTGGTGGGTTGATCCGTGGCCCGACGTGTAGCCCGCCAACCGCAGCTCTCTACTCGCCTGACGTCACCCCGCTTCACGCAAAACATGCAGCTGCCTGTGTCCCACCTCGACGGCGTCGATTCCTCCTCATGCCTCCTAAACCAAACCCAGCCAGCTTCTCTCTGGAACGATTCAGACCCCTAGTTCATCCTTCAAAGTTCTCAACGAATCTATTTGCGCGCGCGCCGAGGACTGACCTTTTGGCTATCACTACCGCACCCTTCCGACAACCTACCCACCCAGTCACTTACATCTCGCGAAGCTTGAGCGGAACGGCACCTCTCAACATGGCGAGCGACGAAGACTACATGGCCTTTCTCAACAAGGCAAACCAGGACACCGGCTCGGCTTCGGCCCAGAGCAGCTCAAAAGCGGCGCTCAAGGCCAAGGACCACGGCGTCGAGGTGCCCAAGGAAATCAGAGCTGCATGCCAAGACGCTGTCTACACCAGCGACGCAGACGAGCCATTTGAAGAAGTCTCCCTCAAGTGGGACAAGGGGCTTCCGACTGAATGTAGGAGCATTCCGTTCTACATGCCCGGCATCATCGTCGATGCGCATGTGCACGCAACTTTGGCCAATGCTGACCCCTCCATCTCTAGCCCAGTTTGCAGACCTCACGAACCACCCGTCTCCCTCGGATGCTGAAATTACAATCATGGACCCTCTGGAGTGGGACCCCAAGGGAGAGTACGGCGACTTGCTCAAGGCGGTACGGATAGCGACGGCCGGCAACGATGTCCGGGTGTATCGCGTGGTGCGGGATGCCACCCGGGTCGAATACTGGATTCTCTCGGCTACCGAGGGGAAACTTGTTGGAGCAAAGGCCCTGGCTGTTGAAAGCTGAAGAAGTCTTGTTGCGGGAATAGGGAATGGGTTAGATATTTGATTCAGGACAAGGCGCTGATGAGGGGGATGATAACGCAACCAACCCATGAAGATGTGATTTTATCAATGTTCTATTTTATGAAACTTGGATCCTTTTCATCTAATACCACTGAAGTCTCAAGGAAATGGCGAGATCACATTACAGGTTGCCCAGCTAAAGTCACTGTCACTTGGACTGCAGGACCAGCAACCAATAAAGCACGGACGGACAAGGGTGAAGACAATGTATTTTCTCGTGTACAGAACTAAAGCCCAATCTTCCGAGTCCCGAGTACACAAATGTAGACGGCAGAAAGTACTTGCGCACCGTATGTTGGCTGCAGAAAGCGGCAGTTAGATATAGGTGTGAGCAAGCTCCCACTCATCGCGTTTGTGGGAAGTCTTCAACCTTCTCAACACTGCCTGCTTCCACTGACGACAGCGGCGCTTGTATTGCGCAATGTCCTTCCTCAGAATTCTCATGCGGGTGGCCAATCCATTGAGATGCGAGGTCATGGCTCCGGATGGCCGCCCTGCAACCCGAGTGTCCTGCCTGAGCTTGAGCCACTGCCTCCTGGTCCGCCGCCCATCCTCCCCCAGAGACGCCGCCCACAGACCGAGGAACTGCCTATAGAACCCAAGGCTTCTAAATTGCTGCAGTGTTGGCCGATCGGTGGTGGGCACCCGGGGATTCTTGTAGCGGGCCGAGCTCGTGGTGTACGTTTCGAGGTACTGGACGGGGTTGCCGCCGACCAACGTGACTCGCTTGTGCCTCCGGTCAACTTCCCGAACAACAGCCCGAGTAGGCTTTGCCGGTGCCCCTTGCATTGCTTTAGCGTCCTTGCGGGCAGAGGAGCAAGAGGATGGTGAGCTTTCTGCGGGAGACATTGTTGCTGCAGTGATGGATGGTAAGTCTGATATATCTTGCACAAAGGGATGATGGCAGCTTACTGGAAACGGGGTAGGTAAGGTGGCTAAGGAAGAAAAGAGGCGTTGGCGATGGGAAAGTTGTTGGAATATCGTTGTCTGGTCTCGAGTTGCTGGAAAGCTCTGTGATGAAATGGGAGAATGGAACGGTCGACCCCGAGCTTTATAGACAACGGCTTCTGAGTGAATGAACAGGCCCTTCCTCCTGAGTTACTTCAATGAAGAGGTTTGGCGTTACACATCTCGCCATGTTCCGCTTGTTCTTTTGATTCAAGATGGAAGAAACATCTGCACCGAGCTGGCAAGCGTGAGCCATGCTGGACACAGGAGGGCGCAGAACGGAACTGTGTTGGGAACTGTGCGTGTGTGCGTGTATGCGTGTGCATGTTCTTCGCTTTGAGCTACGCATCAGGCTAGGCCGAACCCTTGGAGAGATTCAATAAAAGGCAGAACAGCCATGATGATGTCGCAAATCATTCACTGGGAAGCCATCTGCCTGAGTGAATGGAGAATGCCCTTCCTCCTTGGCGAAAAGGGTGGCTACCGTCCCGGCTCTGTGTAACAAAAGGAGCATGAAAGACGGACAAGTAAACTTGGGGCGATGAGACCAACGAACGAGACCTAGCTACTTCTCAGGGGTAATTTTGTTCATCATGCATTTCTTTTTTTCGTTGTGGTTGTTCCAAATCACTAATATCACGCCACTCCGCCACATGAATAATATTTGGTTTGGTATTTTCACACACATGTTCGTTTTGTATTCATTGAAAAGAAGGTATGCTTTATTCTGATGCTCCTGTCCGGCCATTCCCATTTTTGCCGTATTCATTTCTCATGATTGCGCACCCTGCGAAATGCTATCTACCAGTGTACACAATGGTACAGGAGAGGGTGGTTAAAAAAAAAAGTCAACTCCGATAAAATTCCCTCGCTTGCAAATGAAATAAAAAACAATAAAAACAAATGAGGCATATCCAAAGACGGTTAGCCACGTCGGATTTCCCGTTTTATTCCCAAATGTCCATCTTTGAGCCGCCACTGTCCCAGTGACGCTGCAGAATCCATCCCCATTAGGTGTAGCCCTTAAACGTCCCATCTCAGCAGGCCAGGCCTAGAGGAACAGTCTCGCCCAGTCTCGGTTCTGGGTGCATGTGCTGCTGTGGTTGGAATGGCATGGTCGGAGTTCTCGAGTCGACTTCCATCTCAAACTTGTCGTCTTCGGTGTGCGAGGCACAGCTGCTCGTATCCGACATTTCAACGTCCCGGCACTCGCTTTCTGAATCACCGCTCTCGGTACTCGGAGTCGACGCAAAGAACCTGGGTTCTGACATGTTTTCAATTGGAATGGCAGTGATGGGAGTCTCGGGCTCTCCGTCTGCCTTGGCCGCCTCGGCTCGAAGAGCCACGATGGAGCCACCGGCACGCTCATCATCGTCGTCCTGTCCAATGGTCCACACCCAGCGTCTCTTCTTCTCCTTTCTCTTCTTCTTGCGAATCCCTCCAGCGCCGCCGGGGGATGGTGGGTTTGAAGCCCCCAAGCTGGCCATTTGGCGTCGCATGTCTTCCATAGGCCCGGGGGTCTGTCCGCCGTCCTCAATCTCATTGGGCTGGAACGCCAGTGCCAGATCGAGAGATGCCTGGGGCTGTACCGTAGCGGATAAAGGTGAGCGCGGTGATGCTTCTTCCACAAGGAGATCGATGTGAGATCTCGTGTAGGTGTTGGTGGTAATCTCCTGTGTTAGAGGGTTGTTGTACCCAACTCTCTTGGCTGCCTTCTCTTGGAGGCGAAGAGATTGCCGACGTGGAGAGGGCAGAGGAATAGCAGTAGGGGGAGGTAGAGGTGAGTTTCGGAGAATACTGTGGAGTGTTTGAGGGTGTGTGTAAGGAGGTGCTGGAAGACCAAGACCCGCAAGGCGGTAAGTGGCGTTCCTAGCTTCGGGCTGGGAGCTCTTCTTGTTGGCTGTTGACTTAGAAGAGATGTCTTCGGCTGAGAAGCTGAAGACCTTGGGGCCATTTCCCTCCACAGGGCCTGCAGACAGAGGAGGCGTGGCCGTCATGATGCTGGGATAGTTAATCTCCATGGGTCGAGGTGAAGCGGCATCGTCTGACACGGGCGTCTCTGGGTAAGAGGCGACATATGGCGTTACTACGCGGTCCTTGAGGTTCTTGGTTTCGATCGGGGTCGTTAGCGCAAAGCCCCTGCGAGTGTTGATGGCCGTCAAGGGTTCCGGCTGGACCGGCGTTGACCTCTCAATGGCGGTAACGTAGACATTGGAGAGAGTGTTGAAGGCTGTGGGATCGGTTGGGTCCACGGCGTAACTCCTCGACGACCGTGTGACTGGGCTGCAGGATGTCTTGATCTGCAGCGAGAGTCTGGGCTTCTTGGGGGCGACCTGAGCAGATGCCATGGTTGCGGATTTTTTGGTCCAGTGGGTGAAGGAGGACGACGGTTGGTTGATACGGGATAGTTATGAGGAGGAGCAGGACAAGACTAGACAGGATGGGAAGAGACGAAGAGAGGGGCTGCTGAGCCACGAATTGTCCTTGAACCAACAGACTAGCACCGTCTAGAAAGGCTTGGCCGAAGGCGATACTCCCGGGGAGCTGGAAATGGCCAGGGATTATTGTTACAAGCGATGTCAGAGCAACGAAAAGGCAGCAGGACCAACAGGCGGAAACGGGGGCCTGGCGGCTATATAGGACGAAAACGCTCACGAAGAGGGGATTCAACTGGATCTCAGCAGGAAACGGCCACGCTGAGTGGCCCTGGTCCTGGCTGCTCCCCCTCCACAAATCCTGATGCTTGGCAAGCGCCCCTAGCTAAGCATGCATGCAGTGTGATATTTGCTCTCGGGGCTAGGCGCGGGCCCGACCGGGGCAGTGAAGGATTCGTCAAAGAGCGAACTTGAGCTGTAAGATTGTGTCGAGTGACGGGGGTGACGAGGGACCCGTGGCCCTGGTTGGCCCACAGCCTCGACATGGTGGGAGGACTGTGTGAAGGCGCAAGCGCCCATGTTTTCTGGTAGACACCCCCCTGCTCGCCTCCCTGGGCAGACCCAATCACGCGGCTAACAAGTCGGCTGTTCCGCTCGCGGTGGCGTCTATTCCTCACGGCAACCCTACCTTAGACGACCCCAGCGGCTGGCGTGCTGTGAGGGGATGGAGAGGGAGGGGGGGGGTTGTCGAAACGAGTGGTTTTTCGGCCTTGGTGTCTTGCGGCCCCATGGCCATGTACGTCAACAGCCCACTTGGTGAATCCGCTCGCCAAAAAGCAGAGTCCGAGCCGCGTCAACCCGAAACCGAACGAATGGCGGTGGGAATTTGCTCAGCCTTATTCGCACCTTGCCGCCATAAGCTCTAATCCAAGGTTCCCCGTGCTTCTGAGCCAGCCCAGGGTTGCTGGCGCGGCGCCCCGCCGAGTGTCTATATTTACACGCAGAAACTCAGCAATCCGTGCGGCTTAGTCAACAGGCAATCAAAATTAAGTCGGGAGCGGGAGGGGGGAGGTGCCCAAAGCTCGTCAAGCCTTCCAAGACGGGGCCAGAGGAGGGACCAGAAACATGACCTGCAGAGGAGAAAGATTTCAAGGAAGCCGAAACCTCAGTCATGATGGGTGGCCAGCCACCTGCAGACCATGCAGTCCCCATGCTCGGGTCTTCCCACCTTTCACATTTTTTGGTGCTGGGCTCTGCATCTGGGCGGTTACAGCTCGATCATGGATGGTCGAAACCACCATCACCAGCCAACCAGGGCTAGGCCAGGAAGCCGGCGGGTCCGGTGGAAGCGAGTGGGTGTTCAACCTTGGCTGGGATCTGGGGCCAGAAGCCATGGAAGCAGCTGGGAAAGATGCGAGGTTGGATGACGAGCGAAGCGAAGCAGAAATTCCTTCTGCGCGTCTATTCGCTTCCGCGCCGTCGACTGTTTTGTCTGCGTGACAGGTTATATGGAGACGTGGTCCATTGCCACAACGGGCCCGCCGACGATGGAATCGATGACTCGAAAATGTTTCCATAATAATACAGAGTTTGTGAACGTGCGCTTGACCATGTGCGTTGCTCTTGGCCACTCGTCTACCGTCGCAAAGTCGAGCGCGCCTGTTGAGACGCGGGGGGACCTTGGCAGGTGTAAATCAGTTTCTGGATGGGTCGCCTTCGGCGGTGAAACGGCTGTGATCTGCAGCATCTCGAGGCGTCACGTCACTGCTACTGATTGGGCCAGAAGCATTGGTACTAAAGCAGACACCCCAGTCCCAGCCCTATAATCAAGAGATATAGCCTCCGCAGAAGCTTATTGCCGTGATATGTTTGACTGATCTAGCCGGGGGTGGGGGAGGGATTACGTCGTATGTGACATGCGAGCGAGATGAAGGTGCTTGGTGTTGTTCGTTGTTAGTGGACGGAAGCCTGGCCGTTCCGGTGGGCCACACCCGCAGCAGTAGCAGCAGCTGGCTGGCTGGCTGACCACGACGACTTCACATCTCGCTGCGGGCGCCTGCTTTGGTGACGCTGCTGGCCATCATTCGTCCGTCCCGCTCCCGTGAAACAGCGTCTTCCGTGTACAATTTTCCACCACTTCTCTTCCTCGTGCTCGGCGTCTCTTGACTTTTTTTTTTTTTTTTTTGGCTTCACCGCTGCGGGAGTATCCACCTAGATCGAGATTGTCTACCCGTCGCTCCCGCACCACCCGCCGGCCAGACGCAGCACGAGACATGCCCATGCCGCCGCCGACCGCATAGCCAGTTCTGTTTCCGGGCTCGCTCACCAACCGATCATGGACCCGCCTGTCAAAAAGCCCCCTAGACAGAGGGAGGACCGGGTCATTCTGCAATTCGTGCGTTCCTCCCCTCTCCTTATGCAGCCACTAGTGGTTCATCACTTACTATGTGCCAGGACTACGACTGCTTCTACGCCCAGGTTTTTGAAAACAAAAACCCTGCTCTCAAAAGTCTACCAGTCGGGGTCAAGCAGAAAAACTGCTTGGCGACATGTAACTATAACGCCCGCGCCCTCGGGCTCAAGAAGCTGATGTCCGTCACCGAGGCGAAGAGAGCCTGCCCGCAGCTCGTGTTAGTGGACGGCGAGGACCTCACTCCGTTTAGGGACACTAGTAAAATTCTCTTCAACTGCTTCAAATCATATTCGTGGAATAACAAGGTCGAGCGTCTTGGGTTTGATGAAGTCTTCATGGGTATGCCGCGCCCCCAATATTCCCATCTCCCAAGTTGCCCGCGCTGACGAGGTCAGACGTGACCGACATCATCGAATACAACATATCTTGCCTTAACAAAGCTTCGCTAGCCGATTCGTTTTTCTGCCTCTCAAGAGAGAACCCTGAGCGTGGGTTTAATTGCGATCTGACTAGTATTGCAGGCTGTGTCGAGGGCACAGCCTCCGCTAACTTGGACGTGGAGAGTCTCGCTTACCTGCGCCTTCTGCTGGGCTCCCACTTAGCTCAGTACCTGCGTCTCAAAATAGAAGAGAAATTTGGTTATACTTCCACCTGCGGCATCTCGACGAATAAAGTCTTAAGTAAGCTAGTGGGTAGTAAAAACAAGCCGCGCAATCAAACTACACTGTTGGCATTGGCCGAGGAGGATGCTCTTGCCTTTGTGGATCCTCATCCGCTCAGGAAGATACCTGGGTTAGGGTCTAAAACAGTGCAGGCTCTTGAATCTCACGTCATTTCTAACCATGATGGGGAAACCGAAATGAAAGAGGATAACTCTATTGTAACCGTCCGCCAGGTCCGGCTTCACCCTCGCATTTCTTCAGGGGCCATAGAAAGCCTTCTGGCTGGGCCCGGGGCTGAGAGGGGAGTAGGGTCGAGGATATGGGGTCTGCTGCATGGTGTTGACCCAACGGAGGTCAAGGAAGCGAGTGACGTGCCGTCTCAAATTAGCATTGAGGACACGTACCCAAAGGGCCTGGATACCATGGCACAGATATCCGAGGAACTGCACAAGCTGTCGTATTCGCTCATCCGAAGGATGAGGGTGGACTTGGTTGTCGTTGATGAACATGCCGAAGTTGCCGGGCGCCGGCGCTGGATTGCCCGGCCAAAAACGCTCCGCCTCACCATTAGATCTTGGGCCCAGCTGAACTACGCACAAGGACACAATCCAAACAGAGTTTCGCGCTCAGGGACGTTGCCCAGCTTTGTCTTTGACCTCAACGCGGACATTGGCCAGCTTGCTGAACGCCTTGCCGCGGAATCGTTGCTGTCTTTGCTACGCCGGCTGCAGCCTGAAAAGGGACAACGGTGGAATTTACAGTTGATCAATATCTGTGTCGCGAACATGGCCGTTGGTGCTGCGGACGATAAGCCAGGAGGGGTGGGACGAAACATATCAACCATGTTCAGGCAACAAGACGAAGTTTTGCGGCCTTTTCGGATCAAACCTGACCCGGGAAGCGACCTAAAGGAAAATCTCGGTGATTGGAGCCCGGAGGAAGAAGATGAAGAAGAGTCGTGGGATTCGATTGAAAATGTGACATGTCCTCAATGCGGGCACTCCATACCCCCATTTGCCATATCAGCTCATATAAGATACCACGAGCTTGGCGAGTAAACCAAAGAGCATGGCGAAAGATGCTGTATAATCCTGCTGCCTCTTCCGGTTGCAGATGTCTTGTGCTCTTAACCAGGTGGTCGTCCCTCCCGGATAGCCGCTTTCCACGGGCCGAAAGACGTCGATCTCGCTAATACGGGGACGCAAGCTCCGCAACACTCTGCAGGAAGTCGGTTACGCAGAATTGATTGATGGCATCGGGTTGGTAGCGGCCAAGGAATTAGGCGCACTACGACAGTGCGTCACCAATCAAGTCGGGACCGGTGAGAGGATCGCGCACACCGGGCAGGGTAATCAATCATAAGCTGTTGGTGGCGAGTGGAGGGGAGGGAGGGGGAGAGTGCTGTATATGCTACTATACACAAGGCCATGATCAGGCCAATCTTTACATGAAACAATGTACTCTATTCTCGTTTAGCCGAGTGAGAAAAAAAGAAAGGAATACCCCTGTATCCTTTTTTATCCCATCTCCACAACCGGTAGAGCAGCTTGAAATACAACCACCGTATAGACTATTCGATCGATCCCGCCGGCAGTCGGCGATTGTTGAACCAACATCGGCTCTGTACCGCGGTGGAGGTTGGCGTGACACAGCAGAAGCAAACAAAATCCGGAAGCCATTGGCCCATGTCCATGCCGTAGAAGTGTCCCAGATGACCGCTGCTCGCCAGTGAGGCCTGCAGAGGCTGGCGAAGAGGAAGAGGGCAAGTGACACGCTGCTGTGCGACCCAACCGTGCCACGGATGCAGCACTCATTCGGTCATGATCGAGGAGCCCAGTGCTGTATTTCCCATTGTGAAAATGCATTTCTATGTCCCATCCGGCCACCTGGCGGCGATGGCCAGTAGCAGTGAGGGGGGAGGAGGGGAGCCACAGCAAGACAGACGAACAGGTGATGAACACACGATAGATACGCGAATTGTCAAACAGCCTGGCTCTTCCCCCTCTGTCGGCCGCCAGTTGTCTGCCAACTGCCCGTCACCTGCCTGCCACCTGCTTGTCGCTTGTCATTCAGCTTCGCTCCTTCTATCGGTCGCTCCTTGTACGCTCTTTTATTCTCTTCGTTTCCTCTTGCCTTTTCATCTCCTCACGCCTCTTCCGGTTACCAAATTACATTTCTCACCTCCCAGGTCATTGCCTCATCCTGTTTCCGCCAACCGTCCCATCACTTTCGTCTTGTTTGTGCCTTCAAGTTCGTCCCAGCCCTGAATTCGAGCGCCGTCGCTTTCTTTTGGTCTCAAACGCAGTGACATCACATCTTTGTTCAATTAACTGCTGCTCTGTTCTAGTTCTCGGGCCCATATTTGCTTTATGCTCATCTTTTCGTCTTGTCTCTTCCTATTGAAAAGGATTCTATCGTGCCGGTTTCGCTGTAAACCGTCCCCAAAGAACAAAACAGACGACTGTCTGTTTCTCGCATCGAGTCTTTATTTCGCACCCTTATTCGAAACCCCCCCTAAACAACGACATGGGTCGAGGAGGTCGTGGAGGAAACCAACAGAGTAGCCGCCGACCGGTTGATCTGACTGGCGTTATCTCCGTCGCAGAGAGAAACGATCTATTGACTCTCATAAGCGCCATAACAGACAAGATACACAATGGAATCAGCAACATCTTTGACTCTCCACCTGTTTCGCCAGTTCAAGATGACCCTAATCAGCATCATTGGCTCACACTTGCACTGAAAACCCGGGATCAAAAGGATTATCAAAAACCCTCCTCGCAGTCCAAGCGGTCAAGCGACGATTCGGATCATCCCAGCGATCAGGAGAGCTCTGAAAGGATGACCCCCCAGTTACAAGAGTTGAGAAAGGAAGCCTTACTTTCCTTCCGCAAATGGCAATCCACAATTCTCCAGCGAGTTCGAGACGTTGTAGTCACCGAGGCAAATAATAATCAGCCCAGCTTTCGTGGTCGAGGTCGTGGTGCTCGAGGAGTCAGGGGCGGTGGGCGTGGCGGACGCGGTGGCAGAGGCGGCCGTGGTGGACTGACTTTGGCAACAGGTTCATCCATTTCCTTCGTATGCAAATTCTGTCAGCTCAGATACTTACGAAATCTTTAGGTCCCATCAGGCCCGTTCCGAATCATCTAGATCGAGAACTAGCTCGACGATATCCCCCTATCCCAACAGCCCTATGGACTCTTCCGTTAGAAAAGCGAAAGACTTTGCTCCACAGCATACACCTGCTACTTCTGTCGTTACAAGAGTACAACTCTTACACTCGGCTTCTGCTGCTAAATCTGACATCATCGCTAAATCTTCTTTCCAAATTCTTTCAGGAAGAGGAGACTCGCATTGCTCAGGGATTGAGTCAACTTGCTCTCAATGCCTATTCCGAACAGGTACCCGAGCAGAAATCAGATGAAAACAAGGGCCCACGCCGTCCCAAATCAAAACACCTCAGCTCAGTCACTCAGGGAAAACTTGCCGATGCATTAGTGGAGGTAGGCATCGGAACAACGCACAGTGGCCATGGCCTAGAGCCGGAAGTCGCGGCAAGCCTTTTGGGTGCTATGGCAGACAACGGTCTTGCATCAGGTCCCATCTTCGGCATCTATGCGGCAAGGCCAACCAGTAAGATGATTGAGTCTTGTGCCCGCGAGATACAGGATTTCGGTCTAGTTCCCGTACGGGATGGACTTCCAGGCGATTACATCGACGCTAGAAAGACTCCCGCTAAGGACCGGAGGCTTCGAGTTGTTATCGGTATCAGCGGCTGGCTTGTAGATGAGGACGCGATTACGCAATCGTGGAGGTTTATCGGTAATCATGCTGAAGTGTTCTCTCTGAGGTGGGATGTTACTATTCTATCAAACCTTGGAGGGGCTCTCAAAACCGTAACCAAGAGCACAGCATGGAGCACATCGAAGAAGGAGATTACTTCGCAGACATGCAAGTATCTTTGATTCACACCTTACCCAAATACTAACTATATCTCATAGTATTTTCGAACCTAATTGACGCAACTTGGCCAGCAGGTCTGATGAAAATCAGCAAAATCATTGACAATCCATGGAGTCTCGGAATGGTGCGAGCAGAAAAGGCAGGGACTATACTCGCCGATGCAATTATGCGTAGTAAAATACATGGCGATCGTCCAATTTCCCTCGTGGGATACAGCCTCGGCGCGCGAGCAATCTACATCTGTCTCATGGTGCTAGCCGAGCGTCGCCAATTTGGCCTCATCGAATCTGTTGTCTTAATGGGAACTCCAGCCCCCTCGGAAAGTAGAGTCTGGTTGACACTCAAGAGCGTTGTGGCTGGCAGGCTCATCAACGTTTATTCGGAAAATGACTATTTACTTGGCTTCTTGTATCGTACCTCCAATATTCATTTTGGGGTAGCGGGACTGCAAAAGATCCTCGGGGCAGACGGTGTTGAAAACCATGACGTCAGCCGTCTAATCACTGAGCATCTGCGCTATGCTGTGTTGGCTGGCAAAATTCTCAAGGATGTTGGGTGGGAGGACATGGATATGGCCGCCATGAAAGCGGACCGATTGTCGAGGAATGTCAGGAATTAGGATGAAATGACGACATGGCAGAAGCAAAGACCGAGACAAAGGCAAGGCCAGAGGGTTAAGGTCAAGAGCACAGATTGCTGATGATGATGATGGAAGATGAATTGTGTATGTTGTATTAACAAGGCCAGGGCTGCCTGATATGCGTCCCATCGTGGGGGCATATGTAGTATGAACGTTCATGTCAACTTCAAAAATCAACTTTCCTTAACCCGCTCCTTGCGTCCCGCTCAATCCGTTCCTGATATGCCTGCCTGATGCTGATGCTCGCGCTCAAGTATTCCCACCAAGAAAGCAGCTTTTGCAAACAAGAAATGACCAACCAACCCTTCGAAACCGACTAGTAGCACAGGAATCCAATGTTCATCTAAAACGGCACCTACCGTGCCACCCTTGTTCCTCTTCCTGCCTTGGATGTTGTCCTGAGGCTTGCCAATTATACACTTGTGTCTTGTCTTTTTTTTCCTTCTTCCGTTGCCCAATACGTCATCATCCTAAATTACAATAAAACGCAATTTATATCGTACAAGGGTTTCCCCCATTCCAGGTCAATCAGCCCCCACATCACCCACCCGTCTACCTACATTCTGGTTGAGGCCATTCTTTTGTAGGCGGGTGTGGGGGCGACGCTGTGAATTGTTTTTCGGCTAATAGTGTCGTCATCCGGTGTAAGTCATTTGTGTCCTTCTCAGAATAATGACATTTCTCAAGTTGGCGGGGTGGTACCCAGCATACTGGGCACTTGCTTTCGAATGAGCCCACGAGCGCCGCGCTGCTCGACACGAGGCACACCTTGGATTGACCGAGGCTCACGCATGAGGGAACGGTCAAGGCGAGCAGGGACACGGGTGACAACGGCCCTGTATTCGCCCGGAAAGTTACCCTTTGGTATGGGCACTGAGGCCGTTCGCCAGATGTGATCAGACGTATCGCCGAGGTATGGTTGAACCTTTTGGGACCGCAGCTGAGGAGACGCAATCGAGGCGCCGGCCGAGGCGCGAAGAGTAGACAGTCGCGAGAGGCCGGTAGACAAGCCAGTGCGGCCTCGAGCCTTCTTGGCCATGATGATTTCGTCAAACAGACGAATCGTAGGGTCTGCGGCTGGTTTAGTTTCCCTGTCATGGATGAATTCGTTGAAGCCTATATAATGGTTAACCAGACGCATCGCATAACATAAAATCGAACAGTGCTTACATTGTGTTTCCCGCATCATTCCCGCATACTCATGCTGGTCATATGGGAGACTCTTCAAGAAACCATCCATGTCAAAAGCATACAGTTGGCCATTGCTCTTCTGCTGTTTCGTGGGCCGGCCGAGGAACTTGCGGTAGGTGTACACCAAGCTAGTGATGCAACGGACGAAAGCGGCTCTAACGCGGTCCGGGTGAAAGGCCTCTGGACACACTAGTGACACGAAGCCCAGACATCTGCCATGGGATGTCGTCTTGCAACCAGTACACCGGTAAATGCCGTCTCCTTCGGAATGCTCACTGCAAATGCTACATGTCGCCGACGTGTCATGCTGGGCCCAGTTAAAACAATGTCCCTCGACCCAAACGGTTGTCTCGGTGTTGTGGACAGGGTGAATCTGCATGCTAGGCATGATGGTTGAGGCCGCGATAGTAGACTGAGCATATGTGGATGGTGCATAACCGCCCCCGAATGACGTCTGAGACTCAATGGAGATAGCCGAAATAGACAGGTTAGCCTGGTGACCGTTGAGGAACGGCATGCTCGGCTTGTGATAGGGCTGGTGCTTATCCAAACCAAAAGACGAGCTGCGCCGGGTCTTCTCGTCAAAGTGGCCAGAGCGCTTTTCGCGAAGTGTAGCCGTGAGGGCAAAGCCAGAGTCGCTGCGTGAAACCGGCGTTGTTGGCATGGGAGGGAAAGTCATAGACACAGGAGACACGGACGATTGAGGACTCGTCTTGCCCGATTTGCTCGTGCTGGGTCTGTCAGATTTCCCGTTGTCTACCTTGGCAGACGCGAATGCGTTGAACACAGGAGCATGGATATCTGCTGGAGCATCCGGTTCACCGAAACCAGAAGAGTTTTGTGATACCCACTTGGCTAGATGACTGCGGGGAGGGTGGCCACTAAAGATTGAACCATTTTCGCTAGAAAAGGAGTCGTAGGGGAAGGATTCCATTGCATATGGAGGAGGGCCAGTAGTAACGCCATATCGGAGCTTGTGGGGAGCAGCAACCTGGAGCAGAGACATGAGTTTTCGTCGAATCTGTCGCGGCAGACGAACGGGCTGGGAAGTCGCATCGATCGTATCCTTGTCGAGGTCGACGAGGACATAGTCATCCTCAGGGAGCTCAATCTTCTCGTAACGGCGCTCGATTCCAACAATATACGGGCAAGGGGCCTCGAGGGCTGCCAAAAGGCGGGCGGGGAGAACCGGGATGAAGATGCTTGACCACTTCATAGGATAGAGCAGGTTAGCGATGGCATGGCATGCCAGATGCAGCATGCTTGTGTGAGAGGAGAGGAAGATGATACGAGACTCTGCAACGGCATACTCGAACAATGCCACAATGTTCTCGAGAGAGAGGCATCTGAACAAAGCATAGAGATCAATGGAACGAGAGCCGGGGAGCTCGTTGTGAGCTTCCTTCCGTGCAAACATTCGCAGCTCCCGCACACCCAACTCGACTTGGGTCTTGGATCCCAGAGGGGTCACGGCCTCCGTGCACAGGTTAACGACGTATCGTTCCAGGGGCTGCCAGCGCCCAACCTTTGGTGAGCTCGGGGGGATCCTCAAAATGGCGCCATCCGTCATGGGGGTGATGATGGCCTTGAGCCATTCCTTCCAAAAAGACATGTTGGCAGGGTCGCGGCCCAGGATGCCATAGGCGCGCGGCGTCCAGAGTCCACTTTCGCCTGCCGTGAGGCCCTCGATCTTGGATGCAGCTCCATGTCTCAGGGGCCTGAGCATATCCGTCATGAGAGCAATCTTCTCTTCCACCGTGCTGATTTCATCCTCAAGTCTCTCTCGCGCAGGTGATCCAGAAGGAATAGTTGGTAGCTTAGACAGCAACTGTGATAGATGCGTTCGTTCACCAGCCAACCTCACACCCAGACTCGCAGCAAGCTCTCGTTCCTCATTAGACATGTGGCTTTGTCGCCACTGTTCACACTTCTTTTCAACTTCCTCAGCAACATCGACACTCAGAGCGGTCCAAATGATGATGGTGATGCCGTACAACTTGGAGCTGTCATCAGATGTCATGGTGAAGCCATGCCAGGTCGAGCGTGGCCGGTCATCCGAAGAGACAATCTGAATATCGTTGGGAAATGCGAACATGGGCACATAGTCGGGAAACTTGCCCCGGCGGGACGTCTCATCGATAGCGTCCTGAGATGGGTATCGGTCGAGGAGCACGGGCTCGAATCTTCGCTTCAGAGGATGCATATCAGGATCGGTGTTTAAAGGTTCGGGTGGTGGGATAACGGAATTATAGTTGCTGAGTCGCCTTGAAGTGCGGATAGAAGCTATTTGTCAACGTTAGCCATCGGTTCCCTGCCATATTTGCGATAGAAATATTGGTTAAAAAATCATCCTGAAGGCACATACAAGCTCTGCTGTTGGGCACTCTGATGCTGGGTTGCTTGCGCACGCTGTTCATATCCCTAAAACTCATCTTGCGGCGGATGCTCCCCTTGATGCTTCTGAGCGGACTCAGCCTGCCGTTCTCGCCCTCTTCAGCTTTGATTCTCTCGGCTCGGGGGTTTATCATAGGAGCCCTGGCTTGAACCTTGGCACCAGCCGAGAAGGAAAGGTCTTCAAGAAAGACCTCGCGCTCAGCAGCGAACTTGACGAGAGCCGTATCAAAGTCGAAATCGCCAAAAATATTTGGCTCGGGGGTGGAGAAGCCATTCGTGGCACTGGGACCGTTGGCGGCGATACCGTTGGAAGTGGCCCCGTTGGGATGGTTGGCAGGTAGAATGGTTGCGCTGCTGCGGTTACTCCGTGTGCCCTCGTTTTCCTCAAGCGTTGTTTGGATAGAAAATCGATCCGTCATGGAAATCTTGGACAGGCGATTCGATGAATAGCGTGGGTGGCGCGCGGAGGCCTTGGACAGGGAGCGGTTGAGGAATTCATTTTCAGGCTCGCCATCTTCGGCAATGGTCGGCTCGACAGGTCCGTTGGGCGGAGGAGGGTCATGGTATGATATTGACTCTACGCCGGCGATCCAGAAGTAGTCAGCGAGAGGTGTCGACGAGCCCTCCATGGCATGTCAATTGCCGCGCAGGTCGTCTAGGGTGATGGGATCAAAAGCCAGAGGTGGCTGGTTTGAGGAGCCTTCGCTGTGTATGTATACTCCTTTACACAATGCCGGGGTGGGAGGGGTTCGTGGACCAAGTGCGCCAGATGCGAGAAGGGCTAGAGATTTGAGGTCAGAGAAGCGCACGGAAAACAGATGACGGGTCCATGTTCTACCGGTGAATGCGGTCGGTGAGGCAGGCATGGAACAAGGCGGGAGACTCACCAGAAGCAAACGTCGGGCAGAGGGGAGGGAGAGAGACGGGATGGGAAGTATGTGTGAGACAGTGGGTGAGAGGAGAGCAGAGCCAGTCGCCAGCGCGGGCCGCAAGCGAAAAGGGACAATGAAAAAAAAAAACACCTGGAGGCAGCAAACGCCAGAAAGAGCCGGCGATGATGTGAGGGTGTGTTAGATTAGGGCTGGCTACCAGAAAGACCAGCAAGTGAAGAGAGGCAAAGAACGGGAAAAGGGCTAAGTGGTGATAGATGGGGATGGAGATGAATTTGGCCAAAAGAACAGGAGAGACGAAGATGGATTGTTGTCGATCGGGGTGGTAAGTTAGTGGTCTGGGCGACTGGGAACGGGGATGCGCCCAGGTATCGGTACCTAGGCCTCTGAGCTTCAGGGTCCCGTAGCTTTTACTACGTAGGAGGGCATGTCCGCTGCTGGCTATGGGCGGGCTGCAGGTCCTGGAGGACCGACACGAACGACGGCCAGGGGGGGGGGGGCTTCCGGGGGGGTCGCCATTAAGCGGGGGGGGCAGGAGGACGGGCTAACACTGCTCCTACGTAAGAGTCATGGGAGGACGACAGCAAACCCACTGTTTAGGGGACTGCCGACGACGACATGGACGGACGACGACAGGAATAACAAACAACACGACAACGCATACGAAACCGCGCGGTGAAAACGCGCTCCGTCTCAAAGTGAGTCCACCATTGTTATTCCCTCTCCTGCAACCGACATATGTCTGTTCTCCGAGTCCCATAGAGCCCACTTGACTGAAATAAATCCACCCGCCGTCTGCTGGTCTCCATTCTCCTACATTGGAAAAAAAAAACGCTTGGGAGGGGGGAAGGCCACTGGAAACTAAGCACCCAGCGGCCAGAAGCACAGGGGATCCCAGGGGCGGCCAGAGCTGGTCCATGCGTCCACCCACCCGCGCCGCCCACCTAGCACGACGACAGCGCGTCTACGGGCACTGGGGTCCTGCCAGGGGGCTTCGGGGCCTTGGGCCCAGGCTGGCCAGGGTGTCCGGGTGTACCAGTACACGTACCTTGACCTATGTCTTGTAGACTTGCTAGGCTCTGTCCCAGTAAACCAAAAGGTCGATCCAAAGGCGCCCGCTGTTCACCGTCCTGTGGTGCGTCTCATCGACAATCAGCGTTCAGCTTGGGCATCCAACTCAAACTTGGCACAGTGCTTGTCTAGCGTCATAGCTTAGTGACTGGTTGCCCTGCCTGTTTAGCTGTTGTGAAAGTGAATGTGTCCAACTGTGCCAGTTCTTTACTCAGTTCACTCAGTCCGAGTGCCGTACCTACCTTAGCGCGTGGGCGCCACGGTGGGTATGGGTGGGATGCCCCCCCAAGGAGTGAGGACGAAAGATAGCCACCTGCCTGCAGAGTCCGTCCATTATCTTAGTTGGGACGACGGCCCAAGGCACTGACAGCACCTGGCTGTCTGCCTTGTCTACCGGCAGAGATTGTCCACGGAACACTCCGTCGATCGAAGGTGCATGGCTGGGCAAGGGGACGGCACAAGCCAGGCCAGGAACACACATCGGTCCGCTCTCAGTCTTCAAAAAGCGAGAAGCCAAAGAAAAAGTTCCAAGATGCGCTCGGGGTTGGATCTGGACCCATGGCCCTGCAACCTGGCCAACCCCTTGCACCCTGCAACTGCGAGTGCAGATGCTGCAACTGGCCTGCGAGCGCGCTGGCGTTTGTCATTCCGATCAAATCTGTCGACATGTCCGGTTTCTGCGAGGGCTTCTGCATCGGCAGATGTATTAATATGCGAGTTAATCAAAAACAACGAGACAATCGCGAAGAAAAAAGAAAGCACAGCAATCTATTTACGGCCGGGTATAATACGCTGCATGCTCGGCCAGCCGGGACCCATGGCGCCCAACCGCCTGGTGCACTGCACTGCTACCCCCCAGACACACAGCCAGACGCCGTGGGCGCCTGGGGTGCTTTTTCGGGAGTCCAAGAATGCTCAATCCGGCGCTGACGTTCCATCGGCGACTCGAACCCTAAAAAAGTGCCCAGTACGGGAATGATAACGGACAATGAGAGGCAAGCAGGTTGAACAACACAGCAGTCACACAGGCACCCAAGTTGCAGTGACGGCTTGTGGCTGAAGCAGACACAACAGTAACCCGTCACGTTGCATGGGTCGACCTGGCACATACCCACACCACACCACAACAACAACAGCACGGCAACAGAAAGCTCGTTGAGTTCGAAGCGCAGAGGTCAGGGCAGGCCGTCCGTCCCAACCCCAAAACGGACGTGACATCCATGATGTCCAGCACAGTTGCCAGCCGAAAAGCATCAGAGAAAATCCCGATTGGTGCTGGCCGGGCGTCCTGACTTGGCCAACTGGCATCCACCCATGCATGCATCCCCCAGGGCCATCCAGCCCACCCTCACCGTTCTCGTGCAGCCTGCTTGCAGAGGGTCGCCCCCAAAACGATCCTTTTCCGGGGGTGCTGTGAAGCCGATGCAGGATCGTCCTTGTTGTTGTTGTTTTTTTTTTGCTTTTGTTTGTCCAACCCACCCTCGTCCCGCTTTGGCTTCGAGTTTCCTTGCTTTGTGGCGTTCTTTTTTTTCTTCTGCTTTACCGCCATCCACACACTATTGGAAACAGGTACGAGATCACGCTGGAGGAGCAGAAACTCCAAGATCGTCACCTTATCCACCCCGTGTGTATACGTCAGAGTTGGAGATATCGTCATTCAGGATCATCCAGAGCAAGTAAGAGCTGCGTTTCTCCGCAATAGGCGACACGCTACGGTACCCAAGCTGCCTTCCTCGGAAATGTTCGCCTAAAGCGGCGACCAGGTACTTTAGCCGGGCACCAACCTTAGCACCACAGATTCCCTGGCGGGCACCAAGAACTCGCAAAAAGGAGACTCCGCTCCCCAGGATATCATCCTGGTGGGATGACAAGGTCTCCCTCGATCAAAGCCACAAAGCTATCGCACGACAAGCCATCTTATACTAGTCAGCGATTTAGAAAACCGGCAATTCGCTCCCGCCGACGGACTCTTCGTCCCATTCAGGCTGATATGCTGGGACAAAGTGTAATTAATTGACAGCCGTAGTGGTCTTGAATTGTTTCCCAGCCTTGTCCCCTCCAGGGAGATCGCCCGTACTACATCGCCAGCATCCAGGCCAAGGCCGCGTGAGCGCGGTCCAGCCTGCGGCCAAATGCCCGAGCACAGCGCGATGATGGCATTTCTAGACCCTTCAACCCACTCCTCAAGACGCTTACATCGACCGAGCGCAGATCCCTTCGCAACTTCCTGACTTCCTCCGGCCGTGCCTCTTTTTAGGGAAGGTACTCCTACATGTGCCCACAGGGATTGACAGGGGAGGCCATATTGTCGACAATAAACTGAACCATCTTCGGCGGTGCGGTGGTGTTGAAGGCGTAGCATACCGTGATAATGCATTGTTCACGCTTGGCGGCTGCGGGCTGCAGCCAACTATGAAGGAACCGGGCGGGTGGTATCAGCCAGGTACCCAGGCATGCGCCTACTCCGGCAGGCAGACAGGTGCCGTGTTGACGTCTCCAGCCTGTCGCCGCTCCCACATTCACTGCCATGGCGTTAGCATGCTGGTCGTGACTTCACGAACAGCCCATGGCTTCCGATCCCTTTCATCGCATCACTGGCCCCTCGGACGCGGAAATTTCCAATGGCAAAAATAACTTCCCGCAGCACAGCAGTCATGCGCGCGGCCAGCATAAGCCCCCTTATCCAGGGGCGACCTGCACAGGCGACCCCGAGATGCCTTTAGCCTTTTGTGCCCCTGGTGCCTGGTCGTACGGAAGCACGAGCCATCTCCAAATGCAGGTACGGATAGGAGACCACACGAGACCACTGGGACTCATCTTTGGGCTTGAGAGATGGTCCGTCTGGACTACGAGGAACAAACTAGGTATCCCTGAGGTCGTGCGTCGGGCCGGACATGGGGGCCTCTACTGACGCCAAGCCCGGCTCCGTATCCAGAGCCAGTCCTCCCCACGCCCCGACTCAGCGCCGCAAATCACATGGCATAGAATGCCTGCACACGACAAAACTTGGCAACAAGCAGGTGTGCCCTGGTTCAATCCGCTCGCTGGATAGCTCGCTGGGTCCTGTCGTGCAAATCACCTCAACTGGACCTCGCGACACGGGCCACATCCGATTAGGTTGAGTGGTACAGTAGACCAACCTTGAAGAGATGAAAAAGAGAGACAAAAGGAAAAGGGGGGAAAGCCACTACGCCGTCGTACTCAGCTGCTGCCGGTGCTTCTAATATTAACCTGTCATCGCTGCACTGCGCTTGTTTTGCTTGCCGGGTCGCATTTTCCCCAGCAAGTCGCCCAGGATGCGATCGAGGCGCAGGGCGTCGTGGTTCAGACGTAAGCCCCAACCCACACAGTTCAACCTCACACCACTCGCCTGGGGGTCCCTCACTGAGACGCGTTACCATCTCCATTATCGCACGCAAGTCAACTACGCGTTCAACGACGACCCCTCTCATAGAAACGCACGCGATGTGACGCAGAGAACCATTAGGATAGGAGAGGAGCGCTTCGACCCCATCCCGGCCCTTCCTTAGCGAATGGCCGCTAGTTTCCCTGCGATCTGCAACTATCCCGACCGGAGACCGTCTATCTCGTTTCAGGTCGACTCCACGTTGGACCGTGTGTGACAACCATGGCCGTCGTCCCATTGTGAGAGTCAGCCCGACAGAGTTAGACTCGCCCTGACGTTACCTGCTGGCTGGTTCAGGTCTGCCACGAGTCTTAGCTTTCTGATTAGTGCCCCAACGTGACGGTAGGCTTTGGGAGATGGAGGTGCGAATGCGTCAGTTGATTAACTATTTTCTGGCTCAGTGACCATGTCCGTCATCACACTCCACCCCTGTTAGGAAATCGGTTTTCCCTTTTTGCGACCAGCAGCTCGCTTTCGAGTCCACAGATGGCCTGCAGCCCGGACTGGCTTGGGGCCCCTGTCCATCCCACGGCAAGGCAATCCTATTTTGGAAGTTCAGCTCCCAATCTCTTATTATAGTGCCGATGGCTTTGATATTGGCTGGCTCTTTTTTTTTTTTTTTTTTTTTTTTCGGTTACGAACTAAACGCAACACGAGCTATTCTTGGACTTGGCCTTCCCCAGACTTGCACCGAACCAATTCAAGGCTTTTATTTAGGTCAAGGAAAGTGGAGAATGAAATCGATTCAGTCGTTGCAAGCTGACAGGACATGACCCAAGACCAGGCACGCGGAAAACAAAGTTATGGAGACAGTGGGCCTATTTGCTTCTTTCCCAAGGACGGTGTGCTAAATGTACAGCTACATGTTGCGGCACGTCATGAATCTTGGGCCTCACGTTGTTCGGGCGTGGCTGGGAAACTTCCAGCCAACAAGCATCTCACAAGGTGAACTTTGTTTCTGATGAGTGAAACACAAAAACGCCATGTCTTACCCCAAGCCCATATCCACATCGGGACTGGTGCCCACATTCGATCCCAAGGAGCCGCATACAGCTACTGTGGACAGTCAGCCTCTTTGAATTGTTTCGTTTATCGGGGAAAAGCGCCATCGAATGGCAGGGCATCGCCCCGAGTCCTTCCCTGCCTATAGGCCGAGCATAATTTATTCCCTTGCATCGAGCGACAACCCCGCAGGCGCCGATGGAGGACCAAATTAGACGCGGACATCGTCCGGCCCAGACCGATGCCGGCTGGTGAACAGCACAGCCAGATGATGGGTATGACTTGACCGCCTTGCAAGTTGACTCAAGCCTTTGCGCGCACCATGTGCATGTTGTCGCACAGCGCAGTTCAGTGTGGTACCCTCGTCCCAAGCTTGCCTGTTGACAGAAAGCCCCTGTTGCCCATCTCTCCCCTCCATCCAATGCCCAGGGACCCAAAGATGATCCGACCATCTGGCGTCACTTCAACGGCGGACCCGTTACCCTTGTCCTGGAGCACGAAACATACCTGCTCAACCTCGGTAGGGTGCAGGACGGGCTTCGCGCTTCCGCTCGCTTCCCAATTGCAGTCGCGACAGTCCAGCCCATCTTCGGCATCCAGCACCACCTTTTCCAGCTGTACCACATCCTCGCTGCAGTTTTCCAGCTGCGCTTCAAGCACCCAGCGCCGATTGCCTTGCGCATCGGGCCCCAGTGATCCCACCTTGGTTCGCACAATCAGCGACGCCTTGCAAATGAACTGGTAGAGTTTGCGAAACGTCCTCGTCCGGCCGCTCGTATCCGTAGCCTCGTAGTAGCTGACCGTCACGGCCAAGACGTGGTTTCCCTCTTCTTTGAGATCGAACGCTACGATCTTTTGTAAAGTGCCACCCGAATCAAGATCCGACTGGGGTGTTGCCTCCGGTCCATCCGGGCCGAGCTCGAGGCGCTGAACCGCTCCGAGTCCGGGCGTTTTCATCTCCGCTTCAATGCGCACATCGCGAATTTTTTTGGCTGAGTCCAGGGGCAGGTCGTTATTGGCACATAGGGTACAGCTGAACGTTTCTCCCACGTAAGCAGACCCGAATGACACGGGCAGGTTGACAATGGGACTGAGGAGAAACGGCGATGGGTTGGTGTCGGCCTTTGATTGATACGCCAACGACGCGGGAACCGGTGCGGGCTTGATGGTAGCACCAATGGATTGCGGGGGGTCTATGGGATACTGGTTGACGAGAGAAGGGCGAGATAGTCTATCGCCAATTAGACCTGCGAGGGCAGCAGCTCCATATGGGAGAGAGGCAGCTTGAGATGGGGGAGTCGGCTCACCGTAGAACTTTGAGGGAGATGGAATGCGGCTCCTTCACGGGATCATGGGAGGGGTATCGTTGGTGGCTCATTTTTCCATGCCACGGGCGTTCTCATGCGCCTACGAGATGCTATACAAATGCAGTGTGCGACAGTTCACTCGGTTCTCACGATGGTGATGTCGTGGCTTGAGGTTGAGAGCTGACGTCGTCGCATAACGAGGATCGTGCTAGTGTGTTCTTATCGATAAGCCCGCCCCCCGCCACATGGCACACGCGACAGCCAGGCGCTATGGCTCGACGAACACGAGAACAAGTTTTTTTTGTTTTTCCTTTTCAAATTGTGGTTAATTGGCTTGGAGACCGTGCTCATTTTGTCCAATGCCACTTGTTGTCGGCTTAAATTCATGCCTCGGGGTGCTTGGTTTTGAATCAAACTAGTGCGGTGTCTATCTAGCAATCACGCGAGCTCTTAATATCCAGCACAATGGGAAGATATAGACTCGGCGTATGCCGAACCAGACGTGTAAATGAGCGAACCAATAAAACGATATACTAGTTAAAACGCCAATACAACAGAAACGCGAGAGAATACGATGCCTCGGCCAAGCACATCACTCACTAACATTCCCCTGCGCCTTGCTACCCTAGAGCTGTAATTCCGCCAACCAGGTGTTGGACGACGCCATTGATTCTGGTAAACACATGAGATAGTATGTCACCGCTTGTATTGCGTCCGGGTTATATGGAGTGGTAGGTCCAGTTATTGGGTTTGAAACCCTTGAGTGGCATGCGCATGTTTTAGGATGTTGTCTGCGACCGACACTTGTTTCATCTACCATGTCTACGTTGAATCATGAACCGCACAGGCAAGCAAGTTGAGTCACTCAACGAAATGACTGAGGATGGTTCCATTTTAAATATATAATACCGTATCGAAAACTTGGACTCTCAGTTTCTCGCCACGAAGTGAGAACGAGAAACCCAATCAACGATACAAATCTTCAACTAATACAAACTTGGATGGTGCAAGTATAACGCTGGAACCACTGATGGCCTGACAACATGTTTCTTGCTTTTATTTTCGGCTTCATTCCAAACACGCACAAGCCCACGTCTTTGCAGCCCAGTCGAGTTTCGTGGCACTGGGGCATATCTTACAGACCGGGCGGGGGAGGAACCTGCACGCAATTGTCATTAGCATCTGAAATTGCTTGTATTCGTTGAAGCGCCGGTGCTTCCGGCATCAGCAAGGGTTGGGCAATTTCACGTACCGCGCCGTAGCTAGCACCACCAGGGGGTGAACCCGAAGGCGGCGGTGGCGGAGGAGCCGCACTAGGCGGAGGCGGAGGCGGAGGAGCAGCATCGCTCGGAGGAGGAGGAGGCGGCGAGGCCGATTGACCAGGAGCGGCGGAGGCCTGAGCCTGGCCCTGGGCTCCGTAGTACTGCTGGTACATGGCAACGTAGCTACATACATTGTTAGTGCGATGCTGGAATCGAGATGCGAGTTCGAACACGCATCAGACGAAACTTACTTGGCATAACCGCCATATGCGGCATAGGGATCCGCACCGCCGTAGTACTGAGCGTACTGAGCGGCATAGTCGGCAGCAGCAGCAGCAGCACTGGCCGAGCTGTTAGCACCGGGAGTTGCTGGACTGTTGGTTGCGCCTGAGCCATAACCACCGCCGCCATAACCGCCACCATACGAGCCGCCGTGGCCATCGTGGGAATTTCCGCGATTCCGGTCGCGATCACCATAGCCACCACGCTCGCCGCGCTCACCGCGGTCATAGCGAGGAGGGCGAGCCTTGAACTCCTCATACTGTTCCTTGACATTGGCAATCAAATCCTCACAGAGATCCCTGGCCTTGGAGACCATGCTGGCATCGGGGCCACTAAGAAGAAGTTAGTCAACACAAGGCCGAAAGCCATTCTCAGTCATTGGGACCTACGTAACGTGGAGGAACATATCCTCGTCACTTTCCCGGTTTGTCGCCGCCTCAAGGTAACCAGATCCACGACCCTTGATCTGGACTCGGCATCCTGTCTCTTGCTGGATATGCTTGACATAAGCACCGCCGTGTCCCACAACCTGAGCACGCAAGTTGAATCCTTGAACAGGTTCCAGAGTAATGGGGATCTTCTCCTCGGGCCATTTGCGCTACGATACATGTGTTAGCATTCGGCGGCGTAGACGGGCACACAAACTGGATTAATCTTACTCGGCCAAACTCGTCTCGCTCGACCTGCTCCTGATCTCGGCGTCGGAATCGTCGTTCATCTACCAACTGGGGAAGCTCCTGTTGAATTAGTTCATTAATCTTGGCAACAGCTGTCTCAAGACCCTGCTTGCTGGTGCTTGTCACATGCAAGTAGAGCGGAGGATTCTAACAAGACCGAGGGAGTTAGCAACACAGGACGATCCAGGGAACATGTCAAGACACCTACAGCTGCGGTTGCCATGCTCTTATTGGGATAATAACTGCCGCGAGTGGTGACATCTTGCAAAGTCAACATGAGATTCCCACTAAAAGGTAAGTCAAGGAGAGTGCGTACCAGCGCCGGTGTCTTCTTTAATCTAAACCAATCGGAGTCAGCAGGGGCAAAGAAGGGGGTGTGAGCCGAGCTATCAAGCCAAAGTAAGCATGATATTCTCGACTTTGAGTGCAAAAAAGAATTCCGAGATGGCGACACTGGGAGGATCAGTGAATAATCAAAGAGTATTTACCATTTTCTGAGTGGACCCCTTGGTCAGTAAGTATCGGTTTCGGAGATCATTGACCTCGATGTCTTGAATGTAGTCGCCGTCCGCGACATACATCTCGCCGTTGAGCGCCGGAGCGGGCGTGGAGGAGGCAGTTGGCGAAGGTGCTGGCTGGGTAGGAGGCGGGGTTGAGCTCTTGATCGGCGGCACGTCGACGTGTTGAATTCCTTTGCGGGCTTGGAGTTGCGCATTGATTTTGGCGGCGGCAGCGGCTGGAGGGGAGTCAGCGATGCGGAAACGAGATGAGGGCGATGATGATGATGCTCGATGGCATCACGCCTGTTATTCAACTTACCCGCGGCGGCTGCGGCGTCGCTTGGACTCTTCTTGGGTTCGGGAGCGCCATCCTTGGCAATGGGACTGCGGTCTCTTCCAGAATCAGATCGACGGGCCGGAGGCGAGCGAGAGCGTCTGTCGAAGCGCGAGGTTCGCTTGGGCTCGGGTTCAGTCTGGTCGAAGCGAGAGCGCTTGACGGTTCGGCGTTCGGAATCGTCCATGGTTTCGTCGCGCCTCACTCAGTCGGCTCTGTCGGATGCGCGAGGCGGAATATGGGTAGACTGGGAATTGACACAGACAGCAGGCTTTCGAGTAGAGATTTGGCGAAATGAACCAAAGCTGTTGGGATGCTCTGGTCGATGTTTTGGGGATATCGCAGAGCTCGCAAAAAAAAGGTGACAGGCTCTCAAGGTCGCCCTGAACTGAGTGGAGCTGGATGGCTGGGCTACTGATGAAATGCAAGGCTGCAGCACAGTATCTTTAATTCGAGGCGCGCCAAAGCCTCAAAAGATGAAGGGCGAGCTAGCCTCGTGTGGCTGATGTCAAGGAGCATCGGCGAAAAACCGGAAACTTGAAGTGTGGCTTCTCGTCTATCTGTGGCTGAATACGAAGAGCCCACGCGCCACAGAGCGACCCTAGCACCCTGAAGAAGCTCAGCGCCAGGTGTGCAAACGCAGCGACGGTTATTGGGTGGTCTAGACCGGGCAGATGATGCAAGGGTACCACGGGCGAGGGTGCGTCCATGCGAATCTGGGGAATTGGTGGCAGGCGGTCACTGGCACGAGCTCGCGGGGGCTATTACTCATTGAAATCGGCCATGATAAGTCGTATTTTGTGACAATAGCTTTGCTACGTCAATGGATTATCAACCTGGCCATGAAGAATATTTTGCAATTGCCCGTCATCTTCACCAACCCAAGAGTCAGGAGACATTGACTTCGTCCTTGCCTTTCATTCCTTCCACATTTGCTCGTTGTGGTGATCCGTGCTCATCCCGGTCACAGCTGCCCCCAGTCCAGCCGCCTCCGGTCACCGGCCTCCCGAGGGTCCATCGATTTTTTTGGGACTTGGCACCGCCGAACCTCCTCCCTGAGTCACCTCCTTCATCCAACGAACCATTGTTCATTCAATTCACGATCAATTGCCTCCGAGAAGCATCTTGTCTGGCTTGAGAACCTCTCTGTTCTCTCAGCCTTCCCCAAGATGGCCTCTCTTCGGCCCTTGACCGCGCCCTTGCGCTGGGCCGCCTCCGCTAGGGTCCCCGCCGCCAGCCTCGGTGCTGTCCGATACAGCTCCTCCAGCTCGACCTCCGCCATTGCCTACAAGGCTCTTCGCCGTCGCTCTGCGCCCCTTCCCGTGAGCGATGCGCCTCCCGCCTGGTCTGCTCAGGCCGCCGTCTCCAACATTCTCTACGAGACCCCGACCCCCTCCATGGCTCCTCCCAAGCGCCACATCCTCAATTGTCTGGTCCAGAACGAGCCCGGTGTCTTGTCTCGTGTCTCCGGTATTCTTGCCGCTCGTGGCTTCAACATTGACTCACTCGTCGTCTGTAACACCGAGGTCGATGACCTCTCCCGCATGACCATTGTCCTTACTGGACAGGACGGAGTTGTCGAGCAGGCCCGCAGGCAGCTTGAGGATCTCGTTCCCGTCTGGGCTGTGCTTGACTACACCAACGCCGCTCTCGTCCAGCGTGAGCTTCTTCTTGCCAAGATCAACATTCTCGGACCCGAGTACTTTGAGGAGCTTCTTGCTCACCACCGTGAAATCACTGCTGGCGAGACGGATGTTGACTACGCCCACGAGGCCATTGAGAGGAGCCTTGAAGACTCTGCCAAGGACTTCCACCCCAGCAAGCTCGCGGCCAGTCAGGCCCTCCGACACAAGCACGAGCATCTCAAGTCCATCACCTACTTTACTCACCAATTCGGTGGCAAGGTTCTTGATATCAGCACCAACAGCTGTATTGTCGAGGTGTAAGTCAATTGATTCATCAAGTGGAGATTTGTTTACTTAATACTGACTTGGATGATTAGCTCTGCTAAGCAGTCTCGTATCGACTCTTTCCTTAAGCTCGTTGGTCCTTTCGGTATCCTCGAGTCAGCTCGTACTGGTCTGATGGCCCTGCCCCGATCCCCTCTGCACGAGAATGCCGACGAGTCTACCGTCAAGGAGGCGGATGAGGTTGTCGATGCTAGCCAGCTCCCTCCCGGCTAAATCTCATTGTCTTGAATGGCGGGCAAGCCAATTGGAGTACGGCGAGAGATGTAATGATTTAGTTGATTTAATTTCAATAACTACTTTTGTTCGTACGCCAGTGCTCCCTCCTCCCAAATTTTGGAATCCCTACGTGGATATTTATCGTACAATTTTCATTTTATTTTTACACATCAACTCCAATTAGAGTTGGCCCTTGTTCACAACAAAACCCTCCAGAGCGGCTTCACAAATGTTAGCAAGCTGTTAAAGTGACTATAAATCGTAAAAGAAAACTTACAAACAGCGGCCCACAGTCTGTTTTCAGCCTCAGGGAAGACTAGGGATCGAGGGCTGTAGAAGACCTCGTCGGCGACCTCTTCAGGGTGACGAGGGAGGCAGTGCATAAACTTCCAGTTCTCCTTGGCACCGCCTCGCTTGGCAAGATCATTGGTGATCTGGAAGCCAGCAAAGTCCTTGAGGCGCTTTTGAGTTTCGGTCTCCTGGCCCATGGAAACCCAGGTGTCAGTAACCAGGACGTCAGCGTCCTTGACGGCCTCCTCGGGGACTGTGGTCTCGGTAAGCTTTCCGGGGGACTCAACTCCCTTGGCAGCTGAGAGGATGAGCTGCTTCGTGGCAGCGGGGATCTCATAGCCCTTGGGAGCGGCGACAGCGATGTCGACGCCCATCTTGATGCAGCCAATGGCAAGATCGAAGAGGACATTGTTGGCGTCACCGACCCAAGCAACCTTGAGACCGTTAAGGCCGAGGCTGCTGCCCTTGGAGTTGGAAGAGGGGAATGTCTCATGGAGGGTGAGGAAGTCGGCAATGGTCTGGAGAGGGTGGAAGTCATCGGACAGAGCGTTGATGACGGGAACACTGGAGTGCTTGGCGAGGGTGGCCACATCCGAGTGAGGGCCAACTCGAGCGACCATGCAGGACGTCATGGATGAAATGACGACCGAGGTGTCGTAAAGGGACTCATTCACCTAGAGAAGGGTGAGCTAAATGGCACGATCCTAGCGCTTGGCCACGCATGGTACTTACACCGAGTTGGATATCGTCCTTGCCCAAAAACATGGGGTGGCCTCCTAGCATTGTGACGGCTGCTTCAGTCGAGACTCGAGTACGGGTGCTGCGCTTGCTGAACATCATGGCAACAGTGTGACCGAGCAGGCCATTGTTGAGGGAGCTAAGAGCCGCACCACCTTTGACGGCAGACTTGTGGGTGTGAGCATTGCGAACCAAGTTGGCAAACTCGGTGGGAGTGAGATCAGCAATGGTCATAAGATGTCGAGGAGCCGCAGATGCCTGCGAGTAGGCGCGGGTCTGGATGCCGTTGATGGCTCCTTGAGCGACCTTGAGAGCTGACTTCATCTTGAGGCAGCTTGGATTTTGGTGGAGGGGGAGGTTCAACAGCAGTGATGTCGCTGGGTCGGAGGCGTGCAGCAAAGGCGCAAAATGCAGTTTCTTGGCTCAATTGGGTTTGCAGAGGTGAGGTAGAGCTAGCGCGATGATCAATTTAGCTGTGAAGGACGGCGGGTTACTGAATTTGCCAATTAATAGACCTGTTGGAGAAGAGTCATCGATGCTAGCAGCAATGAAATTTCCAATGCCCGCCGCCCGAATGGTGGGTTAGTTGACCCGGCCCCGTTACAGCGCCCGGAATGGGTGATGGAGGGGCAGGCCTGCCGCCAAAACGCCCTATATCGGAGTGGACGGGCGGGGGAGAGGACGCCCAGGGATTAGGTAGCCTGCATATGAGGCGGTGAAGTTGGGTTTGGTGCGGGCATGGCTTTATGCCGTCTGCTGTCCTAGCCGCCTATAACCGGCTGCTTTATTATTGTGTCTCGGTCCCCTCGGGTGATGCGCACTTCGCAGTGTCTCAGAAGGATCGTTGCCCCGAAACGCTCGTTTTTTTCTCTCACGAATATTGAATTTTCTCAGCGGTCAGCTAGAAGGGACCCGCCGCTCTGGAGGCTGTGCTTTCACATGTCCGCCATCACTTGACCCTACGAACAGGCCCTCCACAGCATCACGTGCGCGTGAGTCTGTGGTGTCTCTGGTCTGTAACATGACGGCAGACTCTCACATGAGTGTTGGCGGAAACGTGCCATGTGGCTGGTGACAACACACACACTGCCAGCGCCACAAGCTCTCTTTGCTTTTTTGGTCATGGCTTCGAACGCTGTTCCTGGTCCAGGACCCACATCGGCCAATCGGAGCGCGCCCCTCGCGCTTGGTTATCGATCTGCCACACTGGGGTGACTACACTCGTGATGACGAATCCCACCCGCAAACAGCCATTTCATCTCTACAACTACCATTTATTTTGTTCTCTATCTGCCTTCTGCTGGTTCTGGGCACTACCGGACCTCTTCTCTCGACCCTAGACGGGACCGCGACCCTCTGAGCGACTGATTTTTTCGCCTTTGGGCCAGGCGCATTTCTGTATGCTTCTGTACATCTAGGCGGCAATCTCACAGCCCGATCGCCCAGCATGGCTCCCATCGACGAGCATACGCCACTCATCGCCCGCGACCGCGAAGATAACGAGGCCTTGGAGTCATCGCCACTCCTTCAGGACCATGATGACCATCATGATCACGCCAGCGGCAGCGATGACACCCCGCCCAAGCCCAAGACATGGGGTCTTTGGTCTCGATCTCGGTCCGCCAAGGTTGATGCCAGTGCCGAGGCAAAGTCTAACAGGCGATGGCCCTCGATCATCGCCATGGCCGTGCTGGCCATTTTCGTCGTTTTGATAATATTTTTGGGCTTTATAGTGCCCCCGGCGGTGCAACAGTATGCCGAGAACGCCGCCGTGCTGGAGCCTACCAACCTATCCATTGTCAACATCACTACCGATGGGGTCTGGGCTCGGGTCCAGGCCAATGTTCGCCTTGAAGGTTCCCGCGTCGGAGATCCGAATTCTCGTCGCATCGGGCAAGCTATTACCAGCGTTATGCGAAAGCTGGAGACCGGGGAAACGACAGTCAACGTGTTTCTGCCCGACTACGATGATGCCCTTGCCGGCATCGCCGTCGTACCTCCCTTGGTGGTGGATATCGTGAACGGACACAACACCGAGTTGGACTTTGTGACCAAGATACAGCCTGGCGCTGCGGAAAACATCCGCAGGATTGCTAACGACTGGCTGCTTGGCAATTTGGACCAGCTCAAGGTAGTTGGCAAGACCAAGATCCAACTGAAGTCGGGCATTTTCCCCTTGGGCACACACGATGTGGCAGAGACTCTGGTATTTGAAGGTCAATCTCTCTACCGCTCCTTTGCTTCCTTGTATTTTGGCGAAAAGACCATACTTTAATCAAACCTGCGCAATCGCTTTGACTAGAGAACTGTACTAATGCCCTTTACAGCCAACAAGATCCCTTCCTTGCCCGAATATAAGATAGACCGACTTGATCTCCACGATGTCTCGGTAGACGGCAGCGGACGGAAGGCGATCCAGGCTGACGTATCAGTTACTGTGCACAACGACTTTCCTGTAGGCCTCGATGTCCCACCGCTTGGGTTTGAAGTTTTGGTGCCCAATTGTGACTCCGGTCTTCCCTCGATCAGTGTCGCCGATGCTACCACGGACACCGTCTATATCCGAGCCAACCAGGACGTCACGGCGGAAGCTAAAGGCATCATTCGAGAAATCCCAGAGACGCTCATCCGCGCATGCCCCAACTCGAAATCGTCTCCGCTTGATAACTTCATGGACCGATACCTCCACGGCGAAGAAGCCCGAGTCTTTGTTCGCGGCAAGAGATCGAATGAATCCGATGCACCTGAATGGATCTCAGATATCCTCGAGAGCATCACTGTTCCGATCGAGTTCCCCGGCCGATCCTTTGATAACTTCATTCGCAACTTTTCCATCACCGATGTCGACTTTAAGCTCCCAAACCCATTTGCCGACGCCAAAGATCCATCCAACCAGCCCCGTGTCTCCGGTACGACAAATGTACTTGCAGCTGTTCCCCCAGAGTTGAATGTGAATCTTGGAATCGAGAGCATCCGCGCTAGGTCAGACTTGTTTTATGACGAGCGCAAGATGGGCGAGCTCAACTTGAAGGAGTGGCAAAAGGCCAATTCGACTAAACTAGACAACACTGACGGCGGCGAAACCCTCCTCAATATCACTTCGAGAATGGTTGACGTGCCGTTGACGATTACAGACAGCGATGTTTTCAGCGAAGTGATGCAGAAACTCTTATTCGGAGACGAAGACGTCATCATGACAGCAAAGGCAAATGTCGATGTCAGAGTTGCCACTGTGCTTGGCATCCTGACAGTCAAGAATGTCCCTGCAGAGGGCAAGATTCCTGTAAATGGTCCGTCTTTGCTTAGTCACTCCATACACTCACAGTGAAGACAGCCCGTCTTCATAATCCAAGTATTTCCTATTTTTGCCTCGTATCTCGTCCTGGACTGGAACTGACTTAGCGCCTCAGCGCTTCCGGGAAACACTTTCGCCAAGCTGAACCCGCAAGTCGGGGACATTCGGGTTTTGAACACATCCAAAACAGGTGTTCATATGCAGGCTCTAGTGAACATCACAAACCCAACACAGTACACTGCCATCGTTCCTTATATCAACATTCACGTGCTGCATGATGGGGAAGTGCTTGGAGAGGCCACGGCAACTGACATTGACTTTGGACTGGGAGACAATACGAACATCCTCGTGCGTTCAACATGGGACCCGGTGAAACTCGGAGGGAAGAATGCACACGAGGTCGGCCGCAAACTTTTGTCCGACTTTATATCAGGGAAAAACACGACCTTGACTGCCAAGGCGCATCGGGGCAGCATTCCATCACTGCCTTTGATTGGAGAAGCTCTTTCGAAAATCAACTTTACGCTGCCTGCGCCTCGAATTAAAATGCCCGGCAAGGACGATGATTCCAATCAGCGATTTATCACTAGCGCCACATTTCACATATTCTCATCGACTGCAAACTTTGGTCTTTTTTCGCCGCTGGAGTTTAACACGCTACATATCCAACACGTTGACGCAACGGCGTTTTACAACCACACTGAGCCAGTTGGCAGAATCGTCCATGATGAAGAGATAGAGGTGCCGCCTGGAGAATCATTGACTCCCCGCCTGCCTGTGCAGTGGTCTGCAGACCATCTTGGATACGACAAGCTTAGGAAAGCACTGGGTGGAACATTGAAGTTGGATGCTGTGGCGGATGTGACTCTTAGATTGGGAAATTGGGTAGAAACAGTTCACTACACTGGTAAGGGAATCGGGGCAAAGGTGTCTCTTTAGCTGGCTGCAACTTTTTGAGAAGATGGATTGGCGTTGTTGGTTGGCAGGCTAAGATTGGGCCTTCTTTTTTTTCTCTCATTTTGTTGGGTATGGAATTTGGCGCCAAATGGTTTATTATGTACGTAGTCACGCGGATGATGTGACATAGACAAACAGACAAGGAAAGCACAGTACATTGATTATTATCAGCTTGAATTTGCACTCTTGATTTTGCAGTGATTTTGTGTTTTTTTTTTGTTCTTCCTTGACGTTCTTCTTCCTGATTTGCGCATGAACAAGAACGCTAGTGTACAGTGGCGAAAGGACGACGACGAATGGGGCGAAATTACAAGGAAGGCTGGATGGACACGGGTGGTGTAAAAATAAACCACAAAGGATGAGTCATTTTTCGTGGCCAATGATGGACAATGAACATTTGTGTACACAACTTGGGCTTGCCATATAACTCCGAGCCCAATGAATCAAAGCACCCCCCCCCTTGCCAACGAGCAGCCGTCAGTAAATCAGTCAATTCAACACTTTTTTTTTTTTTTAATAAATAAAAAGGGAATTCCTTTTTTTATCACTTTACAATATACACATGTAATACAAACAGAAGCTGTAGCAACCGATCAACATAAAAAAAAACAAAAAAAGCAGGCGTTATTGCAACCAGGCCAGTTTTCTTCTTCCTTCTACTTCTTCGAAATGGAGTCGCGGCGGTCCTCCGAGGGAGGCGGGGCCGGCTACCCCGCAGCAAACGAGGGTCGACGCAGCCAGCCAAACAGCGAGGCAGCAATCGAGCCATATTCCATGCTGAAGCGACAAGCGGCCGACGGGACGGGAGCCGAGCTGGCGAGGATGATCAGAGAGCTTGACGGGGGGATGGGGCAGGACCTCAGCAAGGGGCTCGGTAATCCGAGCGGGAGGGGGTTAACGCGAGGCTGACGCGTGGTGTTTTTTTCCTTCTTTCCAGTGGCATTTCCGGAGAAACGACTATGCGCGGGCGATTGATTGATTGATTGATTGATTGTATATACCGGCTACTTTACTGTATTGGCTGGCCATTGCATTCTTCATACATAGGGAATAATGACCGGCTTGATGTACCAGCAATGGTTCATGGGCCCTGTTACGCTGCTTATATTTGGGATTGTGATTTTGATACCAAAGGCAAACTTCACTCGAGAGACGTTGCTCCCGCTATAGATGGATGGCTGCGAACTGGCAAAGTAACGAGGAAACGATGCGTTGGAGACATGGCTTCGTGCTGGAAAACTCACAGTGGTGGCAATACATGTTAGCATGACGGCACGAGTCAAGACATACCTCAGGGCTAGAGTCTTGGGGTGGTGTCAGCAGGACATAATGTTTTGTAAAAGCACGTCAGGAAAAAAAGGGAAAAAGCACCTTTGTTTTTGCATTTCCATAGCCGATATTACTATTCGTCATCAACTTGATCCCGCCCATCAATAAGAGTCCATTATGCCAGTCGTACACCCGCCTCCCGCCGCTTCTTGAGTTGTTGTTGGGCAGCCAGGCTCATACCTGCTGACTGGCTGGCGTCAAACAGGCTCTGGGACTCGCGTCGCTTCTCGTCCTCAATCTTCTTGAGACGCTTCTCCGTCTTGCCCTTGCCGCTGCCCTTGCCGTGGAACTGGTGACTGAGGTGTTTGAACGCCTCCTTCTGATCCAGGGAGCGGCCGTGGTCATCGGTATACTTGAGGTCGACCTTGGGTTTGTATCCGGCCTGGAAAAGCTCAGCCATGCGACGGGATTGTTGCTGCTCGCGCCACGTATTCTGTTGACGGGCAAAGTCCTCTCGTTCGCGCGTTGACATCCTGTCGAGTTTGCCACTCGATCGGTCACGCTCACGCTGCAATCGGGTTTGCTCCTCCAGCTCGTCTTCCAATCGTCGCTTTTGCGTCAAAAACTCCTCCTTGTTTCGCAAGCTTGAGTAGTCGTCGCCGTGAGACCCTTCGATAAGCCCACGCTCCCTGAGTAGTGCCAGAGCAGTACCCATGCCTTGGCCAACGTTCTTTTCAGCTTCGACACCCGTCTCATCCAACTCATCCGCGCCCGAAGTTTGCGGCCTCTCTTTCTCTGCATCATTGACCCCTTCGTCATGGTCATCTTTCATGACGTGGTCCTCATCGGGTTCGGGGGATTTTGATGGTCTCTGTTGTTTCTTGGGTCTTCGGACTTCGCTCTCTTCCGGCTTGCTCAGACCGGCAACAAATTCTGAAACTTCGCCCAAGACAAGACCACCTTCTTGAGCATCTGCTTGCTCATCCTCAGCTTCTTGCTCCTTTAATTGTTTTGCAATGTCTTCAGGACGAGTCTTCTTTCTCTTCTTCAGAGCACTTTTTCGTTGAATAGCCAAAGACGCCTGCAAATCATCATCATCCACAAAGTCATCGCCGTCAAGTTTCCTTTTCTTGACGACCGATTCCTTAGAATCAACATCCATGGCGTTGCTGTCCGCAGGCGTGGGTTCAATGGGAAAGATGTCGTCTTCATCAACCGGTTTTTGTCTTGTGCTCTTGTTCTTCTTCTTCTTTGGCTTCTTAATCTTGATTTGTGAGGGATCCAGGTAATCTGAGGAAATTGGAGTATCGCCTGAAAGCAACCATGTTAGCATCGCGCCGTAAGGATTGTGAGAATAAAAATCAGGTGACTTACCAACAAGATCATCAAGGCTCACACTTTGAAATGACTTTGTCTTATCAACAGGCTTCTCAAGAATATCAGATAACTCAGCAATAATGCCGCCAGCATCAAGCGTGAACTTCTTGCTCTTCTTTCCGCTGATTTCCTCATCGTATTGAGCGAGGATGCTACGCTCGCCATCTTCGTCGTCGTCGTGGGGATTATAGCCGGGGCGTTTCTTCTTAAGATCGAGTCGCTCAGATAACTTCTCAGCTTCTCGCATGTTCAGGTTCTCCAGCTCATCACCCTCTTCCTCATTTTCGTCAATTGTGGTGTCTTTGAGGGTGAGAATCTGTTCATCGCCATCGAGGAAATCGGCAGTGTCGTGGGCAACCTTGATTCCAGCAAGGTCCTTGGAGGTGTACTGAACAGCGGCGGCGGCGGCAGCCTTTGCAGCGTCCTGCTCCGCTTTGAGCTGTGTATCCTTGGAAATCTTCTTGTGGCGCTTCTTGTGGCCCAGGACCCAGTCTTTGGCACTTATGTCACCACCTTCTTCCTCTTCTCCAAAGCCTATGCCTTGCAGAACCACGTTCCGTTGCGCCTTCTCACGCGCCTTTCGAACGGCCGCAGCTTTTTCCTCGCGCCTTCGTTTCGCCTCCTCGGCATCTTGAGCCTTCTTGTAGTTGTCGTAGGCCTGCGCTTGGCGGCTTTCGAGGGTGCTGGGCGCTTCACCGTCGTCATCTGCGGCAGCGAGTGTCCCTGTTGGTTTTGATGGATCGGCTCCCGGGACGGGCAGGGGCTTCATGCCCAGGGAAATACGAATGCGGTTCGTCTCTTCGAGTGTTGCTGCGTCCATCTTGGGCGGTTGATGTGCGACACTGGGTCGACACGGAAGATTGGATGCGATGCGACAGAGCAAGAAGACGAGCCGGACAAGCAGAGATCCATGCGAGCACGGATCACCTTGAGTGCACAGAAGCTAGCAGGCCCGGTGCCTGGAGTGACGTCGGAATTATCCGCAGTTGGGCCGTCTTATCACGTGACAGCGCGTTCTGAATTTACTTTATTAAGGCTGCGACAAATTTTCTTTCCTCGACTTCTTTCTTAACAAGACACGGATCTGTGCTCTGCAGTCCTCTGCTTAATTGTCGGGGTCGATTGCTTTGCAGCTCGATAACTCTATGGAGCCATCAACTTGTTATGGTGTAAATCATCCTATC
Source organism: Calonectria leucothoes (assembly GCA_002179835.1). Taxonomy (NCBI): domain Eukaryota; kingdom Fungi; phylum Ascomycota; class Sordariomycetes; order Hypocreales; family Nectriaceae; genus Calonectria; species Calonectria leucothoes. The sequence continues at coordinate 41,945 of NAJI01000163.1, read as the reverse complement.
GACAGGTCCAAGAATAAAGGAATCTCTGGCCGCCTCATTCGCCGTCGCAAGATGGCTTGAGTGTCCGTGGCTGGAGAGACCAAAGACGCTATATTCCACCCCCCTTTTCCGAGGCCGTTGGTCGGTGAGGTTGGGGAAAACCATGGCTGTTCCTACATATCTTTCTGCGTGAAAACTTTTCGTTAAACTCGTAATCAAGTTGTGACCTAAATGCGCGTGCCTGCGTTGGCTCCAAGAGCCTCGCGGTCCTGTCGCAAGCGAGCTGAAGAAATTCGGGCCTATCACCCTGGAAACAGGTTGTGCGCCGCGTCGCGACGCATCGCTTCGGCGCCGTCTCTTTGGCTGTTGTTCGACGATGTTTCCCTTGCGCAGATCGGAGAATTTGATCTGCGGCGTGGTTTATCGCCGGAACAGCAGGTCTGTGACGTTGGTGTTGAAGACGAAAAAAATCCTGCCGAACAGGGGTGAGCGATGTGATGGGTTGCATATTGCACCGTTACATGTGTTAATAAGACCACCTCCCAGTGCTGGCCAATAGCATTAGCGAGACGCAATTCGAGAACCTTTGCAAGTCCATGCAGCAGCTGCCCAGCTTGGCCCTGCGTGGTGTTGCGATGCTGTGTACTCATATTCCCGTGCAAGGACGTGCAGGGTAGGCAGATGCAACCCGCGTCCTGCAATTACTGTAGTGAGCCAATGGCAGGGTGCAAGCCATGGCAATAGAGTTGACGAGATGCAAACAAGCCGGGCCGTTTACCTCGCCGGGGCCATAGTGGGTGGTTTGATAGAAATTCCTCCGTCCAACCACGGCGGGCCGGAAGGGTCATCAACATGGAACCAGCCGCAAGCAGCAGCCAGCTTGGAGATGCGGGGGACGCCACTGGCATCGGCATGTGAAGGAGAGCAACGGATGCCTCCCCACACTTCCATAGCCGAGCCGCGAGTCCCTGGGAGGTGCATCGCTCCCTGCATTTGCGTATGCGCGCGAGGGTTACATGCGGAGGGATACTACAGTGCCTAAACCACCTACCCTGGCCACTAACATAACGACAAACGGCGACGTTAGGCTTTGTCAACAGCGCGGCACCTGACAGCGACTATTCTATCCTAGCAGCAATCCCGTCATTACCGAAATTTGCCTGTCTTTTTGTTGATGCGCCTGGAAAACGCCAACCACCGAGAGCTGAGCCGGTCGAACCGAAGTAAACAAGACGACTGAAGGTCGGCATTCACACGCTATTGACCCATGCATGGCCTCCTTGCCACACGCCTCGATCTCAGCTCTCCTGCTTCCTGCACTTCGTCATAGCTGAGCAGTCTCACATCCCGGTCTTGCTTGGCCCTGGTCTGGCTTCAACTCGGCCGCCCTTTTGCTTATTCGGCCCTTTGCGACACACCTTGCTCTCTGCCCGTTTACGAGATCCTCCGGACTTCCTCTTTGGAGCCGCATAACACCTCCACACCACATCCACAGCTTCTATAAGTAACACCCCGCCACAATGAATCTCATCGACGACTCAGTGTCCTCGCTCTCCCACAACACCACATCCTCCCTTGTACAGCCCGTCATGCACCTGTTCTCATCAGCCCTGCTCCTCGGCGCTGTCGCTTTCCAGAGCGTCCTGGGCCGCACGAGCCCGAGACGGGACAACCGCTTGCTGAAGAGGGCCGTGGATGACTTTGTTGACTTTGAGACGCCTATTGCCGTCGAGCAGCTCCTGTGTAATATAGGCTCGGATGGCTGCCACGCTTCCGGAGCGAGCTCGGGGGTTGTCATTGCCTCCCCGAGCAAGCAAGATCCAGACTGTAAGCTATGCCCGCCCCTCCAAGATATACAGCGTTACTGATGACAACACCAAGACTTTTATACTTGGACCAGAGACAGTGCCCTGGTGTTCAAGACTATTATTGAGCGATTCGATAACAACTATGATGCTGATTTGCAAAAACTGATCCAAGAGTACATTGCTGCTCAAGCCAAGCTCCAGGGCCTCTCAAACCCGTCAGGGTCTCTGTCCGACGGAACAGGTCTGGGAGAGCCCAAGTTCAATGCAGACCTGAGCGCATTCACTGGAAGCTGGGGTAAGTCCTTTTCCAATGTCACCATACTTGCTTCTCGAAAAAAGAGACAAAAAATCCTAACTTTCCACCAAGGTCGTCCGCAGCGAGATGGTCCCCCTCTTAGAGCCATCGCAATAATGAGCTACGCCAACTGGTTGGTGAACAACGGTTATTCTTCCACTGCATCAAATATCCTCTGGCCCATAATTTCCAACGATTTAGGCTACGTAACTCAGTATTGGTGAGTTGGCGATGCTTGTATTACTCGCTTATTTATTGACGTTTGCTCTAACTCGCCTGTTTAGGAACCGGACAGGGTTTGATTTGTGGGAAGAAGTCAACGGAAGCTCATTTTTTACCACAGCTAGCCAATATAGAGGTAACCATCGACTATACAAACTCCACAGCATTTAGAGGCTGACGCTTGTGTCTCAATTCCAGCACTGATTGAAGGGAGCACACTGGCCAAGAAGCTTGGAAAATCTGCGAGTTCATATGATGCCATTGCACCCCACGTGCTATGCTTTCTCCAGAGCTTCTGGGTATCTTCAGGTACCTACATTGATGCAAACAGTGAGTTTGTCCAGTCGGCAGAGGGCACACACAGTTAAACATGGAAGCTGACTCTGCTCTTCAAGTCAATACCAATGACGGTCGAACTGGAAAGGATGCAAACACCATCCTTGCGTCCATCCACAACTTTGACCCGAGCCTCGGCTGCGACGAGCTCACGTTCCAGCCCTGCAGCCAGAAGGCGCTCGCCAACCTCAAGCAAGTCGTTGACTCGTTTCGATTTTACGGCATCAACCAGAACATACCGGCGGGAACCGGCATCGCCATCGGGAGGTACTCGGAGGATGTCTACTACAACGGGAACCCGTGGTACTTGAACACACTGGCCGTTGCGGAGCAGCTGTACGATGCCGTGCACGTCTGGAACGAGACGGGCTCCCTCACCGTATCGGACACGTCCCTGCCCTTCTTCAAGGACCTGGTCAGCAGCGCCGCGAGCGGGACGTACGGCAGCAGCTCCGACGCCTACAAGAGCCTGAGAGACGCCGTCTCGGCGTACGCAGACGAGTTCGTCGGCGTCGTTGCCCAGTACGCCGCGACAAACGGCTCGCTCGCGGAGCAGTTCTCCAAGAGCGACGGGACGCCACTGTCAGCAGACGACTTGACGTGGTCCTACGCGGCCTTCCTCTCCGCCGCCGCTCGCAGAGCAGGCGTGGCGCCCCCGTCCTGGGCCGGTTCCTCGCCGTCGGTCCCGGGGACGTGCCTGGCAACTTCGATTTCGGCGTCGTACACATCGGCCACGGCCACGTCCTTCCCTGCCTCGCAGACGCCCATCTCCGGGACCGTGACGGTTCCTGCGCCGACCCAGACCCAGACCGGCACGGCCACAACCACCTCGTCGTCGAGCTGCACCGTCGCCGCCACCGTCACCGTGGCCTTTGAGGCGCTCGTCACCACCAGCTTCGGGGACACGGTCAAGATTGTCGGCAGCAACGACGCCCTGGGCAGCTGGAACACCAACAACGCCGTCGCCCTCGACGCCTCCGAGTACACCTCCCAGAACCCCCTGTGGAAGGTTGCGGTCCCCCTCAGGGCCGGCGAGTCCTTCGAGTACAAGTACATCAACATCAAGGCCGACGGCACCCTCACCTGGGAAAAGGACCCCAACCGCAGCTACAAGGTGCCCCAGACGTGCGCCACGACTGCCACCGAGGAGGATGAGTGGCAGTCTTGATCCAACGGGACTGGAGGGGCACACAGTTGTTTTTGAAAGAGCCTAATTGGTTTTATTTATTCATCTGCATGATATCAACCCCCCCCCCCCCCCCATTTTTTAATACTTGGTTTTGTTGCATAGTTTGCATAGTTTTCATCTTTATTCATCTGGTTAGCCAACGTCACGCTGGATGGAATTTGTTAGCGTCAGTCTTGAGAGATTCGGTCCCTACAGCGTGTGCTTGAAAATAAACCCACTTCGTAGTTCTTGTCAACTGCTATGCGACTGAGCGTGATGGAGATGTAGCCCAATGTTATTTGTGTAGTTATTGGACCGTCTATTCTCACTCTCATTGTATTATTCTATCTGGCTGAAGCGTTGGGAATATCTTCACCCAGGTTGCATGTTTGGTCATGACATTTCTTCCACTCAATTAGTTCCTGAGTTACCAGCTGTGATCTCACTTGATGAGATATGATCATGTTCACATTTACTTGTTCTGCCCCTCTCCCTATCTTACTCTTCCTGAAATCCGTGCCCGCAATCATGTCTCCTCTCGTTGACAGGCGTCACCTCCCCCTTGAAAAAAAAAAAACCATATTCCCATGCCTTGATGCCTGACTTCAACATGCACCCATCCGGCCCAACCCCTCGCCCGAATCTCCTTTTCCCCTGTCCCCTAAAAGCAAAACGAATTAAACGGGTTCCGTTTGATCCGGGGATATCATTGTACAACGTCTCGTGGGCAGCTGCCGGGCAATAAATAGAATCGAGAATAAACAAAGAAAGCACTGGAGATGCCGATCGAGGACCAAGAAAAACAATTGACAATAAAAATAAACGCCTCTTTGGTCGGTGTAACCTGACTCCTGCATCCTGCTCCCCCGGCCGTCCCATTCTAGCCCTAGTTATTTTGATGCCTGGGTATCGTCGAACTATTATTGTTCGTATTCGAACTGTCCGAGATGGCTTGTATAGGCAATCTCTTTGACATGTTCATGATGGTGTCGGTTTTGCGAGGATGGTGTAATGGTGGTAACAGCAATATTCATAATACATGTGTGTGAAATCCTCTTTCGTCGTCAAGGTATTTTGTGTGTTGGTGAGATTTAGTAGAACACGGGATATGCTCCCAAAGGCAACCAGCGGCCTCGTTTGGTTTGCGCGTTTCCGCGAGCCCCTTTCAGTCTTTGAGGTTGACTTCAGGAGTCCACTCGACGCCCTCTTCGGTGCACCAGTGTCGCAAGATGCGCATGGCAGCGCTGGAGATCTCGTCGAGGGTGGACCACGGCGTGATGGAAGCACGGAGAGATTGCTGTTCGATAGTTTCATTGGCTTCACGAACAGCGGGCCACAGGCGAGTGCGAGTGCGCTCGTGCCGGATAAGATCCTGAATCGATATGTGGGAGCCCGGGTTTTCAAATGTGCCGTAACACCTGAGCACCTCCTCTACAACGACAGCGTGAAGCATCAGTATTAATGCGTGCAGTGGCTGGTATCGGCGCATATCGTGCCGGCGCATTTCCCTTTGAACATATTCGAGCAGTGGGAACAAAGTCTCCCAGCTGGTCGGATCGCAAGCTTTCCCCGAAAGTCCGCGCCACACATTGAGCGCGTGGAAGCTCGTCATAAACGCAATTATACTCTCCACCTGAAGAACGTGACCCAGCTTGACGCTCGACTCGCTGCCCCGCGCCCCGCCGTTGGTCTGGGAGGCCCGTTTCATCGCAACATCGCCGTTGTGCTTCAGGCGCCGACCCAGGCTACTAAACCGGCTGTGCTTCTCATGGAGGACCCTGATTTTCGTCTTATCAGCCTGGGCGCCATCTGTGCCGTTGATGATGGGTCGGTCGGACGACCCAGGAGCTGAAGGTGTTGCCATCGCTTGGTCGCCAGGGGTATGAGCCTGTGAGTTGCTGGAACTGACGCGGGACATGGCCGTAGTGCCCTTCTTCGACGGTGTTGAGGGAGGTGGCGGAAGGCGAGATGAGCTGGATATTGATGATGTTCGAGGCCGCTTGACAGATATCGAGTCTGCGATGATCTCTCCTGAGCTGACAGGTCGTTTCTTTGCTTGCGCAGGGGCAGCCTCTAAGCTGGCGGATCTTTCTTGTCGCGAAGGCTCCTTTCGCGCTGGAAGGGCAAGGATTCTCTTGATGGTTTGCCGCATGCGCTTCGAGATGAATAGCGTCACAATCAAGCTCTTCCGTCGCTCTTTGCCGCCTGGCTCGTCCTCATCCTGGTCCACGGGTGCTTTCCGGGCCAGCGGCCTGTCTTCCTTTTGCCGCTCTTCGCTCTGTCGCTCGCTTCGGTCTTCTCTATCCTTGTCGTCCTTGATCTTGTCCAGCTTGGAGCCAGACTTGCCTCGCTTGGCCAGTTCTACCTCCAACATCTGTGGCAGCGTGGGCGACAACAGCGTTGGTATCCGTATGGGGGACCTTTCTCTCTCCTTCTTGGGCTTGGGAGGGTCCTCTGCCTTTTTTGGTTTTGCTGGCCTCGAGCTATCCGCAGGTTCTTCACGAGGTGGCTTCTTCTTCTCGCCACGGTCTGACCCGTCGCGGGAGTCCAGATTTAGGTGCAGGGGCGACAGCAGCGGAGGAAGCGACGGTCGAGACATGTCGACCTTTGTTGGGGTGCCCTTGGTGCTCCCCGACAGGCTCGGCCGAACCCCGTTGACAGAATCGCCTCGCGCACGCCCGGCGGGTGAGGGATTGCGACCAGCAGCTGTTGCGCTTTTGAGGACACTCCTGCCATTGGTGAGGGATGATGCGGAGGATTTGGCGTCCCTGTCCCTATCTCTGTCTCGCTGGGGTGGGTAGTCCGAGGGCGCAAGCGAGTCTCGATCTTTCCGGCGCGGGGGTTCATCGCGCGATAATCGCGAACGGTCGTCCGGGCCACGGTTGCCATCCGGTCGAGCTCGTTTCTGTAATCGTGGGTCTTCGTCGGTATCAACGTGGCGCTTCCTGGTGTCCGGTGACACAGGACGCGGGGGTAGAGAAGCTTTACCCGGGGGTTTGGGGGGGAGTCTGTGATTGTTGTCAGCGACGTGGGGGATCTGGGCTGGAGCATGGTTCGACTGCGTACCTCATATCAACAGTGTTCTCCTGAATCCTGGGGGGCTTGGGGTTGGCTGCGGGATGATCCCTTGGCCGGTGGCCGTCTGGCTTCCCTACGGGGTCGGGCAGGGACTTTGGTTGCCCATGTGCGCGGTCAAGATCCCGCTTTTTGGCGCTGACCGGTTCCGGGGTGGTATCGGTGCCACCAGTAGTCTTCTTGTTCTTGTAGTCGCTCAGGGACAGCTTCTTCTTCTCGCCGCCTGCCTTGGCGAGGGCGCTGACGTCCCTGGGGGCGGGTCGAGGGGGGTCGACACGCATGTCGTAATACGATCGGGTGAGGAGGACACCGCGGTCTGCCTCTGAGACGAGGGTGGTGTACTGCAGACGGGGGTTTTCCCATTCCTCAAAGTGCTTTGATTTGGCCTCGTTGGCGGGGATTTGGTATCGCCAATCGGGAGAGTAGGACAGGTGATGGGGCTTCTCGGGCAAGATGCGCTGGCTCAGCAACTGGACCGTCTTCGCCGCAGCTTCCATTGTTCGTGGATGTGGGCATCCCGGGAGGACGAAGACGGGTGGGACGAGGCGGGCTGTTGGACGATGGCAGGCGACGCGGTGAGGGAAACGCAGATGCTGAGACGCAAAGAGACCAGAACGCGACGACGACGGCGGCGGCACTAGCGGGCGACAATGGACGGTTTGGGAGGTGAATGGCAGGCGCGACGGGGGGAAACGCGGTGGGAAAGACGCGATGGGATTGCGGGCGGGAGGAGGCGAGGACGGGGACGGGTCGGCCAGGCGAGTCGCGAAGGCGGGCGCGCAGACGGCGATGGATGTCGTTGGCGATGATGGTGATGATGGCGATGCGGCGGCGGCTGGCGGAACAATGAAGGTGGACCACGGGCCACAGGCCACGGAGGCGACGAACGCGGGCGCGGGCACGGGCACGGTGTCAAAGGAGCGTGGGACTTGCTTGCTTGGGTCGCAGGAAGCAGCGCTGTGAGAAGGCGAGGAGAGGCAGTGGATCAGAGCCCAAAAGCTCTGTCCGAGGCCCGGCAATGGGATGTGCGACGTGAAGGGGAGCCCGGAGGATTTGGGGTGCAAGGAGGAGGACGTGGTTTGTGGAGAGGGAAAGGCGTGTGGACGTGGAAGTAGTTAGTGGGAGTGGGAGTGGGATTGCGAACGGGAGTGTATTTGGGGAAGTGGGCGTTGGCATAGGCGTGTGTTTTGTTTGTTGGGTGTGGCGGTGGTGCGGTTTAGGCTCCTCCTCACTGCAGCTCGGTGCTGTTCAGTGCTCTCTGCTGGCCGGCCCGCCCAAGTGCCGTGGGCTGCGCGCAACCTAGTGGCCCCCGCGGACGGTCGTGCTTCTCCAGCTAGCCTGTACCCCAAGCCTTATTAGCGGTTCTCTGCCCGGATGTTTCCCCTGGGCTCAGTGGTTCTAGCCGCAGAACACCACGGTTCCGCCCAGCTGGTTTCTCACCCACAGGAGGGATCCATGCCATCTCCAGGCATGCCAGTGGCGGGCTTTAGCGGCATTGGTCGATCCCCTTCCATGGCATTTCCCTTTTCTTTCATATCCCGACCAGGTGCCCCTCCAACCAGATTTGCGACGTGACCACACACACTCGGCCACTCTTTGTCCCTTCATCGCGGCGCGTGCCGCCGGCCAGTCAGTCGTATTGTCACGTCACTTTCCTCCCCCCCCCGTTTGGGCAACCCCGCCGTCTATTGGACAGCCATGGCCATTGCAGAAATATTTCAATACCGACATGAATTAGCACACGAGAGCCCAGTTGACGATGCCAGGTGGCACACTGATAGGTAGCGCCGCGCCCAATAGCACCTTCAAAGTTTTAGTCTGGCTCGATCATCGAAGCATTGCCCACCTTTCCTGTTCCTTTTCTATAACATCGCCTGCATTGCTGCCCCTCAGTTGGCATTCGTTCACAGCACCCTCTGCGCCAGTCCCCGAACGTGCGCCATTATCATGTCTTGTAGTGCAGTGCAGCTGCATCATGCTTCCCGATTATCGGAACGAAGCTCTGTTTTGGTTGTCTTTACCCAGCAGATGAGACAATGACAGCAAACCAAAACATGCATCATCATTATGTCCCCTCTTCCCCCCTCACTTCGCTTGTCTCGTACCAAGTCCCCAACTTGCCTCTCTCATTGAGCCCAACATAAACCCAAGCCAAGAACCCACACATCATGCTAATGCATGAACGAACCCCTTTGTCATCTTCCAAGAATGTCTGTCTCCTCACGTGCCATGGCTATGATTGCACTCATTGTGCAGTTGGAGCCGTTACCAAGACAGTTTATGTTCCAACTTCATATACCTTAGCCCTCCTGCCCTGTTGATGATGCATGACGCCCCGCCGTGATCACAGGCACTCCTGGCCCCTCGAAAACTTTGTGTTATAGTAATCACCTATGCTATCTTTTCCCCAAGGATAGTATTTAAAATACGCATAGCTGGCCCGGACCGACATTTCAAAGTCTATCTAATACGACAATTGACGACTATCATCTGAGACCTGCCATGTCACGAGCTCCACTCGAAAAAGGCTCCAAGATTATGAACATCCAAAATACAAACACACTTTGTTATGCCTTATTTAGTGTACTGCGCCGTGCCATGTCCACTATCTTCAGACGAGGGGTATCTGGCCCATCCCTTGTTTCCAGTCCGTTTGCGAATCCCACACCAGATTATCGACAACGAAAGCGCTGAACCCATACTAAGCCACTTGCCTTGTTATATATACCTCACAGGCCGGCTGACTCAATCCCATTGCATTGAAAAAAGAAGAAGAAAAAAACCCCCACCATGCCCCGTCCTTCCCAATGAGTCGGTCTTAATAATGTATGACCAAATTCCGTGATTAAGCCACAGCGGCGTTCCCATTCATCAGTTTGCGCTTTTTGAACCTGGACTCATCTGCTCGGTCTTCTAATGCTTCGATTCGTTCCGAGAGCAACTTGAACTGATCTCCTGATGGAATTGTAGCTGCCATATGCTCCACAATCTCGGCGTACAGTTGTTTTGTTCCAAAATGGTTGGCCCAATTGTCCAGTTGTAGAATTTGGAATTGATGCGCGTTCATTCTTTCCCCAAGGTCATGATGTGATTGCGCCAGGTGGTTCTTCAAGATCGAAATTTCTCTTTTTGACGCCATCGCGCTGACATCCTGCTGCTGCATCTGGGTGTCGATTGACGCTTTCCATTTTACGTTTTCCTCTCGGGCCTCATCTGCTGTTTTCTTCAACCCTGTGACAAGTTGTTCTAACCCCTTTACGTTGGTTTCTGTTGATAACCTGGCCACCCTTTCTTTATCAATGAACTTGCCTACTCCATCGGCGATTCCGTTGAAATTCGTCTGAAAACGCTCAACCAAGCCATTTTCTACCTTTTCAAGCCGCGGGGCCATGATCCTGAGTACGTGCGCATCGGTCATGGCAGGGCTCGGTTCTTTGGTGGATTGAATGGTATGTGGCTCAGGCTTCTGGACCAGGGCCGTCTCCAAATCGGCTAGTTGCGACTTGATAATTCTCATGACGTCGTCTTCTGACGGAGTATTCTGTTTGGTTTCCAACTGCGGAATGACCTTGGGCAGCTTATCATGTAATTGATTCATGTCATCCGTCATTTTTGAAGCTGTTGATTCCAATAATGACTGTAATAAAATGACATCTTTTTTCGTGGAGTCTTGATGATTCCGCAGATCCGCCACCAAAGACTCGCATTTTTTGGAGAGATCAGAGCAAGCCTGTGCATTGGCAGACGCAGCCTCTGCTTTTTCCCGCGTAGTTTTAGCTGATTTCGACAGGGTGGTAATGTCATTTTGCAGTTTTGGAATAATGGGGAGTTGCTTTACGAGCTCTTGGACCGAGGGCAACTTTTTGATCAAAGGTCGGATCGTTGGAAGACTCCCCGTAAGCTCCTCCAGCTGAGGTAACTTGCCCAACAACCCTTGAAGGACTGGCAACTGATGCACCAATTCCTCCAAGGGGTGTAGGGCGACCAGGAGATCTTGCTGAGCTTTTAATCTTTTTGACAGGTCCTCCACAGCAGGAAGTATGCTGATGGGAGCTAGGCGATCTTGTTGAGCCGCCAACTTTTGTGCGAGTTCCTCCAAGGTAGGTAGTACGGCAATGGGGGCAAAGAGATCTTGCTGACTAGTCAGCTTTTTTGATAGTTCATCCACGACAGGAAGTATGCTGTTGGGGGCTAGGCTTTTCAAATCATTTCGAATGGTTTTTACATCCTGCCGCGTAGAATCGAGAAGATCTTTCAGATCCAATAGCTTGCTACCATATTCCTCAATGGTTTGCTTTGTGCCGTCATCGGCATCTTTGTCCGAAGCATTATTCGCAGAATTCGATTCCACATCAGCAAATTTCGCATCAATCTGCTCATTCTGGACCGTCAATCGCAGATTGAGGGCTGCAAAGTTACCCTCCTGCTTCCGCTCAAGTGACTCGAGCCTTTTCTCTAGGTGGTTATATTTCTGGGTGACATCGTCAAGATCCCTTCTCAGATCCTTGTTTTCGGATGCGAGCTTCGATTCTTGTCCATGGGACGCCTCATATTGAGTTCTTAGTGCCTGAAGGTCAGATTCAAAGCGACCCTTGAGCTTATTAAGCTCAGTATCTAACTGTATCCGAAATGATTCAGCGGTGGAGTTCTGGAGTTGCATTAGGCGCTTGTCAAGGTCCTCATTTCTGGAGGGGGTAGTTTCAGCTAAGATTGGCGTGAGGGAAGCAAAATCTGACGCTAATTTCTCATCAAGTGCCTTGATACGGTTTTCGCACGTCGCCACTTCATTCTCAGCTGTTTTGATCTGGTTTTGAAAGATTTCAACAACTGAGGCGAACTCTACGTGCTTGGTGCCAGACCGTGCGTGATCCGCGCGTAGTTTAGTGAGATTTTTGGCCGCATCTTTCTTCTTCTGGACCCAGGTTGCCTTTTCGCAAATGAGACTTGTGAATAACTTAATATGCGAAGGCTCTCCAATGAGATCTGGCTTGGCAGGAGGTCGCGCTGCGGGCCAAAGTTAGAAAAAGAAGAAGTCAATGAAGAGGGATTCACACACCTTGTGGATCTGGGATTTTATCCGCTCCAAGAGATCCTGAATGGACTGAACTCGACCTACGGCTCGTTGGGGGAGATTTCTGATATGATGGCACGTCCCTGTTCCGATCCCAATCGCGAGGGTCGTCACGGTAATCTGAGCTCTGGCGACGATAGGTACCTGGGGGTGGCGAGCCGCGGAACCGGCCTGGACTGGGGCCTCTACGATCCGCATCTTTGGCGAAGCGATCGCGACGGGCGTGAAAGTCTGAGGGCCGGCGTTCAAAGTCGTAGCGTTTGGACATGCTCGACATCAAGAGCACGTAGCGGTTGGTGTCAACATACGCGAAGAGCAGGGAGTGAAAGTGATAGGGTGAGACACAGCCCACGGTCCCCTCAGGCAGGACGTGAGGGCACGGTGATCAGACAAATGGAGTACAAGTGGGGCCGATTGGGCGCAAGGAACGCGGCTTCGCTGTTGATGCTTTCCCAAGATACGCGCCCAGTGATGGAACTGGCTTTGGTATTTTTTTTTGTTCAAGATGGAGGGAATATGTTTGTAGAAAAAGGGGGGGGGGGGAGGGAGAACCATCTAGATAAAAGCCTGGCGAGGGGAGATCGTTTGTCGTGTGGAAGGAGAAAAAGCAAAGCCAAGTGAGCAAGCAATAATATGTTACAAATGCTTGTGTGGTGGTCCCGCACTGTTGGCGGGAATTTGTTTGGGACGAGGGTCGTCATCTAATGAAAGTTGGACCAGCGAAGCAACTAGCACCAACGCTTGCTGCAGTGTCAGGCAGGTGCTGGCCAGTAGTATAAGGGCAGGGGCGCTTGGGCGGGTGCCCGCCGCTTGCGGGCGAAACCAATCTGCTATTTGATAGCATAACCGGCAGCGTTTGCGAGTGAATCATCATTGCTTCACTCGCCAGCTAAGTAGAAAGACACTGGCGGTCTGGGGCCACCTAGCGCTCGCTAGGCCTGGATTTGCACACCGTGCATACTATGAATACTGGTGCTAGATAAGTTTGCTTATTTTTTTTTTGTTAAATTGAGCTAGGGTGCAAGGACCTCCCATGAAACCTCTCGCCCAGCAAAAAGCAACGAAAGACGACGGTCTTTGTCCTCTTCTGTCGCTCCCATGTTGGACTTGTCACATGGCAACATAGGCCTGCATGGAGCAGTGTAAGCAATCGGTGCATTCTCCGTGCCACCCACCCTCCGAGAAAGATAGATTGATTGGGCAGCCATCAGGTCATCCTCACAATGCAGCTGCATCAGCATGTCTCGGTTTGCGGTTGCCATGCTCCGAAGCAACGCCACGGCAGGAACAAACCAACGCAGCAACAGCACAACCCTCAGCTCTGGGCTTGCAGCCACTATGCCGGACGTGAAGCCAATCGTACCCTCCCTGCACCCCTGCTAGGGGGGAAAGTGCACATTGCCTACCCAGTACCTGGGATGCACAGTACCTATCTGTGCTGAGGCGGTGCTCGCGTGTGTGGTGTGGCGCACCAGGTCAATTAGGCGCCAGCCGCGCGCCCGTGTTTTTTTTTCAGCAGGTAATACAGATGGAGCCAGGGAGCTTCCCGTGTCCAGCCTCATACTCCGTAGGCACTTCATTAGAACTGCCAAACCCATCTCATCCACAACATTGACATTCGGCCGGTTCGTTGGCGCAACACGCGACAAAATGGCTGCCGTGAGTATTCTTTCTATTGTTTCGTACGACTGCCGGCTAATTATGCGCTTCCTTAGCCCGTGATGACCGTGTCCGACTCCAAGGACCTCCGAGGCCTCAACCTCATCGCCGCCCATTCCCACATTCGCGGTCTCGGTGTCGATGGCACGACTCTGGAGCCCAAAGCGGCCTCGCAAGGTCTCGTTGGACAAGAGAAGGCGCGAAAGGCGGCTGCCGTGATTCTGCAGATGATCAAGGATGGCAAGATTGCTGGTCGCGCCGTTCTCATTGCTGGCCCTCCCAGGTACGCTTCATCGCCATTGCAACAATTTGATGCGCGCTGACTGTTTTCAAGCACCGGAAAGACGGCCATCGCCATGGGTATGGCACAATCACTTGGCCCTGATGTTCCCTTCACAACCCTCGCGTCCTCTGAAATCTTTTCCCTCGAAATGTCAAAGACCGAAGCTCTCACCCAGGCCTTCCGCAAGTCGATCGGTGTCCGGATAAAGGAGGAGAGCGAGATTATGGAGGGCGAGGTCGTCGAAATTCAAATTGATCGCAGCGTCACGGGTTCCGCCAAGCAGGGCAAGCTCACCATCAAAACAACCGACATGGAAGCCGTCTACGACATGGGCAGCAAGATGATTGATGCCATGACCAAGGAGCGCGTCATGGCTGGCGACATCATCTCGATTGACAAGTCCTCGGGAAAGATCACCAAGCTCGGCCGCTCATATGCCCGATCGCGCGACTACGACGCCATGGGTGTCGATACCAAATTCCTCCAGTGCCCTGATGGAGAGCTGCAGAAGCGCAAAGAGGTCGTACACACCGTCACGCTGCACGAGATTGACGTCATTAACTCCAGAACGCAAGGCTTCCTTGCTCTCTTTTCTGGCGACACGGGAGAGATCCGTAGCGAGATTCGCGACCAGATCAACACCAAGGTTGGAGAGTGGAAGGAAGAGGGCAAGGCAGAGATTGTCCCAGGTGTCTTGTTCATCGATGAGGTGCACATGCTCGACATCGAGTGCTTCTCATACATCAACCGGGCCCTTGAGGACGATCTGGCTCCCGTGGTCATCATGGCCAGCAACCGCGGCCACTCGCGCATCCGTGGCACAGACTACCGTAGCCCTCACGGCCTGCCTCTTGACTTCCTTGACCGCGTCGTCATCATCAACACGCACGCCTACAACCCGGAGGAGATTAAGCAGATTCTCTCAATCCGAGCCCAAGAGGAGGAAGTTGATGTCAACGCCGACGCGCTTGCTCTCCTCACCAAAATTGGCCAAGAAGCCGGCCTTCGCTACGCCAGCAACCTCATCACCACTTCGCAGCTCGTGTCGGCCAAGCGAAAAGCTAAGCAGGTCGCCATTGAGGATGTGCAACGCAGCTTCCAGCTTTTCTACGATCCCGCTCGAAGTATCAAGTTTGTCACGGAGTCGGAGAAGCGACTGATTGGCAACAGCGGCTCGGTGGAGTTTGCGGCGGCGGGGTCGGCGGCTGCGACAGCCAACGGCGCGGAGAAGATGGATCTTAGTTAAAATATTCGGCAAGCAGGCCTGGCGTTTGGGAATCGGGCGTGGTCATAGGCGGATGTGATGGATATTGTACCATACGATTAGTCAGTGGCGTAGACGGGGGTCCGTCAAGAGATATAAAAACGCAGAACCAGTCAATTATTTTCTTCTATGGATATCATTCGCGTGCAACCACTCCTCGACGTGTCACAAGTTTCAAAACTTTACAACCCCCGCAACAACCCTGGGATGAATCTAGTTCACTGTCCATCTTTCTTCTCCTTTTTCCTTTGTTTGACCCAGATGTTTGTTTATTGATTGTTGTTTTGAAACATGAAAACTCCCGCTAAAAACACACACGCACACACACACAACCAACATGTCCGCTCTCTTTCCCCCCTTTTCAGCTTATTTACCTAGCTCCTCGGGTTTGCTCCACACAGAGTCATCCTGCGAGGACATGACGAGCTTGGAGTCCTGAAAGTAGAAGAGGCGGACCTTGTTGCTCCACGCGACCGAAGCAATGCCGCTGTCGGGGTTGCCCCAGTTATTGTCGTGGTTGCTGTACCAGACCTGGGTCGAGTTCAGAAAGTAAGACACAATGTTGCCCGTGGACGGGTTGGTGTAGTAGACGCGGTACGACTCAAACCCCGGCACGTAGACGCTCGAAAAGGCATTGCTAGGCGACCAGCTGGAGCCGGGACTGTTGGAGATGATTTCGGCTAAAGAGAGAAGAACAAACGGCGGTTAGTTGGATGGTCAAAGACCGGGTGTTGCGGAACCGGGGAGAGGGGGGTGTTGATTGGCAACACTTACAATCGCCTGCTCCAAGTAGATCAGAGTAATCGACGTAGGCTAGCCTGTCGGTCGAGTTGGCCACGTAAAACACGTGCAGGTTCGTCTTGTTCTCCGCCGCAGAGGCAATGTACGTGCCCTCGGTAGCTGCGCCGACGAGGTTGGAGCCTGACCAGTTCCCGTTGTCATTGTACATGACCCAGATGTTGGCCTTGGGCGCCTGGAAGTAGACTCGCATGGAGTCGTTGCTGAGGTGGAGCGCCGACAGCTTCGAGTCGGCGTGGACGCCGTTGTCCAGGATGGATGAGATGATTTCGTTGGAGCTCACGGAGCAGTCGTCGGTCGAGTCAATGGCGCCGCAGTCGAGAACCGCCCTGGCAATCTGCGGCTGGCTGTTGTCGTCCGTCGTCATGTAATACAGGTCCGTTATGATGGTGTCGCTGTCCATGCGGGCGGCGGCAGCCAGGGGAGCGCCCCAGTTAGGCTCAATCGTCAGGTCCAGGGAGGCGGAGGATCTGGTGCCCTTGTCATCGTGGACACGCCTGTATTTGATGGTGGTCGTCTTGAGGTCGTTGAAGAAGACCTGCGAGTTCTGCTGCTTGTCCTTGGTGACAATCGCGGCCGTCATGCATCGCTGGTCGGCGTCGATGGGGCCTGTTGTGATGTTGGCTGAACTCCCAGAATCGTCTTGGTTGCTGTTCTTGCTGGCTTTGAGGCCTCCGACAACACCGCCAACGACAGCAGCTATCACCACGACGGCAGCAACGCCGAGAACAATAAAGAACGTCTTTCTCTTCATGCCGCACGTTCTCCGATCGGCAGGCTTTGTGAGCTCAGAAGACCCGCCACCTCTGATATCACCACCACCATCAGCGCTCTTGGGCGCGTCATCTTTGACAGCTGCGTCTTCAACGGGGATCAATCCCTCTGGATTTTCGTAAACGACCTTGTCGCGTCCTTCCAAGTCCACCGGGGCTGTCGTCGTCACTTCGGGTGCGGCTTCTGGGCCGGTGACCACTGTCGGGTATCTTTCATCGTCGCGCTGGTGAATTCTTGGTTAGTATTATGTCGTTGCGCCCGTGTTACGTTGTAAAATAAATGAAGGAGGATATATTACCATAATGAAAATCGAATCAACTCCTTTGTCGGGGTGTTGTTGCTGGGTGTGCTCAATGAGAAGGACCTTGGTCCTACAATACCATCACCAACGGAAAACAAACAAACGTCTGACAGATTGGCAATATAAATTAAAGAGCAGGAGAAGGAGAGGAGGAAATCAAGGAAGGGCCATCAAGGAAATCTCCATTTAGCAAATCAAGCTTGCGGCTAGGCTGGAGCAACGGCTGCAGTAGCTGGCACACACCATCGGAGACTAATATTAAGGACAGGCAGGGCTTCTTCCCACAGCACGCTGGAGTAGACTCTGTTTTATCAATTTCGACCCACGATTGTCCTTCATCTCGTCCACCTCGTTGGGGCAGGGACAACGGCGGAGAGAGAACCGTCTCCCCCCAAGTTGCTTATATCGTGCCCCAGTCCGCCACAAGGAAGAGGCGAAGCATACAAGAACACACTGTGTAGAAGCCTGCGGTATGGGCCTCCCCGGGTGAATCTTACAGGGGTGGAGCTAAACAAGCCCGGCAGCCCCTTGGCCAAGGCGATGTGGTTGGGCGGGTAAGGCGACGATCCGTCTAGCTGGATGACTGCCCGCCCCTGCTTAGCGCCGACACCAGCATGCGGTAGTGGGGAGTTAGGGCGTCATTCAGCCCTGGGGGGGCGGTTCTTAGTGTGAAGTGGGAGATGCAGCGCGCATCTTGGGCCTGAGTGATGATGGAGGTGGCTTTCCCTCCCCGATCTCTCTGCCGAGGACGACTGGTAATCTTGGCAACCTGGAGCTGGCAGAGCAGTGGAGTGGAGTGGACATGATGCCGGACCATCACGATGCTGTCGAGAACCATCCAGGGGGGTTGCAAAGAAAATCTGCGCCAATCAACCTTGCAGAAGCAACTTCGCAGCTTCTCTAAAAATAACCAACCAGCCCAGGCTTATCGCTCTCACAGCACCCTCCAATTCGGGCTGTCGGTGCGAATACTCCAGCAAGGCCACCAAGGCCAGAGGCTGAGCAGTGGCAACGCTCAGCTGTGTTATTGGACCTTTGCCAAATTTGGCCCCCAGAAATGACTGGGCCGTCCCTCTGCTCAAGTTCCGCTCTCGGTTTAGCCCGGCTCTCAACATGACGCAAAGCGTACTGGGATCAACCCAGTGCCGGAACATTTTATTGATTAAATCGAGCAAATGCTGTCAATGTCAGAGTTGCACCATGGAATCGTCATCCGCCAATAAAAGAGGTTGCATGCATACTTACGTACAGCGCTCCCTCCGAGCGAGTTGCTGATTTCGACAAAGATTGGCACCACAGCCTTTGTTGATACTGCATGTCAGCCGAGTTACTCGGAAAGCCAAGACGCGGTGTAGAAACCGAGGCCGTTGGGGAGCCCCGATCTTCGATGCTGCCGATGCGCCAGTGAGGCTTGTCAAACTTGATACGCCAAGATGATGAAATAAGGTTGCTGTCCGCCACAAGGCAGGATCCACCCGGCATGAGCGCCGAGCCTGCCCAATGCGAGTTCAAGTGTCTCGGAGGGAAATGTTTATTCCATTAACCAAATGTTTCTCCTCTCTAACTATACTACTTTTTTTGTAATAACATTCCCGATGGCACCACTAAATACATAACACTCAAGCCGATGTATCGCAAGGCTGAGCCTTAGATGGCTCAAGTCCATAATAGCTGGAGAATTCATCGTCGCTGGCCTCAAGGACGGTATGTTCCATCATGTGTGAGATGCGTTCAGCTGGTTCGGAGCCCCAAAAAGTCGTGATAAAGGCAAATATCATATCAAGAGCGGACGTGACCTAGGAACTGTTAACACCCAAATCTCCAAACAGCCAGCATCCTGAACTGGGGAGAAGAAAGCACTTACACCCGATGAAGTCCACACTTTACCATCGATAACGTAACGCGCGGGTGTTACCCAGTTAACGTTTGGACCCTTCTGTGTCATGGTTTCCCATGCATTCTTGTTGGTCGTTGCCAAATGCCCATCCAGCACGCCGGCTTGCGCAGCAACGCCAGATCCGGTACAGACCGTCATGAAAATCTTGACCTTGGGGAACATCTTTGAGATGTAGGCCAGTTCGGCTTCCAAAGTCGTGGAACGCGCACCCGCGCCACCAGGGACAATGAGCACATCCAAGTCAAGGTCATCATCAAACGTATTTGTTGGCTGAAACTCGGGGAAGAAGCTCGAGTTGAACTTGTTCATGGAAATTGGCCGCGTTTGGACGGGGTCGAGGGTTTTCGCAATGAGATGCAGGTTCATTTGCTGATACATCAGCGACATGAGCTGCAGGGGGTCCAATGTGCCAAAGACATCAATCAAGTCAAAGGCTTGAAACAAAACCATGCCGATGTTGCGAATATCCGTGCCATTGATGTCCGGGACTGCGCCTGGAGTGATGCAGGTGCCGTTGGATGCCGTCTTGGAAACAAGGCTTTCCTGAGAGGGCGCGGCTGATGCAGTCGATGCAGACCACAGGGCAAAGGCGCCAAAGAAGGCTGACGTTGAAAAGCGCATTGTGCTGACGGTATCTGCTACCAGCTGCTTCTATTGGCCACGCAACCAACGTATATAGGTAGGTGCCTGCGGAACAAGGTGAACTTGACAACCAGCGCCAAGAATGTCAGGAGGAATGGCAATGGAGGCAGCGGAGGAGCGAGAGTTGTCTAATAGGAAAGTGCTTGCAATTAACTGCGAGACTGACTCTCCGGCCTGGTGAATCACGACGGTTGAGGTTGCAAGGGAACTGAGTGAAACAACGGAAAAGAAACTAACAGGTGGTGAGGAAACAGCCTGTTTAAAAAAAAAAAAAAAAAAAAAAAAAACTGCCTCATAGCAGATCCTTGCTCGACGTCTTATACGCGTTCACTCTCACATGGATCGACAGATTGTAGCGGGCCAAGAAACTTACCAATCTGCAACAAAAATTGCCCGTCATCACTAAGCAGGCTGGTGAAAGCCAAGAAACCAGCTCAAAACTTGCTCATCCCCCTCCCTTGCAGCTCGCGCGCCCCCTCCTGACGCGCCTCATAGGCGGGAATATGACCAGAGAATTGACCGCGTCACCGCATCCAATAACCCGTCGAGGAGTCCCAGCAGGCTCATTGATCCTTCTCGTCTTCAGGTTGATTAAAAAACACAGGAATCCTGCGGCTCGCCGGTCTCCGTAACCCGAAGAAACTCCCCCCGGCCCCGACGTCCCTATTGCCAATGGACGGAGGAGGGATGCCCATCCCCCCTTCCCCCCCCCCCCCGTTGCCTACTCCGGTGTAAAAGGCGAAACTAAGCTTGGAGCTTGCCGCGCGCGAAGAAGTGCTCATGTACAGCGGTGATCGACTGGTGCGTTTCCCGTCAGTGCGAGCCAACTAATCCGTTGGTTCTCGCCGCGTCCTAAAAGGTCACTTGGCCGGGGGCGCACAGGGACAAGGCCCGTCCAAGGCCAAGACTGGCGGGGTATTGGGAGAAACAGTCACAGGGTCAAAGTGGGAAAGAGGAAGAATGGATAAACTAGCGCCCTCGTGTTATACAGGATATGAGACGGGAGGGGATGAAAAATCGCGTAGAGACACTCCGAAACCCGCCATGGATCCGCTGCCCTGCAGACCACTAGGTTTCTTGCTCAAACCACTCCACGAAGATCGTGGGGCACTCTCTCCAACCGCAGACGCCGGAGCAGCGTGATCGGCCAATACCCGTGCATCTGGATGATGGGTGTCATGGTCGATCCGGCATAAGCTTAACAATTCCCGGAACTAGCCAAATCTTCCTGTTTCAAATATAAGCCTGTTAAGAAGAGCTTCCCCTCTTTTTTTTTTCTTCCATAGACGAAATGGAAGGATTCAAAAGGCACAATTGCAATCACACACAAGACTGCCATGGCCCGAACCGTGTTTCACATCTGGTTACTGTATCGCCAATCCCTACAGACAGGCCGTGAGGCTCAAATCACCAACATGTGCATTCAACACCCCACATATTCATTCAACCTCTTCTTCTCCTCACAACCAGCAGCCACGTCATTGTATCCAATAAATCATTCTCTCATTTTTTGTTTAAATCATATCAATGATCGCTACCTCAACTCGTGGCATCTGATACACACCAGAGCCACCATATCTAATCCCGAAACTCATAAAGAAGTCGGTTCAATCATTACTCTGCACCTGCCGCTCCGGGATCCAATGACTCCAGCGACCCGCCATCCATGACTCTGGCAACATATGGCCATTTTGTCCAAATCAAGAACCGTCGTGTCAACGCCTGTGCCCTTCCATGGGGAATTTCCGCCTTGCCAACAAAATAAAGGTTCCTTTCCGAATTCGCCGAGCGAGGTAATATGTATGGGTACAAAAGATATTGAAGAACCAATCGCACCGATTGAAAAGTTGAATCATCGTCATCGGCCCTCCAGAGCGGCCAACTGAGCCGCAAGGACCTCATTGCCCTTGAGAAGCTCATCCAACCACTCTGCTGCCATGGCTAGCATGGTGCTCTTACTAAACCCACCACCGCGAAGCCCAGGCACAAGGTCGCAAAGATCGTCGAAACCCTCCTTGATAAGAGTTCTTCGCTTCTGCTCGCTACGAATATGGTTCTCCCGTTTTTGCTCCCCTGTGAGGTTCTCCCTTGCAGATTTAGATGCGTTTGCTGCCGACTTGCGTCGTTTTCCCGTGCTGACTTCGTCAACGGGTGGAGATGTAGCCGAGGCAACGCGTTCGGTCTTGGGCTTCCTTCTTCTACCAGTTTTTGGTGTGGTTTTTTCTTCCTCCGCTTCGTCATCGGGAATTTCTTTCCCATTTCTGCTCTTTCGCCTTTTCCTCGGCGGGGCATCTGCATCTTGCTGTGTTTTAACCAGCGTGACCCGGCCGTGGCTTGAAGGTACCATGGACCCAGGACTGGGACTGCTGGGTCGCGTATTGCCAGCGCTTTGGCTTGGTTCAAAACACTCCAGATACTTGAGCTGCTCCTTGGTAATGGACTCTGCAGTTTCCTTTTCCGAGTTAGTCGAGTAGCCCTGAATATTGTTGAAATTGGAATCCGAGCCCCATTGATACTCGGCAGGAGGCGGCGGTCGAACCTGCCGCCGCTCCTGAGAACCAAAAACCCATTCTGTAAATGTATTTTCGACCTCGCCACTTGAGATCCGTCGGCTGTCTTCCCGAAATTCTTCCAATGGCTGATGCCGGAGGTGGCCAACAGGAGGAGCCATTGCTCTTCGAGGAAACGTTGACTCGGTACCATTTGAAACGTGCCGATGAGAAGAGCCGTTCTGTAGCAAAGTAGCAGCAGCCGTGAGTACATCATCGGGATGCTCCATATGCGGTTGGGTGACGGGAGGCGGGGGCGGGGGAGGCATCATGTTGGTGCCCATCTGCATGAGGCCATGGTAATCACCCAGGCCACTAAGAAGGCTCTGGGTAGGTGGTGATGCTAGCGAAGGACCAGGCTGCTGCCCAAACGAGGTAGTAGATCCCATAAACTGTGGCGGCAAATCCAACCAAGTATCTGTAAAGTGCAGGCCCTCGCCGAATGAGGGCATATTATAGTGGTCGGCGGTAATGTCCTCGAAGAAGGACGAGAGAAGTTTATTGTCATTGTCGGAGAGTAGGGGAGCGCCGGGCGCGGGCTCCGGAGGGTCGAGAAGAGGGGGTTCTTGGTTAGGATCAACCGACACTGAGGTTGTCACATGTCAGCACCACAATAGCAAACGCAATGGGGAAACCAAGCAAAAAAGGGAAAAAAGAGGCAGAGCTAGGGAAAGGATACAGGTGAAGCTACATACAGCCGAGAGCCATGAAGGGATCGGAGGGAGGCTGCGACGAACCCATCCTCGGTGCCCTTTGTACAGCAAGCATAGGGGCGTCTTTTGAGGGCAGAGTTATCGGGGTGCGTCGTGGTCTAGGAAGCCCGGATTTTGATGTTTAGGTGTTGGAATTTCTCACGCGCGAGGGGAGCGTCTGGAGAAGACCAGGTCGATTAAGCCAGGAGCGGGGAAAGTCTTGATGTAGTCGCTGTTGAGCATGGACAGGCACCACGGACGGAGCACTGGTGGAGTATGCAGCTCGGACTTTTAGCACATGTCTCAACGGCAGCTGGGATATAGTCTGGGGAAGCGGCGATAGAGCGAGAGACCCGGACACGGACACGGACCAGTATGCAGTGACAGGGAAGGATCGCTTATAAGAGATATGGTGGAGGCGAATGCGCTGGTTCAGTCGAGCTGGGGAGGGTTGAAGAGGTTCAAGTTGGGCGCGTGGGATGCAGAGCGCGGGATGTGGTTCGTATGTCGTGGGGTCGTTTCTGGGCAGTTGGCGACGGGGCACTGTTTTAGGCTGGTGAGAGACCGGGGCTCCGAGTGAGAGGTAAAGGCCAAGGAGTACGAGCACGAGCACGAAGCGGGGAGCAGCAGCAAGACCCGGCAGAGAAGTTACGTGCAGGCAAGAGGAGACAATAGTGGCTGCAGAAGCTGAAAGAGAGCGAAGAGGGTGAAGGTCTGGTAGGGCGACAGGACAGAGCGAGGAGGACGAGGAGGAGGAGAAGGGACCGAGTCGGACTTGAGGCGCATGCACAGAGGCAGGATTGGTAGAGCAGGCAGGTGTGTGTGTGCATTCACATCACGCCTAGACCGGCCTGTCTGCAATGACAAGGCTGGGCGGGTGCGGCTGTTTGGAGACAGAATAGGCGGGTGAGGACGAGGGTGAGTGCGAGCGTGAGGGGGGGGAGGTGTGCTCCGGGGTGGGCAGTCTAGAGGTCGAGCCCCGACGAGTAGAGATGATTGAGCGAGAGAGATGGTGGGCGAGCGAGGTGAGGTGTGAGTGTGAGCCTGTGAGGTATGGAGGTATGAGGTGTGGAGGCGGCGGCGGTGGGAGAGGGACCGCAGACGAGGGTCCATTGACAAGTCGCTGCGGAACAAGAGGCTACCTTGGGGAAGGGCGGAGGGGAGGTACAGTACTTTGTGGCGTGGTTGATGGCCCGCCGCCCGCCGACGCCGCAGCGCCCATTTCAGCGTGCCGGAAGTTGGCCAAGCCATGTGGGCAAGTACCTGTACACCGAGGCCAGGTACATGCCCCAGGTGCCTGCCAGGTATATCTCCATGAATGCGCCATGTCCCAAAGCCCTTGTTCCCTTCTGTGGTCACCTGCATCGCCTGCATAGCTCGACCAGAAAAAAAAACGTCGAGGGGGACCCCCCCCCCCGTGATGCTGATCGATTGCATCGCCGGTCAGGACACAGTACGACGCAGCCATAGCGCTTGCGCCCACCATTGGTCCCGTCCGCGGCCATGACTGGCAGCCACGCCCTCCCAGAAACACCCCGATACTGCCTTGTTCGGGTGCGTACCGGTGGGGATGCGCTAAACAAAGACTATGCAGCTAAGGGACTATCACATGCTTGCGACTCGCAGCGCAAAAAAAAAAAAATTGGCTGCGGGCTGCGCGTCGACCCCAGAGTCGACAGACGTCGTGCGGTGCGCGCGCCCAAAGTTTGCGACTCAGAGGCGCCCAAGGCACGACATGCCATTGTAGAAGCTCTCCCCCCCCCTTCACCTCGTTGCCGCAATTTAGCTCCCGGTCGCCTCCGCCACTCTCAGCAAAGTCGACCTCGCCCGGATTTCCTCTTCTTTCTCTGACCGCAGGACCCCGAGTGTGACACTGGCGTGGCCAAGGATGAGGCAGAGGTCATTCAGTAGCATTTCAAGCTGAGAGTCATAGAACGCTCAGAGTCGCATTTTCGCCACTCACCCCGCGGTCACGCTGCGTGCAAATGTCTGCACATAACCTCAGCTACGTAGACGGCCAAGCAGTGGCTGCTGGTCTGTCTATTGAGGCTGGTCTGGTGAGACGCCAGCTTTGTCTCGTGACCACCTTCGGCCCGCGACGGTCCAAGACGAACCAGGGGACGCTAGCGCGAACGGATATACCACCGACCTTGCTACCTACCTCGTAGGGGAATCGGCCCCAGCACCATGAGCCCAATATTGTCCAAGGTCCGAAATTCGCCGTGGAGCCCTGCCGGGTGCAATTGAGTCCGTCTGGTTTTAATTTTCCTCGACTGAATGACGAGTGCCGCTTCCCCACGATTGCACGGCTCCCAAAGGAACCAGATGAGCCGAACGTGGTGGGTACGGTACGTATTAGTAGACAATTGGGGGGGGAATACATAAACGAACCCTTTACAGTCTAGTCAAAACGTGTGGTGAAAGAGCAGCGGTCACAGGCGCGGTGAAAGTTGCAATGGTGCTGAAAAGTCTTTTTTTTTCCTTATTCAGCTACTTATTTGTCCACATCCCGGAAGGGAAATGATGGACAGAGAGAAGACCCAAAAACTGTCATCTCAGTTAAACAGAACCCAACTCCCACCAGCCAATCCATTTTTTGTTGAAGGATTTTGATACCGCAAACACGCCAATCCGTGTTTGAAAAAGAAACAGACCACACAGAAGATATATCAATCAACTATTTCTTGCGCCGTGATGAAATGCATGCTTGTTGAACGGTTCGCCATTTGCCTCATCCATGTTAAATGCCGCAGATTTCGTTCGTAAAAGTTATTGTGAAGAGCAAAGCCCCTTTGATGAAAATGGGTTTGCTAAGACAACAAAGGGAAAAGAGGAGCCGAGCATTTAGATGCCGGCATCCAGGCGCCAGCCCTCAACGGGGAGGGGGAAGGTGCAGCACCAGGCGGCGATCTCCTTACGGAGCTCGTTGATGCGCTCAACCTCGCCGCTGGCAACCTTGGCCTTGAAGTCCTTGAGCTTGTTGGCCTCCTTGGGGAGAGCACCCTGGACCTCCTTGCAGATCTTGATGGACTCGTCAATGTACTTGCCGACACGCTCGAACTCCTTCTCGCCGAATCCACGGGAGGTCATGGCGGGGGTACCAATGCGGATACCGCAAGGGGTGAGGGCGCTCTTGTCACCGGGGATGGAGTTCTTGTTGCAGGCAATGTTGATCTGCTCAAGAACGGCCTCAACACGGGCACCGTCGAGGCTGAACTGGCGCAGGTCAACGAGGACCATGTGGCTGTCAGTGCCGTCAGCGACGAGCTTGTGGTTGAGAGACTTGAAGGTGTTCTCGAGGGCCTTGGCGTTGGCGACAACCTTCTCCTGGTAGGCCTTGAACTCAGGGGTGGCAGCCTGCTTGAGGGCAACAGCCAGGGCAGTGATGGTGTGGTTGTGGGGGCCACCCTGGTGACCGGGGAAGACGGAGAAGTTGATGGGGTTCTCGAGGTCGTAGAGGGTCTCGGCGCCAGTCTTGGGGTTGACGGAGCGGACGCCCTTGCGGAAGAAGATCATGGCACCACGGGGGCCACGGAGAGACTTGTGGGTGGTGGTGGTGACAATGTCGGCGTACTTGAAGGGAGTGGGGATGACCTCGGCGGCGATGAGACCGGAGATGTGGGCCATGTCGACAACGAGGTAGGCACCGACGGAGTCGGCGATCTTGCGCATGCGCTCGTAGTCAATGAGACGGCAGTAGGCAGAGGTACCGGCGACAAGGACCTTGGGGCGGTACAGCTGGGCGTTCTTCTCGAGGGTGTCATAGTCAATGATGCCGGTCTCGAGATCGACACGGTAGGGCATGGTCTCGAAGTAGGTGGAGACGGCAGAGATCCTAGGTAGGCGGTTAGTCTCGAGAGAACCGGTATGTGAAAATCGCCGAACCACGTTGACTCACTTGCGCTGGGGGGTCTGGTAACCGTGGCTCAGATGGCCACCGTGGGGAAGATCGAGACCCATGAGACGGCCGTGAGGGGGCATAATAGCCTGGTAGACCTGGAGGTTGGCGGGACTGCCGGAGAGACACTGGACATTGACGCCCCACTTCTCGGAGTCGAGGTGGAAGGCCTCAAGAGCACGGCGCTGGCAGAGCAGCTCGATCTGGTCAATGTGCTGGTTGCCTCCGTAGTAGCGAGCACCGGGGTAGCCCTCGGAGTACTTGTTGGACATGGGGGAGCCAAGGGCGTCGAAAACGGCACGGGAGGTGATGTTCTCGGAGGCGATGAGGACGATGGACTCGCGCTGGCGCTTGATCTCATCCTTCTGCAGAGGGTGTTAGAGACTGCCATCAGAGCAACCAATGGGACCGGGAACAAAACGTACCATGATCTCGGCGACCTCAGGGTCGGAGTCGAGAAGAGACTTCTCGAGCATCTGGGCGGATTGGTTAGCAAGCTGTTTCATTTTCAACATTCCCCTCGACGATGAGGGGAACGACCATGGTGGGGTGAGCTCACCTCCTTGTGGGACGCAGAGAGCGCATACTCGGGGTTAGGAGCAGCCATTGTGAATAGCGATTGAACAATATGGTCAAGCTGAAGGGTGGAGAAGGTGAGGGGATTGAATTTGAGAGAGTTCTAGGGAAGGAAAAAAAAGAGAGAAGAAAAGAAGAGGAGAAGGCAGCTTTTAGAAGATTTCTCGACTGTAGAAAATTTCCTTGCCTGTGTCGGCGTCAAGTACACTCATACCGAAAATGCTGCATGAGGGGCGGCGGGGTACCGTGCAGGTGCGGGGTCTTGATTGGTGACGGTGGCTCCGATAATGGGAGCTAGAAAGCTTTTTTTTTTTTTTTTTTCCACCTTGGGAAAAAAAAACATCAGAGCACAGCTACCCTAAACAGCTCATCCAACAGATGGTTCCGCGTTCGTCAGCATCAAGAAAACCAGTTTGGTTCTTTTTTCCTACTTTGTTGTTTGATGCTTCCGAAAAAATACCGTGACTTCGAAATCCACGGGATAATTTGACCCAAATAGTTAATTATGAGCGTTCCGTAATTCCTGCCCCGGATTCGGGATGTTGAAGGAGTAGACAGACGTGCATGCATCGTGTATACGTACATATGCAGGATGCTCCGAGTAAACGGGTTCCGAAAAATACCAAGTCCTCGTACTGCCTAGCTTTTTGGGTGTGCCGTGCTGGAAATGTTGGACAGCTCTGGGTCCGTGTTGTTTTGACATACCACACGGCTACATCGACAAGACTCACTCACAGATGGACGCATCCCACCACACTGGACAGCCCTTACCTAATTCGTTCGCGGGGGCCCCTGATCAGCACACACCCACCACGCTCGACTCGGCCATCGTCCACGTCCTGTCCAAGTCTCGTGTCGCCTGTGGCAGCCAGCGCCATCGCCCCATCATCTCCTCGACGGATTACTGCTGCGCGTCTTACATCAGTCCTCGTGCGCCATATTTTCTTGTTTCGACCGCCCGAAACTATCTTGGCCACGTATTCTGGTCTTGTGCGAGGTTGGTCCTTCCACCCCCACTTGTTCGTGATCTTGGCCTCTCGTCACCCTTTGCCTTGGCCGATTCGCGAGCCGTCACATCACCTCACCACCATACGGTAGCTGTTTGTATGCCCTCGTCGGCCCTATTCAGCCTAGCCGGCTGGCTCGTCACATGCGTTTTGCGGGGGGCTACCCCTACGATCTTCTACCCGCCCTGGTAAGATGGCCCGTCTACCGCATGCATGCGGGAATCTTATCCCCATTCTTCACGCGCCAGCCGTTTACTTCGCAACTTGGCATTTCTCGAAGCCGAGGCACGCCCGTGTTGAACCCCACTGCTCTTCTACAGCACCGACCCAACTCCCAACCGCATCTTCTTGGCTTCGTTAGTTCCCAAATTCTTGACGTCGTGTGCTGTCCGATGCCTCGCGTCACGTCTCACCATCTGCCGTGCCGCTTGCTCTTGACCTGATCTCCAGCCTTCTGGGTGCCCCTGTATCACCCGTCATTGCATTCATGCCGTCGTATCCCGCCACTGTCGCTGTCCATTTTTGCATCCTTTCATCCTTTTCTTCACACCCTCTTTGTCCGTAGGCGACAGGGGCTTTGCACTCTTATTAACTTGCACCGTCCCATCCAGGAACTTCTCCGAGATCAGCTTAGCATTAGCCGCATAATTGTCTATTCCTTCATTCGCATCTGCTCTCCGTCGCTTCCATCCGGCCGCAGGTCCCGTAGTCCTGCTCATGGTCCTTACTGCATGAAGTAGGATCCATCATTCATGACTCTCGCCGCGTCCTCTCCTCGCAAGGGGCCCCTGAAGCTCGATGCTGTCCCCCAGATTCTGCGCCCGCTCATTCGAGCCTATCTCTTGGGCTATGCGTCTGCAGTGGCCCCTCGACTGTTGACATTGGTTCTTCAACACGTTGCCAGAAGGAGGCGTAAGCAGTTCTCCTCAGAGCGCGACGAAGAAGGCTTCTTGAAATCTGCCAAGCACATTATTCGCATGGGCTTCCACCTGCAACGATTCCCAACCTTTTGTGCGGTGCTAGCTGGTGGGAGCACCTTATTACAGGTAACTATACACCCCCCTCTTCAACCCCCCGACGATAGACTCTCGTCACATGTGCACTACCCTGTCCACTAGTTTGGCATACCGAATTGGCACTGCAACCTAAGTATTTACTTGACGACCTACACGATTACTAACGTAACTCAAATAGGAACCCGTAAAGAGCATCATTGACAAGAGTGCAACAAGCCTTAGCAATGCGGCCCGCTTGAGGTGAGACTATTCTGGAATTATGGATTTGTTGTGCATGATTCATACTTACATACCTTGCTAGACTTGCAAGCTGGCTATCTACTTTTATCGCCGCGTGGTATGGCATTGGCTTATTATATTCATACGAGAGCAAAGCCTATATGGAAACCACACCCTCAGAGCCAGACTCATCCACCGATGCCCAGCCACAGATAACCAAGTTCGCTGGTCGAACCCTAGATCTGACCTTGTTTGCTCTCGCCCGAGCGCTCGATGTCGTCCTTGGGGACCTTTGGTCACGACACAAAGCTCGCCGCAAGGCTGCACACAAGTGGTCCAGTGTAAGTTTGCTCTGTTGATTGGGCCCATTACTCACGCTGACCTATTGCTAGATTGAAAAATGCATCTCTAGGCTTCTTGACCCTCTTGTGTTTTCTGCCTCGAGTGGTTTCGTCATGTGGGCCTGGTTCTATGCCCCCGAATCGCTCCCACGGTCTTACACCAAATGGATTACATCAGCCGCCTCAATTGACCTCCGTCTCATCGAGGCCCTCCGCAGGTGTCGAAAAGGGGAGCTCCAGTATGGGAAAGATACTGGTCAAGCGGCTCTACTGACGTCAATGTGTACCGACTACAAATGGCCCGAGGAATGGGGCGACCCCGAGGTGACGGTGCCTTTCCCTTGCGACATGGTCCATTTGAAAGCTGGCCTTTCGTGTGAACACCATGCTGCCAGTCGGTTCTTCCGTTCCTGGAAATGGGCCATGGCTACATACTTGCCACTGACCCTTGCCCTTGCTTTGCGCAAACCCTCACGCAAGGCCCTTATCCGTGCTGCCGCATCGTCTTGCCGTTCTTCCACGTTTCTTGCCGGCTTCATCACCCTCTTTTATTATGGTGTTTGCCTTACCCGCACCCGCGTTGGTCCTCACGTCCTCGGGAAATCGGTCGAGTGCCGCCAGCG
Source organism: Calonectria leucothoes (assembly GCA_002179835.1). Lineage (NCBI taxonomy): Eukaryota > Fungi > Ascomycota > Sordariomycetes > Hypocreales > Nectriaceae > Calonectria > Calonectria leucothoes. The sequence goes on along the minus strand of NAJI01000163.1, from coordinate 11,452 downwards.
CATCGACGGCGGGTTGTGTGTCGGCACCGGCTGTCTGCTTTGCGGCTGGAGCATTCTCATCGAGACGTCCAGCCGGCGCAAAGACATCGCGCTCTTTGTTGCGCCACGGGCCATGGCCACCCTGTTGCCCAGAAGATACTCGCTCGACAAACAGTGGCGAGAGTCGCTGGTGTTTGCAGTCAGCACGGCCATCGTCTTTACTTGCGTAAGGGAGAACCCAGATCGAGTAAGGGGCGTGTTTGGACGGTTGCTGAAAATGGTCATGGAGACATGACGCTGATAACTACGTAATAATTGTGTAAAGAGGGGAGCGAAGCTGAAGAGCTTACATTCATGTAATATAATTTCCGATAGATACCCCACTGTTGTTTATACTCGATAGGGGCTGTAGCGAGTCTCTTGTTCTTTGTTTTTTTTTGTTCTTTTTCATTCAGATTTTTCTCTTCTTCTTTTTTGCTCTCCAATTACACGAGTGCTTGCTTAGCTTGGTACAATTTGACAACATTCTTCTTCTTCCTGTATTTTGGTAATAAGAAACAATGCTTTTCTGCTGGATTAATCTTTCAAATCTGCATTTCATTCATCATGTTTGATGGCTGAAGAGTTTGTCATCGATGCTAGACGGTACACAGCACTCCTAGCACACTAAAATTGTTGAAAAAGACAGCAACATGAATCGGTTACTTGTAAAGGAAAAACTCGCGCATGCATTTACATCTCCACCATAGAAGGGGGCTGGCTCAACATGTGAACATCCAAATCATGACTCCATTGCTATGATGGCATCTTGTTTCTTCATTAAGCTAATTTATTTCTTTCATGTTCGCCGTTATCCCTTTCTATGTCCTGACCCACGAAAACACACCCAAAACGAAAATGCACGCCAGCATATCGGACCGCACCGTCGTGAAAATCTGACCATACCTCAACACAATCTCGACGTAGCCTTTGTAGGGTTGCGGCAGGAAGCTAATGACGGTACCCAGGATGCCCGCGGGCGGGTTGCCGCGCTTGTCAATGAAGAAGCGCGTTGTGAGCAGCAGCGTCTCGGCCGTAGCAAAGGTCCAGAAAAATAAGCGTTTGCGCTGCTCCAGGTCCGTCTCAATGTCGGTCGCATCGACGGGCGTGCTGAAAGGGTCCTCGGATGTGGAGATGGGCAGCGCAGCGCGATCACGGTCAACCTTGGTGCCCGCAAAGGGCGTAAGAAGTACGACGTATAGGCCTAGGCCTAGGGCGACGAGGGCATGCAGGATGCGCCAGATGTATGAAGCCGTCGAGGGCGCCTGCTGCTGGGCGGGCTGGGCCTGGAAGGGGTTGGCACCGCCGGCCATGCCAGGCATGTTGGCGAAGGGCGAGGAGCCGTCCGTGGGGAATCCGGCGCCCGACATGAGCTGGGACATCATCTTCATCATGGGGTCCTCGTCCAGGTTGGGCTGCGCGCCAGGGTTGGGGCTCGGTCCGCGGGGGTTGCCGCGCTCGAAGCTGAGCATCATCTGACGAAGTTCATCCTCGCTCATGCCGGGCACAGATGGGCTCTGGCGAGCTGCGGCCTTCTTGGGTTCGTAGAAGTGCTCCGAAATGTCAACTTCATCAGGGTCACCATGCTGACCTGTTGTCATGGCAGGTTTGACGGCGGGTGTCGAGGTAGGAGAATCTTCAGCCGAACCTGGGGTCGGAGTCGAAAAATCAGGAATGGGTTCTACGTGCGGGAACAAGGTCAGTAGGCAAGTCCAGGAGTCACTCTATATGGAATCGCAGTGGTAGGGCTAGCTTACCACGGCCACCAGCACCAGTAATCCTGTTCAATCGGGCAGAGCCGCCCGCCTTGATCTTGGCCTCGCGGCGCTCCTTGCGCAGGCGAGCCTGCTCGGCAGCGCGCTTGGCTGCGGCGTCTTCAGGGTTAAGGGCGGTTTCGGTCATTGTGTGAGTTGAGGAGGTGAAGGCACCTGGGATGTGGTGGCGATGATGTGCTGTCTTGTAGTGGTGGGCTTGACAGCTGGCCTATGCACCCCAACCAAACGTGGGGACCTACCCTGGACACCGTATTGGGTGACATCGCAAATAAATTCGTACAACACTTTCTTGCTAATTTCATGGAAGAAATCCAACAGTGAGAGGAGTGCCTGCTTGATAACTGACATATTGGATAATATCGCTTCAAGAAGTCCCGTTTTATACCAAAATTAAAACTTACATTTGAATTATTATAGTCAATTCTCGACTTCACCCACTGTCTTTTACAACACACCTAACTCTCTACATGGCTGCACACCAATACACTCGGAATAAACAAGCAAAATTCAACAATGCATAACAAATCAACTCTCATCATATACTTTTCTAATCTAGGTGTCGTTCAGCTTAGGTGCGTTTCATGAGTCATCCCCGTTCCAGCTGCCTGAGCTACACTATACAACACCCCCCGTAAAACACTCTCCTCAAACAACTAAATTAAGACATACAGTGACAAAACAAAGTTTATCATTAAGGAGTAGCCTTGCTCATGCTAATCAATCGCTTCACGCCGACCTGTGCCAGTTAGTTAGCGACAAAAACTCGTTAATATCAAGAGGTTGTGTCTTACCATCCAGTTGCCGCATTCTTCGGTCTTGTCCCGTTGGATTTCAACCTGGAGTCTGTGGGCAACATCATAGTCTTTGGCCTGAATAGCCGACGCCAATTGCGATAGCTGTTCGATTGTGTTGGGCTGAACAAGCTCTTCATTGTTGAGGTGGTCAAAGAGCAGGTTAAGGCGCTTTTGCGTGTCCTTCACCTGAGGCGCAAAGGTAGCAGGTGCCTTGGAAGCGACTCGTTGCATATCCTGGCTCAGGACCTCAACTAGACCCTGTGCACTGGCCGGAATGTGTGATCGGTCACCAGCAGGGTGTCGGGCCTTGGGTGGGCTGGCAGCTGGAGGAGGGGGAGTTGGCTGAGGAGGTGCAGCGGCGGCGGGTGGGGGACCAGCCCGTGGAGGCCCACCAGGAGGAGGTCCGCCAGTGGGAGGTCCGGTTGGCGGCGCAGACTGTTGGATAGGGGGAGCGGCGTAAGGTGTTGGGGCATACGGGTTTGGAGGAGGTGCCTGCTGAGGGGGAGCTCCGAACGAGCCTGTGGGTGGAGGACGGACTCCGGGAGGTGGCGCGGAACCTGGAGGCTGGTTGTATTGTTGCTGAGCAGCGGGCGCGGGTGCGTATCGGTTAGAAGGAGGAGCACCGGCAGGAGGAGCATTATACGGAGACGCCGTTCGTGGGGCAGCCATTGGCATATGAGGCATGGCTCCTACAGCAGGAGGCGGGGGTGCGTATGGGTTGGGAGCGCTGGCCTGTGGGGGTGGAGCCTGGAATGACTGAGGAGGACCAGCAAGGGGAGACTGGACTCGGGGAGGCGCCGGCCCTTTGGGAGGCGGAGGCGGAGGAGTGGCACCCGTTCGCTGGCCGTATGGAGTTGAGTTCGGGGGTGGTGGCACACCGCCGGGCTGACCGGGGAATGGGGAAGTAATGGGTGCGACATTCGGGGTCGATCTGCGAGATGGCACCTTGGTCACCATCGGGACATCATTCCAGTTATCCATGTTCTTGGCCTTGGAAGGAGGTGGTCCCGAAGGTGTTGCATTTCGGGGAGGACCACCCATCGGGGGAGGACCGGTAGGGTTAGCATATCCAGGCTGACCTGGAGGTTGATATCCGGGCTGGGTGGTCGGTTGGTATCCGGGCTGAGCAGGCGGTTGGTATCCAGGTTGGGATTGCGGCTGGTATCCTGGCTGAGGTTGCGGCTGGTACCCAGTTGGGGGTGCGAATCCCTGAGGCTGGTAGGGGTTTGCGGGAGGAGCGTATGATGACGCAGGGACTGAAGCGGCTGCACGGGGGGTGTTGTTCTGGGCAATGTTGCCATAAGGGTTGGGCGCGCTCGAAACGGGGGCAGCCTGCGGTTGGTATCCAGCTTGTGGTGCCAGTCTGGATGTTGTTCGAGCAGCAGATGAAGGAACTCTGGCGGTGGCCTGAGGGGCCGCCTTCTTGGTCGCCAGCTGGACGCGGGTACGGGAAAGCTCGGCAGCTGGGTAGGTAGTTGGGAGAAGGTCCAGATATTTCTGGGCAACGTCCAACTGTCCGTGTGCGGCAAGGATATCAGCGTACTCGGTGTACTTGTCATACAGCGTAGCCAGTTTCCAATCGGCGGTCAGGCTCTTCTCTCCATCCTGGAATTTGGTAACATGACGGAAGACGGTGACCTTCTCAATGAAGTTTTGTAGTGACCTGGCGTGGACAGAGAATGTTGAATCGCCAGACTCCTCCTCAATGCCGGCTTTCTCTGCTTCCTCCAGCTCCGAAACCCAGATGGCCACAACCTTTTCTAGCTTGGATCCAACAAGGTAGCAGAAGCATGCGTCCTTTCGCTCACCCTCCTCGTTCATTCTATCACCAAGCGTCTCACAAAGGTCAGGAAACTCTGTTGGGTTGGAAAAGGTGCAAATAATGGCCATGGTCTCTTTCCAGTTGTACAAATCGGCGTTGTAGACAACATCCCACAAGTTCTTTGTGATGACGGAGCTCAAGAGCCGCATGTAACTAGGAACGCCCTTCTTGCGAGCGAGGTAAGCAGTCTGAACTTTGTCCACAAGTTCCTGACCACCACAGTTGGCAATCAGGAAGGCATCAGCTATGCGCTCTTCCTTGAGGCAAATGTCCGTGGCCTTTGCAAAGTTACCAAGCATCAACGCCTTGGTGATATCCTTATCAACCGAGGAATCGTTATCACCAAACAGCTCGAATGGGTTATCAGTCTTGGCTCCCTTGGTAGCAGCAAGACCGGAGAGGAAGTCGTCTCCGTCGCCCTCACCTTCAGCGCCGTCAAAGAAGTTGGAAAGGCGCTTCTTCTTTGTGTCGGCACCCTCTGCATCAGCCTCGGGCTTTGTCTCAGAATCATCCTCTTCGGCCTCGGCTTCTTCCTCGGCCCCATTGGTGAGCTCCTCCTCATTGAAGCCAAGATACTCAACAATTTTGCCACGAGGGTTGTCGCCAACCAAAGTCTCCATAACTTGCCAGTCGGCCTTCTCTTCTTCAGTCTTGGACTGCTCAATTCGTTCAGAGCAAATCGAAGACACGTTACCCGAAGCAATGGCCTCCTGGAACTTCTCGGTCGCCTTTGAAACCTCGGAATCCACAGAAAATGTCGAAATGGAGATCTTGGACGATCGCTTCTGTCCAGGCTGTACAGAGTTGGCCTTGAAAACCACGACCTTGCCACCAAAGCCAAACGAAACACCAACAGGGCGCTCAAACCAGTTGGGGGCCTTGCTCAATGACCACGAAGCGTCCTGGGGTTGATCCTGGGCGGCGCGGAAAAAGTCCTCGTCATCCAGGTTCTTCTCTGCTGCCGCCTTGGAAGTATCTGGGTTGGTGTTTTGGAGCGTCTGCACTGTGATCTTTCCATCGAAGCTGGCAGTTGCTGATAGGTTGGGATTTTGGGGGTTGAACCGGGTCAGGAAGGTCCAGTTTGTGACTTCGGGCAGCTCTCCGTAGCGCTCGCCGGTTCGAGGGTTCCATACAATAGTTCGATTGTCCTTGCCAGACGAGAGCAAGAGTTCGCTGTCTTGTTGGCACCAAGATAGTGAGAGAATGCCTTGCTCATGACCCTGGAGGGTCTTCTCTGGGGCATTTGAGTTTCGGAGATTCCAAAGTAGGATGACAGGTGAGGTGTCATCTGGAGTTGCTGTCAAAAGCTTGGTCGAGTTTTCGGGGTCCCAAGCAATGGCGCTAACGGCCTTGCGGCTGTTGTTGAGCGTAAGGGAGGCCTTCTTGGTCTTTAGGTCCCACACGGTAACGAATCCTCCAGAGCCGCCAGTGGCGAGAATGTGGGAGACCTTTTGGTTCCACGCCAGACACTCGATATCGTCGGAACGAGCCTGGGCGTTTCCTAACCGGAAAGGGTTCGCAATATCGTTGACATCGTAAATGTAAAGTTCGCCCTTGGCGCCGGCAGAAGCTAGGATCTGGGGCTTCAAGGGGTTGAATTGCAGAGCCTTGATCGGGCCGGTGTGTTTCTGGGTCTGGGAGATCAAAGCGTCTGAAGCTCCAGCAATGAGCTTCTCGGCATCCCACAAGTCGAGGGAGCCGTTCTCGAGAGCACCAGCAATTATACCCCTGGGGTGGGCGTCATCGGGAGGTCCCCAAGCAACGTCGTAGAATCTACATTGTTGGTCAATATCAATTATGCGCCTGGGCGATCACGTTGGGTGGCTACCTAGCCTCAGTGCTAATGCTCGCGACAGGTTGAAGCTCTAGTCCTTGGTCTTGGTCGTCGAGAGCAAGATCCCAGAGCTCCAACTTGCTCTCATCGGAAAAATCGCCGTCGACAGCGCCGGCGCGGGTTCCAGTTGCTAGAAAAGGCTTCCCGGTATCCGGCGACCAGGTAAAGGCGGCCGTTCGGGGTATATCTCGAAGGCGCACCATGATGGTGATGGCGGGGGATGTGCAACGAAAGGGCCAAGTATATCAGAAGGGATTGGGGTGGCGGTGAGCTTGGTTAAAACAAATATTTAACAACACTGGCCTAGGCGAAGCCAGTGAATAATATGAAGCTTCTTGCCTCTGCCCGCGAGATCGAGCTTCAAAGTTGGTCGAAGCAGGGCGAGCCCGAAAGGTGTCTTGTATCAAGAGGTATGATGCCAGATTGCAGGCTATCCCACCTTCAGGAGCTCCCGCCAGCACACGTCCGTGCCCCCTTGAGTGACAAGCAAGGTGGGGGCGCTGTCACGTGTTTCGTCATGTCTCCTCTGCCGTGCAATAAGGACAGCTTTGTATGCTTTAATTTGAGCGTGTTTATTGTCATGACGAGGCTATATGATTGGTTTTCAATGAAATTAGGGAAATAATATAGCAATCTATCTCGTGGGTGTGCCTCTAGAACTGTGATTTAGTTTCTTCATAATACGGAAAACAAGCATGAAGGATAGGAATGAACGAGACGCTTCTGATTCCGAAATCTTGGGCTACTAGTAATTTAATAAAAAACCCCTGCATCAAAGCAAGAAAATGTCGATTATTATATGCCATAAGGATGGTATTTTAGTGTCGCCGTATCCTGTTGATACGGACAGCTGGTCCCAGGGGCATTTACATGGCTGTCTCTTGACGGAAGCCAATTGAGTTGAACCAATATTGAATTGGCTTCGTGAAATGACAAATCGGCCCTAAAATGCCCATTGAAAGTTTTCTGCATCCGATGATGCTTGCTAGGCTCAAGAAGGTTGGATGGTATTTGTCGCGCGCCATCGCTTGAAGTACCTTGGGATCACGTGAGCCAGAAACATTTCACTGCGGGTGCCTTGAGCTCACTGAGTTAGGGAGAAGTTACAAGACAGCCATCACCCGCTAAAATCAACGAACTGAGTAACATCTACGTTATTTTGGCCTCATATACCCTTGCACAGCTCATCATGACGGACTCTGCTCGCTGGAAAGCCACGGTCTACGTGGGTGGACTGTCTCAAATGGCTACGCAGCGACATGTCCTCGACGCCTTCATCCCATTCGGAGAGATTGTTGAAGTCAAAGTTCCCAAACCTGATGCGCCAAATTCCAACGAATCTCACCGAGGATTTGCGTATGTAGAGTACGAAGACGCCGCAGACGCGAAGGAGGCCATCGACAACATGAATCAATCGGAGTTTTTCGGAAAGGTTCTCAAAGTCTCACAGGCCAAGGCACCCAAGAGTGCCGAGGAAGGCCTGGGCAGCAAGACCGCCGTCTGGGAAAAGGTAGGCTTGTGGTTGGCCAATCAGAATACAATAGAAACACTACTGACACTGCACTTCTAGGAGGGCTGGCTGGCTGAACATGCCGCAGACGAAAAAGTGGGAGAAGCGATTGATGACGGCAAGGTTCTTGAGAGCGGGCCTGACCCTATGCAAGGTCTGGAAGGCTTGGACGTTGCTGGACCAAAGCCCGAGTGATGTGATAACAATTGAGTCTTCGTGTTCACTAGTACGTTGGCATAGCGAGGGCGTTTGGATGCATTAGGTTCACAGTTATTGGGTGGTGGGACATGAGCTATAAACCGATCACGGACAATCTTCAACAGTTATGCTTGATTGAACACCCTGCTCTTCTTTGACATGTACAAACAAAAATTGCCCCGAATGGGTAGAGTTTCCAGTTAGGTCCCCAAAACCCCCCGCACAGGCTTAGTGCTCCTCGGCGTGCTCAGCCTGGTGTGTCTCACGAGCAGCAGGGCCCTGTCGCGTGAGGCGGAGGTTCTTGTCGACCAAGAACTTGCGGGAGATGGAGTAGGTGGCAGCGCCGAGAGCGAAGCCAACGACGACGGCTAGCGGAATCAATTAGCATAAAGAAAAGACTCAATGGCAAGGCGGTCGCATGTACCGAGGGGGTAAAGCTCAGGAGGGATCTGCTTGAGCTTTCGGAGGCGCTGGGAGATGGTGTGGCCTTGACGTTTGTTAGTTTTGCATTCCCATTGGCGTTGTGCGGCCATTGCAGCATCTCGAATCGTCCGATGAGCATCGATAGGGCGGTGGTGGTTCACGTACCAGCCTGGTCCTCCTTCTGCAACATCAGGTCAGCCTCAATTCTCGGCCCAGCGGTGCCCTCGCGCGGGAGATAGTGGACTACACTTACAGGAACGGGACGCAGCATGCGAGGCGTCTGCCTAAACATACGGAGAGCGATGGTGGAACGCATCTTGGTGAGTGGGGAGGGTCTGCGAGAGGTCCAAGAGTGATGATTCAATTGGAAATTGTCGACCTTTGGAGGAACGGTTGGAGTTGGCCGAACATCTGATGTGCAATTGCAATCCGACCCACCAATGGGGGTGGGTGCCTTACCCCATTGGCCCGTGACGGCCTCAGGCAGCCACTGAGCTTCCGGAATCGAACCACCTGATTCGAGCCGACAACGTCGACGCATCAACCTCTCATCCAACGTACCGAGCTCCATCCTTACGTCGTCACCTTCCACGACAAATCTCCCCTCCCAAAAGCCAATTCCTCAACCGATTTCAAAATGTCCGACGACGGTCAGGAGCTTGTCACCAAGCCCTTCAAGTTTGTCACTGGTAAGTCTGATTGATAATCCCGCTGGCGAAAAAATGACCTGATCCTTAACCCGAGGCTAACAATTCCGCGCAGCTGGTAAGCATAAACCACGACGGACGCCCCTCGACGAAGACCCGATGCTCGAGCGACGCCCAATTGCACTCTGGACGACATGAATTGGACCCTCTAACCCCTCACAGGCACCGACGCTCGTTTCCCCAACCAGAACCAGACCAAGCACTGCTGGCAAAACTACGTCGATTACCACAAGTGCATCACCGCTAAGGGCGAGGACTTCGCTCCCTGCCGCCAGGTACGCGACGACGGAAAAAGAGGCGATCGATAAGACCCTCCAATCGCTAATTGACGCTCAGTTCTGGCTCTCCTACCGATCCCTTTGCCCCTCCGGCTGGTACACCCGATGGGACGAGCAGCGCGGTACGTGCACACTCCAACAAGAGAAACCCCATTAATCGGAATTGCCATGACTAACGCGACACACAGAGGCTGGTAGCTTCCCCGTTAAGCTGGACGCTTAAGATGGAACCGCAGCGCTGGAGAACTGGTGGAGTTGTTGATAGAGAAGACTGAGCAGACACGCTGCAAATGTACCATTTTCTTAACTCATGTAGACAAACCTCGTAAAGAGATTGGCTCCTTTGTTGCCTGTGCCTCAAATATCACGCCCAACTGTGAACCTAAAGTGGAAGCATGGGGCCATGTGTGCAGTCAGCAAAAAAATGGTATCATGTGCTGTGCTCTGTCCTATCTATTAACTCGGAAGCGCTGGCAATTCCAAAATCTCTTGACAAACCACCCAGGGTCCCATGCGCCGTAATCCCGAAAATCCCCGTTGCCATTGGCTGACTTGACCCGCCTTCAAAATGAACAAACCCCAAGACCGTAAGATGCCGCTGTCAATCGCTATTTCTCAAGCCTCGTCCTCGTCCGAACTCATGAACTCATCGTCCTCATCAAACCCGAAAAATGTAGTCGCTTTAGCTTTTCCGGTGTTCTTTTCCTCGGGTGGCGGCGTCGATTCCTGCGAAGAAGTACCCTTGTCTTCGTCGGAGCCGGACTGACCATTGCTTGGCTGCGTCGAATTCGAGTCATGAGAGGTGCCCAAAAGATTATCCTTGTAGTTGCCGTTCTTCATTGCGGCGAGGACCGCATCTCGTGTTCGTTCACTGCTCTCCTCTTTATCTTCCACCCACTTGCCATCCATGCGCGCCTTGCTGCCGGACTTGATCTCGGCTTCCTTTTGCTCTGACAATTGAACAATCTGCTCCCATCGTTCGCGTCGCTTTTCCCTCTCCTTCTTTTCCATCTCCGGCTTGATGGCAAGATACTCAGCCAGCGCTTTTGCCTCGTTCACCGTGCGCAAGCGTCGGCCATCCAAATTTCGGCTGGAACCATGATCGTCCTGGTTCTTCTTCTTTCGTGATGACATGCGACCACCCGCCGCTCGAAGCTGGGATCCAAAACCACCTTTGCCACCACATAGCGGAACTGATAGTCGTAGCGATAGGAAATCATCTCGATCGGATGAGAGATAATCGGAAATAGAAGCTTTAGATTCGAGTGGAAGTTGCTTGTTCGATATGGTCGTTAGGATAAGTCTCGACTGCGTGGTTGGCAATCGATCATCGATATGGTTCCGTAACTCGGAAACTGTTGTCGATGTTGGAAGCGGGAGAACAAAGGTGGGCGGAAGGCCAAGGCCCGAAAAGCTGGTAACCAGCACGTTGAGGTTACGCGGAGACATGATGTCGCGATGCCGATGAGATCGCGAAGAGATCTGTGACTTGGATGCGATGCGTGATGGGAAAGGCAGAGCTGAATCTCTCAAACAACAGCTAAACTTTTGATGGGTCATGGTCGCCTAGGATGCGCTGCTGAGGGTCTGCACAGCCACACTCCAGCCACGTGAGCACAAGCCACGAAGTGGCGATCTTCAACTCGCATGACTGAAGTAGTTCTCCTTCCTACTCCAGTCATTGATCGTCTTGCATAATCTGAATGTACTTTCTTTGATATTCATCTGTAATAACCTCGTAGGTTTAATATTGTATTTTAATTGAGATTAATATTTTGAGTTTCTATTGTTGTTGGAATAGGTCAATACGGTTTTCCATGGAATGGTTAAACTTTTTAATCTCTTGGTATAATTGCCCTTGCACCAAACTATCAACTTTAATTTTATATACAATAAAAACTTTAAAAGTAATAATTAGTAATAAAAATCGGCTAGGCCACCCTAGCTTAAATTAAGAACCAATAAATATTAAAATAATAATAAAATTTAATTATATTATCCTCTAGAAGGATGGTATCTTTTAAAGCCAAGTAGCTATCAATTACTAGGAGTACTATTTATAAGCTATTAGCATTATCCTAGATAATTAATTT